>CM059192.1:74975591-75583661 GCA_030323885.1 Branchipolynoe longqiensis
CCCAGCTCTACTCCTGCCTCACCCCGCCCCTATCCCCATCTCTCTCCCATCCACCAAGCCCATTTCCCCTCCCCTCCCCCTCCCCTCCCCTCCCCTCCCCCTCCCCCTCTCCCCTCCCGCTCCATTCTCCATCCATCACGGGATAACCTAATCCAGCCCCCGTCTGTGGTCTCTCCCCACACGGACTAATCACCTGGTCTCCCCCCTCCCCCCATACCCCCTCCCCTCCCGTCAGCCATCTCCCCTTGTTGCCGCTCCTTCACGGCCTCCAGTCTCTAATAGATTCCTCTGCATCTGCGCTCATATCGACGCATTGCGCCACGGCGACAGTATCACGCTGCCCATTACCCAGACTATACCTATACTGCATGTAATACTAATAATAGATAACTCACAGGATAAATCCAGAAGAAAGAGAGATAGAGAGATATAGAGATAGAGAGAGAGAAAGAGAGAAAGAGCGAGCGAGAGAGAGGGGGATAGAGATTGGTTCGTTGGTTATTGGAGATTTATGTCCTGGCAACATCTAAGGTCATATCATGACGGGTACCCACTTGTGACAGTGCACACTCATGGCATTTTTGTAGTGCTACCCCATGGGGAGAACAAGCCACCAGCACCATGACCTGGTATGCCACTCAGTCACATTATCCTGACATTGAACCAACCCTATCCTAATCATGCCGAGCATCTGTCTGGGAAGCGACAAGTATCAATTTTTAAGTCATTCGTTTGACTCAACCAGGGTTAAAACTCATGGTTTCGAATCCCATGATCTACTAAAGCGGGAAATGGACGCTCAACTCATTCGGCCATCCCGTCTGGTCGACGTAATAAATAAACCCCCAGGACAAATTCAGAACAGAGAGAGAAAGAGAGAGTTTTTTTTGTTTGTTTGCTTGTTTGCTGTTGTTTTATGTCCTAGCAACATCTAAGTTCATATCAGGACGGGTACCGACTGGGGGCAATGTACACTCATGGCATCTCTATAGTGCTGCCCCACTGGGATACCAGGCCACCAGCACCATGACCTGATATCCCACTCAGACACATTATCCTGACACTGAGCCAACCAGCCCTTGCCCTATCCTAATAATGCCAAGTGCCTGGCTAAGAAGCGACAAGTATAAATTTGTATGTCATTGGTTTGACTCGACCAGGGTTCGAACCCACTATCCCACGGTCTACAAACATGGGAGACGGATGCTCTAACTCATTTGCTCATCCCGTCTGGAAAGAGAGACAGAGAGAGAGAGAGAGTGTGTGTGTGTCATGGCAACCCTGGGTAATACAAATCGCTTTCCAAGTTCCACATTGTCCAGATCACTTATTATACCTGATGGGTGTCATAACCCTTTTACCCAACGATTATCAAACATATTTCCGAGAACACTTAAAGCGTAAATGCCTGGTCAATAAATTATTAAAAACAAAAACAAAACAAAAACCCCTCATCATGATTTTATTTAGTCTCCTTCATATAAAGTGCCTGTCGCACTATGCCGGATTGAGCAATGGACAGAATTGTCTAGTCCAGTGGTTATAAGTATCAACATGTAATAAAATATGTCAAAGTGTTGTGACATCGGGTCTACGAACGGACATGAAACGGACATGAAACGGACTTGAAACAGACATGAAACGGACGGCCAACAGACGAAACAAAATCAAACTGGACCAGAACCATAGACATCAATCCAGTGGCATCCGTTCCTAGTGTTGTGCATGTACATATACATATATACATATATACATATACATATATACATATATACATATATACATATATACATATATACATATATACATATATACATATATACATATATACATATACACATATACACATATACACATATACATATATACACATATACACATCTACATGCATGTAGGTTATGTCTTTCAGCTATATATATATATATACTACATAACTCCCCCACAATTTAAAGTACCAATACATCACTTGTAAACCGGCCTACTCCCACACCCACCTCATATAATCTATGCACGCACAGCTGGCCTAACAACACACACCTCCCCTTACCCAAAGACCACGGCTTTATCACAATCCCCGACCCCACCTCCACCTCCACCCCCACCCACCCACCCACCCCCACCCCATATCCCACAACGCCCCTTTCTTTGCCTAACCATAGGTCCCAGTCACTCCCTCTCCTCCCCAAACCAAATACTGAGTGGCCTAACTGCTTCTCCCCCTTCCCCCCTCCCCCCTCCCCCTCCCCCTTCTCCCCCTCCGCTACACGTGTCGTCCTCACTGGTTCCCCTTCCTCGCCCCCGCCTCCCCCTCCTCTCCTCCCGCCCCCTTTCCTCTCTCCCCTCTCCCCTCACCCTCCCATCCCATTCCCTCTCCCTTCCCCCCTCCCATTTCCTCCCTCTCCCTCTCCCTCACTCCCGCCCCTCCCCCTCCCCCTCTCTCCCTTCCTCTCTACCAACTCCGCCCTCCCACTCCCCCCCTACCATCCCCCTCCCCTTCTCTTCCCCCCTCTCTCTTCCCCTCTCCCCACTCCCCCTCCCCTATCCTCCCTCTCCCCCTCCTTACCACCCCTTGTCCACTCCTCCCCCCCCTCTTGCCCTCCTCCCCTCTCCCCATTCCCCTTCCCCCTCCCCCACCATCTCCCCCTCACCCCTTACCCTCAGTGACCTCACCACAGGGGATAAACACACACCCACCACCACCACCCACCACCCACCACCCACCACCCATCGTCCCTGTCCGAGTATGTGGTCTACCACCCCGAACACCCAACATCACACCTCCCCTTCCCCACACCCCCCTCCCCACTTCCCCCTCCCCCCTTACCCTGTGGTGACCTCCACCACGGGTATGGACACACCACCCACCACCCACCACCCACCACCCACCACCCACCACCCACCACCCACCACCATCGTCCCTGTCCGTGTCTGTGGTCTACCACCCCTCCCCCCAACATCACCCCTCGACTTCCCCACACCCCATCCCCCTCCCCCCCTTACCCTCAGTGACCTCACCACTGGGTATGGACACACCACCCACCCCCCCACCCCACCACACCACCACCCACCACCCACCACCACCACCCACACACCACCACCCACCACCCCCCACCACCACCCACCACCCATCGTCCCTGTCCGTGTCTGTGGTCTACCACCCGAACACCAACATCACCACCTCCCCTTCCATACACTCCTCATCCCCCTCCCCCCTCCTCTCCCCCCTCCCCCCTTACCCTCACTGACCTCACACTGCGTATGGACACACAACCCACCACCCACCACCCACCGCCCATCGCACATGGTCCCTGGCCGTGCCTGTGGTCTGCCGCCCCGAACACCCAGCACACAGGGTTATGTTAACGACACTTCCGGTCACCCGAGCAAATCCTAAAGCACCCTCAAATTCGCTTGCATCATTGGTCGTCATTTTCCGGTCTCGCAACCCTGGGTAATATTTTAATGTGACGTCTTCTATTCTAAGGAACCACTTCGCTGGCAGTCCACCGATTATTTCCTCAAATAATTTATTTATATTTATTTAGCTTCTCCATAAGGTATAAGGTATAAGGTATAAGGTATAAGGTATAAGGTATAAGGTATAAGGTATAAGGTATAAGGTATAAGGTATGACGTATGACGTATGACGTATAACGTATAACGTATAACGTATGACGTACGACGTACGACGTACGACGTACGACGTACATTGTACACCGTACAACATAAAATATACAACATACAACATACAACATACAACATATAACAATTAACATACAAATTCATGATAGAACTGCTTTTATACCCTTGTATATGCAGATGTAGATACAGCACGGTGGCCCCCTCTTCTGTATATTGGGTAAACTATCAACGGAAAGAAAGGGTACAGAGAAATAATGTCGTGTGGTCGACAAGGACATCTAATTGGGGTAAATGAAGAAGCAGACAAATATGACAAAAGCCATTGTTGTCATCGATTAACCTATTTGACAAGATATTTGATAATGATTAGCCTATTTGACCAAATGTTTCTCATTGATTAGCCTATTTGGCAACATATTTGTCATTGGTTAACCTATTTGACAACATATTTGTCATTGATTAGCCTATTTGACAACAGAGTTGTCAATGATTAGCCTATTTGACAAAATGTTTCTCATTGATTAGCCTATTTGGCAACATATTTGTCATTGGTTAACCTATTTGACAACATGTTTGTCACTGATTAGCCTATTTGACAATAGAGTTGTCATTGATTAGCCTATTTGACAAAACATGATCGAGCTACTTGGTAATGGTATATAGCAGACAACGCATTCCGTAAGGAAGGAAGTATCGCGGGCCAGGAGGAGTCTGGGGAGATCGCTAGAAGGGAGGGAGGGAGGGTGTAGGAGGGGGGGGGGCTGGGGGGTGCTGGAGGCAGTGGACTGGGCAAGAGGGGGGTCAAAGTGGAGCACCGGGTAGGGATCTATGGCATTGCCTTTGTGACAGCTTGTCATTTGCAGTTCTGTATTGTGTCCCTCCTCCTGCTGCACAACCCCCTCCATCCTCCATCCTCCTCCCGCCCCGCCCCACACACATACACATCACCCCCCACCACCCCCCACCACCACCACCACGACCAGCACCATCCCTGAGTGGTACAAGTGACCTGCGCATACTCTAACCTTGTTAATGGCGCCCCCTACAGGGCGTGTTCAGAACCAGCTGCGAACCTTCTTCCCTTCTTGACCGCGCGCGTCAAGCCATGCATATAGTATGCCAGCCGGTCGCGTTGTTCACCCGCCACCCCCATCCCCCACCTCCCCCCACCTCCCCCACCCCCTCCCTCCCCCCACCCCAATTCTCCCACCTCTCTTTACCGGACGCGGTGGCCGAATCGGTAGATCGCGAGGCCTCCCGTTTTCGGAAGATTGGGAGTTCGATTCCCGGTCGAGTCAAACCAATGACTTGATACTTGTTGCTTCCTAGCCTGGCGCTCAGCATTTGTAGGATAGGGCAAGGACTGGTTAGCTCAGTGTCAAGATAATGTGACTGAGTGGGATATCGGGTCATGGTGCTAGCGGCCTCACTTCTCAGTGGGGCAGCACTATAAAGTCACCATGAGTGCACCATGGGTACCCGTCTTAATATGACCATAGATGTTGCTAGGACGTAAAATTCCAACAACCAACCAACAAAGCACTATAACGTCTCCATGAGTGTGTACTGTCACAAGTCGTACCCGTCTTAATATGACTTTAGATGTTGCTAGGACGTAACAATCCAGCAACCAACCAACAACCAGCCCCCACCTCCCCTTATTCACCCCCCCCCCCACACCCGCCCCCTTCCTCACTCACGCACACACGACCCACTTCTCTGTACTAGCCGCCATTACAATACACCACCAGGGGTACCCGTTTTACCAACGGCTAACCTACCAAAACAAAGACTTGGAAACCCCCTCTAAATTACCCATCATCGGAAGAAGGAACATGACAGCAAACATTATTTGATCAGTAAAGGGTATCCATGCTCGCACAGTGTTTATTGTTCGGGCGGTGTCAGTAATGCCCCTGCTGTCAATGTCATTGGTGTCAATGTTGTGAGAATCGTTGGACAGTGTCATAGTAAGCAGCACCACTTAGTGGCCTTGACCTCTATGCCCCAATTCATGACCCCTCAAAGAATGCAACCCCCACCACAGCGCCCGCACCCGCGCCCGCACCCCACCTCATCGGACCCTCACCCAACGCGCCCACCCCCACCCCCGACCCCACCCACCCACCCCCAAACACGACCATTGATCAGCCGGGCCATAGCAACATGTTTCCAGGCCCCGGCCTGGTTACTAGTCAGCTATAGGCCTAGCGGGTGCGAGTGGCCGAATCTGTAAGGCGCAGACCTCGCGTGCGGGAGATCTGGAGTTCGGTTCCAGGTTGAGTCAAACCAATGACTTATAAAATAGATATGTGTCGCTTCCTAGCCTGGTGCTCAGCATTAATAGGATAGGGCAAGGACTGGTTAGCTCAATGTCAGGATAATTTGACTCAGTGGGATATCGGGTCATGGTGACGGCGGCCTGGTCTCCCAGTGGGGAAGCACTATGAAATAGTGATACCATGAGTGAGCACTGTCACAAGTCAGTAGCCATCTTGATATAACCCTAAATGTTCCTAGGCTATAAAACATCAAGAAACAAATGAACAGTCATCATATATTTGAAAGATACCTTGCATAACAAACACCACACCAGCTCTTCCAATCCTTTCACTGCCCAGTCCGGATATGCCCTTAGATGTTGCTAGAACATAAACCAACAGCAACAAACAGACAACAAACCCAATCCTTCCACTGCCCCCTCCTGATTTGACCTTAGATGTGGTGTTCTCTGTGGCGGAGTGGTTAGAGTGTCTGACTTTTTTCTAGGTCAGACTCCTAATTTGAAGGTCAGTGGTTCGATTCCCCATGCCCCCACCTCTGCCAATTTGGGTTTCCACCGCTGTGGATAACTTACAGCGTCATCAAAAGCCAGTTGCTCTCATACCATGTCTATGTGGTGTGGGAGGTTAAAAATCCCTTGGGTCGGTAACAGTGTAGGCTCGGGTTTTCTATCGACAAACTGTCTAATGGTGAAAACAAGTCTATTCAGACTTATCCATAATAGGCAGTATAAATCTTCAAGAAAAAAAAATAGAAGAAAAAAAAAGGACATAAGCCAACAGCAAAAAACAAACAACAAACCCAATCCTTCCACTGCCCAGTCCTGACATGACCTTAGATGTTGCTCGGACGTAAACCAACAACAACAAACAAACAACAAACACATTCCTTCCACTGCCCAGTGCTGATATGACCTTAGATGTTGCCAGGACGTAAAGAAACAACACAAAACAAACAACATACCCAATCCTTTCACTGCCCAGTCCTGATATGACCTTAGATGTTGCTCGGATGTAAAACAACAACAAACAAACAACAAACCCAATCCTTCCACTGCCCTGTCCTGATATGACCTTAGATGTTGTGAGGACATAAAACAACAACAAACAAACAACACACCCAATCCTTCCAATGCCCAGTCCTGATATGACCTTAGATGTTGCTAGGACGTCAAACAACAACAAACAAACAACAACCCCAATCCTTCCACTGCCCTGTTCCTGATAAGACCTTAGATGTGCTGAGGACGTACAACAACAACAAACAAACAACAACCCCCATCCTTCCACCTGCCAAGTCCTGATATGACCTTAGATGTTGCTCGGACGTAAAACAACAACAAACAAACAACAAACCCAATCCTTCCACTGCCCTGTCCTGATATGACCTTAGATGTTGCGAGGACGTAAGACAACAACAAACAAACAACACACCCAATCCTTCCAATGCCCAGTCCTGATATGACCTTAGATGTTGCTAGGACGTAAAACAACAACAAACAAACAACAACCCCAATCCTTCCACTGCCCTGTCCTGATATGACCTTAGATGTTGCTAGGACGTAAAACAACAACAAACAAACAACAACCCCAATCCTTCCACTGCCCAGTCCTGATATGACCTTAGATGTTGCTAGGACGTAAAACAACAACAAACAAACAACAAACCCAATCCTTCCACTGCCCTGTCCTGATATGACCTTAGATGTTGCGAGGACGTACAACAACAACAAACAAACAACAACCCCAATCCTTCCACTGCCAAGTCCTGATATGACCTTAGATGTTGCTAGGATGTAAAACAACAACAAACAAACAACAACCCCAATCCTTCCACTGCCCTGTCCTGATATGACCTTAGATGTTGCGAGGACGTAAAACAACAACAAACAAACAACAACCCCAATCCTTCCACTGCCCTGTCCTGATATGACCTTAGATGTTGCGAGGACGTAGAACAACAACAAACAAACAACACACCCAATCCTTCCACTGCCCTGTCCTGATATGACCTTAGATGTTGCTAGGACGTAAAACAACAACAAACAAACAACAACCCCAATCCTTCCACTGCCCAGTCCTGATATGACCTTAGATGTTGCTAGGACGTAAAACAACAACAAACAAACAACAACCCCAATCCTTCCACTGCCAAGTCCTGATATGACCTTAGATGTTGCGAGGACGTAAAACAACAACAAACAAACAACAACCCCAATCCTTCCACTGCCCTGTCCTGATATGATCTTAGATGTTGCGAGGACGTACAACAACAACAAACAAACAACAACCCCAATCCTTCCACTGCCCTGTCCTGATATGACCTTAGATGTTGCTAGGACATAAAACAACAACAAACAAACAACAACCCCAATCCTTCCACTGCCCAATCCTGATATGACCTTAGATGTTGCTAGGACGTAAAACAACAACAAACAAACAACAACCCCAATCCTTCCACTGCCAAGTCCTGATATGACCTTAGATGTTGCGAGGACGTTAAACAACAACAAACAAACAACAACCCCAATCCTTCCACTGTCCAGTCCTGTGCTTCAGTTCATTTCCATAGCAATGAATCCGGAAAGTGGCTTGACATATGCTCAATGCGCAATGACATTGCGCCGACCGACCCATCTCCCAAAGCTACTTCCGCGCATGCGCAGACGCAGACGCAGACGTTACTCTGCGCACGCACGGCATGGCGGGGGTAAGAAAGAAGTCCTCGCGGGGCTTGGGCGATAATTGGGCGATGAATCAATGTAAATTACGTGTAAATCCCGACCACCTGAACCCCTTATAAACCGCTCAGTTCCTTGCGTTAATTCACTTACCCGGCGACGACGCTCAATTCAGTCACAACCACGCCCTGCTAGCGAGGCTCTAATGGCGGTATCTATTTTAATTAATGCTGCCAGTAATAAACTAACAGGATTATATCGGGATTTAGCATTTCTATAAGTGTTCAAATTACCATATATCAAAACACTGTTATTCAATTGCCTACACCGAGCGTTGGGATCTGTTCAATTTTATTCTTCAGACGTAAACGAGATGCATTTCCAATTTGCGCGGTGATTACTTAAAATGCTTGTTCGCTACCGGGACAGCCGGGTAGCGTCTATTGGAGGCGGAGTGGGGTGGAGGTGGGAGAGGGGGTGGAGGTGGAGGTGGAGGGGGCGGGTGGAGGGGCGGTGGGTGGGTGGGAGGATATAACCTAATCGGCAAAAACATATTCTCCCCCTGCGTGGGAATGTGCGCCAGTCTGTGGTAGTGGAGTCCTTGCAGACTTTATTAGTCGGGATCGGATGTGAGAGTGCTGAGGGGCGAAGCAGTGTGTGACGCTCGACGTGTGAGATACAGTGACATAGTGGATGTGTGTGTGGGGGTGGGGGGGGGGGGGGGCGGAAGAGGGGGGGGGGGTGCAGGGGGTTATGCATACAATTATACAACATACTTCCGGTACCATATTTACCGAAATAAAATTGTGCTCATATATGGTTTTAAAACAAATTAATTAATGAGTTTGTTTTTTGTTCATATTGGCACTCATTTCGACTTTATAGTGCTGTACCACTGGGAAATCAGCGTGCCTGCACCATGACCCGATATCTCACTCAGGCACATTATCCTGACATTGAGCTAACCAGTCTTTGCCCTATCCTATTAATGCCGAGCACCAGGCTAGGAAGTGACGAGTATTCATTTTGTAACTATAAGTCATTGGTTTGACTCAGCTGGGATTAGATCTCCCGACCTTCCGCACGCGAGGCCCGCGCTCTACCGATTCAGCCACCGCCCCGGTAACTTGATAAGGTGCACAGAGTGAGTATAAGTTAATAATTATAAGGCGCTCACTTTAAGATTAGGTGGGTCAAGGCATCAAGACCCTCCCCCTCCCACCCACCACCCACCACACCCCACACCCCACCGACCGATTCAATCTAAAGACTTAGTATATTATGACCGGACGCGGTGACCAAATCAGTAAAGCGCAGGTTTCCCATGCTGAAAGTCGAGCATTCGAATCCCAGCCGAGTCAAACCAATAATTTTTATAATTGATACTTGTTGCTACCTAGCCTGGCGCTCGGCATTAATAGGATAGGACAAGGACTGGTTAGCACAGTATCAGGATAATGTGACTGAGTTGGGTATTGGGGCATGGGTCATGATGCCGACAGCCAGGTCTCCCAGTGGGACAGCACTATAAAGTCGCCTTGAGTGCACCCTGTCACAAGTCGGTATCCGTCCTGATATTACCTTATATGTTGCTAGGACGTAAAACAATAACAAACATGCAAAGGTTATGGAAATGTTGATTGTTTTTGTTTACATCGCAGTTCCCCTCGCACATGCGCATTGCCTTGTTGTCTGAAGGAACCAATAACCATAGCCGATATCATTAGTAGCTGCGTACACGGCGTAAACAAACCACCGATCAATCAATCAATCAATTAGTAGCTTGATTAAGGTTTTGTGGATTTTATTTACTGGTTGTTGTAAGGCAACATCCAAGGTAATATCAGGACGGGTACCGACTTGTGACAGTGCACACTCATGGAAACTTTATAGCATTGCCTTACTGGGAGACCAGGCAACTAGCATCATGGCCTGATATCCCACTCAGTGACATTATCATGACACTGAGCCAAACAGTCCTTGCTCTATTCTAATAATACAGAGCGCCTGGCTAGGAAGCGACAAGTATACATTTTAAAGTCATTGGCTTGACTCGACCAGAGTTCGAATACGTAGGTTTGAATCCCCCGATCTCCCAAAATGGGAGGGAGCCGGACGCTCAACTTATTCAGACATCCCGTCTGGTTATTTATTTACTTATTCAAGATGCTGTGGAAGCATTGAGCAAACACACATCGTGACAAAAAACAGGCTGAACTGCAATTCAGATTCAGATTCAGATTCAGATTTGACAATACAGTAAAACCTCTCTAAATCGACCGACCTTGGGACCGACTTTAAGTTGTTCATTTACGGAGGTCGTCGGTTTGGGGAGTTACAATATGGTTATGGGGCTGTCACACTACGACGCTTCTCTCGGCGACCCGTCAGCGTTGAAAGTACTATCTTGCGCGTCGAGAAACGTTAAAGATTTAGGGGAAATATGGTGAAATTGGACGTTGGCGGAGCGTTTCAGTAGCGTGTTGGTAGCGCGCGGGCAACGCTTGTCGACGCGTGGGAAAAACAAAAACAAATGCGATGTCTCGTTTTGCTGCCGCGACTGGATGGCGCGCGCGGCGTGTCGTCAGCGGTACGACAGCGTTCGGTCAGCGCTCCGTGAGCGACAAGCGTTCTTGTAACGTGTCATGGGCGCGTTTTGACGCGCCACTAACGTCCTCCTAGCGTTCTTACCCATTTACTCCCGCGCGTTGCCGGTCGCTGGTGGTTTTTGACATGTTCAAAACACTCAGCGACCAATAACGCGCGCCGACGTTGTCCGCCAACCGTCAACGTCCAAGATAGTGTACCGACGTGTACCGACGCGCCATAACGCGCCACCAGCGCTTCTCGATATTTCACCAAATATCGCCCAAAAACACCACACGTTGACGGTCGCCGGCGAGAAGCGTCGTAGTGTGACAGCCCCATAAGAATGCTATTGTTGGGCCCCAAATAAAGCGATCAATATAAGAGAGTGGTCGTTCTATGGAGGTGGATGGTTAGAGAGGTTTTATTGTTTATAGGTGTGACAATCGACCGAAAATGGCTCTTGCGCATAGCTATCTAGTTAGCTGACTTTGAAAATTTGTCACTTACAGTAAAACCTCTCCATACCGACCTCTCCACAGATCGACCACTTCCGTATATCGATCGCTTCATTTGGGTCCCAAAAATACCATTGTAAGGTTATTCTAACTCTCTAAACCGACCACCTCCCTAATTGAACCACTTAAAATCAGTCCCATGGTCGGTCGATGTAGAGAGATTTTACTGTACATGTTTTCCTCTATCTGGCTTTAGGATATTGGTATAAAAATAAATCAGTTAAAGAAATACAGTCACTTTTTTATCAATGCTTTGGAAGCATTGGACAGCCATAACCCACGACACAAACACCACCAGCAGATATTCAGTATATTTAACAACTTTGCCAGTTTTTAATGTTATTGTCGTGGGGGGTGATGAAAATGGGAAATATTGCGCCTAGAGCAGGACTCGAACCCACATTTCTTTGCATTCCGAGCCAGTGTGCTAACCATTACACCACCTAGGCTCCCTAATATCAATACACTACTCATGCCTACCTGTCTATGTGGTTACTTGCCTGAGAGGTCAGTGCAGACCACTACACTTGTCCCCCTAGAATTGTAAGTCTTTTACTGCTTACAATTACATACATACAGGCAATGCACTAACACATACATACACAGGGTAGGTTCAATAACCATACAGCATGTAGCTTGTACAGGATTATGGTCATGGCAACCAGTGTCGTGGGGGGGGGGGAGTGTTGTCGGGGGGGGTGATGAAAATGGGAAATATTGCACCTAGAGTGGGACTCGAACCCACATCTCCATGCGTTCTGGGCCAGTGTGCTAACCATTACACCACCTAGGCTCCCTGATATCAACCCACGACCCACACCTACCTGCCTATACGATTAATTGCCTGAGACCAATTCAATTGAAGTGTTGCACATAGAAGTGAATACGGGGTGATGTTATGGATTAAAAAACACACACGAAAAAACACAATCCCAGGATTTGATGGCACACTGTGAATTCTTATCTTCATTGCTGAAGTGACGACGTGGAGGGCTGGAACACAAGGTGTGGGCGGGGGGGGGGTGCTGCCTGAATAAAACTTCATTGACCATTTTACACCCGAACAATTAGAACTATTCGAACATATTCTACACGAGATCAGGCGATGTATTTCTTTTCCTTTCCATTTCATGTACACTGTCCTATACACTGTGGCCGAATCGGTAGAGCGGGGGCCTCGCGTGCGGGAGATCGGGGGTTCGATTCCCAGTCGAGTCAAACCAATGACTTATAAAATTGATACTTGTCGCTTCCTAGCCTAGCACTCAGCATTAATAGGATAGGGCAAGGATTGGTTAACCCAGTGTACAGATAATGTGACTGAGTGGGATATCGGGTCATGGTGTTGCCGGCCTGATTTCCCAATGGGGCAGCACAATGAAGACACCATGAGTGCGCACTGTCACAAGTCGGTATGTCACTCCTGATATGACCTTAAATGTTGCAAGGATGTAAAACTCCGACAAGCGTAAACTGTCCTGGAACTGTTTGCATCGAGCTGCCATTGGTGCTTTCCAACCACCTTGTTATTACAGTATAACCTCCCTAACCGACCGCCTCCACAGATCGACAACTCCCCTATATCCATCGCTTTATGTGGATCCCAACAATACCATTGTAACGATATTCTAACTCCCTAAACCTCCCACCTCCCTAAATGGACCACTTAAAATCGGTCGCAAGGTTGGTCGATTTAGAGAGGTTTTACTGCATATGTTTCCCCCACAAGTTTTAGTGAGCGATGTGTTAGGGAGACAGACCATCGGACGGCGATTGTGGTACTGAGGATTGGAGGAGAGGTGGGTGTGGGTGGGGGAGGGGGTGTGTGTGCATTAGAAGCATTAGAAGACATGACGAATAGAGTCTCACGTTGCTGCTTATTGAATAATGCGCGCTGTATGCACGAGAGATGTTTTACAATGTTAATCTCGTACAGACGAGAGTGCGATTTGACGGCGACAGCTACTTCATTTATACACGAAGGAGACATGTCGAAGGTGGGTAGTGGTGTCAGGCCCCCCCACCCCCACACCCCCCACCCCCACCCCCCACTCCCACACCCTCCACACTCCACCGTCCCCGTCCCCGCCTTCTTAATCCAGCATCTCCATGCATATATATATATATATATATATATATGTATATATATATATATATATATATATATAAATCCACATATATACATCTCCATATATATATATATATAAATATATATATATATATATATATATATATATATATATAACAGTAAAACCTCCCTAACCGACCACCTACAGAGATCACTTGGGACCCAAATAACGCGATTGATATAGGGAGTGGTCGATCTGTATAAAAGGGGTCGGTTAGAGAGGGTTTACTCCATAAGATCTGTGGAGGTGGTCGGTTAAAGAGGTTTTACTGTATATTATATATACACTAAAACCTATCTAACCAACCACCTCCAGAGGTCGATCACTCCCTTATATCGATCGCTATATTTTGGTGTCAACAATACCACTGTAACCATATTCTAACTCTCTAAACCGACCACCTCCCTAAATGGACCACTTAAAGCCGGTCCCAAGGTCGGGCAATGGTATTGTTGGGACCCAAATAAAGCGATCGATATAGGCGAGTGGTCGATCTGGGGAGGTTGTCAGGTAGGGAGGTTTTACTGTATATACATTCAGCAAACTATGTGTGACCAATTTGCCAATGAACGAAGCGAAATTGGTATCAATCGACAGTCTCTCAGATTGCAGGACAATCACTATTTCAGGACAACATTGTTCTGTATGCAGTGTTGCCATTTAAGGACAAGTACGATATATATAGAGAGAGCATTCTTCAACTATCTATGAAGAGTCCAGGCGCAAAACCCCGTAAATGCCAATCTAAGAATTGAGCTAAACACTACAGTCAAACCCTCGAAAGGTTAATTTTGTCATATTCCTATATTTTTGTTCATTGCTGCATATCCATTCATCACAAGAAAAGTGGAATCAATGAGGATTAAATTATCTTCATGTAAAAATTTGTTATTTTCATAAACCTTTTGGATTGCCATTAACTGGGTTTTGCGTTTGAACTCTCCATGTAACCAATATAGGTTGAAGAAATAAGAAATAACTGAATAAATCATTGTCTAATTCAGGTATTCATCTCACACACCTCCTCAACCTCCACCTCCACCCCCCCCCCCCCCATACACTCATCTCCACATCTCCACCCCACACCCTCCCCACACCTCGTCAGCTTATCGCTGCCCATGTGGTGAGGGAAGATAATCCAAACTCCTCTTAGCGAGGTGTTGTGGATAATGATGGCATTCCATGGAAATATGCACAAAAACGATGCAAATACGCGCCAATCCCCTGGGTTGGGGGTGAGGGGTGGTGGGTGGGGCGGGGTGGGAGCTGCATGCTCTCAAGCTTTGCCACTTAGTGGCGGAGAGTTGAGCTATAAGTATAACATTAGTGCAGACAGTACGCTAAGGCGGCCACCCAGCTCGCACACACACAGACACACAGACATACACAGATACATAGAGACACTCACAGACACACACAGACACAGATACATAGAGACACTCACAGACACACATATACATACATACATACACAGATACATAGAGACACTCACCGACACACACATACATACATACATACACAGATACATAGAGCCACCCACATACACACAGACATGCATACACAGATACATAGAGACACTCACAGACACACACATGCATACATACGTACACATATACATAGAGACACTTACAGACACACACATGCATACATACAGACACTCACAGGCACACATACACAGATGCATATACACGCCTAGACAAACACATACATACATACACAGATACATAGAGACACTCACAGACACACATACGCAGATATATAGACACTCACCGACACACAGAGACACAGATACATAGAGACACTCACAGACAGACACATACATATACAGACATACACATATTCATACGCACACTCAAAGACACACACATACTCTCACGGACACACACAGACTCTCAGAGACACACACATTTACATACATACATATACACAGGCACACAAAGACATACACGTATACATAGGCACATAAAGATGTACACATACATACACAGCCAATGCAGAGAGAGACATAGGCACATAAAGACATACACATAAATACACAGCTAATGCAGAGAGACATAGGCACATAAAGATGAACACATAAATACACAGCTAATGCAGAGAGAGACATAGGCACATACAAACATACACATACATACACAGCTAATGCAGAGAGAGACATAGGCACATACAGACGTACACATAAATGCACAGATAATGCAGAGAGAGACATATGCACATAAAAACGTACACATAAATACACAGCTAATGCAGAGAGAGACATAGGCACATAAAGACATACACATAAATACACAGATAATGCAGAGAGACATAGGCACATAAAGACATACACATAAATACACATCTAATGCAGAGAGAGAAATAGGCACATAAAAACGTACACATAAATACACAGCTAATGCAGAGAGAGACATAAGCATATAACGACATACACATAAATATACAGCTAATGCAGAGAGACATAGGCACATAAAGATGTACACATAAATACACATCTAATGCAGAGAGAGACATAGGCACATAAAAACGTACACATAAATACACAGCTAATGCAGAGAGAGACATAGGCACATAAAGACATACACATAAATACACAGCTAATGCAGAGAGACATAGGCACATAAAGACATACACATAAATACACAGCTAATGCAGAGAGAGACATAGGCACATAAAGATGTACACATAAATGCACAGCTAATGCAGAGAGAGACATAGGCACATAAAAACTTACACATAAATACACAGCTAATGCAGAGAGAGACATAGGCACATAAAGACGTACACATAAATACACAGCTAATGCAGAGAGACATAGGCACATAAAGACGTACACATAAATACACAGCTAATGCAGAGAGAGACATAGGCACATAAAGACGTACACATAAATGCACAGCTAATGCAGAGAGAGACATATGCACATACAAACATACACATAAATACACAGCTAATGCAGAGAGAGACATAGGCATATAAAGACGGACACATAAATGCACATCTAATGCAGAGATAGACATAGGCACACACAGACATACACATAAATACACAGCTAATGCAGAGAGAGACATAGGCACATAAAGATGAACACATAAATGCACAGCTAATGCAGAGAGAGACATAGGCACATAAAAACGTACACATAAATACACAGCTAATGCAGAGAGAGACATAGGCACATAAAAACGTACACATAATTGCACAGCTAATGCAGAGAGAGACATAGGCACATAAAAACATACACATAAATACACAGCTAATGCAGAGAGAGACATAGGCAAATAAAAATGTACACATAAATATACAGCTAATGCAGAGAGACATAGGCACATAAAGATGTACACATAAATACACAGCTAATGCAGAGAGACATAGGCACATAAAGATGTACACATAAATACACAGCTAATGCAGAGAGATATAGGCACATAAAGATGTACACATAAATGCACAGCTAATGCAGAGAGAGACGTAGGCACATAAAGACGTACACATAAATACAAAGCTAATGCAGAGAGAGACATAGGCATATAAAGACATACACATAAATACACAGCTAATGCAGAGAGAGACATTGGCACATAAAGACATACACATAAATACACAGCTAATGCAGAGAGACATAGGCACATAAAGATGTACACATAAATACACAGCTAATGCAGAGAGACATAGGCACATAAAGACATACACATAAATACACAGCTAATGCAGAGAGACATAGGCACATAAAGACATACACATAAATACACAGCTAATGTAGAGAGACATAGGCACATAAAGACATACACATAAATACACAGCTAATGCAGAGAGACATAGGCACATAAAGTCGTACACATAAATGCACAGCTAATGCAGAGAGAGAGATGCACAAACACATACACACACAGGCATACAGACACACACACACGTAGATACACAGAGTCACACACAGATACACATACACACGGGCACATACATGCATATACATACATACACAGATGCATTCGAACAACTTCCGCCCCCAAGTACCCAGACACAGGCACACACAGGCATACAAACACACAAACACATACACACATACACACACATACACAGACACACATACATCATCATCATCATGCTGTCGGTCGCGATGCGACAAAGACTGCTTTCATTACTTGACTGCCGCTCTCCATTTAGCTCTCTGCTGTGAGAGTTGCATCCATGAGTCGGTCTTAATGTCTCTCAGCTTCAGGTTTCTCTTGATGGTATTGTAGTGGTCTGCACTGACCTCTCAGGCAAGTAACCACATAGACAGGTAGGCGTGGGGAGTGTATTGATATCAGGGAGCCTAGGTGGTGTAATGGTTAGCACACTGGCCCGAGATGCGGGTTCGAGTCCCGCTCTAGGCGCAGTATTTCCCATTTTCATCACCCCCATGACACTGGTTGCCGTGATCAGGATCCTGTACAAGCTTTGCGCTGTATGGTTGTTGAACCTACCCTGTGTATGTATGTGTTAGTGCATTGCCTGTATGTATGTAATTGTAAGCATTACAAGACTTACAATTCCAGGGGGACGAGTGTAGTGGTCTGCACTGACCTCTCAGGCAAGTAACCACATAGACAGGTAGGCGTGGGGAGTGTATTGATATCAGGGAGCCTAGGTGGTGTAATGGTTAGCACACTGGCCCGGAATGCAAAGAGATGCGGGTTCGAGTCCCGCTCTAGGCGCAGTATTTCCCATTTTCATCACCCCCATGACAGTATCTTTGAACCGGAGACGGGGGCGCCCTCTCTTTCTGTAGCCAGAAGACAGTTGAGAGTATTTCATGAAAGCTGCCTGCAAAAGTGTTGAAGTGCTGCTGGCTTTTGCAAGTTACCAGCGGCACTCTCTCGGGGAGCAAATAGAGGTTTCACACCAGCAAGAACATGTCAAGACAGGCGCAAAACTATTTGTCCCTGCAGTGGCTGGTCGGGAGATGTTGGGAGTTCCATACATCAACCGCCCTTAATGCTGCCACAGTGACATGGTTTTCTGTTTAGGGTTTGCTCCCTTAGCCTTCGGTTCTGTCAAGGACCTGTACCACAAGGCAGTGGTTTAGAACTCTGCAAGGCAGGGGCGTCAAACTCCCTGAGGTATTGCTATACCTGCTATACCTGCATACCCCGTATGCAGGTATAGCATACGGGGTATGCATACATACATATACAGACATACACAGATGCATTCGAACAACTTCCACCCCCAAGTACCCCTTACTCACTTCTCAGTGCATTTCAAATTAAAGCTCTTAAACGTCTTCTTTAAAAAATGTTTTATTGAGGCTGTATTTATACTGTCCATAACATATAAGCCCGGGTACCCAGGCTTGTTTTCAATGCTGGCCACTTGTAGTGTTGGTGTTATCTTACCACACAGTAGCTGCTGATAAGGTATTTGGTTGCCTGCATGTCAGTAGCAGATACTGGAGCCACACACATTGGAAGGAATACTGTAGATACCGACTGTCAGTAGTACATGCCTTTCTGTAGTTTGTTAAGATATTGTGCTTATTGGATTATTGAGGTGGTTCTGTATGAGTAGCTGTGTGTATGTGGTATGGAATGCTGGAGGAGTAAGTAGTGTATAGACATGCGGATTTGTTGCTGGATGTGGTACAATCAGCAAGAGGCGATTGGTCACATCGCCTGGCTATCGCGCTGTACTCGGAGCTGAGTCACATAGTGTGTGCACATATAAATATATATATGTATGCATATATGTGTGCATATATATCAATGACAGAAATAAGCATCCTGTCGCCAGGACTCTCCCACTAGAATCTTATCAACCGAATACAAACATTACAGTTGCGTTAAGTCAATAGGTGTGAATCGGTTAGTAGGCACTATCCAATCTGTCAGCAGGATTCTTCCACTTGAATCTTATCAACTGAATAGAAACCATCGAGTTAGGCTAAGTCAGTAGATGTGAATTGGCTAGTGTGCATTAAGCAACTTGTCAGCAACGCTAGAATCTTATCAACCGAATACAACATTACAGTTGCGCTAAGTCAGTAGATGTGAATCGGCTAGCATGCACTAACCAATCTCTTGGCAGGACTCTTCCGCTAGAAGCTTATTGACCAAATACAAACTATCACGTGGCGCTAGGTCAGTAGGCTTGAATCGGGTAGTGTGCACTAACCCATTTGCCGGCAGGACTCTTCCGCTAGAATCTTAATAACCAAATACAAACCATCGAGTTCCGCTAAGTCAGTAGGGATTTATCGGCTAGTGTGCACTAACCAATCTGTCGGCAGGACTCTTCCGCTAGAATCTTATTGACAAAATACAAACTATCGAATGGCGCTAAGTCAGTAGGTGTGAATCGGCCAATGTGTACTAACGAATCTGTCGGCAGGACTCTTCCGCTAGAATCTTATTGACAAAATACAAACTATCGAATGGCGCTAAGTCAGTAGGTGTGAATCGGCCAATGTGTACTAACGAATCTGTCGGCAGGACTCTTCCGCTAGAATCTTATTAACCAAATACAAACCATCGAGTTGCGCTAAGTCAGTAGGTGTTTATCGGCTAGTGTGCGCTAACCAACTTGGCGGCACCGCTAGAATCTTATCAACCGAATACAAACATTACAGTTGCTCTAAGTCAGTAGGTGTTTGCCTGGCAAAATACAATGGCGACTTAGCGCTTCCGCTGTCAGCGATAAAAACACACCAACCACCGCCACTTTCTGTTGGGTTTTTTTTGGTTTAAAAAAAATATATATAAATGTATTTTCTCTTACTCTCTCCTTCTTTCGCCGCTGCTGCTGGTGGTTTGATAAAACAACAGATAAGCTTGTTACCGGATGTGGTATGGTGTAAGGTGTTAGTGGCAGCCTGCGTGGCCTTATTGATACAGTAAAGATTTCAAGAGCCGCTGGCAGTGTGATAGAGTGCCCAGTAGCGCCAATGTGTGTACAGCGGAGAGTACTGGAGGCTGGGGTGGGGGTGGGGTGGGGGTGGGGGATCTCCCTCCCCCCACTCCTCATGTGCACCCTTACACCTTCCCTTCTCCCCCCCCCCCCCCCACATCCCTCTCTTCACCATCCCCCATCCCCCATCTAACCCCCACATGTCTCGCGTCCTACCCATCGCAAGGCAGAGTGTTACTAAGACAAACACATACACAATAGATCGGTTTAAAATAAACTTGCCATCCCATCAAGCATCCCTCTTGTAAAATCCGCTTTCAATTGATAAAACATGGGTCAGTCTCTGAAGCTAGGTACTAAAGTGTGATGACATGGAAGCCAAAAGTGAAAAGCTTTCAAATAATATGAGAAAACATTCAAAATAATAGCAGAATTCATGGTCATATTGAAGGTTTATATGTTGTACCTATTTCAGAGTTGACCCCCAAAAATGGCTATTTCACTTTTTGATTATGATATTATATATATTGAGCAATATATTAATTTCACTTGTGTAACATGGAAATCAAGCAGACATACAGAACATCATTTTAACACACACAACAAATTCAAACAAGATGTTATTGATTATAGTTATGCAAACAAAATTATGTCTCACAAGAAAACAGTTGAACAATTTTTGAAAGAACTGTTTGAGTAAATGCATGGTATCGATTTGTAAATTTTCACATTTTCGCTTTAGTACAAAAATCATACACGCATGCTTTTGATACATTTGTGTGGGATAGATTAAATACACGTAGTATTAATAGCATACGTAAGACAATAATTATTTGACTTGCTACAGAAAAAAAAGAATTAATTATCACCATCGTAATATGGAAACTAAATATGTGGTGCCCAGTGCCAGCAAATAACCCCGATACTAATTAAGTTGATCGTATTGAGAGTTCAATGTAGATTCAATGTAGCTTTAGGAGTGTCATCTGTAAGTACGACCTTTGTTATGCCAGGACAAAGGGTCTGTACACAGACTTTTATTTTCTTCTTCTTTTCCTTTTTTTTTAATCAGTAAATTTTTAGCAAAGACTCGATGATCTGTTGGTTCAACCGGTCCAACCGGCGACGGGGAGCAGGGGGAGGGGACGGGAGGGGAGGGGGGGGGGGGAGGCCCGGAGCAGCCTGTTTGAGACCCAGGGAAGGCGATAGTGACAGCTAATACCCTAACGACCAGCGCCTAATCTGCGCAGGCGCGCCCCACCACACAGCCGACCGGAAGGTGGCCCTGATGACCACGCCCCTGGTGGCACAGGATGGAGCACTTCCGGTCCGGGGCAGACAGCGTCCGGGCCACGACTGGACGGGGTCCGGCGGGGGGAAGGGGGTAGGGGGGAAGGTGGGGGGGGGGGGGGGCGGGGGTAACGCATGGCCGGGGAAGGTGGGGGTGACGGGTGGCGGGCGAAGGCGGGACTGGGGGCGTGGGTGGGGGTGGGGGAAGGCAGGGTCCGGCGGTGGTGGGGAGGGTGGAGGAGCGGGTGGGGGATCGGGACGTGGGTGGGGCCTGGGGTGGGGACTGGGGAAGATGGGGTGGGGGCAGGCGTGGGGACGGGGAAAGGCGCCGGTGAGCTAGGGATCGCCTTGTGGATCCATCACGGTGGGTGGGGGTAGGGGTGGGCGTGTGGATGGGGGTGAGGGTGTGGGGTGAGGAGTGGGTAGGAGGGTTGCCCTGCCCGGGAAATGTCCCTACACTACACGCTCCTCCAGTGTTAGCCGGCTTCAATCTGCGGAGCAGCTGAATCTATAGGGTGTGTGTGTAGAGGGGTGTGGGTGGGTGTGGGGGTGAGTGGTGGTGGTGAGGGTTGTGGAAGTGGGAAGAGGGAGGGGAGGCTCTTTTGTGGATTGCAGTATAACAGGCAATGTGTACATACGGGCACTCAATGCACAGATAGATGGCGCCCTCTTGTGGTAATTTCAATATGTTCATACATAACCTCCAGCATGTGTATATATATATGTATACATATATATATACATATATATATTTATATGTCATTCTTCATATATATATATATATTGAAAGTGAGCAGAGTGACAGTTGGCTCACGGTATAGGAGGCGGGGGTAGTAGAGAATGCCCCGCTCCCCAGCAAATGACAGGGAAGATAAGATGGTTACTGAGAAACATTTAAGGGGCTGTGGTTATTTATATCCACATAATAAATTATATAGTACATAAATATATATATATATATATATATATATATATATATACATATATATATATATACATTAGGCGATGGCAGAATGAGTGGCGCCCGTTTCCTGTTTTGGTAAATCGTGGGATTCAAACCCATAGGATTGAATCCTGGTCCAGTCAAACCAATGACTTAAGAATCTATACTTGTCACTTCCCAGCAAGGCACTCGGCATTATTAGTATAGGGCAAGGACTGGTTGGTTCAGTGTCAGGATAATTTGACTGAGTGGGATATCAGGTCAGGGTATTGGTGGTCTGGTCTCCCAGTGGGGCAGCACTATAAAGTCACCACGAGAGCGCACTGTCACAAGTCAGTACCCATCCTGATATGACCCTACATGTTGCCCGGACGTAAAACTCCAACAACCAACCATATCATTGGCTTGATTCGTCTGTGATTCGAACTCCAGACCTTCCGCACGGGAAGACTGCGCACAGGATGGAGCTCTACCGATTTGGCTACCTCGTCCGGTCCGAGCACCTGGCAGCACAAGGTCTTGTAGACATTTGCGTCCCTAATATATATATAGATATAAATTAGAAGTACACAAATAACATGAGGAAGAGAATGAGTTGGGTGTGAGTTTAATCACTGGCATAGGAATTGATAGAATATACCAAATTCCTCCAGTGTGTGTGAACACAGCTCCCGACAGAGGGGGGGGGGGGGGGGCACTCCCCCAATGCACCAATGAAGGAAGTAGCAAAGTATATATGTTCCCTTAGCATTTATACTTGTATTCTGCGTTATACATCACATAAATATGAATATGTAGATATAGCTTATTTGTTTGTTGTTGTTTTACGTCCTAGCAACATCTAAGGTCATATCAGGACGGGTAGATATAGCCTATCGGATAACTAATACACTAACGAGCAAAGTATGCTCCCACAAATGATAGATTCCGCCAACTTAAATCATCCTCTCAATCGTCAGGTCACCTAGGTGGAACCCACTCACACACACCCCCAACCGAACCCCCTCCTCCCTCCCCTCTCCCCACACCTAAGCAACAACAATAAAAGAACAGAAACAGCCCGACCACGTCCACCACCGGCAAAATCAACTTAGCGCGCGACCAGATGTGGACGCCGGGACTCACTTCCGGTAGATTGATACCTCTTCCGGTACGGCGGGACGGTGGCGGCGACGGTCGGGGGCGGCTGTGTCGGCGGCGGCGGCGGCGGCGGCGGTCGGCGGGACGAATTGAGGCGGCCGACCATATGCTCTCGTGGCGACAAGATTTGCACGAGACCGGAAGTTATGGTGTCACCTCCACCGCCACCGCCACCGCCACCGCCACCGCCACCGCCACCGCCACTGCCACTGCCACCGCCACCTCCTTTCGATTGTGGGGAATCGTACTGTTAGTGGTGGTGGTGGAGGTGGTGGTGGTGATGTCTTGTGGTGGTGCGTAGTGGGTGGTATGTGGGTGGGTGGGTAGTGCGGTATGCAGGTATTGCAGGAATAGCAATACTCAGGGAGTTTGACGCCCCTGCCCTGCAGAGTTGTAAACCACTGCCTTGTGGTACAGGTTCTTGACAGAACCGAAGGCTAAGGGAGCAAACCCTAAACAGAAAACCATGTCACTGTGGCAGCATTAAGGGCGGTTAATGTATGGAACTCCTAACATCTCCCGACCAGCCACTGCAGGGACAAATAGTTTTGCGCCTGTCTTGACATGTTCTTGCCGGTGTGAAACCTCTATTTGCTCCCCGAGAGAGTGCCGCTGGTAACTTGCAAAAGCCAGCAGCACTTCAACACTTTTGCAGGCAGCTTTCATGAAATGAGAGCGGCAGTCAAGTAATGAAAGCAGTCTTTGTTGCATCACGACCGACAGCATGATGGGTAGTGTGGTGTAGACCAAAAACAAAAATAAAAACAAAAAGTTAACCAGAAACCCACACACAAATACCCATTTAAAAACACCCCAACCAAACCGGAAGTGGGTGATGCCGATGACCCACCGTGCATCACTGACATCCGGAAGCGAGGGTTGCATCCCTCCCGGGGGGCCTCGGGAGGAGAGGCGGGAGGTGACAGCGCCGGCCGATAGCGGGTCCGCCAGGGCGGGAGAGTGGGGCGGCCCGGTCCTCCTAGCGGCAAGAAGCGCACACTTAGCATTAGGTGGCGCCGCCTAGCGGGACGAGCTAACGATAATCTTGACCGACAGATGGCGTGACCGTGGGCACTGATGGAGCGCTGTGTGTGTTGGGGGTGGGTGTGGTGTGGATGGGTGTTTGTGTGTGTGTGTCGGGAGCCGGGGTGTGGGAGTGGTGTGGTGTAAGGTTGAGATAGGTAACCGGTGCTAGTGGATGTGTGGGAGTAGGTGGGTGAGTGTGGGTGGATGGATGAAGTGTGTGGGAAGGTGAAGTGTGGGTGGGTTGTGGTGTGGGTGGGTGGGTAAAGTGGGTGGGTGAAGTGGGTTGGTGATATGGAGCATCTGAAATCTTAAATGCGTACGCAGAGGTTGAGTAGCATCAGAAGTGCTGATGTGAGAATGACGTTCGAGGAAGTGTGGTTGTGGTGGAGATGGTGAGGGGTGATGGGGTGGGGGTGAGAATGGTGGTAGTGGTGGTTGGTGGTGGGGGGGGGGGGGTGAGGATGTTGGAGGTGGTGGTGGTGAGGGATGGTGGAGCTGGTGGTTGTGGTGCACTAAATCATTGCAAACTAATTTTGTTGTGGATTTAGCGCTTATCATGATTTGGAAAAGAGCTCTTCAAATATACCCTATGTAATTCAGCTCCCTTTCGTGCCAAGGATGGGGCTCCTGACTGGTATATACACCATATTTAATTCATCTCCCTTTCCTCAGTGCCATCATCATTCCTTATTTTGCAGCCGTATTTAATTCAGTTCCCTTTCATCAGCTCCTTCGCCATTCCATATTTTGCCACCACCCTCCTCCGATGGCGAGGATGGGGCTCCTGACTTGTGTATACACCATATTTAATTCAGCTCCCTTTCATCAGCGCCATCGTCATTCCATATTTTGCCGCCACCGTCCTCCGATAGCGAGGATGGGGCTCCTGACTCGTATATACATCGTATTTAATTCAGCTCCATTTCATCAGCGTCATCGTCATTCCATATTTTGCAGCCACCCTTCAACGGCGAGGATGGGGCTTCTGAAGGGTATATAATCGTATTTATGATTCAGCTAATTCATTCAGCACATCGTCATTCCATATTTTGCAGCTGATCCCCCCACGGCAAGGAAGCTCCATTTCATCAGCGCCATCGTCATTCCATATTTTGCAGCCACCCTCCAACGGCGAGGATGGGGCTTCTGACTGGTATATACATCGTATTTAATTCAGCTCCATTTCATCAGCACCATCGTCATTCCATATTTTGCAGCTACCCCCCGACGGCAAGGATGGGGGTCCTGACGACGGGGGTGGTGCCGGCCGGCATGGTGTTCGGCCCGGTGCCCGCCAACCTCACCCTCAGCGACCCCGCCCTGCTCATCGGTCACATGACCTGCGACAACCGGCCCGACATCCACACGGTGAAGGTAAGCTGTTGCTGCTGCTGCTTTGCTTGTTTCTTGGGGTTTTACGTCCTGGCAACATCTAAGGCCATATCAGGACGAGTAGCGACTTGTGACAGTGCGCACTCATGGCGACTTTGTTGGATGGTTGGTTGTTAGGATTTTACGTCCTGGCAACATCTAAGGTCATATCAGGACGAATACCGACTTGTGACAATGCGTACTCATGGGGACTTTGTCGGATGGTTGGTTGTTAGGGTTTTATGTCCTGGCAACATCTAAGGTCATATCAGGACGGGTACCGACTTGTGACAGTGCACACTCAGAGTGACTTAGTTGGTTGGTTGCTTGTTGGCATTTTGTCCTTGCAACATCTAAGGTCATATCAGGACAGGTACTGACTTGTGACAGGACACGCTCATGGTGACTTTTATAGTGCTGCCCCACTGGGAGACCAGGCCGCCAGCGCCATGACCCAATATCCGCCTCAGTCATATTATCCTGACACTGAGCCAACCAGTCCTTGCCCTATCCTAATAATGCCAACCGCCTGGCTATGAAGCGACAAGTATACATTTTAAAGTCATTGGTTTGACTCAACCATGGTTTGAACCTGTGGGTTCGGATCCCATCATCTACCAAAAAGTAGGCAATCTATTAAAAGCCTGCTGGGTCCAAAGGGAAGTGTGTAGTTTGTTGGAGTTTTCCGTCCTGGTAACATCTAAGGTCATATACCTGATATGACCTTAGATATTGCCAGGACGTAAAACTCCAACAACCAAAACCCAACCTTGCTGATTGGCTGAGCTGCCGACATGTGGAAGCGCTGACCTTGAAAGTTCAACATAGCTGAACTCTGGTCAACGCTTGCACCATGTTGCACCATCTAATGCCGTCAAGCGTCAACGTAAAGTCTAACTGGGAGCGTTGGCTAGCGTCGGCTGGCGCCACCACGTCAAATCAAAAGTCTAAACGGGCCTTTATTTAAAACTTCTGATCTGTTCCAAATGTGGACATGGCATGCATCTTCTCTTACTACCACCGCGCATGTCCGGAAATGTGCACTCCAGCGTCCAGGTAGTTCCCTGGGTGGGAATCTAATATGGCTGGGAATGTAAATATTTGGACTAGAACATCAGGTCAGGGGTCTGTAGGGGGCCATCTGCAATGACTAACCCCATCCAACCTTCAGTGCTGCATCAACTCAAACTGATAAGCCATCATATATATGCTGTATAAGCCATTACACGAGTATAATAAGCCAGAAGATTCATCTACTCGCCAGTCACTAGTCATCAGCTGGTCACCTACTCATTAGCTCATCTACTAGTGCCTCATGACTTGAGCACGTGGCACCACCTGCTCGCCCATGCCTCAGCGGTCATTGCTCTCACTCACTTTACCGCTGAAAGTTGTTCTTTCTTTTTAGGCGAGAGGACTCATTTCCTCTAGCCAGAGAATATATCCTTTCTACCCACTATCATGATCTCCTTGTTCCTTATTTATGTAGGTAACTATTGTATGTGCGACCAGACGAGATGGCCGAATGAGTTAGAGCGTCCGTCTCCCATGCTGGTAGATCGTGGGGTCGTGGGTTCGAGTCCCGGTCGAGTCAAACCGATGACTTTAAAATTGATACTTGTCGCTTCCTAGCCAGGCGCTCGGCATTATTAGGATAGGGCAAGGACTGGTGTGCTCAGTGTCAGGATAATGTGACTGAGTGGGATACCAGGTCATGGTGCCGGCGGCCTGGTTTCCCAGTGGGACAGCACTATAAAGTTGCCATGAGTGCGCACTGTCACAAGTCGGTACCCATCCTGATATGACCTTAGATGTTGCTAGGACGTAAAACAACAACAAACAAACAACTATTATATGTATATATATATATATATATATATATATATATATAATCTATATATATACATACATATATATAATGTATTGTCAATTTGAGTCATACTCATGTGAATGTATATATGTATTTATATATATAGATATGTACATCGTGAACCCAAGAGCTAGAAACATTTGACATATGTTTTTTCAGCAATGCAAATTCATAGATTTTACATCAACACACCACCCCCTACAAAGAATACGCTTATCTACAAAGTACCGTGCAATGTGCTTTAATGGACAATGCAGATCTAGATGTAGCCCATTTATATATATATATATACAGTAAAACCTCTATTATAAATCTACCGATCATGGGACTTTATATGGTCCATTTAGGTACATGGTTGGTATAGGTAGTTTTTTTTTATCGTTACAATGGTATCGTATGGGCGATCATTTGGGACCCAAATAAAGCGATCGGTATAGGGGAGTGGTCGATCTGTGAAGGTGGCCACCTCCCAGTTAAAGGCTCGCTAATCTATATATATATACCTGCTATGTTGGTGATAGTTCCTAATACCACCGTTGGCGCCACATGCGTGTGGTCAACTCCAGCGTCTCCCATCATCTATGTGTAGTGTGTGTTACTGTACACGTGTATACATGTATATAGCGGTATACAGCGATATTTAGCCGTATTTAGCGGCATTTAGCAATATTTAGCGGCATTTAGTGATATTTAGCGGTATATAGCGGTAAATAGTGGCATTTAGCGGTATTTAGCGACATTTAGCGGTATTTAGCAGTAGTTAGCAGTATATAGCGGTATTTAGCAGCATTTATCGATATCTAGCAGCATTTAGCAGTAAATAGCGGTATAGAGCAGTATATAGCGGTATTTAGCGGTATATAGCGAATTTAGCGGCATTTAGCGGTATTTACCGTCATTTCGCGGTATTTAGCGGTATTTTGCAGTATTTAGCGGTATTTAGCGGTACAGTGAGTGAGCATAATGGCTGCTGAGGCGTGGGCGAGTAAGTGGCGCCATGCAGGGAGGTGAGATCATACCAGTAGATGACCTATTGAGTAGAGAGAACCAGCTGATGACTTAGTGGCTGGGGAGTAGATGGGATCTTCCACCTTATTATATTCGTATAATGGCTTATACAGCATATATTATGCATGTACATACGAATATATATTACAATGCAATGTGCATTAAGGGACAATGCAGATCTCGATGTAGCCAGTTTTTACATATACAGTAAAACCTCTATAAATCGACCGATCATGGGACTTTAAACGGTCCATTTAGGGAGGTGGTCGGCAGAGGACCATGAATATATATATATACAGATATATGGTGCGCCAGTTTTGCGAAGACAGTACATATTTACAATTTCGCCTTTTTAGTTTCTACTGTAGCGTTCGTGATATATTCCATGATATATGCACGACACGTGAGGAATGTGCTCGGTGATTTGTTACTAAGATGTGCGAAACCTGACGAAGACATATCCGGCGCGTCAAGGAGCCTGTACACACATGATACATACATGGGGACCAGCGGCTGTAAACAAGGACGTCTTGGTGTCCATTACTAGGCGATGTTTGCGCACACATTGCTGGTCAAACAGTACAACCTCCCCTCCCCCATCCACCCGACCCACACACTCTCAATCCCCCCCCCCTCTCTCTCCCTCTCTCTCCCCTTCTAGTACTACCTTACTCTCCCTCTCCCTCACTCTCTCTCCCCCTCTCCCCCCTTCTACCTTATTCTCCCTCTCCCTCACTCTCTTTCTCTCCCCCATCCTGATATGACCATAGATGTTGCCAGGACGTACAACTCCAACAGCCACCTCTCCCTCTCTCTTCCTCTCTCTCTTCCCCTCTCTCTTCCCCTCCCCTTCTCTTTCCCTCTCTTTCCCTCCCTTTCTCTCCCTCTCTATCCCCCTCTCCCTCTTTCCCCCTCTTTTCTCTTTCTTCCCTCACCCTCTCTCTCCCTCTGCCCCTCTCTACCTCTTTCCCGCTCTCTCCCTCTCTCTCTCCCTCTCCTTCTCTCTTCTTCTCCCTCCATCTCTCCCTCTCTGTCCCTCTTTCTCCCTCTCCCTTTTCTCCCTCTCTTCCTCTCTCTCGCTCTTCCACCCCTTTCACCTCTTCCACATGCTCTCTCTATTTCCCTCTCTATCCCTCTCTCTCCCTTCTCTGTCTCTCTCCCTCTCCTTCTTTTCTCTCCCTCTCTCTCCCTCTCCTTCTTCTGCCTCCCTCTCTGTCCCTCTTTTTCCCTCTCCCGTTTTCCCCTCTCTCCCTCTCCCCCTCTCCCTCTCTCCCTCTCTCCCTCTCTCTCCCTCTATCTCTCTCTCACCGAACACTCTCTTTCCGCCTCGCTCCCTCTTCCTCTATTTTCACCTCTTCCCCCCTCTCTCTCTCTTTCTTCATTTCCTTCTCTTTCTCCCTCTCTCCCGCTCTCCTTCTCTCCCCCTCTCTCATTCAACATTTGAACACACAATTGATCAATCCGGAACTGAAGAAGTAATACTTGTTTCTTGCTGGTACGATGCCTCTTTTGTCGAACTTTATAGTGCTGCTCCACTGGGAATTACAATTAATGGCAATCACCGACATGAGCGTATTAGTTGGTTGATTGCTGGATTTTTACATCCTGACAACATCTAAGGTCATATCACGGAGGGTACCGACTTGTGACAGAGCGCACTCATGGCGACTTTATAGTGCTGCCCCACTGGGAGACCAGGTGAACAACACCATGACATGATACCCCACTCAGTAACATTATCCTGACACTGAGCCAACTAGTCCTTGTCCTATCCTAATAATGGCGAGCGCCAGACTAGGAAACGACAAGTATCAATTTTTAAGTCATTTGTTTGACTCAACCAGGGTTCGACCCCACAAACCCATGGGTTTGTACCCACGAACCCATGGGTTCTGATCACCATCATCATCATCATCATGCCGTCGGTCGCGATGCGACAAAGACTGCTTTCATTACTTGACTGCCGCTCTCCATTTATGGTGTTTTGTGCGGTTGTACATTTCATGATCACCAGATCTCCAAAAACAGGAGACGGACGCTCAACTCATTCGGCCATCCCATCTGGTATCTCTATGCTAAAGAATCTAGGGAATGTTTTGGGTTAAAAAATATATATTATACTTTCATCGGATTATGTAACCTTAGTACAAATATGTGCATGAGTATCTGATTTTAAAGCTGCATAGCCCGATCAAGCATCACATTTTCAAAACCAAATCAATTATCTAGACTTGATCCTACATATCTAACTTAAGGGGCTGTCACATTACGGCGTATGGCGGGAGCGTATTGAAAACCTACGTACGCCGTGCTGGTGCCACTTTCGGGTGTGTTTGAGCATATGGGGGACCTATGAGGAGCGTACGAGGAGCGTATGAGGAGCGTATGGGAGCGTATGGGAGCGTGCTGTGACATTTTTTGACATTATGGGCCATACGCCCTCATAGGTCGTGTTTTTTTGAGCATGCACAAAAAAAATTGGACGGACGAATTTATGAAAGCGTATGGCGGCGTATGCCTCATACGCTTCACATACGCCGGCATGTTGCGGCACTGGCGGCGTATGAGTAGCGTATGAGTAGCGTATGAGTAGCGTATGAGTAGCGTATGCGGCGTATGCCGACGTATATGACGTAATGCCGCTACGCCGCCATACGCTCCCACCATACGCCGTAATGTGACAGGGCCTTTAGATACTGGTGCACTTATTAAACATTTGTCACCACACAGAAGGGAATAAATACTGAGTCAATTTAATAGAACCTGTTACTGCTGAAGCCTATGGTGTCAGAGTTTTGGCGTGTATGCCTAAACTAATTTGACATGTTTATACTTCAATCTTGGCTGACTGCTCATCTAGGAGAAGGTAAACTCTGATTTAAAACCCCCGCTGCCGTGCGGCTAGTCCCATTTATGGGAAGACCAGAAGTTGGTAGTGTACACCAGCGGCCATACCGACTCAATTGTCGGCCTAAACTAAGTGCGGTGCACATCAACTTTGTTGGTGTGGTCAGGGGATGTCACCCCTTCAAGTGCATGAAGACTGGAGCAGCAGATGAGTTAGAAGATCAATAGCTTTGAAGGTGTAACAGCAAGATGATGTGGCTCATCAGGGCACACTCTGACAAAGATGAGTAAGTGGCCAGTCACCTTGGAAAGGAAGGGGAACCTACCAAGTATTTACCCATAGTAAGCAATGGTCACCAACAAAGAAGTTCTCAGAAAAATTAAAAATAAGAAAAGCTTGTTTGCCACTATACAGACAAAGAAACTTATTTATTTTGGCCACATCATTCGTCAGAGCTCAATATATCGTACATTGTTGGAAGGGAAGGTGAATTGCAGCAGAGGGAGAGGGAGACCAAGAACATCATGGTTTACAAATATTTCACAGTGGACAGGCTTGAATTATTCACAGTCTATCAGAACAGCACACGATCGGGACAAGTGGAGAACCATTGCATCCAACCCTCGACTAGAGGACGGAACTATTGATTGATTGATACTTCAAATATTTCAAAAGTTAGCCATCTAAACAAAAAGTAACTTTAATTTAAAGTAAGGTAGATTATAACAATCAATTTAATATATTTATCTCAGCAAAATGGCCGAAACTCAAAACCATCGGACCATGCAACATTAAAGGCCCTGTCACACTACGCCGTATGGCGCCGGCATCTGCGTAATGTGTTGAAATAAATTGCCAATCAAAATAGGTTGGCATATACTGAACTTTTTGTGCTGCGAGGGATAAAAATGGGCATACACATAATGTACACACAACATACACACAACATATGTAATGTATGCAGAACGTATCTCTGACCTATTGAGAGCATTCATGTGCCTCACAAAATGTTCGCAAAATGTTTGCATACACTGATGGTACGCTGACCAACGTTACATATGTTACTCCATTGGTTGAAGTATGGCGCATACGTTAAGTACGCTGGAGATATGGCAGGCATATGTTCGAAGTATCTTTGGAGTATGTTATGCATCCGTTGGCTGTATGTGGACTGCATGTTCCCAACTGGCTGAATACAGCTAACGTGTTCCAACCTATCCTGACCTACACCTAATGTGTGCATAACATACGCCGACATACGACGAGCATACACCGAGCATATGAGAAACATATGAGCCGTATGGTGACATACGTTGACAATTTTGAACATGCACACACATTCTTTAGCGGCTTGACCTACGCCGACCTACGACGCCGTATCCCGAGCATACTCAACATATGCCCAACGTATACATAATCAGGAAAAACGCGAACACAGCAAATATAGTTATGGCATTTTTAATTAAGGAAAGTTAAACGTCAGGTTATACAAATGTCAGCTCACAAATGCTTAAGAAACGAGGCTAGAGATGCTATGGCCCTACTTCCACTTCCACATGTAGGGTGGGTGGGAGGCCAATTTAAGGCTGGTTATTGTCTCCTGGCTCCTCCGGTCGTAGTGACCAAACCCCGGCGCTGCGCCGCCTTATATAGCAAAAGTCTACCCAAAAAGGGGCGCATCGGCAGTTCTAGTGTACTGCATAATACGTCATCAAGTCCTGTTTACCCGATCGGCGACCAGGTTAGAAAAGAACCGCCAGTCGGCGTTCGAGTTTGTTACTTAGTTATAGAGAATTCCGCTAGTCGGCGACACAATAGACGTCCTTAGTACTGGTACGCCTTGGTCTGTATTCGCGATCCTGATTACCCGCAATGCCAAAGCATTACGAAACAATCAGGAAAAACGCGAACACAGCAAATATAGTTATGGCATTTTTAATTAAGGAAAGTTAAACGTCAGGTTATACAAATGTCAGCTCACAAATGCTTAAGAAACGAGGCTAGAGATGCTATGGCCAAAAAGAAATGTTGATAGCATCTTGAAGCCGAGACCGTAGGTTTGCGGGGACATAGGCGTGCACCGCAGATGACTCCCAATGTCCGAGGTCTCCGACGTCCTGGAAGGAGGCTCCAAGGCGAGCACAGGCCTGTGCACCGCCTCTGCGAAGGTTGTGAGGTGTCATGGCTCCAGGTGCTCTATGGCTCAGGGCGGAGAAAGCATATGTAGATCCTTGGTAGCCCTCCGTGGTGTGATGGGCGTCCCATGGGCATCCAGAAAGGCAGGGCCTTCTGGGTGGTGTGTTGCTATGTTGCGGTAGTTACTCCAGGCTTGCACGGGACAGTACCTTGAATCAGGTATGGCAGGGACATGAATGTCCATGTATTCCAGGTCAGCGCTTTTGACAAATTCGATTAGCCTACGATGATGTCTTTTGGTGTAACCTGTGGCAAAGAAGGCAAGTATTAATTTTTGCCACAGATTATATGCATGATTAGATATGGTGTCATGGCTGACATATACTGGGTGTTTGTCGCCGGCTCCTTGCTTCGTGGATCGCCGGAGAATTTTAACGTCGTCGCCGGCTGTGCCCGCGAGTGTTGCCGCGCTGCCCCCCGGCTTCATCAATCGTCAGAGAAATTAGTGGCTTGATAACGTCTCCTGGCGCGCGTGTCGCCGGCTCCTTGCTTCGTGGATCACCGGAGAATTTTAACGTTGTGCCGGCGCGTGTGCTACGTTGATCGCCGGAGAATTTAGTATTGTCCCGGCGGGCCGGCGCACATATCGCCGGCTCCTTGCCTCATCGATCACCGGAGGAATTTAACGTTCTGCCGGCGGGCGTGTTGCCGGCTCCCGACTTCATCAATCGTCGCAGAAATAGTGGCTTGATAACGTCTCTTGGCGCACATGTCGCCGGCTCCTTGCTGTGTCGATCGCTGGAGAATTTTAACGTCATGCCGGCCGGCGCATGTGTTGCCGCTCCCTGCTACATCGATCACCGGAGAATTTAGTATTGTCCCGGTGGGCCGGCGCGTATATCACCGGCTCCTTGCTTCGTTGATCACTGGAGAAATTTAACGTTGTGCCGGCGAGCATGTTTCCGGCTCCCGGGTTCATTAATCATCGGAGAAATTGGTCGCTTGATAACGTCTCTTGGTGCGTGTGTCGCCGGCTCCTTGCTTCGTGGATCGCCGGAGAATTTTAACGTCGTGCCAGCAAACTATAGTCCCGGCGGGCTGGCACGCATATCGCCGGCTCCTTGCTTCGTCGATCATCGGAGAATATGACGTCGTCCCGGCGAGCGTGTTGCCGGCTCCCAGCTTCGTCAATCGTCGGAGAAATTAGTGGCTTGATACGGTATCTTGGCACGCGTTTCGCCGGTTCCTTGCTTCATGGATTGCAGGAGAATTTTAACGTCGTGCCAGCAAACTGGTGCGTGTGCTACGTCGATTGCTGAAGAATTTAATATAGTCCCAGCGCTCTGGCGCGCATATCGCCGGCTCCTTGCTTCGTTGATCACCGGAGAAATTAACGTCGTGCCGGCGAGCATGTTGCCGCCTTCGTCATGCGTCGGAAAAATTAGTGGCTTGATAACGTCGTGCCGGCTCCCTGCTAGGTTGGTCGCTGGAGAATTTAGTATAGTCCAGGTGCGCTGGCGCGCATATCCCCGGCTCCTTGCTTCGTCGATCGTCAGAGAATTTAACGTGCGCATGTTGCGGGTCCTTGCTTCGTCAATTGTCAGAGAATCTAACCTCGCGCTGGCGAACCGGCACACGTGTTGTGGCTCCTTGCTTTGTCGATCGCCGGAGAATTAATATTACACCGGCGACCTGGCTCCCGTGTTATCGGCTCCTTCCTCGTACTACAGTGATTCCCATGCTTAAGGCTTGATAATGTCTCCTGTCATGCCTGTCGCCGGCTCCTTGCTTCGTCGATCGCCGGAGAATTTAACGTTGTGCTGGTGAACCGGCGCGTGTGTTCCCGGCTCCCTGCTACGTCGATCGCCGGTTAGTGTTGTCCCAGCAGGCTGGCACGCATATCGCCGGCTCCTTGCTTCGTCAATCACCGGAGAAATTGCTTGATAACGTCTCCAGGCTCCTCCGGTCGGACCTGCTACAGAGAAATTAGTGTTTTCCTGGTCGACGGCATCTGCTACAGTGATTCCCATGCTTAAGGCTTGATAACGTCTCCTGGCGCGCGTGTCGCCGGCTCCTTGCTTTGTCGATCGCCGGAGAATTTTAACGTCGTGCTGGCGAACCGGCGCGTGTGTTGCCGGCTCCCTGCTACGTCAATCGCCGGAGAATTTAATGTTGTCCCGGCGGGCTGGCGCGCATATCGCCGGCTCCTTGCTTCGTCGATCACCGGAGAAATTAACGTCATGCCGGCGAGCGTATTACCGGCTCCCGGCTTGTCAATCGTCGGAGAAATTAGTCCGTCGATCCAGCGCGCATGTTGCCGGCTCCTTACTTCGTCAATCGCCGAGGAATTTAGTGTTGTCCCGGCGGGCTGGCCTGCGTGTCGCTGGCTCCTTGCTTCGTCAATCGTGGCGAATCCAATGCTACAGTGATTCCCATGCTTAAGGCTTGATAACGTCTCCTGGCGCACGTATCGCCGGCTCCTTGCTTCGTCGATCGCCGGAGAAATTTAACGTCGTGCCGGCGAGCTTGTTGCCGGCTCCCAGCTTCACCAATCGTCGGAAAAATTAGTGCTTTCCTGGTCGACGGCATCTGCTACATTGATTCCAATGCTTAAGGTTTGATACCGTCTCCTGGCCCGCGTGTCACCGGCTCCTTGGTTCGTTGATCGCCGGAGAATTTTAACATTGTACCGGCGAACCGGCGCGTGTGTTGCCGGCTCCCTACTACGTTGATCGCCGGAGAATTTATTATTGTCCCAGCGGGCTGGCGCGCGTATCGCCGGCTCCTTGCTTTGTCGATCGCCGGTGAAATTTAACGTTGTTGCGGCGAGCCTATTGCCGGCCACGGCTTGTCAATCGTCGGAGAAATCAGTCCGTCGACCCAGCATGCGTGTTGCCGGTTCCTTAATTCGTCGATCGCCGTGGAATTTTGACGTCGTGCCGGGGAGCGTGTTGCTGGCTCCCGGCTACGTCAATCTGATTCCCATGCTTAAGGCTTGATAATGTCTCCTGGCGCGTCTGTCACCGGCTCCTTGGTTCGTCGATCGTCGGAGAATAGGAGAAATTTACCGTCGTGCCGGTGAGCGTATTGCCGGCTCCCGGCTTGTCAATCGTCGGAGAAATTAGTCCGTGTTGCCGGCTCCTTACTTCATCAATCGCCGTGAAATTTAATGTTGTCCCGGCAGGCTGGCGCGCATATCGCCGGCTCCTTGCTTCCGCTGGAGAATTTAGTGTTGTCCCGGCGGGCTGGCACGCGTATTGCCAGCGCCTTGCTTCATTGATCGCCGAAGAAATTTAACGTCGTGGCGGCGAGCGTAGTGCCGGCTCCCTGCTACGTCGATCGCCGGAGAATTTAGTATTGTCCCGGCTGGCTGGTGCGCGTGTCGCCGGCTCCTTGCTTCGTCGATCGTCGGAGAAAATTAACTTCATGCCGGCAAACCGGCGCGTGTGTTGCCGGCTCCCTGCTACGTCGATCGCCGGAGAATTTAGAGTTTTCCCGGCGGGCTAGTACACTGATTCCCATGCTTAACGTCTCCTGGCTCCTCCGGTCAGGCCGGCTGCAGTGAATCCCAATTTAAGGCTGGTTATTGTCTCCTGGCTCCTCCGGTCGTAGTGACCAAACCCCGGCGCTGCGCCGCCTTATATAGCAAAAGTCTACCCAAAAAGGGGCGCATCGGCAGTTCTAGTGTACTGCATAATACGTCATCAAGTCCTGTTTACCCGATCGGCGACCAGGTTAGAAAAGAACCGCCAGTCGGCGTTCGAGTTTGTTACTTAGTTATAGAGAATTCCGCTAGTCGGCGACACAATAGACGTCCTTAGTACTGGTACGCCTTGGTCTGTATTCGCGATCCTGATTACCCGCAATGCCAAAGCATTACGAAACAATGTATGACGCCATATGCCAATGTGTTGGTCGAAAATCGCATACGTCAGATTAAGCTAAGGCCATATGTCGTAGTGTGAAAGCGCCTTCAGCTTGAATACCTTCCTTCAATGAACCTATACAGTGATTGATTTGCTTATGGGGCTGTCACACTACGACGTAACGACGTCAACGTAGGGAGAACGTGAAGAACGTTGAACTTCTCGGCGTAGTATGCAAATTTGGGCACAAGTTGAACGTGGATGCAGCGTAGTGGACGAGAGAGTAACGTCGGTAAAGCGTAGTGATACCGTCGTTCGACGAGAGAGGTCAACGTAATGACGCTGACGGAACGTTATGAACGTTATTCCATCGTCAGAAGAACGTTACGTGACGTTAGCTACGTCATGAGACGTTGAAGGTACGTTGAATGCACGTTCTCCTGACGTTCTCCTGACGTTGTCCTGACGTTCCCATTACGCCCCGTGGGCATTTGCACTTGGTTTAATGGGGTTCAACGTAGTGGAACGTAGTTGAACGTAGTGAGGAGCGTTGGAATAACGTCCGTTTAACGTCATTGACGTTCGCTGAACGTGAACAGAACGTACGGCGAACGTAAACCCTTACGTTCGACCTACGTCAAAACTTTTGAACATGTCCAAAACCTCGACGGAACTCGACGTAACACAACGTAATGTGACGTAGCTCGACGTCACTCTAACGTCATTATGACGTCATCATAACGTAATCCAACGTACATCAACGTAATGACGAAATATCACCACGTTAGGCTCACGTTGGCTCATTACGTCGTAGTGTGACAGGGGTATTAGTTAAATCGTGCCCATAGTCTAAATGCGCTGACAGTTTGTGAATAGGTCTCGTCTTATTCAAGTTGGTTGGTTGTTGGGGTTTTACATCCTGGCAACATCTAAAGTCATATCAGAATGGGTACCGACTTGTGACAGTGCACACTCATGGTGACTTTATAGTGCTGCACCACTGGGAAATCAGGCCACTGGCACCATTACCCAATATCCCACTCAGTTGTATTATCCTGACACTGAGTTAACCAGTCATTGGCTTATCCTATTAATGCCAAGCACCGAGCTAGGAAGCGACAAGTATCAATTGTAAAGTCATTGGTTTGACTCGACCGGGAACCAAAATCCCGACCTTCCGTACACGAGGCCCACCTTCTACCGATTAAGCCAACGCGCCCGATCGTCTTATTCAGAGATCAGCTCTACACAGGCATCTCGGGAGTACAGTATACTCTGTTAAACCAAACTTGAAGGGACCCTAGAAATTTGTTTGGATTAACCGATCATTGGTTTAACCGAGCTTGGACTTTGACTTTGAGTAAGAGTGTATTGTACATGTAATATACAATGTATGTGGACACATTGATTATTGTTTTTTTATGTATGTACAGTATAACCCTGTTAAACCAAGCTCAGTTAAACCAAACGATCGGTTAATCCCAACTTTTTTCGGCGGCCCGGCAAAATACTACCATTTATCATAAAAAAGTCAGATGACCTTATAACCACATGAAAGTTTGGTTTAAGCATACCGGAAGTGACCTCGGGTCTGACAATTTTGTTTGGATTCATAATGCGCCCACGTTTTTGCCAAAGCCAAGTCAAAGTCAAAGCCAAAGCTTGGTTAAACGAATGATCGGTTAAACCAAACAAATTTGTAGGTTCCCTTCAAGTTTGGTTTTAACGGGGTTATACTGTATATACAGACTGATGGGCTGGTGTGGTTCGTTGGGGAGGTGTGGGGTGGGGGGTGGGGGTGGGGGGTGAGGGCCGTTTATCACTTATACCATGCTCACCGGACAACCCATTCTCAGTGGGCACGCGTGTGTTACACCCGACTGGGTCTTCTCAACGAGAAAGTGTGCGTGGTAGTGTACGTGTGTATGTGTGTACGTGTGTACGTGTGTATGGGTGTGTAGACACAAGCCTACATAGGGCTACACACCGACCCCATCACCGAGACAACCACAGATTTACCCCGGTCAACCCATTCCGCAAAACCTCCCAACAGAACTTGTACCCTTATTTGATTGGTTGGCTGTTTGTTGGTGTTCTACTTCCTGGAAAATTCCAAGGTCATATCAGGATGGACGGGTACCGACTTGTGACAGTGCGCACTCATGTCGGCTTTCTAGCTTGGCCCCGCTGGGAAATCAGGCTGCCATGATATGATATCCCACTCAGTCACATTATCCTGACACTGAGCTAACCAGTTGTTGCCCTATCCTATTAATGCCGAGCACCAGGCTATGAAGCGACAAGTATCAATTTTATAAGTCATTTGTTTGATTCGACCGGGAAGCGAACGATTGGTCGCTTTAATTGGGTTCCAAACGGTGGCTCACACAATACCATCGTAGCGATTTTTAAAAACTCCCTAAACCGACCACCTCCCTAAATGAACCATTTAAAGTCGGTTCCATGGTCCGTCGATTTAGAGAGGATTTATTGTCTAGATAGCGTTGTTGGTGTTACATATATTTCTGACCAGAAGACTACAGTAGCACCCGTCTTCAACAACCTCTATGATCAGCGGACCTTTGCCATGGCCGAACATTTTTTTAATGTACAAATCTCTTCGTTTTATTAGTTTACCCTCATGATGACAAGACACATATTATGTCAGAGACAACATTAGCCTTGACACCCTCTCTTGAAGATTTATACTGCCTATCATGGATAAGCCTGAATAGGCTTGTTTTCACCATTAGACAGTTTATCGATAGAAAGCCCGGGCCTACACTTTTACCGACCCAAGGAATTTTTAACCTCCCACATCAAATAGACATGGTATGAGAGCAACTGGCCTTTGATGACGCTCTAAGTTATACACAGTGGTGGAAATCCAAATTGGCAGAGGTGGGGGCACAGGGAATCGAACCACTGACCTTCAGATTAGGCGTCAGACCTAGAAAAACCTCAGACACTCTAACCACTCCGCCACAGAGAACACCACAAATTTGTCCATTGAAGACAAGTACTAAGGATATGTCAGAATAAATTCAACAACGGGGGTTTCCCTCCTTAGAAGCTGTAAGGTAAAGAGAATGTGTGGGGGGTGAGAATAAAGGAATAATATATCAAAGTTATTAACTTTATGAGAATCGCCCTGAGGCGCTGTTGTTGGGAAATACAACAGAATGGTGGTGTCACCCTTCCGCCTCCACCCCCACCTCTCACCCCTCCCCACCTCTCACCCCCACCTCTCCTCCTCCCACCCCCACATCTCTCCCCCACCCCCACCTCCACCCCGGCACACCTGGCTCGATTTGCATATGAATACAAGCCGGGTGTTTGTTATATGTCATACGACAGAGAAGGCAGGCGGTACTGGCATCTGTCTCCAGCCATATCATCTCATCTACAGCTCACAACCGCAAGAAGGGTGACGCTTTTACTTATCTCATCTATAGCTGACAGCCGCAAGAAAGGTAACGCATCTGCACGTCTCATTTATAGCTCACAGTCGTAAGAACGCTAATGGATTTACATATCTCCTCTACAGCTCACGACCATAAGAAGGGTGACACTTTTAGTTATCTCATCTATAGCTGACATCCGCAAGAAAGGTAATGCATCTGCATGTCTCATTTATAGCTCACATTCGCAAGAAAGCTAATGGCTTTAGACATCTCATCTACAGCTCACAACCACACGAAAGTTAACACCTTTAATATCTTATTTACAGGTGACCACCACAAGAAAGTGTCCACCTTTACAAATATCATCTATAGCTGACAACAACAAGAAGGTTAACGCCTTACACATCAAAAAAGAATGGCTTTACACATTTTATTTATAACTCACAACCACAAGAAACTTAACAGATTTACAAATTCTCATCTATAGCTCACAACCACAAGAAATTAATGGTTTTACACATCTTATTTATAACTCACAACCACAAGAAAGCTATCACATTTACAAATCTCATCTACAGCTTACAACGAGGAGAAAGTTAACGCGCTTTATATTATAGCTCACATTCGCAAGAAAGCTAACACTTTTACACATTTCGTCTATAATTCACATTCACAAGAAAGTTAATGCCTTTATAGATTTCATTTATATCACACAATCACAAAAAAATTAATGCCTTTATGCATCTAATTTATTGTTCACAACCGCAAGAAAATTACCACATTTAGGCCTCTCATCTATATCTCACAGTCGCAAGAATGCTGAAGCCTTTAAGCATTCGATTTTGCTGACTAAATATCGTCTGCTGGAGGTAGAGTTCATTGAAAAAGGCGCTAGCCTGTCGGATGTTGTCACCAAAACAGCAGCTGTTACAAAGGCACCAGACGACATTGAGACATTAGGTTGTGGAATTCTACATTCGTCAAAATCTTCTAATATTTGTAATTTTCGGAAAACAATAAGGACAGTAGTGTAACGCTATCACTTTTATTATCAGGAATTTTAAGCGGCTTTTTGTGTCCATACCAACTTTGGGGAGGAACTTGAAAGAAGGGACTGGGAAATAGCTCAAAAGGTAGAGTGTCCACCTCTGAAGATGTCGGTCATCCTGCCGATCCTACTCAGTGGACACATTTGCACTTTGGGCTATTTTCTGTTCCAACCAGTGGTCCACATATCGTTTATCAAAGGCTGTGGTATATGCTTATCCTGTTTGTTGAAAAGTGCATATAAAAGACCCCTTGCTGCTTATTGGAAAGAGTAGCCGATGTGGTGGCAGCGGGTTTCCTCTAAAGAAATGTCAGAATGACCAAATGCTTGATGTCTAATAGCCGATGATAAAAATCAATGCGCTCTAGAGGCGTCGTTAAATAAAACAAACTTATTGGAACTTGAAAGAAACCTGCTAAGAAAACACACTCACAAAAACAAGCTTATCTGCTACTGATTTAGAAGGTGATCATAATTATAAACTTCTATTAGGCTGTACACATCGACTTATTTATTCCGGATTTTACTATTGGAATAGTCAGTCAGTTGTGACCCCCCCCCCCCCCCCCAAATCTAAGGCCTGGTACACACCTACCGTATAGGATTCGCGCACTAAAACTCGCGACTTGACCCGACCCGCTTAAAACTGAAAACGGGCCGATTCATTTTTCGAATCGTGAATCGCAATCGTAATCGGCCGGTTTTAGCCCTAAAACTGAGGTTTTATGCGCGAATCGCAATCGCTAGGTGTGCGCGGGGAGTGCACACCTAGCGATTTTGTGTGCGAAACGGGCAGTTTTAGATCGTATACGGTAGGTGGGTGCGCACAAACGGTAGGTGTGTACTAGGCATAAATAAATAAAAAAATCACACTTTCTTAGGCAACTGTTCAGTCTCTCGGGCTAGAATGTACGTCGTAGTGATTAGATGGGAGGGTGGGTGGGTGGGTGATGTAAATATTGGACATGGTGACAGGCGTGGGGTGAGTGCTTATAAATATGGAGGTGTGAGGAGGGTCTGTTGACTGCCTAGGGGGAGGACAGTGTGGACACCGCGCATGGTTTAGATTGGTTGGTTGTTGGATTTTTACGTCCTGGTAACATCTAAGGTCATATCAGGACGAGGCGTGATTTAGATATTCAATGGAAACTGGACACCTGAACAATCTTTTTATTTTTTAAATTATTTAATGATGCTTCTTGGGCACATTAAATTTTATCATTGGCTATTGGACGTCAAAGTAAAACTGAACAATTGGAGTCACACACCTATAGTCCACACAGAATAGGATAGGGCAAGGACTGGTTAGCTCAGTGTCAGGATAATGGGAATAAGTGGGACATCGGGTCATGGTGTTGGCAGCCTGATTTCCCAGTGGGGCAGCACTATAAAGTCACCATGAATGTGCACTGTCACAAGTCGGTACCCGTCCTGATATGATCTTAGATATTGCCAGGATATAAAACTCCAACAACCAACCAAGATGGCCGAATGAGTAGAGCGTCTGTCTCCTGTTTCGGGAGATCGGGAGGTCCGAACCCATGAGTTTGTGGGTTCGAATCCTGGTCGAGTCAAACCAATGACTTAAATATTGATACTTGTCACTTCCTAGCCTGGCGCTCGGCATTATTAGGATAGGGCAAGGACTGGTTGGCTCAGAGTCAGAATAATGTGACTGAATGGGATATCAGGTCATGGTGCCAGCGGCCTGGTTTCCCAGTGGGGCAGCACTATAAAGTCGCCATTAGTGCGCACTGTCACAAGTCGGTACCCGTCCTGATATAACCTTAGATGTTGCTAGGACCCAAAACAACAAACAAACAAACAAAGCATGTTGGTAGATCGTGGGTTCGAATCCTGGTCGAGTCAAACCAATGACATAACAATTTATACTGGTCGCTTCCAAGCCTGGTGCTCCCCATTCTTAGGATAGGGCAAGGAGCAGTGGAATGAGGAAGACCAATCGTCCCCGGTTGAAATTTCCCCTGCTTAAACAACTAATATACCCCCCCCCCCCAAAAAAAAACCCCAACAAAATCTCACTTAGGATTTCACTTTTTTTTAACTGTTTAAAGCTGCATAGTCCCATGAAAGCATAACGCGTATCTAAAGTGCATCATACCTATCCAACTTAGACACTGGTGCACTTATTGAGGATATGTTGGCTGCATAGAAGTGAATACTAAGTCCATGACGTCATTTGCTACAAGACGGTTAGATATTTTCTGTAGCGCTAAATACTAGTTTAGTCTTTTCATCTGATTGCTTGGTTGTTGGAGTTTTACATCCTGGCAACATCTAAGGTCATATCAGGACGGGTACCGACTTGTGACAGTGTACACTCATGGCGGCTTTATAGTGTTGCCCCACTGGGAAATCAGGCCCCTGGCAATAGGACCCGATATCTCGCTCAGTCACATTATCCTGACACTGAGCTAACCAGTCTTTGCCCTATCCTATTAATGCCGAGCGTCAGGTTAGGAAGCGACAAGAATCAATTTTAAAGTCATTGGTTTGACTCGACCCGGAACCGAACTCCCGACCTTCCGCACACCACGGCGCGTTTGGATCCTCATGAAAGCGCACATGGTCATGCATGACAAGTCATATTACCATTCACCCTCTCAGCCATATACTATCAATTAATGTTAAATTATACCCTACAATAAACCCCAAGTGTGTCAAACTCCTGGCGGATTTTATTTCTGCGCACAAAATGCTTTACTTGCTTTTAAGGCACGGTTTTGCTTTGACTGAGTTCAGAAGAATACTGGGTGAATGCGTGTTATATTATTAGCACGTCAAATTACTGCCATTCTCACTCTTCGTCTACTAATGCTGCTGCCCCGTAAACTTCATCCCCCTTCCCATCCCCCTCCCATCCCTCGGGCCCTCCTCCACCCGAACCCCGGCCTCCACCCATCCCTGCACTTTCCTACCGTCCATCCCCGACCCCTCCCCCACCCCAACCCCGGCCTCCACCGCCCCAACCCCGGCCTCCACCCGCCCCATCCCGGCACTTTGCTACCGTCCAACCCCGGCCTCCACCACCCCAACCCCGGCCTCCATCAGCCCCATCCCGGCACTTTGCTACCGTCCAACCCCGGCCTCCACCACCCCAACCCCGGCCTCCATCAGCCCCATCCCGGCACTTTGCTACCGTCCAACCCCGGCCTCCACCGCCCCAACCCCGGCCTCCATCAGCCCCATCCCGGCACTTTGCTACCGTCCATCGCCGGTCCCTCTCCCACCCCAATCCCCGGCCTCCATCAGCCCCATCCCGGCACTTTCCTACCGTCCAACCCCAGCCCCTCCCCCCACCCAACCCCGGCCTCAACCGGCCCCATCCCGGCACTTTGCTACCGTCCATCGCCGGCCCCTCACCCACCCAACTCCGGCCTCCATCCGCCACATCCCAGCACTTTAGTGCCGTTCATCCCCCGGCCCCCCACCCCACCACTCCAACACCGGCCTCCACCAGCCCCATCCCGGCACTTTACTACCGTCCATCCCCGGGCCCTCCCCCACCCAACCCCGGCCCCTCTCCCACCCAACCCCGGCCTCCACCGCCCCAACCCCGGCCTCCACCCGCCCCATCCCGGCACTTTCCTACCGTCGCCCCCCCCAACCCCTCCGCCCACTCCCCGTCCCCTTTTCACCCCTCCACCCGCTCCATCGCCTCCTCCCCTCCACTCCTTCCACCCCAGCCCATTCCCCTCCCCCCACCCATTCCCCCCTCCATCCCCTCCTCCCCCTCCACCCCTTCCACCCACGCCTATTCCCTCCACCCCGCTCATTCCCTCCACCCCTCCACCATCGCCCATTCCCTCCACCCCTCCGCCCCTTTCACCCCTGCCCATTCCCTACACCCGCCCATTCCCTCCACCCCCGCCCGTTCCCTCCAGCCCCTCCAGCCCCTCCTCCCCATCCACCACTTCCACCCACGCCCATTCCCTCCACCCTCGCGCATTCCCTGCACCCCCGCCCATTCCCTGCACCCCCGCCCATACCCTCCTCCCCCCGCTCATTTCCTCCTGTCCCCCACTCGGCGCGCCCCTACACCCACCATTCCTCACCCAGTTCCCTCGCCACCCCTCCACCCCTCCACCCCCCCTCCACCCCCGTCCCCAGCCATTCAAGACTAGATTTGCGGTCGGTGCTCCATCAGTTTCCGCGAATTTCCTCGAAGGGGATCCAATTTTGCGGTTGCCATCTGGGCCTAATCAGCCAGCGACAGGCGAACTATATGTGCAAATAATAAAGCCGGCTCGAGTCGGCGGCCAGTGGGTGGAAGGGTAGGTGGGTGAGAGAGTCGGTTGTGGAGTAGGTGTGATGTGATACACAGGGTATGTGGTGTACAGGTGGTGGAGCGGGGTGGGTGAGAGGGTGGGAGGGTGAGAGGGTGAGAGGAGGGTGAGATGGTCGGTTGTGGAGTAGGTGTTTGGTGTGATACACAGGGTGTGTCGTGTACGTGGTGGTGGTGGTGGTGGGGCGGGGGGTCGGTTGGAGGGAGGGGGCTTGTGGAGTAGGTGATTTGTGTGATACACAGGGTGTGTGGTGTACAGGTGGTGGAGTGGGATGGGTGGGAGGGTGGGAGGTAGGGAGGGTGGGTCGGAGGGAGGGATGGTGGGTGGGAGGAAGGGAGGGAGGGAGGGTGGGTTGTGGAGTAGGTGTGGTGTGATACACAGGGGTGTGGTGTACAGGTGGTGGAGCGGGGTGGGGGTGGGTGAGAGGGTGGGTTGTGGACTAGGTGCTTGGTGTGATACACAGGGTGTGTGGTGTACAGGTGGTGGAGCGGGGTGGGGGTGGGTCGGTTGGAGGGAGGGGGGTTGTGGAGTAGGTGATTGGTGTGATAGTATCACACCAATCACCTACTCCACCCACAGGGTGGGTGGTGAACATGTGGGTGGTGTACAGGTGGGGGTGGGTCGGTTGGAGGGAGGGGGGTTGTGGAGTAGGTGCTTGGTGTGATACACAGAGTGTGTGGTGTACAGGTGGTGGAGCGGGGGTGGGTGGGTGGGTGCAGTTGTAGAGGTTGAGTAGGATGTGCGGTGAGTGCGTGGTGGCGTGGTGTATAGGGATGGGTAGGGGTATGGTGTAGGGTGGGTAGGGTTAGGGAGGAGTGATGCTGGATTAGGGTGGGTGAGGTGGTTGCATGTGGGGTGGTTACAGTATGGGTTGTAAAAGGTGAGCTGTACAGGGGAGGGGGGACTGGGTGAAGGGAAGGGGTGGAAGTGGGTGGAACTGGTTGGAAGTGGGTGGAAGTGAGTGTATGTATGGTCTGGTGAGTGAGCGAGCACTTGGGGTGTTACGTCCTAACAACAACTACCGTATATATATCTCAATAGAAGCACTCTACCCAATAGAAGCTCACCCCCCCCATTTCAAGATTGAAAGCACGCACAAATTTACGATCATATTCAGACTGAATGCACATAACATAAGACAATCACACTTTATTTCAGAGGCACGACAAAAACAAATCCATGAAATAATAAACAGTGATGAATGTTTCACAATATCTGCATATGTAATCATTGTACATGTTAATTTGAAACAAACCATCGCAAATAATTACTTTGCACCCATGGGAAATAAATGGACGTGCATCCATGAGTCTGCACTCGTGCAGTGCGCATCTATTGGGACATATATGGTAGGTTTGTATCAGGACGGGTACCGATTTTTGATAGTGCACACATTCATTATGACTTAATAGTGTTTCCTCGACTTGGGTATCACAACGTTGTCACTATGAATGGATATAGCATCCATAGAATTGGCATATAAAAAAAGTGGGATGGTTGAAGATTGGGTGACATTGGGGATGGTTGAAGATTGGGTGACATTGGGGATGGTTGAAGATTGGGTGACAGTGGGGATGGTTGAAGATTGGGTGACAGCGGGGATGGTTGAAAATTGGGTGACATTGGGGATGGTTGAAAATTGGGTGACAGCAGGGAGGGTTGAAGATTAGGGGACATTGGGGATGGTTGAAGATTGGATGACAGCAGGGAGGGTTGAAGATTGGGTGACATTGGGGATGGTTGAAGATTGGATGATAGTGGGGATGGTTGAAGATTGGATGACAGTGGGGATGGTTGAAGATTGGGTGACATTGGGGATGGTTGAAGATTGGATGATAGTGGGGATGGTTGAAGATTGGGTGACAGTGGGGAAGGTTGAAGATTGGGTGACATTGGGGATGGTTGAAGATTGGATGACAGTGGGGATGGTTGAAGATTGGGTGACAGTGGGGATGGTTGAAGATTGGGTGACAGTGGGGATGGTTGAAGATTGGATGACAGTGGGGATGGTTGAAGATTGGGTGACAGTAGGAATGGTTGATTGCGTGACAGTGGGGATGGTTAACAATTGGGGGACGGTGGGGATGGTTGAAGATGTGGTGAGAGCTGGGATGGTTGAAGATTGGGTGACAGCGGGGATGGTTGAAGATTAGGTGCCATTGGGGATGGTTGAAGATTCAGTGACAGTGGGGATGGTTGAAGATTGGGTGACAGTGGAGATGGTTGAAGATTTGGTGAACGCAGGTAGGATTGAAGATTGGGTGACAGTGGGGATTGTTGAAGATTGGGTGACATTGGGGATGGTTGAAGATTGGGGGACAGTGGGGATGGTTGAACATTTGGTGACAGTAGGAATGTTTGATTGCATGACAGTTGGGATGGTTGAAGATTGGGTGACATTGGGGATGGTTGAAGATTGGGTGACAGCGGGGATGGTTGAAGATTAGGTGCCATTGGGGATGGTTGAAGATTGGGTGACATTGGGGATGGTTGAAGATTGGGGGACAGTGGGGATGGTTGAAGATTGGGTGAGAACGGGGATGGTTGAAGATTGGGTGACATTGGGGATGGTTGAAGATTCACTGACATTGGGGATGGTTGAAGATTGGGTGACAGTGGAGATGGTTGAGATTGGGTGACAGTGGGGATGGTTGAAGATTGGGTGACTGTGGGGATGTTTGAAGATTGGGTGACAGTGGGGATGTTTGAAGATTGGGTGACAGTGGGGATGGTTGAAGATTGGGTGACAGTGGGGATGGTTGAAGATTGGGGGACAGTGGGGATGGTTGAAGATTGGGTGACAGCGGGGATGGTTGAAGATTAGGTGCCATTGGGGATGGTTGAAGATTCAGTGACATTGGGGATGGTTGAAGATTGGGTGACATTGGGGATGGTTGAAGATTGGGGGACAGTGGGGATGGTTGAAGATTGGGTGACAACGGGGATGGTTGAAGATTGGGTGACATTGGGGATGGTTGAAGATTCAGTGACATTGGGGATGGTTGAAGATTGGGTGACAGTGGAGATGGTTGAGATTGGGTGACAGTGGGGATGGTTGAAGATTGGGTGACTGTGGGGATGGTTGAAGATTGGGTGACATTGGGGATGGTTGAAGTTTGGATGACATTGGGGATGGTTGAGATTGGGTGACAGTGGGGATGGTTGAAGATTGGGTGACAGTGGGGATGTTTGAAGATTGGGTGACATTGGGGATGGTTGAAGATTGGGTGACAGCAGGGATGGCTGCAGGTTGGGTGACAGCAGGTAGGGTTTAAGTTTGGGTGACAGCGAGGACTGCCTGGGTTCAGCTACTCTCCGCTAGGTGGCAGTCCGACGGGGAATGATGTTGTTCTTCGGGGTGTTGACTGCGGCTTTAGCATGGAGCTACAGCTCAGCCTGGTCAATGGGAGAGGTGCATTGTGGGTGGGTGGGGGGAGGGGAATGTGGGCAGTCGGCAGGTGGCGCATCGGGCAGAAAATGAACGCCCGCTATACTAACACTAATACCCAGCGGCCTGTTTTATTAATAAACCAATTAATCTGACCAAAATTCTTCTTGTTTAATTTTTTTTGTTATAATAGACCAGTTCTGGTCCCACCGGAGCTCTGATTTTTCTATTTCAGTCTATATTATATTTAAATACTAATAATCACTATTTTGTTTATTATATCTAGTATTACGATCTATTATTATCTAATCACGACATATTATTAAATATGATGTATTACTATTTATTTATGGCATATATGATTACTATTATTTCCAATCTACTCCGTTTTATCTCATTATGCATTACTCGATATTAATATGCAAGCACCTTTTATCGAATGCATTGATATGAAACAAAATGAGAGTACTTAGCGTATCATTCAAGATTGAGTAAAGGTGATTTTGGGCGGCAATCTTTTGTTACAACGCGAGGCAGTCCTAAAGATTACTACACCCCCTGTGCAACCCAACCAATGTTGTCACACCCACTCCCACTCGATCCGACCACCGACGCTGACAGCTAGTGACGTCACTTCCGCCCCCACCCCCCACACTTCACTCACCCACCCTCCACCTGCGCGTGCAAACCATTCCAACACTGGGCCCATATGTATGAGCCCTGGTTAGCGGTCATAACCTGGCGTTGTGCGGATTTCCCGGGTTAGTTGCGAAAAGTCTGTATGTATGTGTCGGGGTTAAACTAACTCGGTGAGTTTAAAGTCGCCTGCACTAACCCCATAGGAAAGGAGGGTTAAAGGTGGGGTTATGCACCGATTATGGCCAAATCTATTCAATGCGATCATATTTAACAGAATTACATACGCAATAAGTGAAATTTTATCAATTTAACCCTAAATTCGAACCCTTCTTAAGACTACCGCCGCATTGGAGGCGATATTAATAGTTATATTTTCTAATCGATGAACGTAAAGTAAACAAATCGCCGCCGCCGCATCGACGTCGCTTTCCATACTGGCGGCGGCGGCGGTTTGTTTACTGTACGTTCGTCGATTCGAAAATATAACTATAAATATCACCGCCAATGCGGCAGTAGCCTTAATAATGCTTCGAATTTAGGGTTAAATTGATAAAATCTCACTTATTGCGTATGTAATTCTGTTAAATATGAGGGATTTCCCAAATCTATAAATAACTGAAACATTAGCTAAGCCGCGTGCGCTTTGGACCCATACATCCCCCCTGACACATTTGGAATCCCGGGGTTAGATAACCCGGGACCCGCCTTTAACCCTCGTACTGTTAAAAATTGGCTCATACATATGGGCCCTGGTGCTTCCCCATATCCCCCACTCCGACCCACACCCTGACCCACATCCCAACTCACCTGGTGCAGTGGGCCTGATCGGTAGATGGCGGGCCTCGCGTGCGGGAGATCGGGAGTTCGGTTCTCGGTTGAGTCAAACCAATGACTTATCAAAATTTATACTTGCCGCTTCCGAGCCTAGTGCTCGGTATTAATAGGATAGCACAAGGGCTCGTTAGCACAGTGCCAGGTAATCTGACTGTGCGGGATATTGGGTCATGGGTCATGATAGTGGCCTGGTTTCCCATTGGGGCAGCACTATAAAGTTACCATGAGTGTGCACTGTCACTAGTGAGTACTCTTCCTGATATGACCTCAGATGTTCCTAGGACATAACAGAAAAACAAACAAGCAGACTAGGCAGCCTTAAGTCCAATTATTGCTAACGGTTCAACATCTGGTTAACTCAGAAGATCGGCACTGTTATCCAATGTACGCGACCAGTCGGCCCCGACCGTCGGCCGCGACCATCGGCCGCAACCGTCCGCCACGACCGTCGGCCCTGACTGTCTACCGCGACTGTCGGCATCGACTATCGGCCCAGACTGTCAACCCGGACTATCGGCCCTGATTGTCGGACCCGACTGTCGGCCCCGACAGGAATCGGACCGAATCTGTACTAATCGGCGAATTTGAAACTGGTGTTAACAGACATAACGCATGCAAACAAACAAGCAGCATAAGGAAAGTGGACTTTCCCAGGCTGGGTGAAATCACGCTGGGAATTGATCACATCAAGACCCATAAATCCCACAAAAGAAAGCGCTTTTCCAAATTAACTTCGGTACTCTTCTTACTTCTTCTTATTCCTCTTCTTCTGTGCTTTTCTTTTTCTTTGGACGCCCAGAGCGATGTGGTTGGAGGGTGTTATCACGAGCCGATCAATGCTCCTGTTTCGTCAGGATAATCATGGATTATCGATAGTGTCTCCTGACACTGGAGAATGCCAACAGAGCCTGACCTGTAGCCTGCCTCACCAACCCCGACCACTCCTGCCACCACCACCCCCACCCCATCCATCGCCACCACCCCCCAACACCACCCCCAACACCAACACCCCCCAATGCCACCCCTACCACCACCACCCCCAACACCCCACCACCACTCCTACCACCATCATCCCCATCCCATCCACCGCCAACGCCACCCACCACCACCCACCACCACCCCATCCACCGCCACCACCCCCTAACGCCACCCCTACCACCACCACCCCTACCACCCCCACCACCCCCTACCACCACCAATCCTACCACCAATACCCCACCCGATCCACCGTCACCACCACCCAACACCACCCCTACCACCACTACCACCCCCAACACCACTCCATCCACCGCCACCCCTCCCTAACACCACCCTTACCACCACCACCCCCAATGCCACCACAACCCCCAAAGCCACCCCTACCATCACCATCCGCACCCCTACAACCACCACCGTCCACCACTACCACCCACACCACCATCACCACTACCACCATCACCACCCACCACCACCGCTACAACCACCCCTACCACCACCACCAACCACCATCACCACCATCACCACCCTACCACCACCATTACCACCGACCACCACCACTACCACCACCACAATCACCACCACCAGCATCACCCACTACTATCACCCATTACCACCATCACCATCCCACCACCACCACTACCACCCACCATCACCCACTACTACCACCACCACCCACCACCACCATCACCACCCATACCACCACCACCACCGCCAACACCACCATTGCCATCCACCACCACGTCACCACCCAGACCACCACCATTGCCAACCACCACTACCACCAACATCACCCCTACCACCACCACCCCTACCACCCTTAACCACCTCCTATACCACCACTTCCACCACCACCACCACTCCCACCACCACTTTGTTCACCACCACCACGACTCCTATCACCTCTACCACACCACTCTTAACCACCTCCTCTACCACCACTTCCACCACCACCACTACCACCGCCCCTACCGGCGGTGGTAGTGGCGGTGGTAGTGCTACCATCACCACCACAATCATCACCACCACCACCACCACTACCATGATAACCACCACCCCAACCCCCACTACCCCGACCACCACCACTACTCCCACCACCACCACCATTATAGTCCCCGATTGTTAAACAACATCAATAACTATTTCCAAAACAGTACCTTCAAAAGGAGCCTCGATTTAAAATAACTAGCAATAATACCAATAGGGTTGACAAAAACACTAGAAGAAACACAATTTAATTACTTAATTAGCATAGCTTAATCAGGTAGAGTTTGTTAACTGATTATGTCCAAATTGATACGGAGAGAAGCCAACACTACTGAAATTAAAAGCATTGTTTCATTAAAAGAATTATTGATCTATATGTTCCAATTTAAATTGTTTACACCTCAGAATTGTGTACTTTCGCGCTGAGTCAAATTAGGGGAAGTTAGATAGAATGCACACTTTTTCTTGAAGATTTATACTGGCTATTATGGATAAGCCTGAATAGACTTGTTTTCACCATTAGACAGTTTGTCGATAGAAAGCCCAAGCCTACACTTTTACTGACCCAAGGGATTTTGAACCTCCCACACCACATAGACATGGTATGAGAGCAACTGGCCTTTGATGACGCTGTAAGTTATGCACAGCGGTGGAAATCCAAATTGGCAGAGGTGGGGGCATGGGGAATCGAACCACTGACCTTCAGATTAGGAGTCTGACCTAGAAAAAAGTCAGACACTCTAACCACTCCGGCACAGAGAACACCACTTTATACTTAAACCATATCAGAAACCCACTAATACCACTGAATAGCCACATTACCAATCAGCAATGCACAAGCTATGAACCACCATATATGCATACAATTTCACTATTAAAAGAGAAACCGATACTAAAACCAAATCTAACTGATCAATTCAGAGATGAAAGATCTCCGCGGTTTTGCGGATTTCCGGGATTTCTTATATTCACCAATTAACGTTAAACAAAATTCCAAAAGATGGGATGTATATGACAACAGTTGGGTGGTTCGAATCCTGTTCTTATATGACCTTAGATGTAGTTAGAACATAAAACGTAAGCAAGAAAGTGTTAGATATGGGCGATAATGCAAGCACAACAAGGCTAGTTGAAACCTGACATCAGGTATTTTCCGTGATTCCCTGACAATGCTAAACCTATGGGAGAAAATCCGCATTTCCGCTTTTTTTCCCAGAGACCACTTTCATCCCTGTGATATACAACCCCAGCATATGATTTAACCATTAGTGTACTTTACTGCAAACTTGACGCAAATACATTGCACTATGTTGAGTACCTATGCTGTACACTATACAGCATAGGCTGCTCCCACACTTTCAATGTTCAGAATGGGATGTGCTGCACAAAATGCAGCAAATTCCAGTTCCCCATCACCGTGTATGAACCAAAAGTGATCACATCAATGGCCCAAAGACCAGTACCTCAGTATTGATAAAATATATATTCAGATGAATAGAATATTTACAACAAAGAACAAAAAACAAAAACAATTGTCAGAACAGTAGGCCTACCTTCATAACGAGGCTGGATATTTTTTAAAGCAATAATACTAATTGTCTTGGCAGAAAAATATAGAAAGAATACCATTTATTTACTTAATTAACATAACATAATCATGTAAGGTTAGGTAACTGATGATGTCCAATTACAAATTCGAGATAAAACCAACACTGGCGAAATTAAAATTATTGTCTCTTTAACAAAAAAGTTGAGACAACACTATTTCGCCTTCGCAGAGTCACCAATTAAACAACGATTCATATAACCGGGATTAGTTAGTACAAGCCTCAGCTCATCAGCACACAAACCACCCACTGCAGCACCCAACCCATTACCCCATCCTTCACCACCCCGCACCACAACACCACCACCACCAACCCACCACCATGACCAACCCCATCACCACCCCTCACACCACCAACACACCATGACACCCACCAGACCACCACCCACCACCACCACATCACCCACCACCCTAACTCACCACAAATGACCACACTAGGCCCACCACCACCAGTCCACCACCCATCATGACCACCATCACCATCACACCACCACCATCACCACCCCACCCATCACCACCATCCACCACCACCACCACCACCAACACCTACTCACCATCACACCACCCACACATCACACCCACAACAAGTGGACTTCAAGACTAAGCCAAGCCCCCACCACTACCTGAAGTACTACCACCACCATTACCACCACCATCACCATCACCATCACACCTGCCACCACCACCACCACCATTTCCACCACCATCACCACCACCACCACCACCACGATCACCACTGCCACCTCCACCACCACATCAACAACAACCATCCCCAAACACTACCCCGAGCCCCACCACCATACCAACAACAACCATCCCCAAACACTAACCCGAGCCCCACCACCACCACTATACCACTGCTACCATCACCACCACAATCACCACCACAATCATCACCACCACCACCACTACCATGATAACCACCACCACCACCATCACAACCACCACCACCACCATCACAACCACCACCACCATCACCTCCACCACTGTCATCACCACCGCCACCTTCACGACCATCACCATCACCACTAAACCAGTCATCCATCCTCCTCCACCACCAACTCCCCCTCCCACTGCCCCCCCCTCCCATCCTCCCACCCCCTTCCCCTCATTTCTACTACCCCCCACTACCCCCCATCCCTTCCCCAGTGAGGGAGGCGTCGACAAGAAGCGGCGTGTGTGTGTGTCTGCGGACGCGCGCGCCCGCGTGTGTGTGTGCGCGCGCGCGTGTGTGTGTGTTGGGTGGTGGGTGCCGCCGCGCGTAAATCCATACCCTTTTTGCATGTCAGCCCCGCGCCCATTGTGACATCCCGCCGCGATCCGGATTATCGGCATTACCAGGTTGCGGCCCTCGGCCACCAGACGGGGCTGCGGGATAGATGAGCTCACCAACGCGCCCTCTACCGGCACCCAGGTGCTAATGCAGCCAGACGCGGCCAAGCACACTGCCTTTTTGGAGCGCCGAGTAATTAAAGTTGCATAGTCCGATGGTTTTGCATTTCTGTCATTTTTCTGAGATCAATATATTAGATTGATCATTATTATCTACTTTAGTTTGAAGTAACTTAAAAAATTTTTAAATGGCTACCTGATGAGATATTTGAAGTGAAAATCGGTCAAAATAGTTTTGACAAGCACACCAAAACCTGACACGGCTTCAGCAGTAACAGGTTCTATTAACTTGACTCAGTATTTATTCCCTTCTATGCAGAAACAAATGTTCAATAAGTGCATCGGTATCTAAGTTAGACATGCAGAATCCTATCTAGATAATTGCTTTGACTTTGAAAATGTGATGCTTCATCAGCCTATGCAGCTTTAATATATATACACATGTTTGTTTGTGAATATTCATGTGGGTAATTATCATGTTTTTTTGGAGACAATAGCGTTAATGGGCACTGTGTTGCAATATGTATATATATATATATATATATATAGGATTTATTTGGGTGTGTTAACACAAAATTATTTAGTCATTTTAGTTTTAGGGTCCATGACGTGTTAGTACAGCGCGCCGCAGGGGTCCTGCCCTTCCCCGGCCCCTTCATCAACTTCCGGCCCGCCATGCGACGCCCTGATTGGCTGAGCCGGGCTGTGAACCCGTGACCCCCCCTCCCTGCGTCACGTGACCTGCTCGCACCGGGAGGTGGATTGGGGTTGTGGTGGGATTGGGCCTGGGAGTGGAGGGGAGGGTGAGGGGGGGAAGGTAGAGGGTAGGGAGTGTGTGGTGGGGGGTGGAGGGGCGGGGCTCGATGAGAGTGGAGGATCTGATGGCGAGCAAGGGTGTGAATTCAAGATAGCGACCCCCGGTGCACCTCACGCCCACGCATGAGCGCATGCGCACACATTAACCATTAGCACCTTCCACTTCCTGTTGGGAGTGCACGGACGGACGCCACACAATTAAGGTGCACATGTGTGTGTGGTGGTGGTATGTCCCTATGATATATATATATATATATATAATGCAAGATTAAGATGTATTTAGATCGTAGCCGTTCCTATCTTCTCAAATCCTCATATTCGCATTTGCTCACAGACGCTCCCAGTCGCTCACAATCGCTCACAATCGCTCACATCTGCTCACATCTGCTCACAGCTGTACACAGCTCCTCACAGGTGGACACAACTGCTAACAGCTGCTCGCAGTCGTCAATAGCTGTTCACACCTGTTCACAGCTGTTCAAAGCTGCTCACAACTGCTCATAATCATAGTCGCTCACAACTACGCACGTTATCTCATTATCGCTCGCAATTGTGCACTTCCGCTTAGGTCTGCTCCCATCTGCTCATATGTCATCCGCTTCCATCTGCTCACTTCACCCATATTTGGCTAGATCCGCTCGTATCCACTCATATCCACTCATATCCATTCATATCCATTCATATCCATACATATCCACTCATTTCCGCTCAAAGTCATATCCACCCATATCCACTCATATCCACTAATACCCATCCATATCCACTCATCTCTACTTATTTCCACTCATATCCGATCATATCCATTCTTATCCATCCATATCTACCCATATCCGCACAGATCCACTCATACCCGTGCTTATCCGCTCCTATCTGCTCATGTCTACTCATATCCACTCATATCCGATCATATCCACCATATCCACCATATCCACCCATTTCCATCCATGTCTACCCATGTCCATATCCACTCATATCCATCCATATCTACCCATATCCGATCATATCCATCCATATCTACCAATATCCGCTCCTATTTGCTCACGTCTAATCATATCCACCATATCCACCCATATCCATCCATATATATCCATATCCAGATCCACTCATATCCATCCATATCTACCCATATCCACTCATATCCATCCATATCTACCCATATCCGATCATATCCATCCATAGCTATCCATATTGGCTCATATGGAATCATATCCGCTCATAGCTGCTCATATCCGCTCAGATCGGCCCATATCCGCCCATACCCACTCATATTCACTCACATCCGCTCATAACCACTCACGTCCGGTTGGTGATTCCAAGTGCGCCACAGACGAGTAGTACAGATCCGGCCGGGGCTGTGGTGAGTGCAGGGTTGATAAGTGGGTCGAGGTTTTGGGGACCACGGTGCGTGAGAGATGAGCAAAGAGCAGGGCCCCGGGCCGGTGCTGCGGGGCGGGGTGGGGCCGTGGCCGGGGTCGGGGTGGGGGCTGGAGCCGGGGATGGGGCTGGGGCTGGGGGGTGGTGCCGGGGGCGGGGCCGGGGCGGGCCGGGGCCGGGGCCGGGGCCGGGGCCGGGGCCGGGGCCGGGGCCGGGGCCGGGGCCGGGCCGGGGCCGGGGCCGGGGCCGGGGCCGGGGCCGGGGCCGGGGCAGGGGCCGGGATTGGGCTGGGGCTGGGGCTGGGGCTGGGGCTGGGGCTGGGGCTGGGGCTGGGGCCGGGGCTGGGGCTGGGGCTGGGGCGAGGCGGCGGGGGGGGGGAGGGGGGAGTAGGGGCGGCGGCGGGAGCGGGGGGAGGAGGGGGATGTGAGCATCGCGATGAAATATGGCGGCCGACGTAATGACGGTGGCGCCGCCTAGCGGTGACAAGACGCTGCGTGTCCTAAATACGTCAGGGACTCGGGGACGTGAACGGGCCCACCCCATGCCGTTACGTCATCACCGCGCGTCCCGCCGAGTTGATGGCTTTTTGAAATTATGTTCGGCGTCAGGCGGTGATTGTGGCGCCCCCTATCGCCCGGCGAGGATAGATCACTGACGCCTCGTCGACAGGGGGCGCCACTGGGGAGATGGCGTTCCGTCATGCCGGCACAAAAGTTGGGCATGATCAACGAACGCAGAGTTTGATTCTCTACACCGGTGCGCGCCGCTTTAATAATGTGCTTAAAGTCCACCGCTCCATGCCAGCAGCGGCACTTCGGAGCGGCTCTAGCAAAAGTAGGTCAGGTGACCAAGGAACCCCGCCTGAATACCGCCCAGCGGCTGAATCACAAGCCGGTGACCTGGTTGTGATTACATCGTATTGTATCCGAAGGGATCTGCGCTTCACCGGTTATATAAATATTGGCCACTGTGAAGCCATGCGCTAAATTCATGGCTTCCTTCCGGTGCCTCCTGAGATATATTGATGTGCAGCAACCACTCACTACCGGTGGAAATGACCCACCCCCACCTTCTCCCACCCCACCCCCATCCCCTCCACACTGCCCCCTGGCGGAGGTCATGGCGACCCCAGATCCGCCACCACAGCCTGCTGTAACCCGCTATCGTCGATTGGGATGACTGCCAGATGGCGCTAGGGCGGGGCCTAGTTCCGCATTCTGCCGCCGCCTAGCCGGGTCGCTGGGGTCAGCCGGACCCATATGCATCTCGGGCCGCCACCTTCTGTGGCTGCGGCTTGGGAAGATTGGAATCGGACGCAACACTTTACGCAGCATCAACGCCCACTGACCCGGCGGGTCACAGCGCCACCTCGTGGCCCCTATTCACCCAGGCCCCCCACCCACCCCCTCACCGCCCCCCCCCCTTTTCCCGCCATCCCTTTCCCCCGCCCTGGTCTCGCCTCATCCTCCTCTACCCTCTCTCTGCCCCACCCTCCCTGCCACCCCCGCCTCCCCTCCCTTTCCCGCGCCTTAACCTCGCATCCTCCTCCTCCTCGACCCTCTCTCTGCCCCGCCCTCCCTAACCACCCTGGCCTCCCCGCCCTTCGCTACCTTCCCCGTGCCCTGGTCTCACCTCAACCTCCTCTACCCTCTTTCTGCCCAGAAATATATACATGTATACAGTAAAACCTGTCAAAATCGACCGACCACGGAAGCGAGTTTAAATGGTCCATTTAGGGAGGTGGTCGCTTTAGGGAGTTAGAATATGGTGAGAATGGTATTGTTAGGATCCAAATACAGCGATCGATATAGGGGACTGGTTGATCTATGGAGGTGGTCGGTTAGAGAGGTTTTATTTACTGCATACAGAAAAACCTCTAAATTGACTGAACATGGGACTGACCTTAAATTGTCCATTTAGGGAGATGGTTGGCTTAGGGAGTTTTTGTCATCGTTACAATGGTATTGTATGTGCGATCGTTTGAGACCCAAATAAAGCGATCGATATAGGGGAGGTGTCGATTCGTGGAGGTAGTCAGTTAGAGAGGTTTTATTGTACATGTACAAAACAGTCGTCTCTATAGTAACCTTGCTACTCACCCATAGGGTAGGCACGCCCCCCACCCTCTCACCCCCCCCCCCCCCCCCCACCTCCACCCCCAGCTCCCTCACTAAAGCAGTGTTGTCACCAATGTTACCCTCTGAGTCTGATCCCTTCTCCGTCCATTTTTTTATATCTCCCATATTCATACTTTTTATTCAGTTGAAAATTCTTATTTTGGGCCACCGGATGCGGTGGCCGAGTCCGTAGAGCGCAGGCTTCCCATGCAGAAGGTCTGGATTTCTCGTCAACCCAATGACTTTCAAAATTTATCTTTGCTGCCACCAAGCCTGGCACTTGTCATTGATAGGATATTACTGGTTAGCGCAGTATAAGGATAATATGAATGTGTGGGTTAACAGGTCATGGTGCTCGCAGCCTTGTCTCCCAGTGGGGCAGCACTATAAATTCACCATGAGTGTGCAAGATCACAAGTTGATACCCATCCTGATATGACTTTAGATGTTGCTAGGACACAAAACAACAAACGAACATATTTGTGGGTAGCGGCAGGGAACTGGTGTCTAGCCGCTCACACATCCATTAACACATTTTAATAAAATTTCAAACAACATTTACATTACAGTTCAATTCTCTAATCGAATCTACTCAACTGCTCTCCAAGCCACTACCACCCTTCAACAATGAACAAATCTATCCAACTACCCCGACTAGATATACCACAAACCTAGCCCGAAACTCTAAATACCAGGCAAATACTCACATTCATCTGACTAATATTGATCTAGTCATGTGTTGTCATATTGCTATGGAACTTATGGGTTATAGAATTTCATTGTGCTATATGCTGCAGATTGTGTATTCAACAGTCAGTCTAGACATTAATCTATAGAGTAAAACCTCTCTAAATCAAACGACCATGGGACTGACTTTAAATGGTTCATTTAGGAGGGTGGTCGGTCTACAGAGTTTTTTTATCATTACAATGGATGATCGTTTGGGACCCAAATAAAGTGATCGATATAGGGGATCTGTGGAGGTGGTCGGTTAGAGAGGCTTTACTGTATACCTTTTTTGTATACATAATCCTGAATTGAAAAATGGCTGGAAGACCAGTGCTTCCTTACACGCGGTATGCGGCATGCGGCATGCGGCATGCGGCGTGCGGCGTACTTACCAGATGGGTCCTTTCACCCACACCCACACCCACACACAGTGTCAGGTTTCCTCACCACTGTTCTCTATGGCAAACCCAGCAGCATTCGCATTCGCATGCCACACCGATCGCTACATGGACCGATTCAGTATTCACATGCCGCATGCCACATGCCGCATAACGCGTGTAAGGAATGTAGCCCTTAGGCTTCAAGGCGTTTCAATTTTTTGTCGCATTCGCATCCGCATACCGCATACTGCGTGTAAGGAATGCGCCCTTTAAGCAGAATAAATATTTACCACCCCCCCCAAAAAGAAATCTAACTAATCCTAGATCCCAGCACCTAACCCAGCCCTCACATCCCCCACCCATCGACTTCCACTTCCGACCAGGCGGGATGGCCAAATGAGTTGAGCGTCCATCTCCTTTTTTGGGGATATCAGCTGATCCGAACCCATGAGTTTGTGGGTTTGAACCCTGGTTGAGTCAAATCAATTAAACCAAACCAATTAAAAATTAAAACTTGTCACTTCCTAGCCTGGTGCTCGGCATTACTAGGATAGGGCAAGGACTGGTTGGCTCAGTGTCAGGATAATGTGACTGAGTGGGATATCAGGTCATGGTGCTAGCCACCTGGTTTCCCAGTGGGGCAGCACTATAAAGTTGCCATGAGTATTCACTGTCACAAGTCGGTACCCGTCCTGATATGACCTTATATGTTGCTAGGATGTAAAGCAACAAACAAACAAATAAATCTACAACTCCCGACCGTCCAAATGCCTCACGCCTTAGAGCCTCTCCTGTGGCGGTCATCCTGCTGTACACATCATTTATACACGCGTCACCCTCTCCGACCCCGTGAGCAGCTCAGCAGTTGTCGGTCCTTACAGCGAGCAGCTCCCCTTAATCAACGTCCAATTGCCTGCCTGCCGCGTCGCGGTGGACCGCAGCGGCCCGGCGTAACTCGGTGGTGGTTGGGGGAAGTAGAAGAGGAGTGGCGGAGGGAGGGGGGGAGGGGGAGGGGGAGGGGAGTGGGATGGGGAAGAGGAAGAGGAAGGAGATGGGGAGGGAATAGGGAGGGGAGTGGGGATGGGGGATGGAGAGGGGACTGGGGAGGAGCAAGGCGAGGGAGAGGAGGAGGGGAGTGGGGATGTGGGATGGAGAGGGGAGTGGGGAGGAGCATGGGGAGGGGGAGGGGTATGGGTATGGGTATGGGGGGGGGGAGGGGAAGGGAATGGAAAGTTGATTGGGGAGGGGAATGCGGGGAGGAAGGAGGGGGGATGAGGAAGGGAAGGGGGAGTTAGGTGGGGAGGGGAATGGGAATGGGGAGTATGACGGAGAGGGGAATGGGGAGGGGAATGAGGAGGGGAAGGGAATGGGGAGGGGAAATAGAGGGAAATGGGGAGGGGCGTGGGGAGGAGAATGGGGGTGGGGAACGAGAAAGGGAATGCAGACAACATCATGAGCTGAAAACACATAATGAACTAACAGTAACAGAGAAATATGTGACTTATAAAACTGACTTAGCAAATACTCTGAAGAAATTGACTTAACAAATTAACTGCGCAAAGCAAGTGTGTGCCATGACTCTATGACAACCTGAAGTAATAGAAAATTGCCGGCACCAACCCGGCCTGTGAAGTCAGTAGAAGAACTAATGTTATCTCACGGTACAGCCTGCTCTAGGGAAAAGGTCTTATACATATAAGTGAAAAAAAGCAAAGCCACTAACTGAAACCATTGAGAAAAGCTATTACCTGAAGCCTCTAATTGAATCCATTGAGCAAAGCCATTGAGTAATGTCACTAGTGAATGAAGCCATAAGAGTACTCCTAATTGAAACCCCTATGTGAAACCAATATATGTATTTATTTTATTTTGAAGGTTTATACTGATTATCGTCTGAATAGACTTGTTAATTTTCACCATCAGACAGTTGGTCGATAGAAAGCCTGGGCCTACACTTTTAACAACCCGTGGGATTTTTAACCTCTCACACCACATATATATGGTATGAGAGCAACTGGTCTTTGATGATGCTGTAAGTTATACCCAGCAGTGGAAATCCAAATTGGCAGAGGTGAAGCCACTGAGAAAAGCAACTGAGGAGAGATACTATCTGAAGCCACTATGTGAAATCACTAACTGAAGTAACGAAGTGAACCACTAAATGAAACCACTAAGTGGAACCACTAAATCAAACCACTAAGTGAAGCCACAAAGGAAATCACTAAGTTCCAGTCCTTACATAACGCATGTAACTAAAGAAAGGACAAAAAAAGTGAAGCCACTGAGTGGAATCACTAAATATAATTGGGTCACTCTCTTGAAAACTGGTCAGCATGGGATGGGATTTTAAAACATCAATAAAAAAACTTCCTACTCATTTTTCTCCTTATACTTTTCATATTCATGTTCAGATTTGATGAAAGAAATAAGGGAAATAAAATAAACTGTGTGCAACTTTGGTCCTTTTATTTATGAAGTGTTTTTGTACCAAAAAAAACAATTTTCAGTCAGCGATTTGTAATATGACATATGGGACATGGTTGAATCCTTATTAACATCTTGTATTGCATTGATATATCAAACAAAACAGTTCCCAAATCAAAAAGAAGTATTTATTAACATGTATGGATGCTTAAATTAAAAACAACAAATTTGATGTCTTCAGAAATAATATTACAAATTTCCATCACACGTGTAACCAGTGGTGTCTGGATGCCACACAAATAGTGTACACTAATTATTCAGTGAATAAAGCATGGCTGGGAATTACTTTTTTTTATCAATATAAGCACTACATATTTCTTTATATTATGCCATGATTAATATGCTTCTACTTATGATATTATTTAATTCTGATTAGATTTTTATTTAGCAGACTGTGTGGTGTCATAAACCTGTGTTACACATGTGACACACATGTTATACTGCCATAAGACATAGCTTAATCATGGACTACACCTTTATTTTTTATCTCATCAATTTTTATTTTACATAGATGTAAAGGGGAGATTTCCAGCTTTCATTTGCAACCAAACAATTTAAAAAATTCAAATATTAGATTTTAACTCTCCATGTGACACCTCTGGCCAGTTTTCAGGAGAGTGCCCCAGTTACAAAGTGAACTCACTGAACCACTAAATGAACCACTAAATACAGATATTAAGTGAACCAGTAAGTGAAGTTAATAAAGCTATTAAATGAACCAGTGAGTGGACCACTAGGTGAAGCCACTAACTGAACCACTAACTGAACCACTAATTGAACCACTAACTGAACCCACTAAGTGACCCAGTAAGTGAACCACTAATTGAAGCCACTAATTCAACCAGTAAATGGACCGCTGTGTGAACCACTAACTGAAGCCACTAATCGAACCACTAACTGAACTACTAGCTGAACCACTAATTGAAGCCACTAAGTGACCCAGTGATTGAACCAGTAATTGAAGCCACTAAGTGAACCAGTACGTAGAACACCAAGCGAATCACTAGGTGAAGCCACTAACTGAACCTCTAACTGAACCACTAACTGAAACCACTAAGTGACCCAGTAAGTGAACCATTAACTGAATCCACTAACTGAACCTAAGTGGACCACTAAGTGAAATCACTAAGCAAATCCACTAAGTTAACCACAACTGAACCACTGACTGAAGTCAATAAAGGAAGCAGTCAGCGAACTACTAAGTGACCCAACTAATTGAAACTGTAAGTGAGCCAGTGATTGAACCAGTAATCGAAACCACTAAGAGACCCACTACGTGAACCACTAAATGAAGCCACTATGAGAACCTGTACGTGAATCCATAACTGACCCATTAACTGAAGCCACGAAGTGAACCAATAAGCAAACCTGCTAAACACCCACACTAAGCAAACCCACTACACGAAGCCATGGCGGCATCTTTTATCTAAGGCGGCAGCTGCACGACGGCACCAGTACAGTCCACCCGTCCCTACGCCACTACTGCTCGCCGCGCCACATCGCGCCACATCGCCCCACATCGCTCCACATCGCGCCGCCCTGCTGAAGCCCCATCCCTCCCCGGGCCGCCGGCTGCCGGCTCGCGGCAAGGCGCGGCCCGGGGAGGGAGGGGGCGGCGTGTTTTGCGGCTCGCGGCAAGGCGCGGCCCGGGGAGGGAGGGGGTGGCGCGGTCTGCCGGCTCGCGGCGCGGCGCGGCTCGGTCGCCGGTTCTGGCAGGGCGCGGCGAGGCGCAGGAGTATCTCTGACAGCCGCACTGTGTTTCCATTCCGACCGTTAATGCCTGACTGACCTCCGTGCCCGGCCTGCAACCATCCCCGTCCCCCCCCCATCCCCATCCACCCCTCACCTCCTGCACTCTCCCCTACCACATACCTCCCCCCACTCTTCCCTACCTCCAGCCCCACCACCTCTCCACCCCCCTCCCGCCCCCCCACTGTCCCCTACCTCATCTACCACCTCCCCACTCTCCCCTTCTCCTTCCCCACCCCTTCCCCCACTCTCCCCCACCTCCTCGCTACCACCTCCCTCACACCTGCCCTACCACTTCTCCCACTCTCCGTCACCACCTCCACCACCTCCACCCCCCCACCCTCCACCTCCCCCACTCCACCCACCACCTCCCCCATCACCTCCACCACCCTCACCACCCACATCACCAACCTCCACCACCCTCCCCTATCCGACCCCATCGATCGTGCGAGCAGTTGGCAATATTTGCTCTGACATGGGGCCGGCTCAGGCGAGCCGCTCGTTTCAGCATGATTGTTTATTTCTTGTATTAGATGTGATCCACCCCCGCTGCCGTTGGTGGGCAATTTGTCAATTTGGCCGCCAAGATTAGCACCCTCGAAACCTCCATCCCCCCCCCCTCATCCCATCCCACCCCACCATCTGCACCCTCCTTCCCCTCCTCCCCATCCCCCTAAATCCCCCGCCCCACCGCTCCCGACCGCACGCGTTGGCCGAATCTGTAGAGCGCAGGCCTCCTGTGCGCAATGTCGGGCGTTCAATTCTCAATCGAGTCAAACCGATGACTTACAAAATTGATACTTGTCGCTTCCTAGCCAGGTGCTCGGCATTATTAGGATAGGGCAAGGACTGGTTGGCTCAGTGTCAGGATAATATGACTGAGTGGGATGTCAGGTCATGGTGCTGGTGGCTTGGTCTCCCAGTGGGGCAGCACTATAAAGTTGCCATGAATGCACACTGTCACAAGTCAGTGCCCGTCCTGCTCGTGGCCTGGTCTACCAATACCAGTGGGGCAGCACTATAAAGTTGCCATGAATGCACGCTGTCGCCAGTCAGTGCCCGTCCTGATATGACCTTAGATCTTGCCAGGACGTAAAACTCCAAAAACCAAGCAACCAACCCTTTCCTTCCCCTCCAAGCCCACCATATCCCCCCCTCTCACCCCGACCCATGCACCTCTTTTCCCCTCTCACAGTCTCAGCTATAGACATTTTTAGAATACTCTTCCCTTCCTCTTGACCCCCAAGCCACCACCCCTCTGGTGCGTTGCATTGCCAATCCACTGATCATTTCCGTGAGATAAAAAATATATATAAAGACTTGACATTGAAAGACACACCCCTTTTCTCCTCTCAGCTATGGAAAACTCTTCCCTTCCTCTCGACCCCCGACCCACCACCCCTCTGGTGCGTTGCATTGCCAATCCACTGATCATTTCTGTGAGATAAAAAATATATATAAAGACTTGACATTGAAACACAGACCCCTTTTCTCCTCTCAGCTATGGAATACTCTTCCCTTCCTCTACTACCCGTCCTGATATGACCTTAGGTGTTGCCAGGGCGTAAAACTCCAACAACCAACCAACCAGTCTTCTCGACCCCTGACCCGCCACCCCTCAGATGCGTTGCAGTGTCAATCCGCTGACCATTTCTGTGACAATTTCTTTTCCCTTAGACTTTGAAACTCTCGTTAGAAATGGACCTGCAGATCTAATTAAAATAGTGATGGAGTCTTGGGGTTCAGTCTTGAATATTTGTCCTCTGAATATCCAATTATCCTCAACGCAAATAGCGAAACAAAAAATACAGTAAAACCTCTCTAACCGACCACCTCCACAGATCGCCCATTCCCCTAGATCGATTGCTTTATTTGGGTCCCAAATGATGGCCCATACAATACCATTGTAACGTTTAACAAAAAACCTCCCTAAGCCAACCACCTCCATAAATGGACCATTTAAAGTCGGTCCCATGGTCGGTCGATTTAGAGAGGTTTTACTGTAGATAAGTTAAGGTGAGTGGGGATTACTTTCAATTGAAAAGCAATTCATGGGTGAAGCCAATTTTGGTGATTATGTAGGGTGTAATAATTAGTGAAACTGCCCCACGGCACCCAGGGGAGCAGCTCATGTCCGGTCGGCTAATGATTAATGCACGGGAGACGTCAGGAGCTGCTCGGCGCTGATCAAGTAATAAGGAGGAATATATCACATTAGCAGAAGCATATTGATGAGCAAATAGGCGAAATGGGACCTATCAGGTCGCTCAGACTAGCGATTACTCACCTGTGGATTGGTGTGGTTATGACAGAGCGTTGTCATTTGGGGGGTTTAATGGTGGAATGTGGCGCGCCTGAAATCTACACGGTACTAGTCACCCAGGTATTAAATGATGCCACAATGATGTACTATATGTATATGTATATATATGTTAAATACAGAATTATATAACCCACATTGATCTATTATATGTATATGTATTTATATATATCCTGCATATGGACTTATATTACCTAAAGTGGTCTATTATATGTGTATATATGCTAAAGGCGGACTTATAAGACCCACAGTGATCTATTTCATTTATATCTATATGTAGTTATATATATAATCTACATAATGATTTATATGACCTATACAATGATCTAATATATAGATGTTCTTATGTATATGCTACATAACGATTTATATGACCTACAGTGATCCATTATATTTATATCTATATATCTTTATAGATATGCTACATAAGGATTTATATGCCATACAGTGATCAATTATATTTACATATACATGTCTTTATATATATGCTACATAAGGATTTATATGACCTACAGTGACCTATTATATTTATATCTATATGTATTTATGAATATGATACATAAGGACTTATGACCTACAGTGAGCTATTATATCTATATGTATTTATATATATGCTACATAAGGATGTATATGACCTACAGTGATCTATTATATCTATATGTATTTATATATATATATATATATGCTACATATGGATTTATATGACCTACTGTGATCTATTATATCTATATGTACTGATATATGTATATGCTACATATTGATGTATATGACCCACTGTGATCTATTATAATCTATATGCACTTATATATATGCTACATATGGATTTATAAGACCTACTGTGATCTATTAATTAGTATTATATGTATATGTATTTATATGTATGTGTCATAAGGTTTTAAATGACCTACGGTGATCTATTATATATATATTTACTTATATATATGCTACATATGGACATATATGGCCTAGATTGATCTATTATATGTGTATATATGCTAAATACGGACTTATATGACCTACAATGATCTATTATATTTATATGTACATCTATTTGTAAATATGCTACATACTGAGTTATATGACGTACAGTGATCAATTATATATATATGTATGTATATATATATCCTCCATAAGGACTTATATGACCTACAGTGATGTATTATATCTATTATGTTATCTGTATGTTATCTATAATATATATGCTTTCATATATATATATATGCTACATAAGGACTTACAGTCAACTATTATATATATGTATATATATGCTAGACAAGGACGTATATGACCTACAGTGATCTCTGCTATCTATATGGTTTATATATATATATATATATATATATATATATATATATATGCTACATAGCGAGTTACAGTAATCTACTATATATGTATGCATTTATATATATATGTGACATAAGGACTTATATGACCTACAGCTATCTATTAACTATATTTATATGTATTATATATATGTTCCATAAGGACTTATTTTATCTACTGTGATCTATTATATGTATATGTGTATTAATATATATGCTACATAAGGATTCATATGATCTACAGTAATCTATTATATCTATATGTATTTATATATATGCTACATAAGGACTCATGACCTACAGTGATCTATTATATATGTAGATGGCCTTGAAACCGGAAATGACCTCACCATCACCCTGTGCCTTTTCCATCTGGTAACGCATGTACTGTATAAACTAATAGGGGCTCATGTCCTTGTAAATTCATTAAAGATCATATATATATAGTAAAACCTCTCTAACCTACCACCTCTACAGATCGACCACTCCCATATATCGATCGCTTTATTTGGGTCCAAACAATACCATTGTAACCATATTTTAACTCCTTAAACCGACCACCTCCCTAAATGGACCACTTACGGTCGGTCCCAAGGTCGGTCGATTTAGAGAGGTTTTAATATATATATATATATATATATATATATATATATATATATATATATATGTAGTAAAACCTTTTTAAATTGACAGTCCATGACAGTGGTGGTCGGTTTAGGGAGTTCAAATATCCCTAGAATGCCAAAATAATGGGACCCAAATAAAGCGATCTATATAACAGAGTGCATCTGTGGAGGTGGTCAGTTAGAAAGGTTCTACTGTATGTATATATATATATATATATATATATATATATATATATATATATATGGATAGTGATAAGACCGCGTTATCGCATGCAATAAGATCTGGAGTGCCCCCCCACTCCCCATCCGGGGGGAGGGGGGCCGGCATGCACCGCTCACCTCCTGCGTGGGGCTTGACACTCCACTCGCACGGAAGTTGTTATACCTCCAACTCATATCACACTACTTGTTCATATGTCTTTGCATTTTGTTATATATTATCTTCTATGTTATATATATATACTTACCTCCACTACCAGAATAATTATTATATATATATATATATAGGCCTTGCTGTGTTGTACACGTATACATGACTATAAACCGGAAATGACGTCACCTCTTCCCCTCCTGCAGATCGACCTGGCCGAGGCGGGCGGGGAGGCGCGTGCCGGGGAGTGGGTGCCCTACGTGCAGCCGGCGCGAGACGAGCGTGAGCAGAACCTGGAGGCCTACCTGAAGGAGGGCCACCTGCACTACCGAGCAACTCGCACCATCGCGGCGGGCGAGGAGCTGCTCATCTGGTACTCGAAGGAGATGGCAGCGACGCTCGCAGTCCCCGAGCTCATGCCCTTCCATGTCAGAGGTGGGGGTTCATCACATTTGTCATTGGCATTGGCATTGGCTTTTTTTTATAGGTTTTAAAAAGTATTTTACTTAAAGCTGCATATTCAAATGGTTTTGAGTTTCTGTCAATTTTATGAGATAAATAAATATACAGTAAAACCTCTCTAACCGACCACCTCCACAGATCGAACACTTCCCTATATTGATAGTTTTATTTGTGTCCCAAACGATCACCCATGCAATAATCACCTTTGAACTCCTATATACACATAGCTAGAGAATAATTACCTTTGAACTCATATTTATATATATATATATATATTATAGCTAGAGAATAATTGCAGTTGAACTCATATATAGGTAGAGAGTAATTGCCTTTGAGTGCATGATATATATAAATATAGCTAGCAAAAATATAGCTAGCGAATAATTGCCTTTGAACTCATGCCAATAGAAAGCTGCAATCATAAATCCTCATACGCTGTTCTTTCCTTCTCACCCACTACAGAGGGCGGTGTCTTCTTCTGCCCTTACTGCATGGAGACCTTCCGCTACCCGAACTCGCTGCGTGCGCACATGCGCTTCAAGTGCGAGCACCGGCGGCAGATCCACCCGATGGGTCTAGCCGGGCTGTCGGGCCTGCGTCCCCCGGGGCCGATCCCAAGGGACGTCCAAGAGCGCCTGTTCCCAGCGCTCGGCTTCGACTATCGGACTGCAAACATAGAGAAGGCCGCCACCCACGGGGCTGCTTTCCCTTACCCGGGCTACCCGAACTTCTCACTCTCGCTGGCAGCTGCCGCCCCGGCTCCGACGGCGCCACTTTCCTCGGGCTCCTCGTCAGGCTCCTCGTCGGCGGCTGCGGCATCGAGCGTCGCATCGCCGGGGACCCCGGAGCACCTACCGGGCACTATGCTGCACTCGCCGGCCTCGAGCACCACCTCCTCCATCAGCGTGTCAGTAGGCAAGCACTCGCCACTGAGCGACCGTTCCCCGGAGAGCTTGCGGGAAGGTCCCGGCCCCGTGCGCGGTGGCAGCTCCTCCTCATCGTCCTCTTCCTCCTCCTCCACGCGTGGCAGTCCAGGGAAGAGGCCACTGGATGAGGACCTAGATGGCTTGTCGGCTAAGCGCCTGGCCGCCTCTGAGGAGATGGCACACAGGAGGGGATCTCCACCATCAGGGTCACCACCAGTTGACATGCATTTCCAGCATCATCAGAACCAGCAGCAGCTGCAGCAGCAGCGCTCACCAAGCACTGACTCCGGGCATTCTGGGAAGAGCTCCCCTTGCCGGACACAATTGCATGCACTTCCGACTGGCTCACCACCATTCAACAACAACAATAACAATAATAACAACAATAAGAATAATAACTGCACTTCCGGTTATTCCCCTCTTAGTGGTGAGCACATGAAACTGGATCGGAACCAGAACATTAACAACACGACTGAATTATCGGACGATGAGAACCTTTCGGCTTTCCGCAAAGTGGAGAAGCGAGTGGACCTCTCACCAGAACTGGGTTCCTCTTCGCACCACCCGGCTTCATCATTGGCCAACTCGATCTACAAGATGTCGCCCACAGTGTTGCGCCCTGCCTCAACATTGTACTCACCAACGCCCATCAATGGACTGAAAGCGGCCGGGCAGCCAGAGAAGATCTTCAGCACTGGGCTTCCGCACCCGTCCTTCCTGCCACGCCTCGCCCTGCTCCCCGGAAACGCCGGCATGCCCCCAGCCTTCTTCCCGCCGGCCACCGCGCCGTACAACACCGAGAACCTGCCGCTGAACATGTCCGATCTCTACCGCAACTCGCTGAACACTAAATTCGGCCGGATGCCTGGAGGAGGCGGCGTCGGCGGCGTCGGCGGCGTCGGTGGCATCGGACCAGGAGGGGGCAGGGGCCTGAACGGGCTCAGTGCCGGGCCGATCGGCTTGGCGGCCCACAGTGTCGCGGAGAAGCTCACCGACATCCACAACATTGAGAACAACAGCCATTACGCCAAGATGATGTTTCTCCCAACGAGCCCAGCCTCTTCCGCTGCGGCGGCGGCAGCGGCCATGTCGCTCCGCATGAACCCTTATTACAAGTCGCAGAACCCAATGGTGGAGAAGCTGCTCACCAATCCACCCGTGCCACGCGTCCCGGCGCCCTTCTCGATGAACCTGACGCAGAACTGGTGCGCCAAGTGCAACGCCACCTTCCGGATGACTTCCGACCTCGTCTACCACATGCGCTCGCACCACAAGGAGGAGCCTCTGGTGAAGAAGAAGCGCGAGGACAAGCTCAAGTGCACCGTCTGTGGTGAGACCTTCCGAGAGCGCCACCACCTTACGCGCCACATGACGTCACACCAATGATGGCGTCCGCATCAGTGATGACGTCACACCAATGATGGTGTCCACATCAGTGATGACATCACACCAATGATGACGTGCACATCAGTGATGACGTCACACCAATTATGGCATCGGCATCACTGCCGACGTCCGAGCCAAGATGACGTCACACCAATGACAGTGTCCAAATAAGTGATGACATCACACCAATGACGGTGTCCACATCAGTGACGACATCACACCAATGACGGTATCCACGTCAGTAATGACATCACGCCAATGATGTTCTCTGCATAAGTGATGACGTCATACCAATGATGGTATCCGCATCAGTGAGGACGTCACACCAATGACGGTGTCCACATCAGTGACAACATCATAACAATGACGGTGTCCACATCAGTGACAACATCATACCAATGACGGTGTCCACATCAGTGATGACGGCACACCAATGACGGTGTCCACATCAGTGACGACATCATACCAATGACAGTGTCCACATCAGGGCTGTCATCACACCAATGATGGTATCCACATCAGTGATGACGTCATACTAATGATGGTATCCGCATCAGTGACGTCATCACACCAATGATAGTATCCACATCAATGACGGCACCACAACAATGATTACGTCCACATCAGTGCTGACGTCATACCAATGATTGTGTCCACATCAGTGATGACGTGACATCAATGATGATGTCTACATCAGTGATGCCATAACACCAATGATGGTATCCACATCAGTGAGGACATCACACCAATGACGGTGTCCACGTCAATGCTCGTGCTGACGCCACAGCAGTGCATCGGCGGTCATGGCGCCACATGACGTCACATCAAATGATCGTGTTGACAAAAACAATGATGTCATTTCGCTGCCTCAGCAATTGTGGTGCCACCTGACGTCATAGCAATAATGGTGTCCACAACAGTGTCAACTGTTGACAGAATGTGACAGAACATTGATAGGTGTGGTTCCCCATGGCGTCAGACCATGTCAACTGTTGACAGAACATGACATAATATTGACAGTTGTGGGTCCCTTGGCATCAGACCATGTCCGCTGTTGACAGAACAGGACAGAACATTGACAGTTGTGGGTCCCCATGGCATCAGACCATGTCAGCTGTTGACAGAACATAACAGAACATTGGTGGTTATGGTTCCCCATGGCATCAGACCATGTCAGCTGTTGACAGAACCGGAGAGAACATTGACAGTTGTGGGTCCCCATGGCATCAGACCATGTCAGTTGTTGACAGGACAGAACATTGACAGTTGTGGGTCCCCATGTCATCATTCCAATGGTGGCGTCCATATTACTGTCGACGTCACGGCAGCACACCAGCAACCATAGTGTCCCATGAATGATGACGTCATATACGTGTCAGAATAGTTTGGCAATGGACAGAATGGAGAGAGGGGAGAGAGTCCATCAGCATAGACAGTTTAGTTCAGTTCGGTTGTCATGTAATCTTGTGAAGACAATTTGGAATAATTATATTTATTGCAATTTCGACGCGGCCATTCCATATATAGATATATATATATATATATATATATACTTATATACATACTATTCTCTATTTAATGTATATATTATATACCGTAAATACAGCATATATACAGTATATAATATATACAGCTATAAAGTATATAAAATATACTACATAGTATATATAGTATATATAATATTTAGTATATATAGTATATATGGTATACATAGTATATATGGTATATATATATATCATATGTGGTAAAAATGGTATATATGGTATATATATAGTATATGGTACATATAGTATATATATAGTATATATAGTATATGTAGTATATATATACTATATGATAGAACGTATGTATTTATGTATATATAGGTAACAATGGTGATGGGTGGACTTACATATGATGAATAATGATTACCACTATTGGAATGTTTTATCTGAGATAACCCTACTACACAAGACAGTCCGTCTACACACACAGCTAGGTCATGTGTATAATAATGTAGATAGATATTCCGTAGTGCTAGGTGCATAGCATACAGAATGTGTATTCCCTACCCCTCTATGACACTAACAACCACTGACTTCCACAAGTCAGTCATATTTTAAGCAATAACATCTACCAATGTGTACTAAGGTGCTACGCTTTCTATTGACGATCTTTCTCAAATTCACCCACAGATGGATGGACTGACAATACAGCGTTGTTGTACAGTTACTAGGTTCGTGTATGTATGTGTATATAATGTTTACCAAATGACAAAACTGCTTATGTTTTAAGCATATATATAGTAATTATGAATAGATAATATACTGTATATACTATGGACATCTTAAACAGTACAACTTGACGTAATCTCTATTATAAACGCTCGTTGATTGTTGTACTACTGCTGTACATTTATCTTAAACTGGAGAAATATCTATGTCTACAAAGAATATTACTATATTAGCTTTATTGAATAAATAGATAAGAGTGATAAGAGTAGTGTAAGTGCTACACACAAATAATTGTGTTAAATATTATTATATTTTACTATTTTCATAATTCTGATACCAAAAGATCATGCACAACTTGAACGGCCATGGTTGTGTGCAGGTCAAAGTACGCTAGAGTACGCTAGAGTACATTAAGAGGTACATTCTACTACGTTCAACTTCGCCACAGTATGTTAGCATCATGGATGCAAATTCAGCCTCTAACATACCGCTCTTTTGAACATGTCCAAAAGATAAATTGGAGATCATGGCTCCCCAACGTTATTACCAAGTTAACATCAAGGACAAAGTATGGATGCCGGTACATTCAACTACGTTCAACTGCATTCAACTACTTTCAACCACATTAGCCTCCACTACGTTCACCTACGTCCACTATCAGCTATGTGACCAGGTCTTTAAGTCATTGTGTTTATTTGAGTATTACTCATAATAGGGTCAATAGGTAGGACAATACTCTGTCCACTTTAAACATCTGAAGGCCGTTAGTGATATGGAAAATATCGCATATTATCATCTCGATGTCATATTTTATATTTCACAAAATGTCAAGCTGGTTACATGTGCGGATTAGGCCATAGCATTACATACTCGGGAATTGCAGTGACCTCCACTGAATTAATTTGGCTTCCACTGAAATGAGGTGGTTTCCACTGAAATGAGGTGGTTTCCACTGAAATGAGGTGGCTTCCACTGAAATGAGGTGGCTTCCACTGAAATGATGTGACTTCAAGAGAAATTATTTAGCCTACAGTGAAAAAAGGGTGGCTTCCACTGAAATGAGTTGGCTTCCACTGAAAGTATATGGCTTCCAATGACATAATTCGGCTTCCACTGAAATTATGTGGCTTCAATTGAAATGATGTGGCCTCCACTGAAATGATGTGGTTTCCACTGAAATGAGGTGGCTTCCACTGAAATGATGTGGCTTCCGCTGAAATGAGGTGGCTTCCACTGAAATGAGGTGGCTTCCACTGAAACGATGCGACTCCCACAGAAATTATTTAGCCTACAGTGAAAAAAGGGTGGCTTCCACTAAAATGACTTGGCTTCCACTGAAAGGATATGACTTCCAATGAAATAATTGGGCTTCCACTGAAATTATGTGGCTTCAATTGAAGTTATGTGGCCTCCACTGAAATGATGTGGTTTCCACTGAAATTATATGATATCCACTGAAATCATTTGGCTTCCGCTGAAATTATATGATTTCCACTGAAATCATTTGGCATCCACTGAAATGATGTGGGATCCACTGAAATGATGTGGCTTCAATTGAAATGATGTGGCTTATACTTTAACCTTCCATACTGGTGTCAGTAGGTTTGGCTTGTACTTGACTTAAATAAATACAGAGACAACGCATATTGGAGGAGGGGGTTGGGGTGTGGGATGGAGTAAGAAAAAAACCTGCAAGTAAAATCAGCTGATAAGCATCGCTTTAGTCGCCAGAATGACGTCATTGAAGAGGAAGGAAAATTGGTTACATATGTGATGACATTAATATGTTATTATTCTATTTAATTGTTATATGTACATATACATTATCTATTGTAAAGCAAGAGTAATCTGTCTATCCTATTGTTATATCCCTTAGTACCCACTTCTTGGTCTAAATATCATTGTCCCCAATAATTATAGAGTGGTAAAACCTCAAATTGTGTGGTTAGTATCAGAGTGCCTGGTGATGCTTTGTGGTTTTGTATGGCAATGCTGTGTTGGATATTACATTGCCAGTGTCCTGGGAATCACACAATGTGTGTGACACCAGACGGTGTAATGAACCCATTATAGATGGGATGGCCAAATGATTTGAGCGTCCGTCTTCCGTTTTGCTAGATGGTGTGATTCGAACCCATGCGCTCGAACCCATGTCGAGTCAAACCAAATCATTTAAAAATTGATATGTGTCGCTCCCTAGCCAGGCGCTTGGCATTATTAGGATAGGGCAAGGACTGGTTGGCTCAGTGTCAGGATAATTTGACTGAGTGGGATAACAGGTCATGCTACCAGCAGCATGGCCTCCCTGTGGGGTAGCACTATAAAGTTGCCACTGAGTGTGCACTGTCACAAGTCAGTACTCGTCCTGATATAACCTTAGATGTTGCCAGGATGTAAAACTCGCAACAACAAACAAACAAAACACTATGTGTGCAGCTACACTGGTCTAGTTAAGGAACACCAATCCACGTGGTCGCTTGCATACGCTGCCCGTTCTGCGGATCCCCAAATACCTAGTGTCAGTTCATACATACAATGGTTGATATTGTGATTTGATGTTGGCTTTTGGGGAGTCAGATGAGGTGGGTTGTTTGGGTTTTTTTTGTATGTGAGAGGTATCAATCAAACTGTTCCATGCTTGATGGCAGAAGAGATGTTTAAAGAGCTCAAGTGCTCGTGAGAGGTATCAATGAAACTGTTCTTTGATTGATGGCAGAAGAGATGGCACACAGGAGGGGATCTCCACCATCGGGGTCACCACCAGTTGACATGCATTTCCAGCATCTTCAGAACCAACAACAGCTGTAGCAGCAACAGCAGCAGCAGTGCGTGTGAGGTATCAGTCAACCTGTTCTTTGCTTGATGACAGAAGAGATGTTTAAAGAGCTTCAAATGATTGTGAGAGGTATCAATCAAACTCTTCTTTGTTTGATGGCAGTAGAGATGGTTAAAGAGCTTCAAGTGTTTGTGAGAGGTATCAATCAAACTGTTCTTTGCTTGATGGCAGAAGAGATGTTTAAAGAGTTTCAAGTGCTTGTAAGAGGTATCAATCAACCTGTTCTTTGCTTGGTGACAAAAGAGATGTTTAAAGAGCTTCAAGTGTTTGTGAGAGGTATCAATCAAACTGTTTTTTACTTGATGGCAGAAGAGATGTTTAAAGAGCTTCAAGTGTTTGTCAGAGGTATCAATCAACCTGTTCTTTGCTTGATGACAAAAGAGATGTTTAACGAGATTTAAGTGCTTGTAAGAGGTATCAATCAAACTGTTCCTTGCTTGATTGCAGTAGAGATGTTTAAAGCTCTTCAAGTGATTGTGAGAGGTATCAATCAAACTGGTCTTTGCTTGATGGCAGAACAGAGATATAAAGAGCCTCAAGTGTTTTGCATTTGGCGCGTGGGGGATATGGCCGCTGTTGAAGTAGTGGTGGCGCCACGGGTCCGGGTCAATGCACATCGGACACGCAGGAGCGCCAGTTCTGGCTAGTGAGGACTCATGGAACTAGACTAGGCAGCACCACTCCATTAGTAATAATATTGGCATATTAAAATATACAACATATATGTACTATGTAATTCATTATGTGGATATAAATAATGGCAGCCCGCTTATTGTTTATCTCTGTCCCTCTTAAACTCCATAATATTTGCTGCAAAGCAGGCATTCTCTCCTCCCCGCCTCCTGCGCACCGTTAGTCAACGGTCCTTCTGCTCACTTTGCACCAGGCATAATACACACAGGGCCATAAATGTTTGACCTTAAATTGAAATTAAATTATGCATGTCTGTGAAACCTATGTGTTTCCTGCTAATCATGACAGTGGTGTTAATGTTCACTAGACAATATGAATGTATAATATTTACTGCGTGACAGGTCTATAATTGTGTAGATAATGATGTACTGTCAAGTAACTGTTGTTCTTATCTGTATGACGTCACATCACAGTGTGTATATATATATATATACTATGGCACACTGTCATGTGTGAATCTTTGCAGGAGATCACTGTAAAATGGGGGAACACCTCCACATAGGGAGCATAACTATTTATATGAGTACGAGTAGAGAAATAAAATTTCCTGCGTATGTCAACTATTGTTTTGTTTCTGGTTTATTTTGTGTATAGCTAGCTCTCTATTCCCCGACAAAGCGCTATGATATCCGTAAATGTGCCTTGCAAATGTGATGTATAATGCATTATGCGAGTATAAAATAATAACAAAAGATATTGTATTCCTACCTTGTATTCAACTACCAAATGTAACAGTCTTTGATATATATATATATATGTTGTATACGAGTATAATAACCCGGAATTCCATACTCGCTCCTCAGCTAGTCATCTCCTGCTCCAACCTACTCAACCTCAGCTCTTACGGTGGCACCACCACTCGCCTCTGCTCATTAACCTCATTCACTTACTGCCGGAGATTGACGCTGAAAAAATATATTACACCGTCTACATATCCCTACACTCAACCACATTCCACAGATACCAGAGGGGCCGTATTCATGATGCGGTGTTAGCGAGCCAAAACTGGTTTTGGCCGGGATTTCTGGGTTAGCGGCGAAAACTCAGTACGCAAGGAGTGCAAACACACCGAGTGTAAGCTAACACCGCATCGTGAATATGGGCCCAGACCAGCTAACTCCTCCCGTGTTAGCAGACCGTGGGTTCGAACCCTGGTCGAGTCAAACCAATGACTTATACATTGATACTTGTCGCTTCCTAGCTAAGCACTTGGCATTATTAAGATAGTGCAAGGACTGGTTGGCTCAGTGTCAGGATAATGTGACTGAGTGGGATATCAGGTCATGGTGCTGGCAGCCTGTTCTCCCAGTGGGACAGCACTATAAAGTCACCATGAGTGCACACTGTCACAAGTCGGTACCCATCCTGATATGACCTGAGATGTTGCTAGGACGTAAAACAAAAAATATCTCTCAGGTAAGGCGCCACATAGACGGGTAGGGTAGTGACATTAGGGAGCCTAGGTGGTGTAATGGTTAACACACTTGCCCGGAATGCAAGAGATGTAGCTTCTATTCCCACTCGAGGCGCACTATTTACAATTGTCATCAACCCCATGACACTGGTGCCATAACCAGGATCCTCACAAGCTATATATTGTATGCTTGCTGAAGCTACCCTGTGTATGGATATATATATCATGTAAGCACATTGCCTGTATGTATGAAATAGTAAGCATTAAATGACCATTTAAAAGGCTTACAATTCCATGTAGACGAGTGTAGTAGCCAGCACTGACCTCAGTCAAGGAGCCGCATAGACAGGTAGGCGCGGGTAGGACTAGGAATCGTGACATCAGGGAGCCTAGGTGGTGTAATCATTAGCACACTGGCCCAGACTGCAAGAGATGTAGGTTCGCTTCCCAATGTAGGCGCAATATTTCCAATTTTCATCACCCCCACGACGCCCCTCCCCATCCCCTGTCCGCTACTATGCTACGACTAGTACCCGTTATATTTCCCCATAACATCCACATCTACTCTGTCTACGCAACCACCACTGCTGTTTGCCCGGCTTATGTTGCCGCCTATATTTTCTACTAATATCTATATCTGCTCCCACCCCTACCGCCCCCCCCCCCCATACCCCCTCCCCCTTCCCAACACTCCCAACCACACAGTACCCCGAGCCACATGTCGGCTTGTTTTATAGCAAATCGACATTTCCCTGCCACAGCGCTTCCTCCGATTGGATCAGGCCAAACCAGGAACCATATGTGGAGAAATATTGATACTTTCCCACGCGACGCAGGAGGAGGCAACAGCGGGGCAGCCGACCACGCCCTCTTCAGATCCATGTTTTACTAACAAGTCGACATTGGTTTGTATATAGGTTCGTTGTCTTACGTCCTGGCAACATCTAAGGTCATACCAGGAGGGGCACCGACTTAGGACAATGCACACACCCATGGTGACTTTGTTGGTCGGTTGGTTGTTGGAGGTTTACGTCCTGGCAACATCTAAGGTCATATCAGGATAGGCGCCGACTTATGACAGTGCACACACCCATGGTGACTTCGTTGGTTGGTTGTTGGAGTTTTACGTCCTGGTAACATCTAAGGTCATATCAGGATGGGCGCCGACTTATGACAGTGCACACACCCATGATGACTTCGTTGGTTGGTTGGTTGATGGAGTTTTACGTCCTGGCAACATCTAAGGTCATATCAGGACGGGCACCGACTTATGACAGTGCACACCCATGGTGACCTTGTTGGTTAGTTGTTGGACCTTTACGTCCTGGTAACATCTAAGGTCATATCAGGACAGGTACTGAGTTGTGACAGTGCGCACTCATGGCGACTTTAGAGTGCTGCCCCAATTGGAGACCAGGCCGCCAGCACCATGACCTGATATCCCACTCAGTCAGCTGGCAACATCTAGGGTCATATCAAGACAGGTACCGACTTATAACAGTGCACACTCATGGTGACATCATAGTGTTGCCCCAAAGGGAGACCAGGCCACCAGCACCATGATCTGACATCCCACTGAGTCACATTATCCCGACAGTGAGCCAACCAGTCCTTGCGCTATCGTAATAATGCTGAGCGCATGGCTGGGAAGCGACAAGTATCAATTTTGTAAGACATTGGTTTGACGCAATTGGGAATTGAACTCCTGCCCTTCTGCACAGAAGGCCTGAGCTCTACCCATTCGGACACCACGTCCGGTCAGTCTCACCACAGTTATAAAATAAAGTTAGTATTTCAGTTGTTCCACCCCCCCAAAAGACTTCCTTATCAACAATGTTTAGCCTTTTTTGATTCATCTATTTTCATCAGCTCTTATTTTATTTTAAATTTATTTTTATTTGTTGATGAATTTCAATGGTAAACAATTGGTCTTCCTCAGTCCATGACTCCTCCTTGCCCTATCCTAGTGATACAAGACGCCAGGATATGTAGCGACAAGTATCACTTTTGGAAGCCTTTGGTTAATTTCGACTAGGGATCGAACCTACGTCCTCTCTTGCCCGCACAGGAAGTTACAGTTGTCTTTACTCCTTCGGCCATTTCGTCCGGATGTCTCACTACAATATAACTAAGATTACAATACGAATAAATTGAATTAAATTGAAAAATTCCCATTTAAATCATCAACCAGTAAGTACAGGTACAGAGTCCCTAATCCGAAATCCTTAGGGCCAGTTGTATTTCGGAATTCAGAATTTGTTTGCTTTCAGAATAAAGGTATTTATTAAACATTAATTCTGTACTTAAAGCATATGGATAATCACACTAAGTGGGTTAAATAAAGAGTATTATAGATACTATTACAAGTAATTTATAATTATAGAGTAATATGCCGATAAATGACATAATGGGGTAATTATAGATCAGATATACTCTAGTATGACAGTCGGTGTAAATTATAATATTAGAGTTTATGTATATACTGCACAGAAAAGAAATCGGTTTTCAGAACTTTTCGGATTAAAGAATTTCGGATAAAGGAACATGGACCTGTACAATAATAGTACTTAACGATGTAAATAAAATGTGCATAGTTTAAAACGAATGCGACACCTCGCCGGATTGAGCAACGGACAGAATTGTCTAGTCCGGTGGTGATAAGTATCAAAATGTATTAAAATGTGTCAAAATGTTGTGCTATCAGATAAATCTGGACGAACGGAGTAAACAGACATGAACGGATAGACAATGGATGAAACAAGCTCAAACCGGACAAGAACCATACACATCAGTCCAGCGGCATCCATTCCTAGTTTTGTGCATGTTCAAAACTTGTACGGACACAAACCGAACATTGTTCGTTTTCTGTCCGTTTCCCCCAATCCGGTGAGGTGTGACAGGGCCTTAAGGCATGCTAATTGCTAAAAACCGATTTGAACAAAAATTGGTTGGTTGGTAGTTGTATGTCCTGGCAACATCTGAGGTCATATCAAGATGGGTACCGACTTGTGACAGTGCGCACTCGTGATCGACTTTATAGTGCTGCCCCTCTGGGAGACCAGGCCACCAGCACCATGACATGATATTCCACTCAGTCACATTATCCTGACACTTAGCCAACCAGTCCATGCCCTATCCTAATAATGCCCCACACCTGGCTAGGGAGCGACAAGTATACATTTTTAAGTCATTGCTTTGATTTTGTTTGTTTGTTGTTTTACGTCCTAGCAACATCTAAGGTCACATCAGGATGGGTACCGACTTGTGACAGTGCACACTCATGGTGAATTTATAGTACTGCCCCACTGATAGACCAGGCTGCCAGCACCATGACCTGAAATCTCACTCAGTCACATTATCCTGACACTGAGCCAACCAGTCCTTGCCCTATCCTAATAATGCTGAGCGCCTGGCTAGGAAGCGACAAGTATCAATGTTAAAGTCATTGCTTTGACTCGACTAGGGTTCGACCCAAAATGGAAGACAGACGCCCGACTCTTTCCGTCATATCGTCTGGTCGGCTTGAACAAAGAAGATTTATTCACCATTGCCTGTGGAATCGATGACTTGTTTGTACACCATCCCAGTTCTCCTCTGGTAGCTTCCCCAGCCTAATCACATGCCCCCAACCTTGGAGTGATTTACAACCGGCCAGAAGTCAAACCTCCGGCCCTGGTGATCTGAGTAATGGGCCCCCTGGTGGCGAGCGAGGGTACGAGAGTGGCGGACCTGTACTGTAGTGGTTACCGGATGCGGTGGCTGAATCGGTAGAGCACGGGCCTCCCATGCGGGAGATCGGGAGTTCGGTTCATGGTCGAGTCAAAAGAATGACTTATAAAATTGATACTTGATGCTTCCTAGCCAGGCACTCGACATTATTAGTATAGGGCAAGGACTGGTTAGCTCAGTGTCAGGATAATGTGACTGAGTGGGATATCGGGTTATGGTGCCAGTGGCCTGATTTCCCAGTGGGGAAGCATTATCAATTCGCCATGAGTGCACACTTTCACAAGTCGGTACCTGGCCTGATATGACCATAAATGTTGCCAGGACACAAAACTCCAACAACCAACCATGTACTGTAGGAGGGTGAGCGGAGTGAGCAGTGCCCTGCAACAGTTGTGATGGCTGGAGGTGACGTGGTCGAGCGCGGTGAAGTGGAATAGTGAGGGGCGGAGGGCGGGTGTGTGGATGTTGAGAAGATTCGGTGGGTGGGGGGGTGGGGGCTATTGGTGTATTGCGCCCTAGCAATAGCTAAGGGCGTTATGAGGTCAGGACAGGGACTGGGCATACAGTGTCAGGATAATGTGACTGTGTGGGACATCAGGTCATGGTGCTGGCGGCCTGATTTCCCAGTAGGGCAGCACTATAAAGTTGCTATGAGTATGCGCTGTCACAAGTCGGTGCACGTCCTGGTATGGCCTAGGGTCTTACTGTGATGTAAAACTACACCAACCACCCAGCCTCCGCCGGCCCTCTCAGAGGACTGTGGTTGGGCTCTTAGGCTGCCTTTTTCCTTCCCCTCCCCCCCATTTCTCTGAACACTATCCATCGGAAGCCAACTCCCGACCACATGGGACCGCTTTCAGCAGTGCCCATACAGTGCTGCAGATTTGCAGCCTTCAGCGCACCAATGCGACTGAAAACTCCCCAAAAAACAAAAACAAATAACCTCATGCTGCCTCACTGGGGTTCCATGCCGTACTCCGGCTCCCCGGTCCCGATATCGTACTCAGTCACAATATCGTGACACTGAGCCAATAAGTCGTAGGTCAATCCTAGTAATGCCGACTTACTAACAAGCACCAATTTGGAATGGTTTGTATTTGACCCGGATGGGGATCGAACCCACTACCTCTCATACCAAAAACGAGTGTGCTAACTGCTATCGAATCGGCCGTCGAGCAAGGTTTGGAGATAGGTGGCGGGTAGGTGGATGCTAGAGGTGTTTGCATGTGTGATGAGGAGATGGGCGAATGGTGGAGAATTCGGCTACTATACTACTATTACACACAAAACTACAGGTGCATGTGTGATTAGGGAATGTGTGAATGGTGGAGGGTTAATCTACTGTACTCCTAGTACACACAAAACTACAGGTGCCCCCAGCTCTGCCAATTTGAATTTCCACTGCTGTGTATAACTTACAGCGTCCTCAAAGGCCGGTTGCTCTCATACCATTTTTTTGTCTATGTGGTGTGGGAGGTTAAAAATCCCTTGGGTCGGTAAAAGTGTAGGCTCTGGCTTTCTATCGACCAGCAGTGGAGTGGGGAAGACCAGTCGTCTGTGACTGGGATTTCCCTTGCTTGGGACAACTAATGTACCAAACAAAAACAAAAGAGAGACGAATAAGTGTTCACACTTCCTGTCTACCATTCGCTATATCGCTACATGTGTGGTGAGGGGATGTGTGAATGGTGGAGGGTTAATCTACTGTACTACTATTACACACAAAGCTACAGGTGCATGTGTGATGAGCGGATGGGTGAATGGTGGAGAGTTAGTCTACTGTACTACTATTACACACACAATTACAGAAGCATGTCTGGTGAGGAGATGGTTGAATGATGGAGGGTTACTCTACTGTACTACTATTACACACAATTACAGAAGCATGTCTGGTGAGGAGATGGTTGAATGATGGAGGGTTACTCTACTGTACTACTATTACACACACAATTACAGAAGCATGTGTGTTAAGGAGATGGTTGAATGTTGGGGGGTTAGGCTACTGTGCAACTATTACACACAAAACTACAGGTGCATGTGTGGTAAGGAGATGGGCGAATGTTGGAGGGTTAATCTACTGTACTACTATTACACATAAACCTACAGGTGCATGTGTGATGAGGAGATGGTTGAATGATGAACGGTTAATCTACTGTACTACTATTACACACAAAACTACAGGTGTGTGTGTGGTGAGATGGGTTGATGTCGGAGGGTTAATCTACTGTACTACTATTAGACATAAAAGTACAGCTGCATGTGTGGTGAGGAGATGTTTGAATGATGGAGGGTTAGTCTACTGTACTACTATTACACACACAATTACAGATGCATGTGTGGTGAGTAGATGGATGGATGCTGGAGGTTGATCTACTGTACTACTTTTACACACAAAACTACAGGTACATGTGTGGTGAAGAGATGAGTGAATGTTGAAGGGCTAGTCTTCTGTACTACTATTACACACAAAATGTACTACTACTACACACAGAAGTATAGGTGCATGTGTGGTGAAGAGATGATTGAATGTTGGACGATCACTCTACTGTACTACTATTATACACAAAACTATAGGTTTGTGTGTCGTGAGGAGATGGTTGAATGTTGGAGCTTTACTCAACTGTACTACTATTACACACACATATAGGTGCATGTGTGGTGAAGAGATGAGTGAATGTTGGACGATTACTCTACTGTACTACTATTAGACACACAACTATGGATTCATATGTCGTGAGGAGATGGTTGAATGTTGGAGCTTCAGTCAACTGTACTACTAAAAGTACTATTACACACAAAACTACAAATAAGGAACTATCCTGACTTGGATTCAGTGGGCAGGGTTCTCAAACAATAACTACACATTCGCGTTCCTCCTCAATCATCTAGAAGCATCATGGAGGGCATCATGCCCACCGGTAGCCATTACATGGGATTCTTATCCCATCTCTCATGAATTAATCGTGTGTAGGAGATTGGGAGTTCGGTTCCCGGTCGAATCAAATCAATAACTTATAAATAAAAATTGATATTTGTTTGCTTCCTAGCCTGGTGCTCAGCATTAATAGGATAAGGCAATAACTGGTTACCTCAGTGTCAGGATAATGTGACTGAGTAAAATTCGGGTCATGATGCCAGTGGCCTGATTTCCCAGTGGGGCAGCACTATAAAGTTGCCATGAGTGCGCACTGCTTCAAGTCGGTACCCATCCTGATATGACCTTAGATGTTGCCAGGATGTAAAACCCCAACAACCAAACCAATTCATGAATTAATGCAGCGTGTCCCCCCCCTAACTATGGTAATGGCATATGTCAAATGTCACAACATGAATCTGCATCTGGAAGAGACTACATTAATATGCAAGCGCAAACACATCATTCTTGCAACCAAATAGACTCAGAAATGGAAATGTAATACGCATTCACTGGCTTATAAATACGTGTGATAGTGTGGCTGTCGGCTTTAAGGGGTTGGTTGTTCGAGTTTTACGTCCTGGCAACATCTTTGAAGATTTATACTGCCTATCATGGATAAGTCTGAATAGACTTGTTTTCACCATTAGACAGTTTGTCGATAGAAAGCCCGAGCCTACATTTTTTTACCGACCCAAGAGATTTTTAACCTCCCACACCACATAGACATGGTATGACAGCAACAGGACTTTGATGACACTGTAAGATATACACAGCGGTGGAAATCCAAAGTGGCAGAGGTGGGGGCATGGGGAATCGAACCACCGAACTTCAGATTAGGAGTCTGACCTAGAAAAAAGTCAGACACTCTAACCAATCCGCCACAGAGAACACCATCAAACATCATATCAAGACAGCTACCGACTTGTGACAATGTGCACTCATGGTGACTTTATAGTGTTGCCCCATGGGGAAATCAGGCCACTGGCACCATGACTCAGTATCCCACTCAGTCACATTATCCTGACACTGAGCTAACCAGTCCTTGCCCTGTCCTATTAACCCTGAGCGCCTGGCTAGGAAGCGAAAAGTATCAATTTGATAAGTCATTGGTTTGAGTCGACCAGGAACTGAACTCCCGATCTCCCGCATACGAGGCTCCTGCTCTACAGATTCGGCCACCGTGCCCGGTGGATGTAGATTCCTTTTATTTTCAAATATCTATTATACCTGAATGTCTTCGATTTAATTCCAAAATATTAATTCATTGACTAAATTGGTAATAATTACATTGAGTGTCGAAGGTTAATTCTACTTTTTTATTTGAATTAAATAACAAATATTAGTGCGGGTTCACATTCGGAAATATGTATGAAGGCTTCAGGCGCACAATCCTGTAAACGCCAATCCAAAAATATATTCAAAATAAAAGACTTTTCCCTGAAGGTATTTTCAATTCTCACTAATTCCACTTTTCTTGCGATGAAATGGCTACGGATCAATCAATTTCAGAAAGTATACATTTTTTAAAGTTAACCTTTTGAAAGTTTGACTCCAATGTTTACCTCAGATTTTAGATTGGTGACTACGGGGTTTTGTGCCATATATTTATTTATTTTGTGCCATATATTTATTTACATATCAGAATAAGTCACACTGATATATTTTCATCACTTAGCAATGTTGGATCAATAGATGTTTAGCTGGTATTAATGTAGAATTAGAGGGTGACTTCATTAATTACTCAATTCATGCGATCCACATGTGATTGTGCCTAGCAATAAATATCTAGATAGCGTAATCCCAAATGTATCTCATACAATATTTCAACTAAAGTGCCTTTATTGGGGATACATGTTTAGCTGGTATTAATGTAGAATTAGAGGGTGACTTCATTAATTACTCAATTCATGCAATCCACATGTGATTGTGACCAAAGACCCTATAATACTAAGACGGCTCACTCCCTATCTCTCCGACGGTAATGTAAATTTTGCAGTGCCACCTTGTGGTGGGTTTGATCAGCCCAGCTGCTGGTTGGTGTTTCACATGTAAACACATACAATTATATTATACATGTGATAGGTAAGTATGAATACACATCAATATGAATTTGCTATGAACAAATCCGCATCATCATCAGCATCGCCATCATCACACATCTTTCACATTCATATATACATTTATAGTTATACATATAATATAGCGCCTGTTTAACCAAGAGAACAGCCAGCGCACCAAGTGGTGGATTTGATCATTTTGATTACACAGTACAGGCTGAGTGAACCGTCTTAGTATTTAGGGTCTTTGTTGTGACTAGCAATAAATATCTAGATAGCGTAATCCTAAATGCATTCCACATTATAGTTTCTGGTGTCACAGTCCTGCATACTGATTGATGCAAGAAGCAGTCTTGTTTACTGGTTAGTAGAGCACGGTGTGACATGGCTTGATGAGGCTGAGTCAGCACTTTTCAGATTTTGCTTGATAAGCCACCGAATGATACAGATAAATACATTACACTATTGATGCCAGTATGTTCAACTATGTTCAACTAAATTAGCCTCAACTACATTCAACTATGTCCACTAACGGCTATGTGACCATGGCATGCGCGACGTGGAAAGGCCATGGTTTTGTGAAGGTCAAAGTATGCTAAAATACATTAAGAGGCACGTTCTACTACATTCTACTATGTTCTACTACGCTCTAAATTCAGTCTCTAACGTGCCACTCTTTTGAACATGTCCAAAAATTTAATTGGGGATCACGGCTCACCCGAGTTATTAACAAGTTAAGATCAAGGACAAGTATGGATGCCGTTACATTCAACTACTTTCAACTACGTTAAGGCCCTGTCACACTATGACATTTGTTCCGGCGTGCCGCCAACGCGCAAAATATTATCAATGCGTCGAGAAACGTCAAACTTTTCGGCGTTTCGGGGGCTAGTTGGATGGGCCGCAGCGTGTTGGTAGCATGATAATACCGTGTTATTAACGCGCTGTCAACGGGTATCGGCGGGGTTCGACGTGTGGCGGAACAAAGTGTCAATGTCCCGCCAGCGGGTTCCCAGCGTGCCATCAGCGTGTTATTGGCACATTGTCGGCATGCCACCGGCGCGCCGACGGCATGGGGGTAGCACGTCATTAAAGGTTCGCAGAACCCCGGGTAACATTAGGCGCGCAGCAGACGCGCCAGCAACACATCAAGATGCGCCAGCAACACGTCACGATGTGCCAGCAACACGTCAAGACGCGCCAGCAACACATCCAACGCAGTTTGGCTAAAAATCCCCAGCGTTGATGGACGTTGATCAATGTGGTTCGAGCGGGCCGGGAACGCGCTGGTAACGTGTGTCGACGTCCTGCAAACGTGCCCATAATGTGCAATCCAACACTTTGGCACGCGTCAGCGCACGTCGAAAGTTTTGTGCATGCACAAAACCTCGACGCGGCCCGACGCACGCCAATGTGTGGCTCCAAACGTTGCTGGCACTCAACGTACCGACGTGTACTGACGCGCCGTTAACTCGCCGGTAACGTGTCCCGACGTTTCGACCAAAAAGGCAACACGTCGACGCGCATTGGGGAGAAACGTCGTAGTGTGACAGGGTCTTTAGCCTCCACTACGTTCACCTACGTCCACTAACGGCTATGTCACCAGGGCTTTACAATTGTGGCTGGCGGTGGCAGTGGTGGTATTTGATTACAGGCAGCTGGCGCCCCGTAGCAGAAAAGGGAACAAGAATATATATTATACAGTAAAACCTCTCTAGCCGACCACTCCCCTATATCGATCGCTTTATTTGGATCCCAAATGATCGGCCATACAATACCATTGTAATGATTTTTTTAAACCCTCCCTTATCCAACCACCTCCGTAAATGGATCCTTTAAAGTCGGTCGACTTAGAGAGGTGTTACTATAAATAGTATAATATACAGTAAAACCTCTCTAACCGACCACCTCCACAGATCGGCCACTCCTTTACATCGATCGCTTTTTTTCGCTCCCAAAAATACCATTGTAACCATATTTTAACTTCCTAAACCGACCACCTCCCTAAGGTGACCACTTAAAGTCGGTCCTGAGGTCGGTCGATTTAGAGAGGTTTTACTGTATATATAAATGGACCCTTTAAAGTTGGTCCCTTGGTCGGTCAACTTAGAGAGGTTTTACTGTATATAGTATAATATATATATATATAAATGGTACTTTAAAGTTGGTCCCTTGGTTGGTCGACTTATACAAGTTAGGGAGGTTTTACTGCATATAACATAATATATAAATGGACCCTTTAAACTCGGTCCTTTGATTGGTCGACTTAGAGAGGTTTTACTGTAAATAACATAATATATAGTGATGGCAGACAAGATAGAGCTGAGAAAGAATCATGTCTTTTTTTTCATATTTCGATAATGGCATAATAGAACGCATATAAGCATTACATTAAAATAATATTGAATGATAAGACAAACGGGATAATATAAAATATGTTTTGATAGCTTTTAACATACAAGGCAGCGGGGATTTCCCCCCGAGACCCCACCCACCATTTGGTGAAGGAAAGTATTTTGCCCAGACCGCACACTGTCAGTGAGCGACGTAATTAAATGCGCAGGCGCAGAACCGTGGATCGCCGCGACCGCCTTCAACTACGATGAGGCGGGGTGGGGAGGGGGGAGGAGTGGAGGGGAAGGAGGAGGAGAGGGGAGGGGGGAGAGGGGAGGGCATGGGAGACGACGGGAGGGGAGGGGTGGGGTTGGGTTGGGAGGGCCCGGGTTAGGCTGGGCGGAGAGGGGAGGAACGGGGCGCGGTGGGATTGGACGAGACGAGGCGGGGCGGGACGGGTGGGGCCGGGTGGCGCAGATTGGGGAGAGCGGGGCGAAGAGGGGCGGGGCGGGGCAGAGATGGTTGGATGGATCAGTTTGGGGTGTGGCGCGGGGTAGGACGGTGCAGGGCAGGGTGGGACATGGGGCGGGGCGGGCCGGGACGGGGCGGGGCGAGATGGATCAGGACAGGGCTAGGCGGGACGGGACGGGGCGGGGAGGGGCGGGGCGGGGCGAGATGGAACGGGACAGGGCTAGGCGGGATGGGAAGGGGCGGGAAAGGGCGGGGCGGGGGGATCACGGGGCGGGACAGGGCAAGGTGGTGTGGAACTGGACGGGGCGTGGCGGGGCGGAGCGGGGGACGGAGCGGGATGGAACAGGACAGGGTTAGGCGGGACGGGACGGGGTGGGGCGGGGCTATCTACGAGAGGCGGGGCTGGGACGGGCCGGACATGGGGCAGGACGGGGCGCAGCGGTCCGGACACGTCGACACCCGGAGCCCCGGGGGCTCAGACCGGTGACAGCGACATTGGATCCCCGGTCTTTGATCCACGTGTGATCCGCCGACCGGGGTACAGCTGTAGGCTAACACGTGATGGATCCCCGCCTCGCTGACTTCCGCAGTAACTTGCAGTGTTGAGCAATGGGTGGCATCAACGCAACCACTGAGAGATTTCTCCAAATGCTTGATTTGATTGTGTATCTTTGATTGTTGGGGTGTTTAAAACCTAGCAACATCTAAGGACTACTTACCCTGTGCGGTGACCGAATCGGGAGAGTGCAGGCCTCGCGTTGCGGAAAGTCAGAAGTTTGGTTCCCGGTAGAGTCAAACTAATGACTTTAAAATGTATACTTGTCACTTCCTAGCCTGGCACTTGGCATTAGTAGGATAGGGCAAGGACTGGTTAGTCCAATATCAGGATAATGTGACTGAGTGGGGTATTGAGTCATGGTCCCCATGGCCTCGTTTTCCAATGGGGCAGCACTATAAAGTCACCATGAGTGTGCAGTGTCACAAGTCGGTACCCATCATGATATGACCATAGATGTTGCGAGGATGTAAAACCCCAACAAACAAACCAACACCATCTAGTAATATGGCAAACTACCATTTCTGTCCTTTATCTCTTTTTGTGTATGCAAGTAATGCAATACCATTTTAGGGTACAATATTACCTAAAACCATCCTAGGTAAATCATAGGGTTCATCGGATTATCTGCATTCTATGATAGTCGTCTAGATTATATAGCATTCTTTTTCTTGAAGAGTTATACTGCCTATCATCGATAAGTCTTAATAGTCTTGTTTTCACCATTAAACAGTTGGTCGATAGAAAGCTGAAGCTTACATTTTTACTGACCCAAGGGATTTCTAACCTCTCATACCACATAAACATGGAACAAGAGCAACTGGCCTTTGATGACGCTGTAAATTATACACAGCAGTGGAAATCCAAATTGGCAGAGGTGATAGCATGGGGAATTGAACCACCGACCTTCAGATTAGAAGTCTGAACTGGACAAAAGTCAGACACTCTAACCACTCCGCCACAGAGAGCAAACACCACAACCGTAATGCAACCACAAATAAGTAAGTATGATTGAAGAAGTAAAGCACCGATCTTCGCTGGTTCCAGTCTGAAGTAAGGTCAGATTCAAATAACAGAGATGAATGCTGCTGGTTGTTCAGTGTTTGTTTGTTGTTGTTTTACATCGTAGCAACATCTAAGGTCATATCAGGACGGGTACCGACTTGTGACAATAGGCACTCATGGCGATTTTATAATGCTGCCCCACTGGGAAATCCGGCTGCCGGTACCATGAGCTGATATCCCACTCAGTCACATTATCCTGACACCAAGCCAACCAGTCCTTGCCCAATCCTAATAATGACGAGAACCAGACTAGGAAGCGACAAGTATCAATTCTTACGTCATTGGTTTGACTCGACCGGGAACCAAACTCGTGAACTCCCAATCTTCCGCATGCGAGGCCTGTGCTCTACCGATTCGTCCGCTGCGCCCGGTGCTGGTTGTTCAAATTGATAGAATTATTGACAGTTCTCTGATACTTTTTTGTTTTGGTTAATAATGGATGATGGTATGTTAACTAATTTTGTCAGCGGACACACTTGTCACTAACTAGCATGGCACTCAGCATTAATAGGATGGGACAAGGACTGGTTAGCTCAGTGTCAGGATAATGTGACTGAGTGGGATATCTGGTTTTAGATGCTGGCGGCCTGATTTCCCAGTGGGGCAGCACTATAAAGTCACCATGAGTGGTGCACTGACACAAGTCGGTACGTGTCAAGATATCACCTTAGATATTGCCAGGACATAAAACAACAACAAACAGCAACCTACTTTTGTCAATTATTCTTCGATTACTGAAATTAAGAGGAAATAGAATTGTGTAAGTAGAAGAAAAGATAAAACAAGACTGGAAGGGAGTGATCTTACGGTAGTTTATTTCTGGATACTAGAACTGTATGGAGAAATTTTATGTTACTGTCATGGGGGTGATGAAAATGGGAATTATTGCGCCTAGAGCGGGACTCGAACCCACGTCTCTTTGCATTCCGGGCCAGTGTTCTAACCATTACACCACCTAGGCTCCCTGATACCAACAAAAATATGATAAATTTCCAACAATTGGAAAATTTCCCGTTTAAAAATCCTAGCTCCATCCTCGCTTATAATGTTGTGGTTATAATAAGGATCACACACACATATATATATATATATATAAAGATATATATGCTCCTTATATAGCCTATATATAAGGAGATTGATTTATATATATATGTGCGTGATCTATAATCTATTATGGGAATATAAACAAGGACACTCTCTTCAGTTTGCTCTATTATTATATACCATTTATCTAGACGCTACTGCATGCTGCATGTAGTTCCAGATTCGGCCAAACTGGAGCCACTAGTCATAAGCTTTGACACTTGTATGCCAGTTGTGCCTGGTCATTATCACCTCAGCCGTAATCAATTAACACGACCCGGGTGACTCGGGTAACCCGAGCCGTCAGAATTTCAAATAGAACACCACGAGTGGAGTCGACAAATACACGTGCCGTGTGCAAAATGACCCGACCCGAGTAACCCACCTCTTGCCTGGGGTGGCTAGGAGCGATGACATCACATTTGCGCTGGTACCATCCTGCAGGATAACAGCCACCGGTACCAGTGATATATCTTTTTCGGGTTAATAACCTAGATTAATGAAATGGAAATATAACTAAGCTATGCCATCATGAAACATTTTAAATCCTATTTTGCTGTAGTTATATCGTTTATTAAAAAAAAAAAAAAAGGTTTTGGATTAAGCCACTATTTTTCCACTCCAAGCATGGAGAAGCATATTTGATTATTCGACCCGAGTCTGTAGGATGTGCGCATGCGGCAAAAAGTGGCTTGGGTGACCCGAGTTGATTAATCGATTACGCCCCTCCAGACCCACTCGGATGGTCAATTTTTCATTTCTACTAACAACTTCGCTAATTTTTCTCGCATATGTTACGACTGTCTTCACAAAATATGATCATACAAGAACCACCCCCCACTCACACCCACTGAGCCCTTCCCCGAAGCCCCCTACTCAAAAACGACACTAAAACCTAGATAATATATTAAATATAACAGAAAATTGGACCATCGAAGCGGCACTTAGATATAACAAAATATTTTGGGGATATTTTAATTAAGAGTTTCAAATAAGTGGAGGATTCACCTATTGGATATTTTTGGGGATATATATTTTTTTAATATTTAGGCTTTCCTTGCTCACGGTGAGCCAACATGTGTATGTTTGAGACTAGACTGGGTGATGATTTCAGAATCGATTTCTTGGCAAGGTTGCCAGTGTGTGTGTGAGGGTGGAGATTGCTGCATGATATGCTGACCACGTGTAGTGTCCGTGTTGGCCGTCAGGAGGGAGCATGGAGGCGGTAGACACTAGATGGCGCCATGCCCTCAGCGACAGGCTACAGAAGACCCACGCAGTCAGACAGGCGTAGCTCAAAGTCCACACTTCTGCACCGTCAACTCTGAACAGACTCACAGAGATGTCACCGCCATATTAGTATTCAACGCACTCATGGGCACATTGCCACAGGGGGCTATATTAAACACTCTACCAATATTCAACACATTCATATAGATCCATCATTTTAGGGGAGCAGGACATAGCTCAGATTTTCCACCTGTGAAGGTTTCGGTCATCCGATTGATCCTGCTCAGTGGACACATTTGCAGTTTGGGCTATTTTCCGTTCCAACCAGTGGTCCACAACTGGTTCATCAAAGGATATGGTATGTGCTGTCCTGTCTGTGGGAAAGTGCATATAAAAGACCCTTTGCTGCTTATCGGATAGAGTGTGGTGGCAGTGGGTTTCCTCCAAAGAAATATGTCACAATGACCACATGTTTGTCATCCAATAGTTGATGATAAAAATCGATGTGCTCTAGAGGCGTCTTTAAAGTTGCATAGTCCGATGCTTTTGAATTTCTGACTTTTTTTAGATGAATACATTATGCTAATAATTATAGTCTACTTTAGTTTAGCTTGAAGTAACTTTTATTTTAAATGGCTAACTTTCGAGGTATTTGACTTCAAAACATGCCAAATTAATTTAGGCAAGCATGCCAACAAACTCTGCCACCATAGACTTTAGTAGTAACAGGTTCTATTAATTTGACTAATTAAGACCTGCTATGCAGCACAACATGCTTAATAAGCTCACCAGTATCTAAGTTGAATATGTAGAATTAAGTCTAGATAAGTGTCTTGGTTTTGAAAATTTGATGTTTTCATCGGACTATGCAACTTTAAATAAAACAAACTTTCCTTTTTTTATATCCATCATTTTACTAACTATATTCACAACATTCATGGCTCTATCAGTATCAACACATAATAAACATTTACTAGTCTCACAAGCTCATCATCTTAGATTCCAACCGGGCGCCGTGGCCGATTTGGTAGAGCACAGGCCTCACGTTTGGGTTTTGATTGATTGATTGATTGATTGGTGGTTGCTTTACGCCGTGTCGGCAGCATAGGCCATATTCACGGCGAGAAATGTTTGTTTTTTGTTCAAACCATCGCTTTTACATGTAAAAGCAGACAATCAATTATGTGCCAATAGACACTAATTAAATTAGAAAGCTCACAATCATATATCTGTGGTCAAGGGAAACAAATTCCCATAGAAAAAGAAAAGTTTCATTAATAATTAATAGAATCCATTTAGTAAACTATATAAGGTGGTACAGTCCAGCTGCCCTCAAAAAGGCTAAAATGTTTTCCTGTTTTACCTTAGTAAAAAGGTCATGCATACTGCCTGCAGTGTAGAACCGTTGGCGCAGGGCCAAAAAATCAACGCAACTTAGTAAAATGTGTTTGAGTGTCAGTGGGGACTGACACCCAATACATTCAGGGGGAGGTTCCCCCTTGAGCAGAAAAGCATGTGTAAGCCACGAGTGGCCAACACGGCAGCGACTAAGGACCACTTGGTCCCGCCGACCTCCCGCATGAGTCTGTGGTGGCTTTCACGTTTGGGAGATTGGGAGTTCAATTCCCGGTCGAGTTAAACCAATAACTGATAATGTGTCACTTCCTTGCTTAGCACATGCACATCTTCATATCCCTTCATGCCATTAAAGCTCCATAGTCCGATGGTTTAGAGTTTCTTTAATTTTCTGAGATAAATCTATTAGGTTGATTGTTATAATCTATCTTAGTTTAATTTGAAGTAACTTCAGTTTTAAATGGGTAACTTTTGAGATATTTGAAGAACAACCATGCAAAATTAATGTTGGCAAGAATGCCCAAAACTATGACAATATAGGTTTCTACAGTAACATGTTGTGTTAAATTGACTCAGTATTCCCTTCTATATTTTATGGCGACAAATGTTTGATAAGTGTGATATATGTGTAATACACGTCCAGACATGTGGATAATATATGTTAATGAGATGCATGATGTTCTAGACAGTGAGTGAGACAAAGGAGTATGTAAATGAGATGACGTCATGGAAAGTTTAGCCGGCGGTTCAGTGAGCCCTAGACGGGAATAAACCATTCAGTATCCAGAAGTCAAAGTGTTCAGACGTTGTACTTTCACAAAAAGTACACCAGTATCCGAGTTAGACATCTAGAATCAAATCAGGATAATTGCTATTGTTGTTGAAAAATTTGATGTTTTGCTCGGACTATGCAGCTTTAATTTCTAATTGGAATATGCACAAGAGCCAATGGTAATAATTCCTTCTAAATCTTAGTGTGGGCAGTATATATTAGTTTTTTTGTTTGTTTTGTTTGAGTTTAACATCCTAGCTACATCTAAGGTCATACATACCCTGATGAGTACCGACTTGTGACAGTGCGCATTCATGGCAACTTGATAGTCCCTGCCTCATTGGGATACCAGGCTGGCAACACCATGACCTGATATCCCACTCAGTCAGATTATCTGGACACTGAGCCAACCAGTCCTTGCCCTATTACAATAATGCCGAGCACCTGGTTAGGAAGTGACATGTATCAATTTTTTAAATCCTTGCTTTGACTCGACCAGATATCGAACCCATGGATTTGAATCCCATGATCTACAAACACGGGAGACGGACACTCAACTCATTCAGCCATCCCATCTGGTCATATATTACTAGTTGCCCTTTCCCAAATACATTTGTTTGTTTAATGAACCCTACCACCCCCCACAACCAAAAAGTAGACGTCCGCTATTGGTGGGTTCCCCAAAGACAAGAACCGTCGCCATTCCCTGAGTCGCTCTTCTCTCTTTCCCACCACTATTGCTCGCTCTCTCTGACTCCCCCCCCCCACACACACACACACTTATTACCCCGCTCCTCAAACCAACCGTAAGACGGAAACGTCGCGGGTTGGGCGCTTCCGTTTCCGGCCGAGTGCGCGCGCCGCCAGCTGCCGCCGCCATGATAGCACCCCGGTCAGTACATTGGTTTGTCTCGGCGCCGACAGGTGGCTCTGCAGTCAGCCGATAGGGCCTCTGGGAAGGTCACTAGACAGCCCCTCAAGTCAGCGCGTTGACAGCACCTCCTCGACCAATCACCTTTGAGCGCCACCGATAGCCCGGAACAATGGGACCGACCACGACTTCCGGCAGCGCAAGCGCGGAACCGGAAATGACGTTTGAACGGAAGGTTAACAATCGGTTGCCAAGGTTACGGCCTCTGTCGTTAGGACGGAACAATATGGTGGGAGAGTCCAACGAGGCGGAGAATTGTTTGTCGGAAGTCAATAATCTCGGGGTGGCAGGCCTGCAACTGCAAGCACCACCACCCTCCCACCCCCACTGCCCTCCTCCAGTAGGGGGCGCGCCTCCTCCAGTAGGGGTCTTGGGTCAGTGGGTGTTGGGAGGTGGAGGGTCTATGCAGGAAGGATGGCTGTGAGGACTGTGAAGGGGTAGGGGTGGGGGTGAAGGGCTAAGATGACGACTTGAAAATAGCCAATCGCAATTCTTAAATATAAGAACTGATATCCACAAACTATATCAACTCTTATATTTGTTAATTCAAATTGGATATCACATATATGGTTATGTACATATTTATATACACACACATATATATAAATATATATTTTTATATGATTTCAAATTGACACATTTATAAATGCCTGTGTAAAATATTAGAATATATATATTAAAATATATATTAGAATATATATAATAGAATATATATTAGAATACATATACTAGAATATATATATTAGAATATACATGACACATGTCTGTGTAAAATATTAGAATAAATATATAAATATTTATATATATATACATATTTGAATATATATATATATATATATATATATATAGCTGCCCCGGAGGAGGCACCACTGTATGTCAATCGTTTTCCACAGCTGGAAAGGGCTTCGATCAAAGAGTCACCCCTATTCTTAATAGGGGTGAATGACAACCATGCATAAACCCTAGCAACAACTGTTTCAGTAGGAATCAACTATAAACAAGTTGTGTAGGCGGTGGTTCAAGGTGAATTGATTGGTGGTTTCTTTACAGATGCAGTGTTTATCTATAGTGGTGTGAAGTTCAGGAATTTAGAAAGAATGTAAAGAAAACACACAAAAAACACCTCAAGATGGTGCCCACAGAAATTTGACTTTTATAGTCTATTTATCTATGGGATTTGATCAATTCTTTACCCCAAAAGAAGCGGACTATGATAGATAAGTATTTGAATAATATACTTCGCATATTATTATTTTGCAAGGTGATGTAGTTATTTTCATAACCCCACCTCCCAACACTTTTGCTAAAACTTGTCTAGCAGGACTGTCACAGAGACAGTGCTGCGGAAGTAAGATTGTCTAGTAGCCCTGTCACAGAGACAGTGCTGCGGAAGTAAGGTTGTCTAGCAGCCCTGTCACAGAAGCAGCACTGCAGAAGTAAAGGCCCTGTCACACTATGACGTATGACGCCGGCGTGTGTGTAACGTGTTGAAATAAATTTCAAATCAAAATAGGTCGGCATACGCCAAACTTTTCGCACTGTGAGGGATAAAAATGGGCATACACACAACGTACATAGAACGTATCTCTGACCTATTGAGAGCGTTCATGTGCCTCACAAAAAGTTTGCAAATGCTGAAGGTACGCTGACCAACGTTACTCCATTGCTAGAAGAGATAGTGCTGTGGGATTAAGGTTGTCTAACAGCCCGGTCACAGAGACAGTGCTACAGGACTAAGGTTGTCTAGCAGCCCGGTCACAGAGACAGTGCTGCGGGACTAAGGTTACATAACAGTCCACTCACAGTGACAGTGCTGCGGGAGTAAGGTTGTCTTGCAGCCCTGTCACACAGACAGGGCTGCAGGATTAAGGTTGTCTAGCAGCCATCACAGAGACAGTGCTGCGGGATTAAGGTTGTCTAACAGCCCGCTCACAGAGACAGTGCTGCGGGACTAAGGTTGTCTCACGGCCCTGTCACACAAACAGTGCTGCAGGACTAAGGTTGTCTAGCAGCCATCACAGAGACAGTGCTGCGGGATTAAGGTTGTCTCGCAGCCCTGTCAAACAGACAGTGCTGCAGGATTAAGGTTGTCTAGCAACCCTGTCACAGAGACAGTCCTGCGGGAGTAACTACACAGGGTCTGGCATCGTGTCTAGTTTATCCTTTGATTGGCATATTATCAACTGCCAAGGCACCGCTAGACCACGTCCCTTCATGGCTCGATGTCAAAATGTATCCACAGATATTTGTGGGCGTGCTGGAGCCGGAGGGGGCGAGTCAGAAGGAGTGCGGTGAATGGGTTGGGGAGAGAAAAGCACGCAGTAGATAGAGACAAAGCGTTCTATTACTTTCCGCTAGGTGGCGGCACCATAGCAAACACTATGTTGGACGGGCTGCTGTGTGAAAGGAAGACACATAGTTCATAATATATGCTTGGAGTATTAGTTTCTGGGTGAGGGGGGGGGGGAAGAGATAGCGCCCCCGATATAAGATCAAAATAACAGAAGTCATTGTTGGCATGGGGGAGATGGGTCGTAATGCGAAGCATTACGTTTGATGCGAGGAGAGGAAGAGACCCTCCCCCCGCCCCGCGCTGTCGCGCTGCTTTCTCACCTCGGCAGACGGCGCGGCGCGCCGCCCCCTCCCCCGCCCTCCGCGTCGCTCACGCCTCACCCGACGCCCCTGCTTGCCACCTGTCGCCCTCCCCCGGGCCGGCAGCTTTCACACTCACCTGCTCGCCCCTCCCTCTCCCCTTATAAGGCCGCCCCCTGGCCTCCCTCAGGCACTCGCCCTCCTGCCCTCTCCCAGCTCTCTCCTTTCTTCACCACCCACCCACCCTACACTCCTCCTACTTTCTCTTCCTCCGGTGGAGGGCTCCTCGGCACCCCCTCACTCCACTGACATTTGAACTCTGTTTCTATATTTACTCCGCTCTTCATTTATTTTATCCATTCTTCATTATTTACTTCTATTCCTCGTTTACCCTGTATGCCCTGTATGCTTTCTGAGGCAAAAATAAAAACCTTTTATTTCCACCCCCGCCTCCTCTCTTCCTTTTCGCGCATCAAAATGGGAAATATTGCGCCTAGAGCATGAATCAATCCCACATCTCTTGCATTCCTGGCCAATGTGCTAACCATTACACCACCTAGGCTTCCTGGTATCCCACTCAGTCACATTATCCTGACACTGAGGTAACCAGTCCTCACACTATCCTATTAATGCCGAGCACCACACTAGGAAGCGACAAGTATCAATTTAAAGTCATTGGTTTGACTCGACTGGGAACTGAACTCCCGACCTTCCACATGCGAAGCCCACGTTCTACCGATTAGGCCACCACACCCGGTCAGGCCAATTTGATTATGCTGAATCAACAAAATTGAAATACATTAATACTAGTAGAAAGGCATAATCTTTATTGGTAAAATAATAAAAATACTATGTACATAAATTATCACTGAAACATTCGATATGCCTAGATATTAACAGAATGTAACTTGCTTTTAATAAGTGGTCAGTGCTGTCTTTTAAAGGCCGTCACACTACACCGTATAGCCTCAGTGTATGCCGATGTGATTTTGCGCCAACACGTTGGTGTACGCTGGGATATGTTATGGGTACGTTTGGCATAAGTAGTGTTTGTGAAGAGCCCGCTGGTAATTGCTGTCATACGGCGTCGCACGCCAAGGCGGTGAACACAATTTTAACCATTTCAAAATTGTCTACGTATGACAGCATGCGTTTTATACATTACACATACGCTATATGTATGTTAGTCCAGCAGGTTAGAACGTACCCCATCCTGATATGACCTTAGATGTTGCTAGGACGTAAAACAACAACAAACAATTAGAACGTACAGCCCGCGTATTGACAATGTATGAATAACTTACTTCTCACATATGTCTAATGTTTCTCCAACATGTCTTAACATATTTAGACGTATAAGACATACTTCTGGGGATGGAATAACTTATTTAAAGGCACTGTCAGACTGCACCATATAGCCTCAGTGTATACCGATGTATGTGGTTTTGTGCCAACACGTTGGTGTATGCTGAGATACGTTATGGGTACGTTTGGCATAAGTAGTGTTCATTAAGAGCACGCTGGTAAACGCTATTATACGGTGTCGCACGCCAGGGCACCGAAAATTTGATATTTATTTCATACATTGGGCATACGCTGATGCAATATGCCGTAGTGTGACCGGGACATACGATAGTCCTCCTGACTTACCAGACAATCATGTCACCACCATATAATATTGTCAAGGGCGTAGCTACACTATCACACTGTAAGCATATGCGAACAATTCATCTCACTTTCATATTTTGACCATACTAATTCATTCATAATATGCACTTTTTACTTTGGGCTTACAAATTTTGTTATTACCTGTAAGCATGTGTGAAAAGATTTTGTGCCTACATTAAACAAATAATTTCTGGCTACGCCCCTGATTGTGCTGATATCATTTCATCTCACTGATGCATTGTAATAGATCTTAGTCAAGCATATTTTGCTGTTTTACATTTAACACATACAATGCCTATTCAACTGTTAACAATAGCAAGTAGTATATGACAATTACCAATACATGATATAACATAGGACTGATATGGATGTAAAGCAATGTATGTATGTGTGTATATGTATACGAGACTGTCTCAAAAGGTGCTAAGCAATATGGGACAAAACTTTGTCCATTGTAACGATCAACATACTATCTGCTTATGCATTTTCTCAGGATAAACTGATTTGTTTTTTACATGCTATTTCATAATCCCAATAGAATGCATATTGATATGAAGCAAATGTCCATGTGTTTTCAGTGTAACCGTTTCTGTGCTGTTTTGTGTCAATCGTTACAATGATAAAAAAAAAGAAGAGTTATCACCTTTTGAGACAGGCTCATATGTATGTTGTTTGTTGGGCGGCTTGCATCTTAGCAACATCTAAGGCCATATCAGGACGGGTACCGACTTGTAACAGTGCGCACTCATGGTGAGTTTTATAGTGATGCCCCGCAGAAGACCATGGCTGCATTCAGGGTATGCCTCAGAGTCGATGCCTAGATGTCTGCGCAACGTCTTTTTTGTTGTTGCCAATTTGCGATCAACATGTGCCTCAGAGCCGACTCCGAAACAGGATGCTTTTCGAGTAGGAGGCGAAAACAAACAATTGGTTGCAGATGCGCACCGAGCAGCAGGGAAGTGCACATTATGGAGGCTGGCACTTTTGAAGCACCCAACTGCTAAACCGGCATTCAGAGTAGCACAGCATTTGGAATATCTCCGAGGCGCCTAGTTGAATGCGGTCCAGGCTGCTGGCACCATGACCTGAAATCCCAAATCATTGGGCTAACCAGTCCTTGTCGTATCCCGATAATGCTGAGCAAATAGGGTAAGTAGCGAAAAATATCAATTTTGTAAATCAATGGATTGACTCGGCTTGGATTCGAACCCCCGACCTTCGACACTGGAATCCAGCGATTTTAACGATTCAGCCACCACGTCCGGTGTTATGCATGTGTATCTGTACGTGTATATGTTTGTTTGTTGTTTTACGTCCTAGCAGCATCTAAGGTCATATCAGGATGGGTATCGACTTGTGACACTGCGCACTCATGTCGACTTTATAGTGCTGCCCCACTGGGAAACAAGGCCACCAGCCCCATGACCTGATATCCCACTCAGTCACATTATCCTGGCACTGAGCTAACCAGTCCTATCCTATTAATGCCGAGCACCAGGCTAGGAAGCGACAAGTATCAATTTTTAAGTCATTGGTTTGACTCGACCAGGATTCGAAACCACAAACTCATGGATCCAAAACAGGAGACGGACACTCTACTCATTCGGCCACCCCATCTGGTCTGAGTGTATATGTGTATGTGTGCGTGTATGTATGTATATATATGTATATGTGTATGTATGTATCTATGCATGCATACATGTATGTATGTATGTATGTATGTATGTATGTATGTATGTGTGTATGTATGTATGTATCCCCAATAGCTGATGTTTACTTTTTGTGCTGGGGGTCGTTAAATAAACAAACAAACAAAGTATGTATACATGTATGCAACTTGTATGTATGTACACAATTTTTGTTAAACAGCTATAAAAAGGAGTTTCACCATAATTATACGCAATTGGGTAAAACAAGTGGAAGATTTGGACGGAGTATACGCGATCGAACAAAGCCACAGCCTCAATAATGTAACAAGTAAATTGCTGAACATAACTGGACACATACGCTATACAAACTTAGTGCTAACAAGATCGAAGACTCGCAAAGTTTATCATAACTAAATTGAAAAGTTGTATCAGCATAGCCTTTTTAAAGAAATATCTAACAGTAAAGTTGCATAATCCGATGAAAGCATAACATTTTCAGAACGAAAGCACTGACTTAGATTTGATCCTACATATATCCAACTTAGATATGGGTGGACTTATTAAATAAAGACTTATTGCTGCATAGAACGAATCCGAAATTTGGATTTCCAACGCTCTGTATAACTTACAACGTCAACAAAGGTCAGTTGCTCTCATACCATGTCTATGTGGTGTGGGAGGTTAAAAATCCCTTTGGTCGGTAAAAGTGCAGGCTCGGGCTTTCTATCGACTAACTGTCTAATGGTGAAAACAAGACTATTCACTTATCCATGATAGCCAGTATAAATCTTCAAGAAAAAAGGGAATTTGATAGAACCTCTTACTGCTGCAAGTAATGTAAGCATGTGATGTCCAGAATTACCATGTACATAAAGGGGATGTCACACCTCGCTGGATTGAGCAACGGACAAAATTGTCTAGTCCGATGGTGATAAGTATCAAAATGTGTCAAAGTGTTGCGATATCGGGTAAATGGCCACTGGACGAACGGTCTTGAAACAGACATTAACGGATACCAACGGACAAGAACCATAGACGACAGTCCGGCGGCATCCATTCCTAGTTTTGTGCATGTTCAAAACTTGTACGGACACAAACCGGACATTGTTTGTTTTCTGTCCGTTTCCCCCAATCCGGTGATGTGTGACAGGGCCTTAATGCATTCATCTTCACATGTTTTAACTTCAAACATCTCCAATGTTAGTCATTTATAATAAATGTGAAGATTAACAATCAATCAATCTAATATATAGATAGGATAAGTACTTATCGATATATAAAGGGCGGAGCGGCCTATCCTCCGCTATTTTTTATATTATCTACTGCGCAGTAGCCAACCGCGTGTGTGCGGAAATTGAGTTGGTTTGGCCTAAACCTTGTGCACCAACGAAAAGTAAGTTGGCTTGGCCTAATAGACCCTAATGACCGCCTGCTACTGCAGCGCCACTTTGTGCTCGTGGCCTGCGCCCCTCTGTTTGGCCAGTGCGCACCTGCTTTTCAAACTTTATGACCGGCTGGGCAGTTGCCTAGCCATGAGACTAGTATTAAACTGATCAACCCATATTCATGTTTGTGTTTGTGTCCAGAGCATAGCCTACTTTATATGTATATAATTTTTCTTCTTTAAAATAATTATTACATTTGTTTGACTAAACATAGGAAATTTCAATCGCGGACAATTGGTTGTCCTCACTCCACTACTCCTTGTACTAATACGTAGTGCCAGGCTACGTTTTGTTGGTTTGTTGGACTTTTACATCCTTACAACATCTAAGGTCATATCAGGATGGGCAACGACTTGTGACAGTGCACACTCATAGCGACTTTATAGTGCTATCCCACTGGGAAATCATTGGGTCATGCTGGCACCATGACCCAATATCCCAGTCTAGCACATTATCGTGACACTGAGCTAACCAGTCCTTGCCCTATCCTATTAATGCCGAGTGCCAGCCTAGGAAGCAACAAGTATCAACCTGAAAGGTATTGGTTTGATTCAACCGGGAACCAAACTCCCGACCTTCCCCACGTGAGGCCCGTGCTCTACGATTAAGCCACCGTGCCCGGTGCCAGGCTAGGTAGTGACAAGTCTCAATTTTTAAGTCATTGGATTTTAATGGCCGGATTTGAGCCCCACAGGTTTGAATCCCATGAGCTGCCAATTGTGAGGCGAGCGCTCAACTCATTCGGACACCCCATCTGGCCCATTTGGCAACCCCGTCCGCTTTAATATGGCAGAAACTCAAAAGGATCGGATTATGCAACTTTAAGAAATTAAAATAAGAAGAATGTGTAACTCAGCAGAATCACAGAATATTAAAATTACTACTTTGAATAAATTGAAACTAGCGGAGTAATACAATGAAACTGCAACAAACAAGTGACAGATAATCCTTAGCCATGTTGACGAGCTAAGCTAAGATTCCATATACGTGGTATGCCGCATGCGAATGCGGCATAGATACGGATGCGATTTTCGGTCTTTTTCGCACAAATTTGTGAAGGAGTCAATGTTTCTGTTGTTTCCTATGGCAAAAGGGGCATCATTCGCATTCACACCGATCGGTCCATGGAGCGATCCACTTGCCACATTCGCATTCGGACATATGGAAGTACTAGTGTGCGTTTACACGCTTTTCCATTTTTGGCCGCATTCCCATACCGTGTATATGGAATCTTAGCTTTAAGTAGTAGGCTTAGCTTTCATGATGATGGAAATAGTATATTTCTGTATTGATAACACATCAATCACAATTATTGTGGAATTTTCCTAATATCAAAGCAGGAAAATGTTCATAGAATCCATTTTGGTTTACAATTTTACAGTAAATAGCTACTTTCATTATCAGATTGTTAATCCAGAAATTCTATTAAATCAATCATATTTAATTAATGCTGTTTCTCTCTGACAACAGGCACGCTTTTTGAACAACTTCTTATGCTAAAACAAGACTTTCTGGATCATTTTTTCTTGAGCAACTTCTTGAACCTTTCAATCTCATTCTCTTGTAGTGAAGAATTGGCCGTACTTTGAGCAAGCTGGAAGAGATGGAAAGAGATTTGCCAAATTAGTCTCGTTATCATTATTGAGAATGTTTGTTTGTTTATTGTTGTTTTACGTCCTAGCAACATCTAAGATCATATCAGGACGGGTACCGACTTTTGACAGTGCGCACTCAATGCAACTTTATAGTGCGGCCCCACTGGGAAATCAGGCCACCAACACCCTGACCTGATATCCCACTCAGTCACATTATCCTGACACTGAGCCAACCAGTCCTTGCACTATCCTAATAATGCCGAGTGCCTGGGTAGGAAGCGACAAGTATCAATTTTTAAGTCATTGGTTTGACTTGACCAGGGTGCGAACCCACGACCCCACGATCTACCAACACAGGAGATGGATGCTCTAACTCATTCGGCCATCCCGTCTGGTCCCATGTGACAGTTATACTAGACTACTTTACTAGATTAAATTTGCAAAGCCAGAAACACAATATCTTTTTGGCATAGTTAACACTTGTCCTAAGCCACATGAGTTGCTAAATAAAATTTGCCAACAGAAATATGGTTTTACATGGTTTTCCTTTATTGTTGATAAATATATATTTGAAGTGAAAAAAACGCCAACTTAATTTTCGCATGCACATTGAAATGGTAGACATCATAGGCTTCAACAGTGACATGTTCTATTAGATTGACTTAGTATTCCTTCTCGGCAGCAATAAATATAGAATGAATGCATCGGTATCTAATTTGAAGATGTAAAATCAAATCTAGGTAAGGATTTGGGGTTTGAAAAGTTGATACCTTCATTGGACTATGCCGCTTTAAACTAAATGTGACAAAGTTTTTGTTGTCGAATTCAGTCTATTTTCGCTGATGGACTAGGACACTTTGCGTGTAGAAAATAAATGTTATTCCATCGTTCGTGATATCTTTTCATAGGAAAACTAATAGGATTTCCATGGGAATAGACAATACAGAAAGTAAATCCCATACCTTTGCATGCATCACATTATGTTCATTATAAACTGAAAATGGGAGAAATTTGTGGAATGAGCAAAGGAGCAAAACAGAAATGCATGGAATTAACTTGAATAGTATATCACTCATCAATGTCTATGTGAGTCAGGATCATGAAAAGAGGCCAATTGGGGAAAGTTGTCGGCGTCGAGCATTGGATGTCGGTGTCGAATAGTATAATTATACTTTAGCATTGACAGAGATATTGGAAAGTCCTTAAATTTATCCTGAATGTAAAGGTAGAGAAAATACAACAACCTTATTTGTTTCTAGGATAATTTAATATAAAACAAAGAAATGCACTACACTTTAAGAATTGCGACGCCAACATCTTAAATAAACCACTAATTGGCCCATTTTCGTGAGGCTGACTCATGTACATTCCTCATGTGCAGATTTATTCGGGTACATACCATATCCAGGAGGAGTTCAATCTTCAGTTTGAGTAAGTTATTCTCTTCGTGGAGCTGATGATTTTGTTTCCTTATCTGAATTAGCTCACGAGAGTTGACCCCGGTACTAACCCCCTCTGAAAATAGACAACGCCGACAGATAAACCAAAGATTTAACAAATTGTTAATTGAGGATTTGCGTGTAACGTATGCATCACACTACTTTTGCGTCATGGTTGGATAGAAGCAGTTCCTTCGCTATCAAGTGTATGTAAATAAAACAAAATAACACAAATCTATTCACTGCTACGATCTAATTCTGTTATTTAGAATCATGAATATACACTCAGGGGTTGAAATAATGTTTATTTAACAGAAGAACTGACTCAAAAAGTGAAATTCGGTCAGGTTTAAAACCAAAATAGGAGCGATATTAACGATGCCACAGCATCGGTGGCAATATTGTCGAAGGTAAACAAAACAAAAAGCACAAATTTATTCGCTGCTACGATCTAATTATGTTATTTAGAATCATGAATATTCACTCGGGGGTTGAAATAATGTTTATTTAACAGAATAACTTACTCAAAAAGTGAAAATCGGTCAAATTAGACCGAAAATTGGAGCGATATTAACGCCGCCACCGCATTGGTAGTGTTAGGCCTATAGCCTAGCTGTACTTTCTATCCAACCATGATGGCCGACGAGGAACTGGTCACGTGGTGCTAATCGTTTGACGCAAATTCTCAATAGTGTACTAATCCATACAAAATGGACACTTTAAAGCCCATTAAGGGTATCAAAATGTTAGTATAATAAATAGATGAGAATGGCCTGACAAAAATAAAATTAGGAAAATATGGCGGCGGTCATGCATTGCCATGGAAAACCCAGAATGGTCGCAAATTTGGAGCATATCCTTTTAAAACAATGAGGCAGATAATAAATTTGGAATTCCGGATAAATCCAGAAAATTCTCATCTACGAGTATGAGAATAGCCAATAAATATTTCCCCTGGAGCATTCCCACCTTCATATATACTCTCTTGGCACAGAAATTAAAACGAATAAGCATACACTTACTGATATGTAAGGGGATGCGATTGGGAATTGGACAAATAACCTTGGATATTTATTCATTCAGTTTCACCACCTAATTCTTCGTGATGAGACTGACTGAAGGGGGATTCCCCCCACCCCTATACCCAACCATCATCTCCCCAATTTTTCTCCTTTGATTTGTACGTCATTCACTCACTCACTCACTCACTTATACACACTAATCTAAGGAGTATAGGTGATTCCAAATTTACACCCCTACTCAACACACACATATAAAGATAAGGAAAGTTAGTTTGATTTAACGATGCCTCTAGATCACATCATCGACTATTGGACATCAAACATATGGTCATTCTGACATATTTCTTTGTAGAAAACCAGCTGCTGCCACATAGGCTACTCTTTCCAATAAGCAGCAAGGGGTCTTTTATATGCACTTTCCCACAGATAGGACAGCACATACCACTCCTTTGGTGAACCAGTTGTGGACCACTGGTTGGAACGGAAAATAGCCCAAACTGCAAATGTGTCCACTGAGCAGGATCGATAAGATGACCGACACCTTCAGAGGTGGACACTCTACCGCCTGAGCTATGTCCCGCTCCCACACACACACAAAATGAAGATTCTCATCTTTACATGAAAACTTGCACAAACCTGCAACCCAGTGCCCGTTGTCAAAAACCATCTCGTTTTCACCAAGCTTGAGTTTGATTGGTCCATAGTGGAGACCAAACTCTTCTTCTCGCTGACTCGAGTCGAGGTTCAGGTTGGAGAGCGATGTTGATCGGCGTGCAATGCCCTTTTTCGGGCTGAACTTATTACTACCGAACAGCGGCATCTTGCACCTGTGGGACAATAAATTAATCAGGGTAGGAAAATAATGACTGTCCGGTTTCCTGGGGCACCTAGTTTACTCGGTCGGGCACGTGAAGTTCTCAGTGACCTGCCCGAAAGGCTTGTGACTGGTTCACTATGGTAGTATAGAACAAAAGGCCCATGAATAGACCGACTTTTTTCTAAGTTCAAGTCGATGTAACTTTCTTGATATTTACTTTAGAAAGATTATATGACTACCATGGTAAGGACCCTTCAAGCTTTTCCCTTTGTCAAAGGCTTTGATATATATTCCATTGAGATAACATGCATTCTTATGATTCTAAAAATAAAAGACCACACACCTACTAATCAACATGCCTACAATCATGTGTAGGCCACATCATTACATTGTAACAAGTAACAGGTATGTGCGCATCGCGGTGTTTTCCGACTTTCGCTCTGGGCAAAATCGCGATTACCAGCCGAAACGTCATGGCACCCACTATATTATGGCATGTGTTACTTTTTCCTTTGCTGTGGGATCACTTTAAAAGTTATTAACAAGCTGTCTTTGGCACAATGTAGATCAAATGTTCTTCTTCATCTGGGTCCTCAAATCTTTTGAATCTGTCACCTAGAAGTTTAATGAAAATTGCTCTGAATTCTTTCACTTTTTTAGTTCATCTAAAACCTTTGCAAATCACGAAAATTTGAGGATATTCATTTTTGAAACTACCATATTCATTTTTGCATATGTGTTTACCAATTTTCACGAAGGTTGGGTGATGTACAGATCATTTTGAGGACGCTCATCGGCGATTTGGCACATACCTACTGAGTGTTGAAGTAAGTTCAATCATAGTTTACCTTTTTTTTTTTTTTGTTCAAGTGTTTTTATTCCTCTGAATAACATGTTGTCAGTGCTAATGCACTGGTCTTCCAGCCCTAATCACAATTGCCTTTACACAGTAAACAAATCTACAACAATATACAGATAGACAATTACAGGTAACTAAGTAAAACATCAGTACATGAATGATAGGTAAAGAACAAGATAATCGAAAAGAAACATATGCGGGGAGGTAGCTATGTTAAACTAGTATGGTAGGCGTTAGTAGGGGGTGGGGCATAACTGACTATCTTTCTATTAGTAACATACTCTTTGAAAGGGTGAAGGGGGATGTAGGGTGGGCCTTTGTGATAAAAGTTGTGTTCATGGTAATCTCAGGTGGGGCCTATTGAGTTAGTAAGTAGGTTAATCATGTACCTCAGTAGGATCCAACTAGAATCATTTCCAGGCTCATTCCATTGTAGGTGGGTTTTTTGGTCAAGTTGGCCGCTACTGGTTGAGTTTACAGTGTTTGTCTGTGGGGGGAAGCGGGGGACAGGGAAAGGAATGGCAACACCGACCCAGTGTATCATTTTTTTTTTTTTTTTGTATTTAGTCTATGATTATGTTGGTATGTAGTCAGTCAGAGGTTGATTGGAGATTTGGCCTTGGTTTAGCTTTTAGTAAAGGTTTTAGGCATACTTCAACACTTTTTAGTTTTGTTACACTGCAACACTGTAAAAAAAAGTGTCATGTCTGTATCAGTGACACTGGTCAGTAGAGTCACACTCACTGTGAGTCAGTTTCAGAATCAGTGACAGTGGGTCAGTGCAGTGTAACTTTGTATTTACTATTTACCGTTAGGCGTTACTGCTTTTGGCGTCTCACTTTTTTCCCCTGTTTTTGTTTGTACATTAGTGATTAGATTTAGAGTGATTAGTTGTTTAAGCAGGGGAAATTTCAGTCGCAGACGACTGGTCTTCCTCATTCCACTGCTCCATGCCCTATTCTAGTAATGCCGAGCGTCTGGCTAGGAAGCAACAAGTACTAATGTAAAGGTCAATTGACGATTGGTTTGACTCTAGATACAAGATTCACCCCGTACTGCTGCAGTGTACCGGTGTGGCGGTTTCAGCGTGTTCCCGTGCTCAGCCGTGTCCCGTTGCTTCTGCGCATGCGCAGATTTCGCATCAACTCGGATCACCCGAGACACTTATTGGCGCATGCGCACATCCTACAAACTCGGGTCGAATAATCGAATACGCTTCTCCGCGCTCGGGTGGACACTTTTTTTTTTTTTTAATAACCGATAAAAAATACAGCAAAATAGGATTTAAAGTATTTTATGATGGCCTAGTTTACCTATATTTCCATTTAATTAATCTAAGTTATTCTTTTTTTGCACACGGCACATGTATTTGTCGACTCCACTCGCCGTGTTCTATTTGAAATTCTGACGACTGGGATGACCCGAGTCGTGTTAATCGATTACGGCCATGTTTATTAGATTCTGACGCATGCGCAGAAGCGAGGTACACGTCTTAGCATGGGAACACGCTGAAACCGCCACACCTGGGCCGCATTCAGGCTCCGTCTCGGAGGCGCCTCGGCGACGGGCCTGACGTCATGCTAGTCTGAACGGCAAAGGCAGTTTATTGTCTCGAAAATGGCCGCCCCCATAGGCGGTGGCCATTTGCAATGGATAAGCTGCGCTGTAATTGGCTGAAACCAATGGAAACGGCGGCCATTTTCGAGGCGCTTTTTGTCTCCTGATTGAAAAGAGAGGCGTCGCCGAGACGTCGCCGAGACGCACCTTGAACGCAAATAGAGCAACAACCATCGCCGCGACGTCGCCGAGACGTACCCTGAACGCGGCCCTGGGCCGCGTTCAGGGTCCGTCTCGGAGGCGCCTCGGCGACGTCTCGGCGATGCTTTTTGCTCTATTTCCGTTCAGGGTGCGTCTCGGAGACGTCTCGGAGACGCCTCCCTTTTCAGGTTGGAGACAAAACAGCGCCTCGAAAATGGCCGCCGCCTGCAGTGGTTTCATCCAATCAGAGCGCAGCATTTCGATTGCAAATGGCCGCCGCCTATGGAGGCCGCCATTTTCGAGGCGGCCAACAGCTAAATCCGTTCAGACTAGCCTGACGTCACGGGCGCCTCCGAGGCGCCTCCGAGACGGACCCTGAACGCGGCCCTGGTGAATCTTTTATCTAGTTTGACTCGACGAGTCGACCAGGAGTCGAACCCACGAACCCATTACCAACGGCAACACGGGAGACGGACGTTCTAACTCATTCGGCCATCCCAACTTTAAAATGCTCACGTATATCTTCGAATTAGCATGACTCTGAATACCCTTGTATGCTTTCTAACGTAACAAACATAACTATGGTGAAAACTAATATTAAAACGCCTCCAACATGAGTACTCACACGGGCTTTCGTCAGGACAGGTTGCGACGAAAACAAGTGGTTCACCTTCTTAGTGTTAGTTTAGTATGCCATTGTACTATCTTCTTAGAATTTCTGGTTGAAGCACTTTATTATTCTGGAAATTATATTAGATTTTAACAAATCGGACAGTAGCTATATATATATTTAACAAAGAAATAAAGTCTGGCTTCATTCATTCACACCGCTCATACACGAGTTTTGTTTCGTTTTAAAGTAGGGGCTCGGATCCAGAAGAGATAGCAGTGTTTCGTTTTGTGCGAAACTTTCTAACATACGGACCAGGTAGCAAGCGCAACGTCTGAACTGAAGCTTGTTCTGAGCTGGTAGATAAGTAGAACAAAACAGCAGTGAGATTTAATCAGCAACCGAATGTTTACAGTGGTTTCAAGATGGCAAGGCCAAGGAGTAACCACCAACACGTTGAACTAAATCGATTATCAATGCAAATGCATTTACTAGAAGAAACTTACGATGAAGCTACAGAAGACAGGAAAAAACAGGAGAAAAAACTGGAACATGAACAGACCGTCAAATCGCGTATCCTTACATAATTCACAATCAAATTACAACCCAATGTTAGAACTTAGGTACGATAGATAGTCGATAAATAAATTGATAAAAAATAGAAAATGAAGAAATAAATCATAATCATATGATAGTTAGGTAGCTAGACTAAAGCAGAACTCAGAACAGTTTAAATTATCTCATTATCTTCAATAGCACCAAAGTTGTGACGATTCTAAGATTGCCAAATGGGACACAAATTTTGAATAGGCGATGGGGCTTGTATAATATAATACCGACCGCCCCCCGCCCCATGGGCAAGGGGGGGAGGCTAATGACTAACACATGTACATATATAACCCAGACTCATAGAGGTGGAACATGAAATTACCAAAGGCCATCAAACGTAAATGGAAATAGCCCTATATGGGCGCCGCCATTTGTATATTTGTGTTGAATCTCATAATCATAAGCAAAATCCAGCAAACGGAAATAGCTCAGCGAATTTCGCTATGCAGCTAGCAGGGTGGACGACAGCGATTGGTTAATAATACAACCGCGACTCAGGTCACCCGAGCTGCTAGAATTTCAAATCGAACACTGTGAGTGGAGTATAAAAATACTACCGAATACGACCACCATGGGGTCGTGGGGGGAGGGGGTCGTGGTCGGTCCTAAGCATTGCTTATTCATATTAATGTATCACAATCACACTGCCAATGGCAGACCTGTGCACCCTCCGTATTCTTCCGTATTTGTTACGGAATCAAACATTGAATACGGATTTGTTTGTTTCGTTAAGGAATCACCAGTCTAAAAATATGTTATATGTCTGATTGGTTTGTTTCGTTGTCGAATTGTCAGTCTCAAAGTATGAGGAAGTCGAATTCCTAGCTTTGCAGTGTAATATGTCATATTATATCTGTTATGGGATGCATGTAACTTTTGCTTGTGAATATCATGTAATTGTTTATTTTTAATGGCAAAAGCTCTACTGAAAGTCCTTTAGGAATACGGAAAATAGCTTTTGACAATACTGAAGGCTGTCAGATCGGGTGCACAGGTCTGCAATGGTGAAGTAATTAGGGTAGGCCAACAGATCCAACTTTTGTGAATAGAATTTGATGGAAAACGTTGATATATTCTTGACTTAACGCTTGCACTTAAGACAATGAGAATGTGTATCATGGGGTATTTTGGGGAGCTTTCACATGCTGCAATCAAAATTCATGAAATACAAACAGTTTTACAGTTAACATGGTTGCAGAACAACCCACACTATATTTTTGGAAGGCTGCTTGAAATTTACGGGTGAAATCAGTTGACCAGAGTGACCAATTCTATGTGAAACAAGGTCTGATGAATCAGTTTATGGCCTTAACATTCAGTTTAATTGTGCCATACCTTCTTTTTTGACAGATTGAAAACTTCAGAGTCAATTCTTCAGTAGTCAAAATCTGAAATATTTAATTTAAAAAAAGACATAGAAATGTATCTGAATCAAAATTATTTTCAAAACCAAAAGTATTTCAGCAAATATTCCCTCAGAGGATGCATATGGAGTAAGTCAACTGCATTTTATGAAATCATTAAATGCATTTTATGATATCAAATATAGAATATTTAAACACATCATGAATTATTTAAAGATATCATTAAATACATTTAATGATATCTTCAAATCGATTTAATGATATCATTAAATATTTAATGATATGTTAAAATACTGAATAAAGCAAGAAATGGCGTTCCATATTGTATATATATATATGGAATATAAGCCGCGCGGTTAACTGGCGATACACAATGCGCACGGTGGATAAAAGATTCACCCCGCACTGCAGTAGCCTGAGTAGTCTACTGCAAGTACGGGGTGAATCTTTTATGTATGCACACAGCCTCGAAATAAGCACCGAAGTGATCATTTCATACCATTATAAATAACATACCCAGTTCTCCTTAAGGTTAATTGCAAAGCTTTTCTGATCGGAACGATCGATGACATCAATCGGCGGATTAGTAACCTGGACCAGAAGTTGCAGAGTTACCAGGAGCTGGTGGTGGAGAGTAGGGCCACTGACCATTCAGATGACGAGTACTTGGACGTCACTCGTCCAAATAGCACAGAGGCCAGGTTTCTGCACCAGAAGCGAGGTAACATCATGAATTATTATACAGTTTTGTATAATCTAGCCGATGCCATGCATTACTAATATATTCATACTAATATGAAGACGGTAGATTAATACCGTCTTCATATTGTACTGTGTTGGTTGGTTGGTTTGAGTTTTACGTCCTGGCAACATCCAAGTTCATATCAGGACGGGTATGGGCTTGTGACAGTGCGCACTTATGCCGACCATGTAGTGCTTCCCCACTGGGAGAGCACACCCTGATATCCCACTCAGGCACATTATCCTTACTTTGAGCCAACCAGTCCTTGCCCTATCCTAATAATGCTGTTGGGTAACAAGCACTATTCTTATTTTTTCTTTTCTTTTCTATTTGTATCAAACACGTGGTGATTTATACTATTATTTTACCTCGGTAAACAGCCTCAGGCTAGCCTCAGGCTAGGGAGAGAGGTAAGCACGTCCGGTACCAGCAATTAGCATATACAACTCACGACTGGATAACGTGTCGTTGGGTTGCTCCGGCAAAATTAGTCTACATACAAGCAAATACGCAGTAAGTATAATAAAAACTGTGGTTAGCTTAATTATGATGCATTAGAGCATCATTATGGAAAGTTTAGACTTTCGTTGGTCCATTTTGGACGAGTTATTTGGTTATAAACAACCAAGGATAGAACACTCGAGTGGGTTTCTCGAAGGAACCAAACCGGTCATTAGCGGTTATGTCAACACCCGGGTCACCGTGTGACTATGGGTAGAGATGTGGGTTTCGCCCTATCTCATGTGGAAATTCTCTCGTACTCTAATAGAGAGTAATGTTGGAGATGCTCCTGGGTTTCTTTTATAGACTCCCCTAGACAAAACTTTTTCAGGCGTTTCTCCGAGTTTCGTAGCATTTTCTCCAACTTGTTGACGTAGTAGTCACAGGTGGGAGAAGTGTGCGGAACAGAGGGATGGGCGGGCCGATACACTGGTCCCGACCCCGCGTAAGGTTTGGGCTTGACCCACAATCCACGCACAAAATTTAGCTTATTACGCCTGTGTTATAACGGTATAAACACGTTCTTTAACACCAATTGATGTCCAAATGAGTTTGAAACAATCATATTGTGACATATATATATACCGGGACTGACCAAAAATGTTTGTTTCAGTTCCCGATGGCCACGAAGCGGAGTAAGCGCGGTGCAGCAGCAGCCGAGGGGCGTGTTCCGAGTGGAGTGGACGAGGAGTACGACTCCTCACCTGTGTTGTCGGCAGGGCCGTCGACACAGCCCCGGGCGCATATCCTCTCCGACCCGGACGAGGACGCAGTGCCTGATGTGCCTGCGCCTCCAGATTGGGAGGCTCGCTTTGCAAGATTGGAAAGCCACATCTTGACTGCCAAATCGCCTATGTCTCGGAAGCGGCGTAGGCCGAGTGTCCAAGAGGATTCATTTGAGGATTTCTTGGACACAGACTCGGCGGTGGAGCTTAAGGCTCCTCCTCCTCCTTCTCCTAAACGGAGGAAGAAGAAGAAACAGGTGATTTCTTCGGGTGATGAATTCACCAAGGAGCGGGCAGAGTCTGGTTTGCGCAAAAAGCGGAAGACTAAGTCCAAAAAGAAGAAGAGGAAGAGGAAATATTCTTCTTCTGAGTCGTCCACTGAGTCTACTTCTACGGAATCAGACTCAGACACCGTATATGAAGGGGTCTATGCGGACATTGGCACTAAAGTGGCTAAGAAGGTGGAGAAGCCAAAGGCTAAGCGGGTTAAAACCACTACGCTTATGCGCGAGACCGTGAATGGTCATTTTCGCACGTTTAAACCGGCGGAGGTTATCTCCAAGTTAGGAGATGAGTTAACAGGCATAAAGGGTGTTCCCAACTCCATCATTAAAGAAATGGATCGGGATGTCAATATGACGGATGACCGTAAGAAGTTTGAGGATGTGTTGCACACAGTGCATAAGGCAGTGTTGGCTACCCTAACAGCTATTGTTCCTGTGGCTAATAGGATGCAGAGTGAAAATAAGTTCTCGTCTTTGGCTAAGACAATGGACAAAGGCATTGCAGTACTAGCGGCGGCAGGTAATTACCTGTCGTTTCGAAGATATGAAAATGTCTTCAAGTCAGTTTGCACAGATGCTGGCAAAGAAGTGGCTCGCTCTAAGAAGGTTACCGATAATGAGGGGAAGGAGTTTACGCTCTATCTTGCTCCAGAGCCGATTAAAGGGAAACCTTTAGATAATACCAAGATGTTTGGCGGTCAACTACAATACCTCTATAAAGAGGTAGAGACTGCAGCCAAGAGTGGCAAAAACATGGATGGCAAGAAGAAACAGGAAGTTCCTCGTTTCAAAAAGTCACAAGGGGATTTTCGTCCACGACGGTTCACCAGAGGAACCAGACCGAGTTCAAACTTCGGTCAAGGGTTTCGGGGCCGGGGCGCTCGCCCAGGCTGGACCGACAACACCACACGGCCAATAGGTCGAGGGTTCAACTCGTCGAGACCTTTCCCCAGGGGCGGGTCCAAGTAGAGGTCCAAACACAAACTTTACAAGTCCCTGCAGCCTCTAAAAACACACAAACTGTAAGCAACTTTGTGGCTGGTAATATTAGTAATCATATTTCTGAGTGGCACAAAATTACTAGTGACCAAGAAATTATAGAAATAGTTAGGGGTGTTCAAATTCCCTTTACACAAATTCCTGTACAAAGTATAATACCTTTTCCATATAACATTCAACCAGTTGAACGAGACGCACTAACTAAACAGGTACATAAATTCTTTGAGAAAGGAATTATACAAAAAGTGACACACTGTTCAGGACAGTTTATTTCAAACATTTTCTCGAGACCGAAGCCTAATGGTGATGTTCGAATGATCCTGGATTTAACAATCCTTAATAAAAGGGTGGAATATCGACATTTTAAAATGTTCTCTCTAGATACGGCACGAGATCTGATTACACCAGATGCGTGGATGGCTAGTGTTGATTTACAGGATGCATATTATACGCTTCCCATAATGGAACAATACCGAAAATTTCTTCGATTTATTTGGGATAACCAACTCTATGAGTTTACCTGTATGCCGAATGGCTTAGCTTGTGCGCCACGTTTATTTACTAAATTGCTTAAACCTGTTTTCTCGGTAATGGCGAGGAAGGGTCATATAATGTTTCCATACATAGATGATTCTTTTATTATAGCATCAACACAAATTGGTTGTGTGAATGCAGTTTTGGATTTATGTGCATTACTCACTAAATTGGGGTTTTATGTACATCAACAAAAGTCAGTGTTTAAACCAACAAAACAACTCAAATGTTTAGGGTTTATTCTGGATACACAGTCCCTTACAGTGTCGATAACAGAACAAAAACTAATTAAGTTTATGACTACAGCGACTCAGCTTATTAAGTTATCAAAGCCAAAAATTAGACAGGTTGCTGTTCTTATTGGCATAATGACCTCATATGCACCTGCTGTGTTATATGGGAAGGCCCATATTAAGTCGCTAGAAATAGATAAAAATTTAGCGTTAACACGAACTAAAGGCAATTTTGAGCGAAAGATGTTTATTTCGCAAGAAGGGTTACAGGATATTGGATGGTGGATGCAACATATAGCAAGTTCACCAAATCCAATCCGCATGGCGGAACCTAATACAGTAATTACTACTGATGCTTCGTTAGAAGGTTGGGGAGCTCATCGAGATGGGGTCACAACAGGAGGCAGATGGCTTGATGATGAAAAATCAGACTATATTAATGCACTAGAATTGCGTGCTATTTATCTGGGCTTACGTAGTTTAGTAAAGATAAATAAATCACAGGTTAGAATACTAACTGATAATACTACTGCCATGGCATATATTCGTAACATGGGTGGAACCAAATCAAAGTCTTGCAATCAGTTATCTAAACTGATTTGGAACTGGGCACAGGCTCAACAAGTCTGGCTGACTGTAGCGCATATTCCAGGGTCACAAAATACACTTGCAGATTATAAAAGTAGAAATTTCCATGACCATTTAGAGTGGTCTCTCTCTACACATTTGTTTAAAGTTGCATGGTCCGATGAAATATAATTTTGTCAAAATTAAAACAACTACATACATTTGATCCTATATATCCAACTAAGATACTGGTGTAATAGCTAATGATTTGGGACAGTGTATACAGAATAACCAGTGAATTTATAAACTCACCCCTTTAGACACTCACTTTGAAACACCCATTATGCAGGGAGGCCATTAACCAACTAGGCCAATCTCATGACCTCATTAGCCTCCCCCCAACCAAGTAGGCCTGCTGTGCAGGGCCATAGAGGGGAAGGGGAAATGAGGTGGATGTGTCTGTGTGTGTTTATGTGTCTGTGTTTCCTGGCCTGACTTTACAGAGACACAGAGACAGACATACACACAAACATACACACACAGACAGATATGCACACAGACATACACACACACACACAGACCGACATACACACATACCTACACACATAGATAGACACACACACAGACATGCACAGACAGCACACACAGTCACATAAATACACAGACATGCACACACCCAAAATACACAGACACACAGATGCACAGACACACATACACCTGACCTGACTTTGCAGAGAGAGAGACACACACACAGACACATAGACAGCCACACACAGACAGAGGCAGACACACACATACATACATGCCCACACATACATACACACACATACATACACAGACAGACATACACATACAGACACACACAGACATATACACAGGCACACAGACACACATAGATAGACATGCACACAGACAGACATGCACATACACCACACACAGACACAGACATGCACAGACATGCACACAACTGACATACACAGACACACATACATCCGACCTGACTTTGCAGAGAGAGACACACACACAGACAGAGACACATAGACAGACACACACATACATAGGCAGACACACATACATACACACACAGATACCCACACAGACAGACATACACAGACACACACAAACATACACACAGACATACATGTATAGACAGCACACACAGACACAGAAACACACAGACATGCACACACCTGACATACACAGACACACATACACCCAACCTGACTTTGCAGAGAGAGACACACACATACACCCACATACAGAGGCAAATACACACACATACATTCACACACATACATACACACACAGACACACACACATACAGACATACACAGACACACACAGACACACATACCAACACACACATACACACAGACATACATACACACATATATACATACACACACAGACATACACAGACAGACAGCACACACAGACATAGAAACACACATACACCCGACCTGCCTTTGCAGAGAGAGAGAGACACACACAGCCAGATACACATAGACAGACACACACAGAGGCAGACACACACACATACATACACATTCCTACACATAGATACACACACATACAGACATACACATACATACACACAGAAACACAGAAACAGACAGACAGAGACAGACACATACACTCCCACACATACACAGAAACACACAGATAGACACACACAGACATACACACACACAGATACATACATAGACAGACAAACACAAGCAGACAACACACACACATTATATTTAGTTAAAAACCCTAGTGCCATGGGCCTATGGCACTAATCCGTTCCCAGAATGTGCCAAACCCAACCAGAAATACCTACCTACAGTCCTGTAAGGTTCCAGGTCATATCACATCACGTGGTCACTGCGAGATGACCATCTGGGTCATAGCCACAGGACTTTTGACAAGCTTGTCGAAATTATTTTTGGTTCTTTCAGCTCAGATTACTTCAAAACTAATCATCTTTAATCAAAATCACTCCGGACTAATGATTAGTAGCTTGTAACGATCAATTTGATATAGCTATCTAAAAAATAAGACAAAAATTCAAAGGCCATCGGACCATGCAACTTTAACTTCGTTTGTGAAAAATGGGGTACACCTGAAGTTGACTTATTTGCATCACGAAATAATAACAAGTTACCCTGTTATGTTTCTTGGCATCCTGAACCGGATGCTTGGAAAGTAGATGCGTTTGCTATTACCTGGGAAAATAATTATTTTTATATTTTCCCACCATTTAGTATTATCAGCCGAGTAGTGAGAAAAATCGGCTTGGAAGGGACACATGCGATACTGGTGGTGCCCGATTGGGACACGCAACCTTGGCTGCCAGCAGTTTCACAACTGGCAAAAGATCGTATACGATTCCCAAGAAAACTCGGGAATCTGACGCACCACGGACCGCTAGTGGTTCACGGCGACGTGTCAATGACGCCCCTATTGGCATTCCTTTTCTAAGGAAGCAGCTACAGCAATTTGGATTGGACAGAATTACTGAGGATAGGATAGTATCGGATGCCTGGAGGCCAGGAACTGTCAAAATGTATACAACCTATTTAAAGAAATGGGGTGTACATTGTTTGTTAATGAAAGTTAAGCCAACAAATCCAAAGATTTCACAAGTAGCTCGGTTTCTTCGTTCTCTAGAGGATGAAGGACTTTCCTTTGGATCGATTAATGCGGCGAGGTGTGCATTGTACATGTTATGAGAACATGGGTAATTGAATGCGCGAGAACGACGTCTGCCTTTCGATACAAAGAAGCAGAAGGATTCTATTAATAGATTGTCTAGACACCGTCTAGACAGGTCTGATGCTTGGCTATTTAAATAACGGACTGGCCTGCCTCTCAGCGCACTTCGACCTTGGCTGCGGTTCCTTCAACACCTATACTACGGGATCATTTTTATATATATTGCAGCAGCAGTTATAACAGAGGAGCAGCCGACGCTGTCATAATGCTTCCACCATGGCTATGGAGGTATTAATTCACATCAAAAGGTATAAGAAGTCCAGTGGAGGAACGCCAAGCCGCGATACGCATGTAACAGGGGCACGGGTACCTCGGTCGGAGATCTGGGCTGCAACAACGGCAACAATGACAACAACGCCGTCACCGCTACTACTACTACTACCTCCAGTACTAGCCGCCAACACCATGCCGCCACCAAGAGTCACTTGCAAGAAGAAAGCATGTGAAGCATCACTCAAACAACCACCACACCAGCCTAAGAAACCACGAGGGCCTTTCAACATCGAACGCCAACACTAAACTCGTTCAAGCCGTACACTGGACCGGCGCGAGAAACGGTATGACAGCTCCGGCTCTATAACCATCATACGCAGCCTAAATGACAGTAAGCAAGACAACATAACATCTTCTCTAGCCGGCATATAACACCAAATCGTCAGCGTGTCGGAGCGTTTTAAGGCACGAATCGAAGTAATCCAATGCAAGACGGAAATCCGTTGGTCGAAATCACACTCTGTTGCACCACTACAACGATGACGAGATGCTACACCACGTGCTGTCACAGCCAGTGACAGTACACCAATGATTGAGGCCACTGCCGCTCATGCACACACATGCGTGATCGGGCCCCATCTCCTGCAGCCCAAGCCAAACGCAACTACGACAGTGACAACAGAAGAATAAGGACACAACTCTCACGAAACTAGGCCTTAACATCGAGGAACGGTTTCATACGTGTCCAGGACACAGCTACATATTGATGTATCAGCCTTAATAACGATGGATGGCCTGCCCTCCAACCCCGAGCCCGGCTCGATGCACTATCACTTGCCCTGTCCTGGTGGGACACCCGGCACCCACATAAAAATAATATATCGATTCAAACCTGAAAAGCACAGTCAGCAGATGACGCAACAACCCCGAGGTCACTCAGTACATCTGGCATGATTAATGACATAAAACATTAAACTATGTTCCATGCGTCTAAAACCCTAATCCCAATGCTGAGATCAGAAAATCTCTCGGCCAACCAGTGCTGAATGTAACACCTCTTGCAACATACGCCATAGACGCTTTGTGGCGTGCCCGCCAATGTGCTCACCACGCTGTCATGTACCTAAGTACAGAGGACAATATTAATAATTGGGACGATTCGTACATCTCTTACAGCCATGAACCAGATGCTGACCCAGATCAATGCCACGAAAACACAGTAAGTCAAGTAACGAAAGCTTACACTGCACATTTTAACGCCGCAAACACAGACATTGGTGGTGACGGATACAATCTAACCACTGACCCAGCATAGAAGCCACAACGCATTAGTACTGACTTAACATCAACTGAGTTGCGCTACAAAAAGAAACATGTTCTGCGAAACTGCGAAACCAACTATACCAATTGGAGGCACACCCGAGACAATGTTACCACAGCCAGCTCCCAAACATGACGATAGCCGCCGGACAGACTAATCATTGCAGACCAAGTAGTTACTGTTGGCATTGAGCAGATAAGTTGCATTATCAAAAAATGACACACCATGGCACAAATCGAGCTTAAATCTGCCATAGCCCTAAAAAGACTTGCAACACAGAACCACCATAACGTTGCCATCTATATAGATAGCACAAATCAACCTGACAATAAGCCTTCAGCAAGAGTGGGGGCCATGACCCAATAATCTGAAATTCAAACTCACGTGGCGTGGCTCTATGCCACACAACACAACACAACATTGTGGTGAGACACAAACCAGGCAAGGATATCGCCTCAGTCACAAGTGCTTGACAAAAACTGCAAATAAGATGGCGACGAATACACGTCCAGAGTGCGGAATAGAACCAATGTTGTGGGCTATGACGACTCCCTCACCACGACCTTGTGACTAACCTGGGACTCGTACTAATACTTTGCCTCTCATCCCAGTTTACTCCACCAACGCCACAAGCGACTACTAATTCAATCGCAATAAGACTGTCCCCTGTATCTGGAGGAATAAAACAACACAGGCACGTGAATACCTGTGATATCTTAAGACACACCAAGCTGAATCCATCATGACTCTACAATACCATCTGATGTCTTATATCTTACATCTCCATGACCAAAAACCACCGTCCATGGTCATGAAATCCATAGGCAGAACCCAGACCTGGGTTCTCATTCGGAGGATCAACTTAACCTACTGACACACTTATCCCTAAGGACACAACTTTCACGAAACTGGGCCTCAACATCGAGGCATGGCTTCATATGTGTCCAGGACACAGCTACATCTTGATGCATCGGTCGTAATAACAATGGATGGCCTGCCCCTCCAACCTCGAGACCTGCAAATGCACTATGACTTGCCCTGTCCGTGGTGGGCCACCAGGCACTAGGTGCCATCACTCTGCACTGCCTTCGAAGGGGCGGTGCACAAACCAATGCCAACTTGATTAACCGTGACGACATATAACACCTCGCCACTCAGCTTCAGATGCGCTATCTGCCTACATACCAAGGCCGCCACATCAGATCCCAGAACGCTGGCATCAATCTCTGTTAAGCGTCTGGGAATCTCATACATCAAACTGACTCTAATCTACAACATGGAGATCTGACAACAAGGATAAGTGCCACTATGTCCTACATCGATCGCCCAGCTTTCATCACCACCGATTCACTACCACTCCATTCGAGGGCATTCCTTGACAACCTGAGGCTTGCTCTAGTCATGAAGGGCCACCCAGCACCAGGTGCTGTCAATCTACACAGTCTTCACCGGGGTGGTTCCCAAGCCAGGTGCTCTGCTGGTCTTCACGTTTGATGTTATCAAAGAATTTGGTCACTGGACCTATGAGGCCCTACAGACATATCTGCTAAGAGACTATATCTTCGGCTACCAGAACTCTAGATAACATTTTGGTCAAGTTCTGTAAGCCTCAAATTATCTCTAAGACTCAATCATCTCTTGAAATCTGTTGTTACATTAAGAACCACGGTAATAAAAGGCCAATATATAATACGTCGGTCTTGTGTTATTTCAATTGTACATGTTATGAGAACATGGGTAATTGAATGCGCGAGAACGACGTCTGCCTTTCGATACAAAGAAGCAGAAGGATTCTATTAATAGATTGTCTAGACACCGTCTAGACAGGTCTGATGCTTGGCTATTTAAATAACGGACTGGCCTGCCTCTCAGCGCACTTCGACCTTGGCTGCGGTTCCTTCAACACCTATACTACGGGATCATTTTTACCATCCCACCCACCCAAGCTGTAAGATAGCTCATGGGTCAAGTTCTGTAAGCCTCAAATTATCTCTAAGACTCAATCATCTCTTGAAATCTGTTGTTACATTAAGAACCACGGTAATAAAAGGCCAATATATAATACGTCGGTCTTGTGTTATTTCAATTATCAATTATATTACCTAGAATTGATGGCGAAACAGTTGGAAAACATTATGTTATTTGTTATTTACTTCGTTCAATTTATCAAAGGAATCCTCCAAAACCAAAGTATAGTCGGTTTTGGGATGTTTCTATAGTATTTAAGTTGTTTCAGGCTTGGCCTCACAACTCGTGGTTAGATATAAAACAGTTAGGTTTTAAGGTCGCGGTTCTGTTATTGTTAGTAACAGGACACAGAGGACAGACGATTGTTGCTTTATCCTTAACTGGATTAGAAATAGACAAGCAACAAGCTACGTTTGATTTAGAAAAATTGCTTAAATCGAACACGTTAGGTGACCCTTTATCAACGGTTCACTTAGACTGTTTTCCGAATGATCGGAAATTATGTGTTGTGTCGGCCATACGGGCTTATATATACAAGACAAAGGATTTACGTGCATCACAACAACTATTAGTGAGCTTTATAAAGCCACATAAGGCGATTTCACGAGACACACTTGCCAGATGGACAATTACGGTGTTGAAATTGGCTGGAGTGGATACGAGTAAATACTCTTCCCACTCAACTAGAGGAGCCATGGTCTCCAAGGCACGGGTGCTTGGTATTTCTGTGAAAAGAATACTAGCGCATGCAGGCTGGAAGACGGCTAAGTCGTTTGCAAAACATTATAATAAACGACTAGAAAAGCCTACCGGCGTTGCAAAGCGTCTTCTCGCCAACTAACAAGAATAGGTGAGAACAAAAATTTAGAATGTTATAATAATAAGAAAGAATGATATTAAGGATAAAAATGAATTATGTAAAGGTCTCCCTAGCCTGAGGCTAGCCTGAGGCTGTTTACCGAGGTAAAATAGTATAGTTATACGAGTCTTACCTTGGTACAGATGATGGATAACTGTTGTTTTACCGAGGTATAAGCCTCGGATAGATGTGGGCTAGGGCCCTCCCGCCACACCCTGCCACATCTATTCCGTTGGTGTACCTTTTCGGTAAAGTAATAGTATCCATTGTTTGAAAGTCATTTTTATCCTCAATAAGTAGGTTAAGATTGCTGGTACCGGACGTGCTTACCTCTCTCCCTAGCCCACATCTATCCGAGGCTTATACCTCGGTAAAACAACAGTTATCCATCATCTGTACCAAGGTAAGACTCGTATAACTATACTATATATGTGAATGAATGTAACATAACTTGGCCGGAAGACCAGTGCCTTGGCGCAGGAAAAATACCGTTGTTGCTGAATAAAATGAGCATTTACCACCAAAAATAAAATCAAATAACTTCTAGAAAAGGTATGTGTGTTTGGTCAAGAAATGATTAAAACCCCGTCTTGGTATGACCTTAGATGTTGCCAGGACGTAAAGCTCCAACAACCAACTTATAAAACCATGGTTATTTATTAGAACTGTTCAAAATATAACAACATTAAATAAACATATTTATAACCAACAACCAACTTATAAAACCATGGTTATTTATTAGAACTGTTCAAAATATAACAACATTAAATAAACATATTTATAACATCTCTTATTGTTTTAGAACGGGAAGCTCGGGAAGTTCACAGATTTGCCGGACTATATACAGTGAAAGCAAGTAAGTTGCCGTTTTATTTGATTTTATTAGCCGAACCAATCAGACAACTCTACGTATTACCATTAGTATAATTATTTACTCTCAAGCCCCTTCCAAGAAAAATAAAAATAAAGCCTATTCTGAAATGAAGGGTGAAGCCAAGATGCGTCACAGTTTTCGCGCTGTATCGACTAATTCCATTCCATTTATTGTAGTCAGTGCGATCAGAGAACCCTAGGAAATTATCGATATGACAAGAAAGATAAAAAAAGAAGCCTATTCTGAAATGAACCGAGGGTGAAGCCAAGATGCGTCACAGTTTTCGCGCTGTATCAACTATTTACTTTCCATTTATTGTAATCAGTGCGATCAGAGAACCCTAGGAAATTCTCGATATGACAAGAAAGATAAAAAATGCATAATGCCGACAGAAACGACCGCTCATTATCTAGAACTGAGCTGATGATATTGATTAGGCCAAACAAAGAAATTGGTTATCGTCATTTTGAAATAAAAATAAGGGTCGGGCTCGGTTTTTTATTTTTGTAAGTAGACGTAATAGGTAACTAAACGCGATGGCCGAATGAGTTGATGGTTTTGGTAGGTCATGGGTTCGAACCCTGGCCGAGTCAAACCAATGACTTAAAAATTGATACATTGATACGACGCATTTTTAACAGTTAAAACAACAACAAAAAAGATTGAACAAATTCAGGGCCGGCCGGTTTTTCAGGCACGGGCGGGGACAATCGCCAATTCTTTTGTTTGTTTTGCCTTTGTTCGTCTAGGATGCTTCATCGGACTAACCTAACGATGCTCACATGTGTTGCTGTCCATGATGTGGTGTGTCCATGGTTAATACTCCCAACCTTGTAATTAATGGTTTCATTTTCAGCCTCACATTCAGGTTTTGGCACTTGCCATTATGGCATGAATTTAAATAATTAACTTCTTCTGTATATATATATATATATATATATATGCAAGCAGATTCAACCTGTTAACCTGTTAACAGATTCAACCTATTTATATATGACCTGTCATAATTATATTGGTCATGTGGTGAGGACTGACTATACCGATACTGAGTCCAAAATCTACCAAGTCTGTTTTTCAATGCATTTACTGATGGCGCTTCGACTATTTATAAAATATATAATTAACATCCGATATTTGATCCATGGTTTTCATTCGCTCATATTATTTTTAATTGATATAAGAACGGACACTATTTTAATTATAAAATCTTTTATGGAACTATTTAGGTTAAGTAAATTTTGTTAATCGTACCTATGTGTATTTTGATCGTTATAATTGTTGCAAAATCATACCAGATAAATGCAATATATATATCTGCAGGTAAATTTATTTTAAAGTGGCAACATGATATATATTTTTTTATCGATGTGATGGCTTATATAGTGTTACTTGAGTTTTTCTTTGATTGCAAACAGATTTCTTACTAATTGCGATGTGCTTTATGTAATATTTCTTCTTTTGACTTTTTGATTGAATATTTATTTAAAAGGTTCCAATCAGAATTATAAAGGTATTGTTGGATAGTATCCTACCCATATTTCCCGCCCCCCTCCCAAAAAAAAACCTTATGTCGAATTATACTACTGTTCCTACGGTTTTAAAAGTTCATCTGTTACAAAATAACCCCCCCCCCCCCCAAAGAAGAAAACCCCCACAAAAACTCAACAATTCACTGTTACACCTTTCGCTCAAGACTGCAGTATATTCTCCGAAAAGTATAATAGAGTTAAGAGATTATGCTTAGAATTTACGTTTGTTTTGAAAAATGGTCGAAGTCATTACCACAAATAAATTGGTACTTTTCTTTGAATAATTAAACTTGCATAGTCCGATGGTTTTGAATTTCTGTATTTTTTCTGAGATAAATATATTAGATCGATCACTAGTATCTACTTTACATTAGTTCAAAGTTACTTTTATTTTAACTGGTAAACTTTTGAGATATTTTGAGTGCAAACATGGAAAATTAGTTTTGGCAAGCATGCCAAAACTCTGACCCCATAGACTTCTGCAGTAACAGGTTCTGTTAAATTGACTCAGCATTGCCTTCTACACATAAACAATTGCTTAATAAGTGCATCAGTAAGTTAGATATGTAAAATCAAATCTAGATAATTGGTTTGTTTTTGAAAATTTGATATTTCATCGGACTATGCAGCTTTAATGATCATTACACAATTTTAACTGAGGAAACTAATTTTTACATTAGATGTTACTTACACATTTTCCTGGAGCTACTGTTGTGAGTTTTCTGTTTGCGTTTTTGTTAAATATATCTTGCAAGATGCATAGCGTAAACTTGTTTTCAATCGTCTGTTCTTCACAGGTTTTTGATTCAACATTATGGTAAAATGATTACCACATGGTTTTTCGTAGTCAATGTTTTGATATCTATATGCATTCACTTGCTTGTTCTACAGTGTTCCTTCGCTACACATGTTCAGCTGTGGATCATATTGCATTTCTAACGGCGCATTGGCCACTGAATGATCTAAAATGTATGCATGTCCTGGCGATGACAGTGCCATTCTATTGATTATGCACATGTTCCTTTGATACAGCTGTACCTTCTGTTCAACCGAATGATACTAGTACCATTTAGATTTAAAGTCGCTGGAATATAGTTCCAATACAAATTAGCTTTTTACCAGACCGAATGAGTTGAGCGCCCGTCTCCCATTTTGGTAGATCGTGGGATTGGAACCCATGGGTTCGAACCCTAGTCGAGTCAAAGCAATGACTTAAAAATGAATACTTGTCGCTTCCTACCCAGGTGTTCGGCATTATTAGTATTGGGCAAGGACTGGTTGGCTCAGTGTCAGAATAATGTAACTGAGTGGAATATCAGGTCATGATGCTGGCAGCCTGGTCTCCCAGTGGGGCAGCACTATAAAGTCACCATGAGTGCATACTGTCACAAGTCGGAACCCGTCCTGATATGACCTTAGATGTTGCCAAGACTTTAAACACCAATTACAAATCAACCAACCAGCTCTCTACATGTACAGTAAACTAAAGACCTAAGTATGCATATTCGTAGGCATAAAAATAGGCTAGTCCTTGTTGAGGGTGGAGGCTTGGCGGTGCTGATTGCTTCGACCCATTTGAAATCACTCCACCCCCTTACTCAGACTATTAAGAATACCTACGCACACGAATGAAAGATCTCCGCGTTTTCACGGAATTCAACGATTTTTTATATTCACAGATTAACGTTCACAAAATGCTAATATATATGTGTAGTGGTCTGCACTGACCTCTCAGGCAAGTAACCACATAGACAGGTAGGCGTGGGGAGTGTGTTGATATCAGGGAGCCTAGGTGGTGTAATGGTTAGCACACTGGCCCGGAATGCAAAGAGATGTGGGTTCGAGTCCCGCTCTAGGCACAGTATTTCCCATTTGCATCACCCCCACGACACTGGTTGCCGTGATCAGGATCCTGTACAAGCTTTGCGCTGTATGGTTGTTGAACCTACCCTGTGTATGTATGTGTTAGTGCATTGCCTGTATGTATGTAATTGTAAGCATTACAAGACTTACAATTCCAGGGGGACGAGTGTAGTGGTCTGCACTGACCTCTCAGGCAAGTAACCACATAGACAGGTAGGCGTGGGGAGTGTGTTGATATCAGGGAGCCTAGGTGGTGTAATGGTTAGCACACTGGCCCGGAATGCAAAGAGATGTGGGTTCGAGTCCCGCTCTAGGCACAGTATTTCCCATTTTCATCACCCCCATGACATATGTAACAGAAGTTGGTTAGTCTGAATTCCGTTCTTATGACCTTAGATGTTGCTAGAACATAAATCTCAAACAAATGACGGTAAAAAAATGGCGGAAATTAGGCCATGACCCTGGCAGAACCAACAATGAATTTCTGAGAAAATGCAGACTTTCCCCCATAGGATTAGCGCTGTCAGAAAATCGCTGGAAAATGCCGGAAGTCAAGTTTCAACTGTCCGTATTGTTATTATATTATCGTCTATGCCAACCCAGATAGCACAGAGCCGGAGGTATGCAGGTATTGCAATACCTCAGGGAGTTTGATGCCCCTGTCCTGCAGAGTTGTAAACCACTGCCTTGTGGTACAGGTTCTTGACAGAACCGAAGGCTAAGGGAGGAAACAGAAAACCATGTCACTGTGGCAGCATTAAGGGCGGTTGATGTATGGAACTCCCAACATATCCCGACCAGCCAGTGCAGGGACAAATAGTTTTGCACCTGTCTTGACATGTTCTTGCCAGTGTGAAACCTCTATTTGCTCCCTGAAAGAGTGCCGTTGGTAAGTTGCAAAAGCCAGCAGCACTTCAACACTTTTGCAGGCAGCTTTCATGAAATGTACTCGAACGGATGGGGCTGCCCTCTCTGGAAGATCTTCTGATCAAAGAGAATCTCCGGTGGACTGGACAGCTCATGAGGATGTCATCAGACAGGCTAGCAAAGCAGATCCTCTATTCTCAACTGTCTTCTGGTTACAGAAAGAGAGGGCGCCCTCATCTCCGGTTCAAGGATACCATCAAGAGAAATCTGAAGCTGAGAGACATTAAGACCGACTCATGGACATCACTCTCACAGCAGAGAGCTAAATGGAGAGCGGCAGTCAAGTAATGAAAGCAGTCTTTGTCGCATCGCGACCGACAGCATGATGATGATGATGGGGTAATGGTGGATCAGTGGACAAACACCGTTTGCCCAATGGCGTTTTCCACTGTTGGCCCACCAGTGTTGGCCCAACGGTGTGGTCATGTGGGTCCCATGTGGGTTCCATGGATACAGTATCTAAACCTCAAAATGGCAAACAAGGGTATATGGCACCCAAATGGGCTATATCTGGGCAAGCACATATGGGCCTACCCATATGGGATCAACATGGGTCCCAAATTATGACATGCCAACAGACAGGCAACTACAGAGCCTGTCTTCAGGTCAAGAATCTCCCCCCTTCCATCAAGCGGTAAAAAGATATGGTTGAGAAGGATGTTAAAAAGTTTCAACTAACAAACATAGGTGAGGTGTAAATGTAATATGGTTGCTTTCGGAACAAGTCAGTAGAGAGTCAGAAATTACAAATTCCCACCAGGGCTTATGAAACACCATTTTCATTGGATAAGTGTTTTAGTGAGGAGTGCTGGGTTTTGTTTAGCAGGCATCACTTCTTAGCTTAGCTGTTTAGCCAATGTTAGTGTCTTATCATCTTAATATCTAATATGAGGTGCATGCACCTCTGTGATATTAAACTGATTTTTTAAAATTGGGGTTTACTCCTCCAGGGTAACTGCTTTGTGACACAGAAAACATATATCTCCTCCATGTTGTATCCAGAGGATCCTGTTTGCAAAAAACCATATGGGGCCAACAATGTAACCCATATGGACCTATTATGGGTCCTATATTTATTGCTGGCTTGGTAGCTTCCCACTGCTGGCCCAACGGTGGCATATGCTGCTATGGGTGGCTTGCCAACGGTGGGTCAGTGGACAAAACAACCTTGGCCCAACATCGTTTTGCCACCGTTGGCCCAACGGCTCTTGCGCTATCTGGGAAGGCTTCATTCTGTCGCATCCCAGTAGATGGCACCATACTGTCAGTCTGATTTCCGCGTTTTTCGCCAGGGACCACTTTCATTCCTGCACCCATTATATATGTATGGTCATGTCTTTCGATTTAATGCACTGCTACAATCAGACTGGAGTGAACTGGTACCGCTGCAACGACTTGTCGTTATTGTTGTAAAGACCCCCCCCCCCCCGCTTCTACAACCGTCCCCACCGAAGTTAGCTCTTCATCCAAAACACGGCCTGATTTATAAAGGCCGTTTTCTTGTGCTGCAGTGCTGCAACCTGTAACCATCAACATTACGAACCACCCAAAAGTCAAGTTCAATTTTAAATGCAACGGAGAAGTTGGAGTAAATATCACTTATGAATAAATGGACAAAAATAAAATCTAAAGTAAAGAAGCATGGATATGATTATTGTTGTTATTATAGTGGTTTTCTACAGCTCTGTTCACTATTCCTGAACATTCCTCCCAATGCACAGCCCAACTCGTCTACACCCCTAATTTAACTGGCGAATGTTATCCCTTCCTTTGTCGTTTCAATCACACTTTTGAAACCGTTTTCAACCCTAATGCACCATAATGTGTATGTTCTAGTTGATAATTTTCTTCATTCACATAAATGAATACATACAATTTTCTTCATTCACATAAATGAGCATTGTCTTCTTTATTTTGCCAAACATGATTATATAGAATATGCCCTTATAAATTTATAAGGGCATATTGTATATATATATTCATGAGCCTGTCTCAAAAGGTGATAACTCCTTTTTATTTCGTCCATGGTAAGGATTGACACAAAACAGCGCAGAAACGGTTACACTGAAAACACAAGGACATTTGCTTCAAATCAATATGTATTCTATTGGGATTGTGAAACACCATCTAAAAAACAAATCGGTTTATCCTGAGCAAATGCATAAACAGATACTATGTTGATCCTTACAATGGACAAAGTTTTGTCCCATATTGCTTAGCACCTTTTGAGACAGTCTCATATATATAATTATTGGTTTTTATATTTCACTTCAGAAACATAATTTATACTCTCTGAAATATGATAATTTAGTACCGTATATATCATTTTGAGAATCATCTAATTTTGGCGTTTTGAATTTAATAGAATATGGTAACACTAATTTTATGTGTCATACACTCGTGTAGTTTAGATAAAATTATCACAGCTGATTTATGAATATATTTGCATTATTAACGCATTTGATTTATGCTAAATAGCTGTGCTGTTAGTATTTGCTTATCTTCTATTGGTATACTATAAAAACAGCTTATTAATTAATTTAATTACAATCGCTTTCAGCTTTTACACCCGGATTAAGCGAGCGTGTAAAAAACATCTCGAAGATTAGTATGGACCCAAATAAAGCAAAAGTGAGTGAGATTTACTACGATCGATAACTAGTATATTACATTAATGAAAGGTAGTTTTAATACAGATCTAAGGAAATGTGATAATGTAAATGTTGTGTGTTTTGTTTTGTATTAGCCAGCTATATCACACCTCAAATCTATCTAAAGGCGATGGTTTTATAAAAAACTAACAATTCTCGCCGTGAATATGCATATGTTGCCGACACGGCCAAAACAAAATCACCTATCAATCAATTTCTATGAATTTCCTGACGAGGAATTTTGAAAGGTCCCTAGTCCGATGGTTGGTGGTTTCTGCTATTTTGAAATATAAATATAGTAGGTTAATCATTATAATGTACTTTTGTTTGAAATAACATTGATTTTAAATGCCGAACTTTTGTTGAAGTAAAAACACCAAATAAATTGTGGTGTGCATGTTAAAATTCTGATGCCATAGCCTTCAGCCGTAACACGTTTTTAATTCATAGAAAATTTAAGCCGACATATTATTTCCTTTGATACAGTAACAAATGCTTAATAAGTCAGGGATGAAAGTTTCTCAAACAGGATCATAAATATATGGAACAGTCTCCCACAAAATGCTATTGATGCATATAACTCAACCCTTTACTGACATGTACACAGAATGTAATACTCTCTACTGACATGTACACAGAACGTAGTACTTACTCTACTAATGTGTACACACAATGTAGTAATCTACTGGCATGTACACAGCATACAAGTCTATGTGTAAATAGAATACAACACTCTACTGGCATGTACACAGAATGTAGTACTCTCTACTGACAGGTAAATAGAGCGCAGACCTATCTGCTGGCATGTACACCAGGATTGCCAACCCTTACGGTTTTGCCGTAAGGTGTACACTATTTTAGATCCATGTCATCACCTTACACCAATCTTCCGGGTTTTTTTCGTTTACAAAAATTATATCAATCTTACGGATTATTTTGTCCAAATGCACCACAGAGCATTTAAGATTCTAAAATTGTTCTGGGGCAGTTTCCCCAGACCCCCAAATGTATAATCCCTTAAGATCTTCTGGTTTTTCATTTTCCAATGTTTTACACAGACTTCAACACTCGTCCACTGGCATATATGCATATAATACAACCTTCTCTACTCCCACATACCGGTTAACGGCCACAACCCATTATGGGGGTGGGACAATAGGAACGCTAAAGGCAAGAGAATTGAGGACCTTGTGGCCGCTCATGCCCTGTGTGTATTGAACGATGGTTCATACACATATTTGCATCCCGGCTACGGAACATATTCCGCCATCGATCTCAGCATTGTAGAACCAGAACTGGCGCTGGACTTTTCGTGGAGGGTCTGGGATGACCTCTGCGGGAGCGACCACTTCCCAATTATTCTTAATTGTGGGGGGGCATCTCCCATAGAGCGAGAGAGGAGCTGGCGGCTTTGTAAAGCCGACTGGCCCACCTTCCAGACCCTATGTTGCGAGAAGTTCACTCCAGACATCAGTGACATCGATGCCTTCACTGAGATGCTGAGATGGATCGCGGAGAAAACTGTTCCGAAGACCTCGGCAACTCCCAAGCGTTTGACGCCTCCATGGTTAGATGACGGCTGTAGGAGGGCTATTAAGGAACGAAAGAAAGCTCAGCGTAAATTCCACAGGAGACCGACTGCTGAAAATCTGGCGCTCTTTAAAATTCTGCGCGCTCGCGCTCGCAGAACAATCAAAGAAGCGCGGAGGCAGTGTTGGAGACAATTTGTTTCTAGCATCACCATGCACACGCCGTTGGGCAAAGTATGGACAATGATCTGAAGAATCAAACGAAGGGGAGGTGATTCTTCTGTAGTCCAGCACTTGAAACACAATGGCACCATTCTCACATCACTCGATGAAATAAGTGAAGAATTGGCTCGCACCTTTGCTGGAAACTCGTCTTTGGCAAACTGCCTCCCGGGCTTTCGGGTGGTCAAGGAACGCCAAGAGCAAAAGCTCCTGGACTTTTCTTCCGATGGCGAGGAGCACTACAACTCCCCATTCAGTATGGATGAGTTGAGGTGTTCTTTGGAAAGCTCGCATGACACAGCAGTTGGACCTGATGGAATTCATTATCAATTTTTGAAACATCTCCCTGAACATGGACTGAGACTGTTGCTTCAACTCTTCAACAACATCTGGGAGTCGGGTGTCGTCCCCGCCTCTTGGCGGGAGGCGACAGTAATACCGATTCCCAAACCTGGTATAGACCAGAGTGAAGCCCACAACTATCGTCCCATAGCCCTTACAAGCTGCATCTGTAAAACCATGGAGCGCATTGTAAACAACCGCCTCGTCTGGCTACTGGAGTCAGGACACCACCTGTCCAACCTTCAATGTGGCTTCAGACGGGGCCGCAGCACCCTCGACCATTTGGTGTGCATGGAGACCTTCATAAGAGATGCTTTCCTTAAGAAGGAGCACGTTGTGGCTGTCTTTTTCGACCTCGAAAAAGCCTATGACACAACGTGGCAGCATGGCATCATGGAGGATCTTCATGCGATTGGCCTTCGTGGCCACTTGCCAATTTTCATCAGGAACTTTCTAGCCTTCAGGCATTTCCGCGTCCGTGTCAAGACTACCTATTCCCGCCTACACTCACAGGAACTAGGAGTACCTCAAGGCAGCATACTGGCCGTGACCCTTTTCGGGGTCAAGGTCAATGGTATTGCTGCTGCTGTAAAGCAAGGGGTCTCCTGTAGTCTTTTCGTGGACGACTTTGTTTTATATTACAGCGGTGCTAACATGAATGTCATAGAGAGACAGCTACAACCAAGCATAAATGGGATCCATCGATGGTCAGTTCTGAACGGTTTCAAATTTTCCAAGACCAAAACAGTCTGCATGCACTTCTGCCTGCTGCGTAGAATACATGCGGAACCGGAGCTGACCCTGGATGGGGATCCCATTAAAGTCGTTGAGAAAACCAAATTTCTGGGCCTCATTCTCGACGCAAAACTGTCTTTTGTGCCACATATAAAGTACCTGAAAACAAGATGCCTGAAAGCGCTGGATATTCTGAGGGTGCTCTCCAGCTCAGAGTGGGGAGCGGACAGAGATGTTCTGCTCTCCGTGTACAGAACCTTGGTTCGTTCATGAGTGGATTACGGCAGCATAGTATATGGTTCCGCAAGGAAATCATATATTGGGCTGCTAGACACGATCCACCACCAGGGACTGCGCCTGGCCCTTGGGGCCTTCCGCACCTCACCAGTTCAGAGCCTTTATGTCGAAGCCAATGAACCATCACTTAATAACAGGAGAATCAAACTGGCCATGCAATATGTAGTCAAGATAAAAACTAATGCATTGAATCCTGCACACAATTGTCTATTCGAGCAACATGACAAATCCAGGTATGAAGCCAGGCCAAATTACATCCGGCCACTGAGGCTCCGAATGAAACCTCATTTGGAGGCCTTAGGCGTGGATTTGGACGTGTTGGAGGATGCCAAAGTCCCAGAACATCCCCCGTGGTCATTGAGAAAGCCATCGGTTATCCTCCGACTCACGGAACTGAGGAAATCTGGGACACATCCACTCGAGTACGAAGGACTGCATGCAGAGATTCAAGGCCAGTTTGCAGACCACCTCTCCATATATACTGATGGTTCGAAAGACCAAAGCCGGGTAGCTGCTGCGGCAGTCTGCCGACGGGAAAAATTTGGTGTACGTTTGCCAGATCAGAGCTCGATTTTCACTGCAGAGGCCCGAGCACTCCTTCTCGCTTTTGAGTATATCGAGGTATCCAACCACACTAACTATGTTATATACAGTGATTCCTTCTCTTGCCTCCTGGCTGCTGCTGGACTGAAAACGAATCACCCTATTCTAGCAATGGTCATTTATAAAATGAACCAACTGACAACAGATGGGTATGATATCCACCTGTGCTGGGTGCCTGGCCATGCTGGCATACAAGGAAACGAACGAGCTGATCGGGCTGCGAAGAAGGCCCTGAACTGTGATCTTGAACCATGTCTGATCCCTCACTCTGATCTGAAACCACTAATAGCCACCCACATAAAATCCAAATGGCAACATGAGTGGGATGAAAACATCAATAAACTTAAAGAAATTGAACCATCTGTGGGAAAGCCACCACAGACTCATGCGGGAGGTCGGCGGGACCAAGTGGTCCTTAGTCGCTGCCGTGTTGGCCACTCGTGGCTTACACATGCTTTTCTGCTCAAGGGGGAACCTCCCCCTGAATGTATTGGGTGTCAGTCCCCACTGACACTCAAACACATTTTACTAAGTTGCGTTGATTTTTTGGCCCTGCGCCAACGGTTCTACACTGCAGGCAGTATGCATGACCTTTTTACTAAGGTAAAACAGGAAAACATTTAGCCTTTTTGAGGGCAGCTGGACTGTACCACCTTATATAGTTTACTAAATGGATTCTATTAATTATTAATGAAACTTTTCTTTTTCTATGGGAATTTGTTTCCCTTGACCACAGATATATGATTGTGAGCTTTCTAATTTAATTAGTGTCTATTGGCACATAATTGATTGTCTGCTTTTACATGTAAAAGCGATGGTTTGAACAAAAAACAAACATTTCTCGCCGTGAATATGGCCTATGCTGCCGACACGGCGTAAAGCAACCACCAATCAATCAATCAATCAAACCCACATACCGTCTTACTTAAAATACCTTTGTATATTTATAACAACAACTCAATTTTCTTTCATTATTTGAGTCACAACTGTCCTCCCCTAACTGCCGTATACCTCGTTATTGAACACTCAAATTTAGAAAGCTAAAGCAGTAATTATTGGTATGTATCACTTTTCATTATTAGGTGAAAAAGGATGATGGAAAACCTAAATTTGTTGAGGTAAGCATTTACTTCTTTATATCCCATGGATTCAATTCTATGAACTTGAATGTATTAACATTTATTCAACATCAATTAAATATACCAATCTGTGGCCGCTTTTCATGGCCTCATGAATATATACTAAAAGTATACAGTTAATTTACGTAAAATAGCAATTATATTCAGACCATTAATTTAGAATCAGGATATGCATTTTTCATTGGATCCAACATATGTATATATTTGTTAAATGTTTTTGAGTTGGTATCTTAAATAAAAAACAAACTCTAAAATGTTTGAGATATATTGTGAGTATGAATAGATCTCCAAATTCACATCCAAAATCAATTGGATGCCTACTCTTGGTGTCCTTAACACATACATGCTGTCTTGGAAAAGCCTGTAATGTTATTGGTGTGTAGGACCAGGAGTAAGAACCATTCTAAAACCTTCCGGTATTTATTAACGGTACAATGATGAGAATAAAATGAATATTAAGAAATAGAGATATGCGGTGAAGGGTTAAGTTGAATATGTGGATCCGTGTGGTGGGAGGGTTAACCATATATATGTGTTTAAGTATTATGCGAGTACAAAGGCACGGCAGAGAATTCCATTATTATTATTGTTATTATTATATGTACCCATTTGCTACTCTGTGCATCCTGACCATCATGATCGGACCAGTGGCGCCGCCACAGGCCTTCCTCGTCCCTCACGGCCGTCCTGATATGACCTTAGATGTTGCTAGGACGTAAAACAACAACAAACAAACGTCCCTCACGGACGCCCGCGTATGTTCATTCGCACCGAGGAATTTGTTATATATGCCTTCATAATGATGTACCATCATTATTTGTCATTTCTAGGCGAACAAATTATCATTCACCCGTTTTGGGTTTTTTTTGGTATTTTTTTTAAAATCCCAAAAGTGAAACATTGGATCCTACTCCTACATAGCTAATGTTTTTGTCTATGATTCCGCCTCAGAACAAGCAAACAATCTTATAAGTTCTATGTCACGTGGTTTCCATTAATCCAATCACAGCTGCACCAGTACCCTGGATACGACCCTGCTGAGCTGACCCCACTGCCAAATGATGTGTCCGCCATTAGCGTTCTCATCAAGGTTTCCAGAGCACAACCAAAGCTCCACAAACAGGTTTGACCACCAAGTCACAAGCCGATGGAAATCTATGCAGTCAGTCTTTGGCCAACCAAAAAAAAAGATGGTAATCGTCCTTTTGAAATAATATTCAGGGTCGGGCGCGAGGTTTTTATTTGTATTTGTTACTTTTTTACATAGACGTAATACATAACCAGACACGATTGGCCGAATGAGTTGAGCATCTGCCTCCCGTTCTGGTAGATCATGGGATTCAAAGTCCTGGGTTCAAACACCTGGCCGAGTGAAAACCAATGTCTTACAAATTGATGCGAAAGTTGAATTGCTGCTAGCCTAACGCATTTTTAACAGTTGTAAAAAAATAGAAATTTAATTTAATCAGGGGCGGGAGATTTTTCAGGCACGGGCGGGGACGATCACTAATTTTGTTTTGGTTTTGGTTTTAATCGAGCAACACATTTTCAACCGGCCTCACAGACAGGATTAACCTAACTTGTGTTATATCACAGCAAGTGTGATATTTCTCTTGAAATATTTAGTAGATATTTCGTCGAGCTCGATGCTCGTAATTGAATATCTGTTCTAGCTATTCATTATAAACTAAGCTATTTACTATTTTTCTGTCTCTGTTCAGTTCATGGAAATTGTGATATTGAATGAACAATAGAGTCAGTGTTGCCAACCCTTACGGTTTCGCCGTAAGGTGTACAATATTTTATGCACCCATCATCACCGTATTCCAATCTTCCGGTTTTTCATTTACCAATATTGGCATCTTGGGAACCCTGCAATACAATCTATAAATCTTATAGCTTATTGTGTCAAAAATTCACCACAGAGCATCTAAGATTTAAAATTTGTCCTGAGGAAGTACCCCTTGACCCCCCAATGGAACATCCTTTAAGATCTTCTGGTTTTTCATTTTCCAGTGTTGGCAACCCTGTAGAGTGAGTCACTTTAGAGTTAAGTCTGTTTGTTTACAATATTTATAGACTAAAAATGCGAGTTCTATCATAGCGTGCTCGGTACAATTATTTCAAATATCCAAACTCAAATGTGTTCATTGAAATCGTCAGCACTCACTTATCAACAAACTCCTCCACCCTTACACTCCCCCCATAAATAACACATAAAACCCTCCGAATGGTGCGTAATGTGCTGTATAGGCAATTATACGAGTATAATTATCTGGAAACCGATTTTCTATGAACTGTGTCCTCAGTTCATATTAACTGACACTACACCAACTAATGACACTTATCTACTCAAGCGACTAGTCAGGCCTTCTGCCTCGCCTGGCATGTGTATGTATGGTGCTGCCACCTGGCTTCTTCCTCCTCGCCTGGTTCTGCCACCTGGCTTCTTCCTCCTCGCCTGGTGCTGCCACCTGGTTTCTTTCTCCTCGCCTGATGCTGCCACCTGGCTTCGTCCTCCTCGCCTGGCTCTGCCTCACGTCTGTATCAGTCGTAGCGGTGTAGACGCCACTTGCACTATCGCAGATGCTCTGAGATAAATAATGTTCTCACGTATTATTTCAATTGCTTTCTATATTCAAGTCTTCTATATGTTTTTTTATTTTTTACTTCTTACAGCCGACTTACAGACCGGTGTTCGAAAAACTGTTCTTCTCACATCTGTCACAAGCCATCCTTCAGGTAAAATAATACCCTATTTTATTCTACGGCGATATTATAAACATGTTTATTATATATAATTAGGATATTCACCACCTTGCATGTGATTTATTTGAGGTTTATGTCATAGCAACACATAAGGTCATATCAGGACGAATGGCTACTTGTGGCAATGCGCCCTCATGGCGACTTTATAGTGCTGCCCCACTCGGGACCTGGGATGCGGGTACCACAACCTAATATCCCACTCAGTCACATTATCCTGATACTGAGCAAACCAGTCCACATTCTATCCTACTAATGCCGAATGCCAGGCTTGTTAGCAACACGTATAACTTGGGTAAGTCATTGGTTTGACTCAGTCAGGGTTCGAACCCATAGCACAGGAAGTTGGGGGCCCCAGTGCTCTTTCCGTTTCGGCCATCCCGTCCAGTACTTGTATGTATGTAGGTATGCCCTATGTATGAATGTACGTAGGTCCTATGTATTTATGTATCTATGTGTGTAATGTAGCTTTGTCTCTCCTTGTTACATCCCAATTTTTTATTTTCAACTCCCTCCTAATATCTATGATTGGTGTTTCTAGATGATTGCTTTGTCTCAATTCCCGATCACATTCAGACATTGGTATTATTTTGGTGTATGATGTTGAAGCACACATTTAACATTACCTTCTATGTCACTATGTGTACATACATCTTCAATGACTTAAAAGTGTATACTTGTCACTTCCTAGACAGGCGCTCGGCATTATTGGGATAGGACAAGGACTGGTTGGCTCAGTGTCAGGATAATGTGATCAGGTCATGGTGCCGGGTGGCCTGGTCTCCTAGTGGGGCAGCACTTTTAAGTCGCCATGAGTGCACACTGTCACAAGTCAATACCCATCCTGATATGACCTTAGATGTTGCCAGGACATAAACCTCCAATGACCAACCAACCAACTGTACATCTACAAGACCGGGAATGGGGGGGGGGGGGGTATAGTTTATCCCCTTCAAATCAGATGCTGGCAGATGACTGCCACCTCACTACCGAATATTTATGTTTTTTAAATATAGAAAGTTAGTGATGAATTTATTGACCCTGCTCATAACGGATAATTGTTTTAACACTTGTTTTCAACGCTGGGCAGCATTAATCCAATTTGATTTAAATGTTCTGAATTTTGTTTTAGTAATGATTTAGTTTTTTCTTGCTTCTCGTTTATTATGGCTTGTAACGTTTTGTAGATTGCAAACAGTCCAAAATCTAGCTTTTGCTATACTTTGTGAATATATGATAGGACTAATTGCATACGATGGGTTTTTTCTGTCAATGACTGGTAGCTGTCAACTAGTGTGATCGTCTAGCACTGCTGGTCAGTTCCGCCAAAGCAAGCACCAGTTAACACTATAAACCGTCAGGTGGCACCGCTGTCCGTTGCGGCGTCTAAAACTGTCAGATGGCGCCACTGTCCGCTACCACCACCACTTGGTTCTAGATTCTAAGCTTGAGACGCGCTGTTTGGCTTCCACATCCTATCTATGCTAGATAAAAGATTCGTCTGAGACAGTACTTCGGGAGTAATTACGCGAGTGGAGTCGAAAAATACACGAGCCGTGTACAAAACGACGCAACCCCAGTAACCCACCTCTTGGCTGGGGGCGCTAGGATCGATGACGTCACATTTGACCTGGTACCGTCCTGTAGCAGTACAAGTCCTATGTGAAATATGATTAAATTATACAATCAAAAAATACTTTAAATCCTATTTTGCTGTAGTTATATCGGTTATTTAAAAAGATTAAGCCACCATTTTTGTCAACCCCTAGCTTGTGCGATTATGCAACAGGAGGATGTAGAGTCTGCGCATGCGCCAACAAAGTGGCTCGGGTAACCTGAGTTGATTAATCGAATACACCCCTTTTTTTTTTTTCTTGAAGATTTATACTGCCTATCATGGATAAGTCTGAATAGACTTGTTTTCACCTGTAGACAGTTTGTTGATAGAAAGCCTGAGCCTACACTTTTACCGACCCAAGGAATTTTTAACCTCCCACACCACATAGACATGGTATGAGAGCAACTGGCCTTTTGATGACGCTGTAAGTTCTACACAGCGGTGGAAATCCAAATTGGCAGAGGTTGGGGCCACGGGGAATCGAACCACCGAGTTTCAGATTAGGAGTCCGACCTAGAAAAAAGTCAGACACTCTAACCACTCAGCCACAGAGAACACCACAAACCTCCTCATAGCTAAAGCAGTCACCCTCCCTCGCTCCGGGAGCAGGATGCCTTCTGGTGGTTCTTCCAGGAGAAGTACCAGCAGAGCAAGCAGTACCAGATGAGGCTGTTCAACCGCATCGCACACAACTATGTGAAGGTGCTGTCTGACGTGAGGTACCCACAGTACCACAACACCTTCATGAGGGATTACCCGAAGCTGCTGACACAGGGGGTGTATGCTGGCTTCTGCTCCAGTTTCCCCGATTCTTACCGTCAGTACAACCGGGAGTTCAAGGAGGACCTGACTTGTCTCATTTTCGAGTGGATTACCGGTATCTACCAACATTTCTAATTTAGTCTTCCCCAAAGACCCTATAATACTAAGACGGCTCACTCCTTTTCTCTCCAATGGTAATGTAAATTTTGCAGTGCCACCTTGTGGTGGGTTTGATCAGCCCGGCTGCTGGTTGGTGTTTCATATGTAAACACATACAATTATATTATACATGAGATAGGTAAGTATGAATACACATCACTATGAAATTGCTATGAACAAATACCCAGCATCATCAGCATCATCATCAGCATCACCATCATCACACATCTTTCACATTCATATATACATTTATACATATAATATAGCACCTGTTTAACCAAGAGAACAGCCAGCGCACCAAGTGGTGGGTTTGATCATTTTGATTACACAGTACAGGCTGAGTGAGCCGTCTTAGTATTATATGGTCTTTGTCTTCCCCCACCATCATTTTTGCTCTTGTCGTTTGATTGATATATTCTAGATTTGAGCTAAGGCCCAACATTTTTGTTAATTGTTGATCGTCTTTTTGATGACGCAAATCAGGGTTGGGCGGGCAATTTTTTTATTTTAATTTTATATTTATATATTTTTTTCTGGCATATGACATAGACGTAATACGTAACCAGACACGATGGCCAAATGAGTTGAGCGTCCGCCTCCGATTTTGGTAGGTCATGGGATTCAAAGTCCCGGGTTTGATCAACCATTTGCCCAGTCAAAATGATGACTTAAAAATTTATGCGAAAGTTGAATTGCTGCTACAGTGCTAGCCGAAAACATTTTTAACACTTTTGAAAAAAATAATCAGGGGCGGGCAAGTTTTGAGCCACGGGCGGGGACCAATTTCTTTATTTTATTTGGGCTAATGTAGCAGAGATAAGCTGCATGGTAGGTCTTGTGAGAGTAGGCCATACTACATGAAAGTCGGGCACAGGGTTTTGTTGTTTTCTTTACATATAATGGGTCCTTCTTTGAAACTGGGTACCACATATCTGGTAACCATGTCACGTTGGACAAAATATTTAAAAAAAATTGTAATAGCAAGTCAAATAATTATTGTTGACTTTTATTATTAAGTATGTCAGCAATACTATATGTATTTAATCTATACTACAAAATGTATCAAAAGTATGTTTATATGATTTTGTACTAATGTGAAAATATGAAATTTTACACATTTGCACTTCTACACTAACATTTACACAAACGTTTTTTTTTTTCAACTTTGTTTCAACTTTTTTCTTGTAAGACATCAGTTTGTTTGCTTAACTGTAATAAAAAAAAGATCTAGTTTGAATGTGTTGTGTATGTTAAAAATGATGTTAAGGATGTGTCACTTTTGTGTGTTTAACTTCCATGTTACATATAGTACATATTTTCCTTTTGTTATTCATTATAAGATCAAAATCAAAAAGTAAAATGGCTTTTTTTCGACTCTTGACACATACACAGCATGTAAAGCTTCATATGAAAATAGATTCTGATATTATTTGCAATGTTTTCTGCTATTATTTAGGATGCTTTCAGTTTTCGCTTCGATGTCACAAAAGTGGCATCTAGCTTCAGAGAACGACCCATATATATATTTGTTATTATTTGGTGTAGGGCGAGGGGGTTCTTCTAAATCATTTCTTCTTCAGAGTAGGGATTTCCCTGTTATAATAATAAAATATTGCAACCGCTGAGCAAATTAAAAACCGCGATAAAAAAACAAACTCCCCAGAACCCAGGGTAAATTCCCAAGCCGCCCTCAGAGTCAGAGAGACACATAGGAGCAGAGTAAGGTAGAAAAAAATGGACAGGGTGTGTGTGTATGTGTGAGAGAGAGAGAGGGAGAGAGGGAGAGAAAGAAAGGGAGAGAGGGAACTGGAGAGAGAAAGGAAGAGAAAGAAAGAACGAGTGGGAGGGGGATAGACATAATCGGACAGAGTAAGCTAGGGAGAGGCAGAAAGAGAGGGAAGCGGACAGAGGGGGGGGGGGGAGGGGAGAGAAAGAAAGAGGATGGGAGATAGACAGAATCGGACAGCGTAATCTAGGGAGAAAAAGAGAGAAAGAAAGAGAGATAAGTTAGGGAGAGGGAGAAACAGAGAGATTTACTGGGCACAAAATATTAATAATTCAAAAGATATCGGTCGTCATCTTTACTTTATTTTCATTTGTTTGTTACATATTCAATCTTTTTTTGTTTGTTTGTAGATCAGTTGATTAAGCAGGGGAAATTTCAATCGCGGACGATTGGTCTTCCTCATTCCACTGCTCCTTGCCCTATCCTAATAATGCCGAGTACCAGGCTAGGAAGCGACAAGTATAAATTTTTAAGTCATTGATTTGACTTGACCAGGGTTCGATCCCATGATCTACCAGAATGGGAGACAGACGCTCAACTCAATCGGCCATCCCGTCTGGTCTTAGCAGGTCATTTAGCAGTGTCAAAGCAATGGTCTACGAGTCATTAGTGGTGATAGTTATTTGCACAAATTTGTTGATGTTGATATCAAATGATAGAAATAGGGTGGTGCAGGAGAACGAGCTAACTATTGGAGAAATCGCGTTATATGCATTATTTTATTTAGACTAATATATTTAGTTGTTTGGTTGACATACTCTAGACTGTAATCGAGCGAGAGTAAGCCTTCTGGTAGGTCTTGCGAGAGGATTACATGAAAGGTGGGCACAGAATCATTTAGTCTTCTCCCTTTTTCACTGATTAAAGGGAGCGGGACGTAGCTCAGGCGGTAGAGTGTCCACCTGTGAAGGTGTTGGTCATACTATCGATCTTGCTCAGTGGACGCATTTGCAGTTTGGGGTATTTCCCATTCCAGCCAGTGGTCCACAACTGATTCATCAAAGGCTGTGGTATGTACTGTCCTGTCTGTGGGAAAGTGCATATAAAAGACCCCTGGCTGCTTATTGGAAAGAGTAGGCAGTGGGTTTCCTCCAAGGAAATATATCAGAATGACCATATGTTTGACATCCAATAGCGATGATATAAAAATGAATGCGCTCTAGAAGCGTCGTTAAATAAAACCAGCTTTTTCACTGATTACTTTCGGGTAGGTGTGCGTCCAGCTCCGTATGTATGGGAGAATTGGAACCTGGAGGCTTTAGAACCAGCAAATGTCAAGGCAAGAGAAGAGTTGATGAACAAGACTAAGGACAAAAGAAGTAAGTATAATATGCACACTCATAGCGACTTTATACTAGTACTGGCTCACTAGGAGAGTAGGCCGCCAGCACCATGATCTGATTTTCCACTCAGTCACATTATCCTAATACTGAGCTAACCAGTCCTTGCCCTAATGCCAGTAATGCTGAGTGCCAGGCTAGCTAGTGACAACTATCAATTTTGTAAGTCATTGGTTTGACTCAGGCAGGTTTCGAACTCCCGACCTTCCGCACAGGAAGCCTGCGATCTACCGATTCAGCCACCACGTCCGGGTAGATTATAGCAATAATAATATATTTATCTAAATAGAAACTTGGCACACTAAAAAATATCGGGTTATGTAATTTATTGCGCGATAATAAATAAGTGAGACCAAATTTGAATTAATTTGTCAAATTTACATTTGAATTAATTTGTCAAATTTACACACAGAAATATCTGATATATTTCAACATGGAAGTTGAATAAGATTCTAGTCTCGGATTGTGTCTTTGACGCTCATTTCTCTCACAGTATAACTTTAATTCACATTGTTTGCCATTAGGTCTTGTTCTGTGCATAGTTAGGTCACGGTTACTGATTAGGTTATTCAAAGCAAGTAGCCAATATGCAGGGATGAAAGATCTCCACGATTTTGTGGATTTCCGAGATTTTTTATTTTTACCGATTAAAGCTGCATAGTCCGATGAAATATCAAATTTTCAAAAGCAAACCAATTATCTAGATTTGGTTTGACATATCTAACTTAGATACTGATGCACTTATTAAGCATTTGCTTTTGCGTAGAAGGCAATACTGAGTCAATTTAACAGAACCTGTTGCTGCAGAAGTCTATGGTGTCAGAGTTTTGGCAAGCTTGCCAAAACTAATTTTCCATGTTTACACTCAAAATATCTCAAAAGTTTACCATTTAAAATAAAAGTAACTTTCAACTAATGTAAAGTAGATGCTAGTGATCGATCTAATATATTTATCTCAGAAAAAATACAGAAATTCAAAGCCATCGGACTATGCAACTTTAACGTGAAGCAAAATGCCAAGGAATCTGGATGTATATATCAACAATTGGGTTCGAATCCTATTCCTATATGATCTTTGATATTGGTAGAAGAGGAAAACCCAAGCAAGAATGAGTTACATATGAGCGATAATATAGGCACAACAAGGATAGTTGAAACCTGACTTCCGGCTTTTCCCCTCGATTCCCTGACAGTTCTACTCCCATGTGGGGAAAATCTGCGTTTTCACGTAAATTCGCAGTCCAATTAATAATCTTGGCTTGATTTCTGCGGTTTTTTTTGCTGGAGACCACTTTCATCCCTGAATATGGCTAGCCTTGTTCTCAGTTATGCTTTTATTCAAATAGCGGATTGGATATCAGAAATAACATCTCTAGTATCCGGTGAGTGTTTCATTCACAGTGTCAGGTATTTCTTTCTGATTGTAGAATATATGCTTTTTATTCTTTGTTTGGTGAATGTATCAATATCCGGCATGGTATTGTTGTAGCTTTGTTTAAAGCTGCATAGTCTGATGAAATATCAAATTTTCAAAACCAAAACAATTTTCTAGATTTGATTCTACATATCTAACTTAGATACGGATACACTTATTAAGCATTTGTTTCTGCATAGAAGGGAATACCGAGTCAATTTAATATAACCTGTTTGTGTTACTGCAGAAGTTTATGGTGTCAGAATTTTGGCATGCTTGCCAAAACTAATTTGACATGTTTGCACTTCAAATATCTCAAAAGCTTGCCATTTAAACGGATCAGGTATAGGCCGCTGAGACTCGTACCATACTCTGACAAGTGCTCTCCAAGAATATCTTTGGAGGTTTTCAGCTTATGTAACTGTATACGTGGGGGGAGAGTGCTGAAATTGGTTGCTCCTGTTGTGTTGTAGTTAGTCTAGCAGCACTGACAAGGCTTTTAGACAACCATATAGAGAAAAATATTAGAATTTGAAATCTAAAATGCTAAATATAAAGTTCAAATGTTTATTTCTCATAACCAGCTACTTTTTGTTTGAATAATTGATTAAATCATGGAGATTAATAGACTTTAAAAGTTTAATTGAGATCTTTCTGTGGCTGCCATCTTGGTGGTTGCCAGGACTTCCCCTGTGTGTGGGGAATCCCTCTAGGTCATGTGATGAGGGAATCCCACCTATGATGTCATTTATACATCACAGACCTCAACTCTCCTCCCACATGTTCAGTTGTATGAACTGAAAAAACTAGGCAAAGGTATGTTTGGAGAGCTTTTGATGCTGGATTCGTTTGTATCTGGGTGAGGTATACCCGGCGACTTTAAAATCAAAGTTACTTCAAACTAAATTAAAGTAGATAATAATGATCAATCTAATATATTTATCTCAGAAAAAGGACATCAACTTGAAGCCGTCAGACTATGCAACTTTAATGTGTAGTGGCAATTGTCATTAGGGCTGGAAGACCAGTGCATCAGCACTGACACCATGTTATTCAGAGGAATAAAAACACTTGAGCAATAACAAAAAGAAATCCCATTTCTTTTGAACACTCCCCGTGACACTGATGTTGTAACCACCATTCTATACATGCTAAGCATTGTATGTTGTTGAACCCGCCCTGTGTATGTGTATGTATTGGAAGTACTCTACCTAGGTATGTGTAGTGAGTTGCACTCAGCTCCCTAGGTGAAATGCCACATACCAAGGAATGGGTGGATAGGTTAATCAGGGATGAAAGATCTCCGCGATTTCGCGGATTTCCGGGATTTTTCCTGTAGCTATAAGTGTATACTAATACGTTGTACCCTTCCTGATATGACCTTAGATGTTGGCAGGACATACAATTTCAACAACCAACCAACCAATATGTTATTTCACGCTGCAGCACCATCAGCGTATACTAATATGTGGTGCAAACGCCACAGCACTAGCAGCGTATATTACTAATACATGCTTCAAATGGCGCAGCACTATCAGCGTATACCAATATGTATGAAATCCGACTTCCGGGAATTTTCAGCGATTCCCTGACAATGCTATGGGAGAATATCAGCATTTCCGCTTTTTTTCCCGGAGACCACCTTCATCCCTGGTTAATTCACAACACGGCAATAAATTTTATTTATCAGTACGTTGATTAGGAATATAGTTCAAGTCAATGAGTCAGTTGATCGGCAGGTTCTTGGTTCTAATGCAGAGACCCAGGCACTCAACCCTACCGCTTGATGGTCGGGTGAGTGTAGGGTTGGGTGGGCGGCCAAGTAAAAGCGTACAATGTTGATGGTCCAGTGTCTTGATAAGAAGTGCTGGAGGTGGTGATATTGCTACCGGAAGTGGCATCACTAAAGTTCAAGCATTTCACACCAGGGCCGTATTCGATTAACACGACCCGGGGGACTCGAGTCAACCGAGTTGCTAGAATTTCAAATCGAACACCGTGAGTGGAGTTGACAAAAACATGTGCCGTGTGCAAAAAGTCCCGACCTCAGTAACCCACCTCTTGGCTGGGGTTGGCTAGGAGCGATGGCGTCACATTTGAGCTGGTACCATCCTGTAGCAGTACAAGTCAGTCCTATGTGTGTTTTTTTGTTTTTTTAATGAATCAGATTAATGAAATGGAAATATAACTAAACTATGCAATCAAAAATCATATTTTGCTGTAGTTATATCGGTTATTTAAAAAAGAAAGAACAAGTTATGGATTAAACCACCATTTTTTTCTACCCCGAGTGTGGAGAAGCATATTCGATTATTCAACCTGAGTCTGTAGGATGTGCGCATGCGCCAAGAAGTCGCTCGGGTGATCTAAGTTGATTAATCGAATACGCCCCTGGGCAGCTCAGTGGGATATGTGGAGGTGGCGTAAGGGATGGAAGCAGGCCAGAGAGCATCGACCAGAAGTGGAGGAGGGTTCGGAGAGTGCAGTGCAGATGGTGTGTGTGTCACTCTCTCAACTGAAGGTGGCAGCATGATCTGTCCCTTGTCACATGCGAATTACGAATGTTGCTGAAGCAACATGACCAATTGAACCAAGGAGCCTAATGGTTAGGATGCTTGCCCTGAAATGGCAGAAATATGGGTTCGAGTTCTGTTCTAGGCATGATGTTCTTGTTTGTTGCATGTAATACGCTTTTATATCTCAAACTAGCTACGGAGTTAGTTTGAGTTTAAAAGCCCCTGTCACACCTCACCAGATTGAGCAAAGGACAGAATTGTCTAGTCCGGTGGTGGTCGGGCGTGATAAGTATCAAACTGTATTAAAATGTGTCAAAATGTTGCGATATCGGGTCAAAGGCCGCTGGACGAACGGACATGAAACATACATGAACGGATAGCCAACGGACAGTAAGCGGACTAAACGGACTCAAACCGGACAAGAACTGCAGACGTCAATCCAGCGGCATCCGTTCCAAGTTTTGTGCATGTTCAAAACTTGTAGAGGATCAGGCCGGATATCAACGGATATGTAATGGACACAAATCGGTCTTTGCCGGATATCAACGGACTTTTTTCAGTTTCTTTCCGTTTCCTCAATCTAGCGAGGTGTGACAGGGGCTTAAAGAAAGGCTCATTTATCAGTGTATTGACATTCTTCATAGACTCTCAAAATCCAACTGGTTTGTGTCACACTAATATATATTTACAATTCCTCTAGAAGTATGTCTCTATTCATGTCTATATTGGCATTGGTGTGTTTATGAATCTTCAGTATATATTTGCAGCTAATTATAAATATAACTGGACTAGAATATAAAGCCTGTAACGTTAATTGCACAATTTCAATATAGTTGTGCAGACTCATCAAGCTCAGTGAGTGACACTTAAAGCTGCATAGTCCGATGAAAACATGACATTTTCAAAACCAAAACAATTATATAGATTTGATTCTACAGATCTAATTTAGATACTGGTGGATTTATTATATTAAGCATTTGTCACCACATAGAAGGAAATAATGAGGCACTCCAGTAGTATATAATGAGAAGTTGGGGCGAGGCCAGGATCCTAATTGGTAACCAGTCCATGTGTCCTGGCATTTAAATCTGTTTTGTTTGGTGTTTAATGTCCTAGCCACAGATCATGTAAATATCAGGACCTGTTGTCCACTTGTGACAATGCGCACTCATGGCAACTTTTTAGTGATGCCCATCTGGAACACCGTTGCGCGAGCACAACGACCCGATATTCCACTCAGTCACATTATCCTGACACTGCGCTAACCAGTAACTGCCCTAGCCTAATAATGCCAAGCGCCAGGATAGGTGGCGATAAGTACCAATTTTGCAATCCATGGCTTTACTTAGCTGGGGATTAAATCCACCACCTCCCACGCGCGAAGCAGGTGCTCTACTGATTAGTCTATCAGGGCCGCCTTCAGGCTCCGTCTCGGAGGCGCCTCGGCGACGGGCATGACGTCAGACCAGTCTGAATGACAACAGCACTTGGTCGCCTCGAAAATGGCTGCCCCCATAGGCGGCGGCCATTTGCAATGGACAAGCTGCGCTGTAATTGGCTGAAAGCACTGAATGCGGCGGCCATTTTCGAGGCGCTTTTCATCTCCAGTCTGAAAAGAGAGGCATCTCCGAGACGTCGCCGAGACGGACCCTGAACGGTATTAGGCCAAAAAGCATCGCCGAGACGTCTCCGCGGCGCCTCCGAGACGGACCCTGAACGCGGCCCAGGTCTGGTGTTGTGTCTGCCCTTTCTAAATAACATGCTTACTGTATGTAACAGACAGTGCTTTAACATGTTCAATAGTCTCACTGGAGATGAGCATTCGACTGAAGCACTTCTCATTTGACATTAGAAGCGTCCTTTATCTTAAAGCTGGATAGTCCGATGAAAATTTCTAAATTTCAAAACCAAAACAATTATCTAAATTTGATTCTACATATCTAACCTAGATACTGGTGCACTTATTAAACATTTGTCACCACACAAAAGGTAATACTGAGGCACCTGAAAAGAACCTGTACTGCAGAATGCTATGGTGTCAGAGTTTTGGCATGCTTGCCAAAATTAATTTTGCATGCTTGCATGTTAACTATATCAAAAGTTAGCCATTTAGAAATAAAAGTGACTTCAAGCTAAAGTAAGGTACGTAATAATTCTCAACCTAATTTATTTACTTCAGATAATATCAGAAACTCAAAACCATCGGATTATGCAACTTTAAAATGTGTATGGTTGCACAAGGTTGCACATAATTTCCAATACCAAGGATGCTTATCTGCTTTCTTATCTTTAATATTATATTGAATTTCCATACGTTGCCCTGTATTAGCCGAGTTTGGAAAACCAAAAATGAGAAATCTGGTTATTGGACAGGTAGGTACAGATAGGTATAATTAAGCGACACGAGACCGACTTAGGTTTAAACTGGCATTTATTTTAAAGCTGATAATGGTAACAGCGAACAGAAATGAATGTATAGTCTTAATGTAGGCTAACAGATCCTGCTCAGACTCGCTTCTACGCGGTGCTAATGGAGTCGTATGAGCGTTTGTCGCCGCGACATGGAGTGGGAGGCTCAAGCAAACGGTCACGTGGGAGGGGGCAAACCCGGCACTGTGTCGATATGTGTTGTCTGGTACAGCTGCTAGGGTAGAATGATTTGAATCTGAAACATTATGACTTAATTAGGTCAGCTGGGCGTCCACATTAAGCGTGGCGGCTGCAGGAGCAGTTCTGAAAGTGTATCAGCAATTCCGCTAGTCGGCGCCATAATCAGCCGATGTGATATATGTGTAATAGTGTATGCGTGACCCTCCAGGTGGGGTAGGAGGTCAGTACAGAGCCAAGGCTAATTAAGTCGGGCGGATAGATATTATTGAATATATAACTGCCGGCCCGCACGCTAAATTACCCATGTTGTGGACAACATGAACAATTTGTACGAGGCATTAAGGACCAACATAAGAGGTCGTTTTTTTTCTGTAGTTGGCAACATGGGTACAACTATTTACTCAGAGAAATATCAGTATCCGTTTTTATGATATGTTATACTATTTAAATATTTTAATTATATGTATTTAATTAGATCAGACGGGATGGCCGAATGAGTTAGAGCGTCCGTTTCCCGTGTTGGTAGACCATGGGGTCGTGGGTTCGAACCCTGGTCGAGTCAAACCAATGACTTGAAAATTGGTACTTGTCGCTTCCGAGCCAGGTGCTCGGCATTATTAGGATCGGGCAAGGACTGATTGGCTCAGTGTCAGGATAATGTGACTGAGTGGGATATCAGGTCATGGTGCTGATGGCCTGGTCTTCCAGTGGGGCACCACTATAAAGTTGCCATGAGTGCACACGGTCACAAGTCGGTACCCGTCCTGATATGACTTTAGATGTTGCTAGGACCTAAAACAACAAACAAACAATGTATTTAATTAAGCCAGCAATGAATAATTCTAATCAAGTAAATATTAATGCACGGGAAGAATGGTTATATGCATTCATCTTTTTAGGAACTGACATGCTATTATATTTAATTTTAGAATTTTGAGATCTAACATTTAACAAATTTTCAGGAAATCTGTAAATGCTTCGCAACGTTGGCTTAATATTAACATATTAATTTCTTCCCTAATAAAATAGGAGACAACACATGCGTGTTTGGATCGAGCCTAAGACTGGCTGGCCCTTAAGACCTACCGTTACATTTTATTGAGCAAAATCGGTGGCGGAATGGGCAGATAGTAGGGGGGTGCGGGGCCACCGAGAGGGCAGGAGGGGAATTCGGGGAGCTCCTTGGAAGCTGACCTCCCGCTCTTCAAACCATGCCACAGCCTCCAGTAACCCAAACTACAAAGGAGCATATCAAAAGAGGTTACAGGAGCAGTAGATGAAGACAATAACGTAATAATAGTAAACAGTAGAATTACACACATGAATAATATTTGCATAAATACTTTATACCTCACATTATTATAATTATTATGTTATTCACATTTATCATGGTTAAAAAAAAAGAAAAAAAGAGAGTCTTCATATGTATCTCCTCATCATCATCATGCAGAGATGAAAGACCTCCGCGGTTTCGCGGATTTCCGGGATTTCTTATATCCACCGATCAATGTTAAACAAAATTACAAAAGATGGGATGTATATATGACAACAGTTCGGTGGTTCGAATCCCGTTCTTATATGACCTTAGATGTAGTTAGAACATAAAACCTAAGCAAGAAACTGTTAGATATGGGCGATAATTCAGTCACAACAAGGCTTAGTTCAGACCTGACTTCCGGTATTTTTCCGCGATTCCCTGACAATGCTAAACCTATGGGAGAATATCAGCATTTCTGCTTTTTTTCCCGGAGACCACTTTCATCCCTGATCATGCTGTCGGTAAAGACTGCTTTCATTACTTGACAGCCACTCATCATTTAGCTCTCTGCTGTGAGAGTTGCGTCCATGAGTCGGTCTTAATGTCTCTCAGCTTCAGGTTTCTCTTGATGGTACCCTTGAACCGGAGACGAGGGCGCCCTCTCTTTCTGTAACCAGAGTTACATAAGAGGTCCTATGGACCATTTTATGTAACTACCAAAATGCTGAGTCTGAAATAAATTATTGAATTGAATTGATATAACGGATGTCCAGATTCTGTTGCAGGGTTCTCTGTGACTCGCGAACTAGCCCCAAATATGCGTGAAGCTACATATTTGACGCACATTGGGTTAACAAGACACCAGGGCCGTATGATGTACAATTAGTGCCTGTAAATTGAATAGCAATGACTGTGAAAAATATGTATAGTTAAACCGACGACTCCCATTATTTATGAGTGACTCCCGACAAAATTTGAACCAGTAAATCACTGACCCCTAGTGGTGTGTTTCTACGGTAAATATCACCTATCGTAAGCACTTAAATTGCGCCCCTGTCCAAACATCTGGTTTTGGATAACTTCAATAGAAACTGCTCAGTAGGGCCACCGTTCAAGTGGTGCTTGGGCAGGTACCAAACCTGCCACACCATAGGGACACCCTAGGGACACCACTGCCAACCCCCAGATAGATCGTCTCGTGAGGAGCACTCGTGTTAGACGGTGGAAACATAAGGCTGCTTATAGGAATCACATTTTGAAGAAAGCAAAGCAACAAACTTGGTCATATAGTAAGGATTGATTGATTGGTGGTTTCTTTACGCCATGTCAGCAGCATAGGCCATATTCACGGCGAGAATTGTTTGTTTTTAATCAACCATCTCCTTTACATATAATGTAAAAGCATACAATCAGTTATGTGTCAATAGACACTTATGAATTTTTAGAAGCTCGCAATCATATAATTAAATAAAATAGATGAAAGAATTAATTGATAAAAATTGTTTTAATGAACTATATGAGGTGGTACAGACCAGCTGCCCTCAAAAAGGCTAAAATGTCTTCTTGTTTTACTTTAGTAAAAAGGTCATGCCTGCTGTTTGCAGTGTAAAATTGTTGGTGCAGTGCCATAACATCAACACAGTTTAGTCAAATGTGCTTGACTGTCAGTGGGGACTGACATCCAATACATTCAGGGGGAGGGTCCCCCTTGAGCAGGAAAACATGTGTTAGCCACGAGTGGCCAATATGGCAGCGGCTATGGACCACTTGGTCCCACCGACCCCCACATGAGACTGGTGGTTTTCCCACAGCCCGTTCAATTTCATGCAATTTGTTGACGTTTTCATCCCACTCATTTTGCCATTTCGATTTGATGTGGGTGGCTATTAGTGGTTTCAGAGTGGGGTATCAGACACGGCTCAACGTCATATAGTATGGAGTGAAGAGCTTGTGAACTGTGAACTCTGCTACACAGTTGGATGCTTAGAGTTGCATGGTCCGATGGTTTTGAATTTCTGCAATTTTCTGAGACAATATATTAGGTTGATCATTATAATTTACTTGACTTTAGGCTGAAGTAACTTTTAGTTTAAATGGCTAACTTTGGAGATATTTGAAGTGACAACATGCCAAATTAATTTTGGCAAGCATGCCAAAACTTTGACACCATAGTCTTATGCAATAACAGCAGGGTTCGTACGGGGCCTGGAAAGTCTTGAAAAGTCTTAGACTTCATTTGCCCCATTTCAAGGCCTTAAGAAGCCTTGAATTTAACCTATTTTGCGTAATTAGTCTTGAAAAGCATTCAATTCCATTAAACTTTCCCCACTAATCTAAATTAGTCTGAAATCGTCATTCGCCATTGTTGTTCTTTCCTGAAATCCAAATGAAAATAGTCTTGAATTCCTATCACAAACAGTCTTGAAAAGCATTGAAATAGCCTTGAATTCCATATCTTCATATGTGTACGGACCTTGTAATGGGTTCTATTAAATTGAGTCAGTATTCCCTTGAAAAATATGCTTAATAATATATGCACTAGTATCTAAATTAGATATATAGACTCAAATCTACATAACTCTTTTGGCTTTGACAATTTGATGCTTTCATCGGACTATGCAGCTTCGAAGGGCAACACTCATCCTGGTAAATTGTGACATTAAATGTATTAAATCACCTCGCCCTGTCCCACCCACAGCTGTCTCCGCGGTGAACTTAGACTTCCTGGACACCAGCTCTCAGTTGACCACCAACTCATTCAGCACCCCGCTCTCCTCCGTATCTGCAATCTCGCTCTGCCCCAACCAGCCCCCTCCCGGCTCCAAGAAGAGCAGCTCCGTGCACGTGGACACCTCTTCGGTGTCCAGCAAGAACACCATCGAGAGAGTTGCCGAAGCGCAGAACCCGCACTTGCTGAAGAACAAGCGGAAGCTGCAGTGGAAGAAGAACTCAAAGTATCCCAATGAACTGCTGTCGCCTGAGAACCACGATGCCCTGACACCGATCCGCGAGTTCCACGAGGGGGATGATGGGATGGGTGTGGTGGTCAGGCCTTCCGAGACCATCATCAAGGTGATGTCTTACAGCAGTACCAGCCGCAAGAAGATGCCGGCCAAGAGACAGGTGAGGGCTGGTGTAGCGGTGTAGCAGAGCTGCCAACTGTTACGATTTCTGCGGAATCATTTCCGATTTTCTGCCTTTCATTTACATCATTTTGTTAGGCCCATGCTCTGAAGCGTTATGGTAAATGCTCCTTTTTCCACTCTTGCACATGTATATATATGCTTGTTACCCTTGCATTTATACTCGTATAATGTGTTATGCATCACATATATATATTTGGGGGGTGTACTTTCTCTCTCTCTCTCTCTCTGTCTTTATCTCTCTTTCTATCGCTCTTTCTATATACATATTTTTTTTTTAATTGAGGCTGTATTTATTCTGTCCATAGCATGTAAGCCTGGGTACCCAGGCTTGTTTTCAATGCTGGCCAGTTGTAGTATTGGTGTTGTCATATATATTTCATAAATGATTAAATGCTTATATGAATATGTCGTTGAGGGTGTTTTTGCAAACGAAGGGAAACATGACTAAAGCAGACCTGGACCCTACACCCTACACTTCTGCGATTTAGATACTAGGGTCCTAACAATTACGCTCTCTAGGCCACAAGTCTCAAGTAGAAATGTGCTATGTGCACAATATGTTGCGATTCACATAATACGTCACAATTCACATTTTTCTTGAAGATTTATACTGCCTATCATGGATAAGTCTGAATAGACTTGTTTTCACCATTAGACAGTTTGGCGAGAGAAAGCCTGAGCCTACACTTTTACCGACCCAAGGGATTTTTAACCTCCCACACCACATAGACATGGTATGAGAGCAACTGGCCTTTGATGAAGCTGTAAGTTATACACAGCGGTGGAAATCCAAATTGCTAGAGGTGGGGGCACGGGGAATCGAACCACTGACCTTCAGATTAGGAGTCTGACCAGAAAAAAAGTCAGACACTCTAACCACTCAGCCACAGAGAACAACACATGAAAAAAGATTACGCTTTCTCATTTTCAAATGGTGCCAAGCTAAGCAGTGGTATCTGTCTTCCAAGGACAAGGCACCAGACGGGATGGCCGAGTCGCTAACAGCGGGTTCCAGTCCCGGCCGAGACAAATCAATGCCTTGCAGAATTAATATATGTTGCTACCCTACCTAGCTTGGCATTCGGTATTACTAGGATAGGGTAAGGGCTGGTTTTCTCTGTCAGGATAACGTGACAGGGTGGGATATCAGGTCATAGTGTCTGTAGCACGGTCTACCAGTTAGGCAGCACTATAAAGTGTGCATTGTGACAAGTCACTGCAAGAACTGGTTTTCTCAGTGTCAGGATAATATGACTGGGTGAGATATCAGGTGATAGTGTCTGTAACACGGTCTACCAGTCAGGCAGCACTATAAAGTGTGTGTTGTGACAAGTCACTATCTGTCCTGATATGGCGCTAGATGTTGCTAGGATATAAACCCCCCCAAAAAAAAACAGCAACTAACAAAACAACAATAACAACAAACATACAACATTTTTGGGAGGCTAAATACTTTATTCATCTGAACATTGATGTTTAATAATTGATTGGTTTTAAATATTTCTCCCCTTCCTATTCCAGTCACACCCAGTTGGCCGGGGCGCAGAGTTTGCGCGCACTGTTTTCAACATCTACGGTAGAAGTCCGCTGGTCGCCCACTTCCTGCGCATGAAGCACCTAGAGGATCAGCCCAATGGGGTTTTCCGCATTCAGCGCACAGAAATCCAGTCACTGCCTCCATATCCTTTGGTGTGTTTTTTTAGCAATTGAACAACACGAAGCCAACATTTTAAATAGATTGTCATTTATTTGAGTTTTTATTGATTTATTACATATATTAAAGTGTTGCATATTATATGTGAAGCCAGAGATGCTTAACCTTATTACATTACATTATTTATTTTTTTGCTGGGTGGGTGGGGTGGCAAAATCGTCTTGCAGCTGAGTGTTTTCGTCTTGATGCTCGCATCGAAGTGAGACACAGTGCGAAGGTGGATGATTATATAGCCTTGACAAGATAAATCGCTAGGTGGCGTAGCAGATATTTAGTTGCTTATGAAGTTAGAGATGGCACCATAGTCACGTCCATGGTTACTTGGACGTCATTACAAATATGCTAGGTGGTGAGAGTGCGAGTTAGTATATGTGAATATAGGTGGCGCAGAATCACAGGCCCATTGTTGCCGTTGAAATAGTGCGTTAGGAGAAAGCTGCTAGATGGCGTATGAGTTAGGTTTCTAAATTAGTTTAGAATGATTCACATAGGTGGCGCTACTGAAGTGCATCGTTAGTTATGGAGTGTAGCCGAGTTCACTTGTTCAATTACCTATGTTGAAGCCAACATGGACAATGCAAAGATTGGCCTAATTCAAATCCAATCAAGTCATATTTTGAAACCTGACAGGATGGCCGAATGAGTTAGAGCATCCATCTCCCGTAATGGTAGGTCGTAGGTTTGAACCCTGTTCGAGTCAAACCAATGACTTAAAAATTGATACTTGTAGCTTTCTAGCCTGGCACTCGGCATTATTAGGATAGGGCAAGGACTGGTTGGATCAGTGTCAGGAGCATGTGACTGAGCAGGATATCAGGTCATGGTGCTGGCAGCCTGGTCTTCCAGTGGGGCAGCACTATAAAGTTGCCATGAGTGTGCCCTGTCACAAGTCGGTACCCGTCCTGATATGACCTTATATGTTTCTAGGATGTAAAACAACAAACAAACATTTTAAATGCAAAGCACCTATCTAGATTTTGCGCCTGTGGGTTATTTATGTTACCCTGGCAGGATGGTGAGATGGTGAAGAGGTGGGTACATTTACATGCAGGCCAGTGTACCGGACGCGGTGGCCGAATCGGTAGAGCGCAGGCTTCCCGTGCTGAAGTTCAGGAGTTCTAATCCCAGCCATGTCAAACCAATGACTTATCAAATTGATACTTGTTGCTACCTAGCATGGCGCTCGGCATTAATAGGGTAGGACAAGGACTGGTTAGCACAGTCTCTAACTGAGCTGTAAGCCCTCTAATGGAGATATACACCCTCTAACTGAGCTGTAAACCCTCTAATTAAGATATAAGTCCTCTAACTGAGCTATAAGCCCTCTAATTGAGATATAAGTCCTCTAACTGAGCGCTAAGCCCTCTAATTGAGATATAAGCCCTCTAACTGAGCTGTAAGCCCTCTCTGATATCGAGTCAGAGTGGCAGCGGCTTGCTCTCCCACTGAGGCAGCACTATGAATTCGCCATGACTGTGCAGGCAGGCCGGTAGGTGGCGTGGCCCGTGGGTGAATGTATGTGCAGCCCGGTAGGTGGCGCATCACTTTAAGTCAAGATTTCTACCTGAAGTCTCCATGTTATCCAGCTATATTGTAGCAGAGGCCTAGTTTGGTATTTTCAGCTGCTACGTAGATGTACTAAAACACGATGTAATAAAACTCTACTAGACATGATATATATATATTTTTAAATTGGTAATATCAGGTGGTGCGCAGCTGCATAATTGCTTAAATGGAAGCTAGGCCCCTGGTTAGTAGCGTGAGTTCACTCACCTCTCCAAGTGAAATGCCACATATGCAAGTACACCTACGTAGATGGATAACATCCGGGAGCCTAGATAGTCTACTACTTAGGAAGCTCTCCTTGGAATGGCAGAAAGCTGAGTTCAAGCTCCACTCTAAGTCAGATGTTTGCAATACCCTCTCCTCCCCCCCCCCCATCGTATGGATGGGGTGGCCGAATGAATTGAGCGTCCGTCTCCCGTTTTACTAGATCATGGGATTCAAACCTATGGGTTCGAACCTTGATCGAGTCAAACCAATGACTTAAGAATTGATATTTGTTCCGTTCCTAGCCAGGCGCTCAATTTTATTAGGATAGGGCAAGGGCTGGTTGGCTCAGTGTCACGTTAATTTGACTGATTGGGATATTAGGGCAGGGTGCAGGCGGCTTGATCTCCCAGTGGGGCAGCACTATAAAGTCACCATGAGTGTTCACTGTCACAAATCGGTACCGGTTCTGATTGACCTGAGATGTTGCCAGGACGTAAAACTCCAACAACCAACCAGCCAACCCCCTTGTACGACAGTGCAATTTCAATATTCAGTATTCTCGCTGTTGTTATCCTTAACAATGTCACTTTAGAAACCCAAACCTATCAACAGCTCATCCAGGACTCGTTCAAGGAGTTGCGGCAGATCGGAAAGGATTACCAGGTGTAAGTATGTTCACACTGCTGTGTGATGTATATAATTAGTTTATCGTGGTATCTGTAGTATCCATTGTTCGCTGTGGCGGAGTGGTTAGAGTGTCTGACTTTTTTCTAGGTCAGACTCCTAATCTGACGGTCGGTGGTTCGATTCCCCGTGCCCCCCACCTCTGCCAATTTGGATTTCCGCCGCTGTGTTTTACTTACAGCGTCATCAAAGGCCAGTTGCTCTCATACCATGTCTATGCGGTGTGGGAGGTTAAAAATCCCTTGTGTCGGTAAAAGTGTAGGCTCGGGCTTTCTATCGACAAACTGTCTAATGGTGAGAACAAGTCTATTCAGACTTATCCATAATAGGCTGTATAAATCTTCAAGAAAAAAATACAAAAACATCATACTAATTTTTCGGGACAAACAGCAGTCTCCCTTTAATAGTGCTCAAAGTTGGTCCGATGGTTTTGATTTTCTTCAATTTTCTTTATCGGACGCGGTAGCCGAATCAGTAGAGCGCAGGCCTCGGGTGCTGGAAATGGGGAGTTTGGTGCCCAGTCGAGTCAAACCAATAACTTATAAAATTGATACTTGTCGCTTCCTAGCATGGCACTCAGGATTAATAGGATAGGGCAAGGACTAGTGGGCTTGGTGTAAGGATAACATGACTGAGTGGGATATCGGGTCATGGTGCTGATATTATGCCAGTCCTGATATGACCTTAGATGTTGCTAGGATGTAAAGCTCCAACAACGACCCGACCAACCAATCAATTTTATTTCGATAAATATGTTAGGTTGACTGTTATACTTGTAATCGAATTTTAGTTTGAAGTAACGTTTATTTTATCTTGGGAAGATATTTGGGAGTGTAAACATAGTAAATTAATTTTGGCAAGCAAGTAAAAATTCCTGACACCATAGGCTTCAGCATTAAGAGTTTCTATTAAATTGACTTAGTAACCGATTCTATGCTGAATAAGTGCAGTAATATCTAAGTTTGATAATATCAAATGTGATATGTAAGATCAAATTCAATATGTGGCATTCTCTGTGGTGGAGTGGTTAGAGTGTCTGACTTTTTTCTAGGTCAGACTCATAATCTGAAGGTCGGCGGTTCGATTCCCCATGCCCCCAGCTCTGCCAATTTGGATTTCCACTGCTGTGTATAACATACAGCATCATCAAAGGCCGGTTGCTCTCATACCATGTCTATGTGGTGTTGGAGGTTAAAAATTCCTTGGGTCGGAAAAAGTGTAGGCTCGTGTCTACCATTTGCTATATCGCTATATCGTGTAAGTGTTTTTTGTTTTGAAAATTTGATGATTTCATCGGATTATGCAGCTTTAGTGAATCATTCTAACATGAGTTGTGTTTATCTAGTGCAAACCGCGATACGTAAGTATATGATTTAGGTTTTCTGTCTTTTGGTCACGTGATTTGCAATCAGTTGTAGTCACATGCAAAGTCAACTATTCAGGGGGTTGCGCGGTCGAATCCAATATGCAAAATATATAAGAAAAGGTTCCATAATAATAACATTTGTATAAATGCTTTATAATACACACACACACACACATATATATATATATATATATATATATATATAATATATATATATAAATATATATATATATATATATATATATATACCGACGTATATGCGGATGTAGGCGGGGCACGGGGGAGACACCCCCCCCCCCCCCTTCTGGTTCAGCGAACCGGGTGGGGGGGGGGGGGGGGGGAGGGGCCGGCTATTGTAACAGCCGCGGCACCCACTTACACAGCCCACTTGCCGCTCGCCGGCTGCCTCACACTGTGCTGTGACGCCGGACTGCAAAAATATTTTACAGTCCGATATATATATTAAAATATATATATATTAACTTACAGATTAACTTACAGATGTTTGATATTCGATATATATATATGATTCCGAATCTATGACGATAAGCAAAAGTACTAAATCAATACCAATATGTTAATGTGCGGGGTTCGCATTGCTCAATTACAGTTGATACGGTGAAAACCTATTCACACATTGCATGAATTCGCCGATCATACACAGGTGCTAGTGTTCTATGAAAAAGCCGAGAGCAATGCTTGTCTAGAGAAATATATTAACTTGACCTCATTTGTAATTAACCTCATCTGTTGGTCTCTCTCCAGCTTCATCGATCGTACTGACGTGGACAATGCGCGATTTGTTTGTCAAGAAAAGGCGGACAAGAAAGAGTTTTTGCGACGGCAGAATATACTTCTCTCCAAGCCGCGAGAGGTCAAGCGTCTCGCTGACCTATTAATCCTGAATCTCAGGGTTAGTCTAACTTCATCTTTCATCATCACAGCAGTCAAAGTTGGAAGCATAATCATTATTAAACATAAATATTTAATATACTGTCATGGGGGTGATGAAAATGGGAAATATTGCGCCTAGAGCGGGACTCGAACCCGCATCTCTTTGCATTCTGGGCCAGTGTGCTAACCATTACACCATCTAGGCTCCCTGATGTCACCACACAACCCACACCTACCTGTGTATGCGGCCCCCTGGAATTGTGAGTCGTTCAATGCTTACAATTATATACACACAGGCAATGCACTAACACATACATACACATGGTAGGTTCAACAACCATACAGCGCATAGCTTGTACAGGATCATGGTCACGGCAACCAGTGTCATGGGGGTGATGAAACTGGGAAATATTGCGCCGAGAGCGGGTCTCGAACCCACATCTCTTTGCATTCAGGGCCAGTGTGCTAACCATTACACCACCTGGGTTCCCTGATGTCACCACACTACCCACACCTACCTGTGTATGTGGCTCCTTGCCTGAGAGTTCAGTGCAGATTACTACAATACTAAAGCAACAACACCCAACTCTTGTGTATTGTCCCACTATTAATCCCCGTTCGTTTGAGAATAAAAGTAATTCTTTTAAAACTTTATTGTGCATCCGTTGTGGTTAAAAGATGACTTGAATGAAGAGGAATATTGTAATAGACGACATCACCGTTCCGAGTGCGCATGCGCTGAAAACGGCGTTGGCAGCAAAGAAAAGGCGTACAGCCATTGAGTTTGCTGATATGCGAAGGGCAAAACTTTGATTTTATTCAAAATTAATCAAAATACATAACAATTTGGCGCAAACATAGATGGAAGGATGCAATATAATAATATAATTAATATGTTTAAGACACAACTCTCCATAATTATGCATTTTGAGCTAAGAAACATACAATTTCAGTCACTTTACAGGCTGATGTTTACATCACCATTGATTAGCCATAAGTAATTCTTGTTCTAAATATTAAAATGTCAAATGTGTCAACAAAAACTTGTTTCAAAGAAATATATAACCAATGTCTGATTAACCCTACTCATTTTCTATCTCTACATATGTCATTAACCACAGGATATAAATAAAAACATCAATAAAATAAGTAAAACTGACTTTGCCTATGCCTCTAACGCTAGTCTGAGTGCCCAGATTTGTCTAAATCTAAATGCACATGGCATAAGATGTGCTGGTTATATTGATGTAAATGCAATGCTGGATAAAAGATTAATATCTTAATTTATTATATATATTTTTTTAGTTAGTGTTCTATGTTTCAAACAAGAGCTGTGATGAGTTGAAACTAGCACATTTCATAGCTGCACCCATTGTCTTAGCATTGACCATGTGCTTCGCGGGGGTTTGTTTATCATCCACGCATCCCACAATCCACCGTGCGGCTGGAACGGTGATGTAGTCTATTGTATCTGCATTAAGGTGATAAAAGGTTGCAAAGAAAACGTAACCAAATTTTTGTGACAAAATTAGTAAAGATAATTCCTCTTTTTCTCTTCTTCTTATCATTATCATTATTATTATTATCATTCTTTCAATGTTTATGTATATATAGTTCGATTTGTATTTTGACAAAAACCAAGGTATGCTGGTTACACAACATTGTCAACGTATATATCAGGAAATTATTCAATGCATGCAGAATGTAAGGATTGTGCGCTATATAAATGTTTTATTATTATCATTATTATTATTATTATTATTATTATTATCATTATTATATTGAGAGAGTAAGAGTGAAAGGTTCAATGTAAACTTCCTCTCCTGTCATGCTTACCGTGGTTGGATCCTGTGGTGGCAGCCATTTTAAAGGCCCTTGAGCAACTCTAATATAGGCAAAAGTATCATATTTACACCTGAATATCTTTTCAAAACCAATTAGTGTGTCGTATATCTTAATATGGTGAAATGTTGCCGAATCGGTAGAGCGCGGGCCTCAGGTGCGGGAGATCCAGAGTTCGGTTCCCGGTTGAGTCAAACCAATGACTTATAAAATTGATGCTTGTCACTTCCTAGCCTGGCGCTCAGCATTAATAGGATAAGGTGAGGACTGGTTAGCTCAGTGCCAGGATAATGTGTCTGAATGGGATATCGGGTCATGGTGCTGTTGGCCTGATTTCCCAGTGGGGCAGCACTATAAAATCGCCATGAGTGCTCATTGTGATAAGTCAGTACCCTTCATGATATGACCTTAGATGTTGCAAGGACATAAAACTCCAAGAACCAACCAATCAACTTGTATGGGTGATCACCTGGGAATAGGAGGTGGTTTAATGCTCCTCAGGCAGGCCTACCAAATGAGTAGTGGATAAGTTGGTTGGTTGTTGGCGTTTTACATCCTGACAACATCTAAGGTCATATCAGGACGAGTACCGACTTGTGACAGTGCACACTTATGGCGACTTCATAGTGTTGCCCCACTGGGAGACCAGGTCGCTGACGCCATGACCTGATATCCCACTCAGTCACATTATCTTGACACTGAGCCAACCAGGCCATGCCCTATCCTAATAATGCCGAGTGCCTGGCTAGGAAGTGACAAGTATCAATGTTAAGTCATTGGTTTGACACGACCAGGGTTCGAACCCATGAGTTCCAATCCCACGATCTACCAAAACGGGATTCGGACACTCAACTCATTCGGCCATCCCCTCTGGTCAGTAGTCGATAAGTGATAGTGAGGAGGCAATGTTCGATGAGGCGTTGACAGGTGATTGTTCACCTGGTACAGGTGGGAGCAGTTCCCAGTAGAAAATTGAACTGCTGTGCCAGGGAAGAGTCAAGGCCCGGTCACATACACGTTAGTGGATGTAGTTGAACGTAGTGGACGCTAACATAGTTGAACGTAGTTGAACGTAGTCGAACGTAGTTGAACGTAATTGAACGTACCGGCATCCATACTTCTCCAGCACGTTCAACTACGTTAGCCTCCACTACGTTCAATTACGTCCACTAACGTGTATGTGACCGGGCCTTCAGGGTCAGATTCTGGGTTCAGGGTAAGCACTTGTTAAATTGAAAGATTGTGAAATATCAAGCCACGCACCTTCGTGGCTCGGTAGTAAAAAAATTAATTAAAATGGCTACCTCTAGATGTTAATGAAATGACGTCTCCGGCTCTCTATTTTTTGTTTATCTATATAATATATATAGATTTTAGCGTTCGAAATAAGAGCTTGTCCGCTTGTCTGTTTGTCCGGGACAAGCGAAATTTCAGACTGACAAGTGAAAATCATACCACACTTGTCCGACGGACAAGTGAACATTTTTGCTTATTTCTCTCACTGGATTTACCTGTCATAAAAGAGCATTCAGATACCTAATTTCTGTAGGCCTACCAAACGGGATGGTCGAATCAGTTGAGCGTGCGTCTCCCGATTTAGTAAATCGTGGGGTTCGAACCCACGGGTTCGAACCCTGGTCGAGTCAAACCAATGACTTCAATATTTATTCTTGTTGCTTCCTAGCCAGGCACTTGGTATTATTAGCATAGAGGAAGGACTGTTTGGCTCAGTATCAGGATAATGTGACTGAGAAACAAGTTGGTGCCCGTCCTGATATGAACTTAGATGTTGCCAGGATGTGAAACCCCAACAACCAACAAACCTAATTTCTGACCTAGAAGTTAGTACTCAAGAGTTCTAGAAGTAGGATAGAGTTGCATAAGCCGATCGTTTTGAGGTTCTGTCATATTCTTTTCAGATAGATATAATTAATTTAGCACGTTTTCATTTCAAATATCTCCAAAGTTATCCATTTACAATGAAAGCTACTTCGAACTAAAGTAATGTAGATCATAGCGATCAATCTAAATTGTAGAAACTGAAAACCATCGGACTATACAATGCAGCCTCCATTTTGTGTTTCATTTTGAGCGTCCTTAGTGGATCTTACATGTTCCATTAAATGACGTCAATTGCCGCTTTTAGGACTTATCCTTTAAAGATATCCAGAGGAGGAGAAAACCAAAGATAAAACCCAACGGTGATGAGGTATGGTAGCCAGCTTGACAGTAAATGTCATTAATACCCCAGTCACACGAGAGCCAGCGTTCGCTGCCAACCTCCTTACGGCCAAAAGGACGCCAACCTCCCAGCGTTACACTTGATATATTGATTCGAACATGTGGTCGGCGCCGGGTTGGTGGGCCCAGGACAGCACTGGGTTGCGGCATTGCATGTGTTGGTGCCGCCAGGTCAGCGCCAACTCGGCAACCAAAAGGCCGACAGGTTGTCGCCAACCAATTTTGAATGGCGCCACCGGAACAGGGCACAAGGAGGTTGCAAGTGCAGCACCTGCATCCTCCTTGCGTCCAAAATTTCCGAAATAGACGCCGGGAGGTTGACGTCCTTAGGGGCGCCAGCACTTAAGGAGGGCGTAATGAGGACGTTTTGATGTCGCAAATCAATTGTAAGGGAACGCATGCATCGTGTGACTGGTGTATTACCTTTTGAAGTTTGGTACAGTTTTTTGTCGCGTGAGAACATGCCATCAGAGATTGCTAACCGAAACAACTAACTGCATGATGGACACTTTCATTATAACCTAAACAGAGTACAGTATAACCCCGTTAAACCAAACTTGAAGGGACCTGAGAAATTTGTTTGGATTAACCAATCATTGGTTTAACCGAGCTTTGGCTTCAACTTTGACTTGGCTTTGGCAAAAACGTGGGTGCATTATGAATGTAATATACAATGTATGTGCACACTTTGATTATTGTTTTTTTATGTATATCCAGTATAACCCCATTAACACAAGCTTGGTTAAACCAAACGATCAGTTAATCCAAACTTTTTTTGGCAGCCCGTCAAAATACTACAATTCATCAGGTACCTCGAGAAGGCTAGAGAAGGAAAAGTAGAACTACCTGGATACAAGAATAGAATGGGAGGCATTATAAAAAAGATTAGAGGCTCTTACAAGTAATGCCTGGTGTTTAGTGCAAACTTGATTAATCTAATAAGAGAATAACGGGGGGGGGGGGAAACAAAAACAAACAAAAATACATTTTGAAGGAAGTTGCTAGATAACACATATTCATCATCATCATGCTGTCGGTCGCGATGCGACAAAGACTGCTTTCATTACTTGACTGCCGCTCTCCTTTGTGCGGTTGTACATTTCATGAAAGCTGCCTGCAAAAGTGATGAAGTGCTGCTGGCTTTTGCAAGTTACCAGCGGCACTCTCTCGGGGAGCAAATAGAGGTTTCACACCGGCAAGAACATGTCAAGACAGGCGCAAATCTATTTGTCCCTGCAGTGGCTGGTCGGGAGATGTTGGGAGTTCCATACATCAACCGCCCATAATGCTGCCACAGTGACATGGTTTTCTGTTTAGGGTTTGCTCCCTTAGCCTTCGGTTCTGTCAAGGACCTGTACCACAAGGCAGTGGTTTAGAACTCTGCAAGGCAGGGGCGTCAAACTCCCTGAGGTATTGCTATACCTGCATACCAATATTCAGGGGTACATTAAGGTACCCCAAAGCACTGTGGACAATATATTACTTTTAAAAGAACCAAATCATGGACCTCTAAAAGTAGAAACACAAAGTTATAACCTAAAAGATATACTGAATCTATATGAGCCTGTCTCAAAAGGTGATAACTCTTTTTGTTGTTGTCCATTGTAACGATTGACACAAAACAGCACAGAAACGGTTGCACTGAAAACACAAGGACATTTGCTTCAAATCAATATGTATTCTATTGGGATTATGAAACACCATGTAAAAAACAAATCAGTTTACCCTGAGCAAATGCATAAGCAGATAGTATGTTGATCGTTACAATGGACAAAGTTTTGTCCCATATTGCTTAGGACCTTTTGAGACAGTCTCATATACAAACTCACACATATAGATCAGAATAGCATGACTACAACAGAAAAAATAACTCAACATTGAATAACGTATGGTATCTGGGTGTGTGCATAACATAATTATACCAAACTGACACTGAGGATGCCAAGGTGGCCCTCATCATAGAACCACCCCCACCTGTTTCTCTCCATAGGCAGATGGGGGGGGGGGGAGGGGGTGACATCCTAGGGACTGTACAGCTGACACACCACACTCTTGTGACTTACAAACGGCACAGCGACTGAAGTGCCATTTGGTAAAAGTCTATATTCAGGTGACTGGTAATAAACAACACTAACCTAGCCTGAGCACTAAACAAATAACAAACTAAGTGAAAGAAACAACAACAAAAATACTTAAAGAATGAAAGAAACAAATAAAGAAAGAAAATATAATAATGAGTATGTTAGCAAGTATCGAAAACAGACTAGGCAGGGGGTTGCACATAGCACACTTAAACTGTCAAAGTCTTACCAGCAAAATTGACTTAATTAAGCTACACATAAAGTATGATAAATTTGATGTATTAACCTTATCAGAAACGTGACTCAATAAAAATCACAAGAAGCAGGCATACAACCTAGAGGGGTATGAACTATTCCGATTAGATAGAGAATCTACAGGAGAGGATGGAAATGTCAAACGAGGAGGGGGTGTGGCCATATATGTAAATAGCAAGCACCGGGTTATAGAAAACAAACTGAGTGAATACAACACATCAACTGATGACATAGAAATTATGTGGGTACTAATTGAAAACAGCAAGCAAATTAACATAGTGGTAGCCTCAGTATATAGGCCACCAAGGGGTAATGTAAATAAATGTATAGACCACCTAGAAGAGGCAATTGAAAATATCACAAGAAGCAAGAATATAGATGTTTTTATCCTGGGAGATATGAATATAGACTATAGTAAAACAAATAAGGATCAAGAACAAATGAAATCATTAGTAAAGCAAATGGGCCTACAGCAACTGATAGAAGAAAAGACAAGACTGGCAGACACAAGCTCTACTTGACCTAACTTTGACAAACAGTGTACATATCAAGAAAAAGGGCACGAGCCCATTGGGGATAAGTGACCATGAATTAGTCTATGCAACTAGAAAAAAAATCACAGTGAAGCACAAGATCGAAGTAAAACTAGGTAGGTCCTACAAAGCCTATGATGTCTTTGAATTCACGCAGCAGATGCAGGGAACAGATTGGAAAAATGGAATGGACTCTAGGGACCCAAATCAGAAATGGGAAAATGTTTTAGGTAAGATTCAAGAATTAATGGATAAAATGTGTCCAATTAAGACAATCAAGATGAGGGACAACCAGGACCCATGGACAGGTGAGGAAATAATAGATAGTATCAAATTGAACAGGAAATTTGGAGAGAAGGCTAGAATCACAAATATGATAGATGACATCAAAAACTACAAAACTGTGAAAAGAAAAACCCTAAGGCTAGTCAGACAGGCAAAGACCACTTACATTGAAGAACAAGATAATAAATCGGGTAATGACTCCAAGAAGTTCTGGAAAAATGTAGAGATAGCATTACCGGGAGATAAGGAGGAAAGCAAAATAGTGCTAACAGATGGAGAAGGGAACACCATATCAAATGAGAGAGCACCAGATAGACTAAATAAACACTTCACAGAGATAGGAGCAAAGTTAGCAGAACAATTCAGAGGAAGCTGGGAATACACAGGTGATGCAGTTGAAAATAGTACAGAGACAGCAAGAGTAAGAGAGAATGAAGTGATTAGACTAGTTAAGAGAATAGATCTAGGAAAGTCATCAGGAATACAGAACCTACAAGCCAGAATAATTAAAGATGCTATGCTAGCCACACCAAATGTTATATGTGACTTAATCAATAATTCATTTGAGATGGGTATTTTTCCCATGGCCTGGAAGCAGGCTACAGTGGTACCAATACACAAGGGTGGAGACAAAAAGAGGACATGGGTTACTACCGCCCCATATCACTCCTACCTCTGTCAGGCAAGCTGATAGAGAAATTAATGTACAAGCATATCATGACACATCTAGACAGTGAGAAAATACTAAATGACAAACAGGGAGGGTTCAGAAAGGGATTCTCCACAACAAAAACTATATTCAATCTAACAAATGACATTCTGAGAGGTATGAATGAAGGTGAACAGACAACTGCCACATTCATAGATTTTAGCAAGGCATTCGATAGAGTGAATCATGACATACTGATAACAAAGCTAGAAAGAGTAGGAATAAGAGGAAGAACACTAGACTGGATAAGGAATTACATCAGTGAGAGAAGTCAGAGAACAAAAGTAAATGGCAAAACATCAGAAAGTCCTTAGAGGGAATCAAATTCCAATTATATGCCATGATATACACAACAAGCAATAGCAGAAAAGAGAACAGAGATAAGCTAAATGAGAAACTAGTAGATTTAGATAACTGGTGTAACTCCAACAAGATTTCCATAAACCACAAGAAGTCGAAGATCCTAGTGTTTGGCAGTGGGAAAATCAACCATGGCAATGAGGAGCCAATCATTTTGACTATGGTGATGTAGTAAATATTGGGGGTAACAAAAATATATTGGATAAACTACAAAGACTACAAAATAGAGCACTTAAGATATGTCTGAAGGTGGAACATAGACACCCAACTGATGATCTCCATAGGAAAGCAAGAGTCAACACACTAAATGGAGAAAAGCACATCTCAAAATAGCAGCATTCAGGGAGAAAAGGAAATCTCGGAGGGTGCAGCTAACAAAAAAGGCAACAAGAGGTAGTGATGGCCCCAGACTGATAATAAACAGAGCCAAAAACAGATCATATGAGAGGAGTACCGAGTACATGAAGGCAAGGGAATGAAATACACTCGGAGTAGAAGAAAGAAGTATATAGACAATAGAGACATATAAAACATGAATCAAAAGAGAGCTAAATGCACTGCTAGACTAATGACAACAACAAATAAAATGAATTAAAAAATAAAAAGAAAGATAGATAAATAAATAGAAAATACACGGATAATTCAAGGAAACTTTTATAGGGTATAGATGCTAGGAATGCTACATACAAAAGGTAAACTTTAAACTTTAAATCAAAATCTAATGACCACTACCACAGCAAGGTGAAGACATTCAGAGAAATTAACTATTGGTAACCAAACAATTATCTGATTGTAGAATGAACAAACTCACAGAGGTTTGGGGGATGTGGGAGAATGCTTACAAACAGAGAAAGAATGCATGCAGGAGTTAGCTACACAACAACTGAAAGTGATAAAAAAGAATGGGAGTCACAAGACTATTACTGTCTAGCAGTGAAAACAAGTCATTAGACTTAACCGTTATGGGCAGCATAAATACACCCATCACAAAAAGAAACAAACAAAAAAATATATAAAAAAGTTGGTGGGGTCTCAGATGACCTTATAATCACATGAAGGTTTAGTTTAACCGTACCGGAAGTGGCCTGGGGTCCGACAATTTTGTTGGAATTAACCAAAAGTTTTGATTAACCGACTTTGGTTTAACCAACTTTTTATATGATAAATGATAGTATTTTGCCGGGCCGCCGAAAAAATGTTTGGATTAACCGATCGTTTGGTTTAACCAAGTTTGGTTTAATGGGGTTGTACTGTATCATTATTGCAGTTTCTGCTCAGGTAGGAAGGTCTCAGATATCCTTTATTCACAGCCTTCCCCACTTTTACAGACATGCACACCGGGCGCAGTGGCCTAATCTGTGGAGCACGGCGGAAGGTCGGGAGTTCGGTTCCCGGTCGAGTCAAACCAATGACTTTAAAATTGATACTTGTTGCTTCCTAGCCTGGTGCTCAGCATTAATAGGATAGAGCAAGCACTGGTTAGCTCAGTGTCAGGATAATGTGACTGAGTGAGATGTTGGGTCATTGTGCCAATGGTCTGATTTCCCAGTGGGGCAGCACTATAAAGGCACCATGAATGAGCAGTCACAAGTCGGTGCCCATCCTGATATGACCTTAGATGTTACCAGGATGTAAAATTCCAACAAACAAACAGACATGCACTCTCACACATACACATACACACATACATGCGCGCACATTCACACACACGCACACACATACGCGCACACACACACATACGCGCACACACACACTCACACTCGCAGACACACACACCTACTCACACACATGCACACTCACACACAAAAGCACGCACACTCACACATTCAGATGCACACCAACACACACACACAAGCGCACACACACAGACGTCTCCCTCCCAGTGGGGCAGCACTATGAAGCTTGCCATGACAGTGCCCTGTCACAAGTTGATACCTGAATTGATAGGTCTTTAGATATTGCTAGAACGTAAAACCCCAGTAAAGAAACTACACAAATGCAGTCCAATTATACATGTATATCAAATGGCAGAGCGAACGCCATCATAGGAAAATCATTCTCACGCTCACTACCTGTAATGGTCACTATGGAAGCGACCCCGCCCCTCCCCTCCTCCCCTCCCCTCCCCTCCCCTCCCCTCCCCTCCCCTCCCCCTCCCCTCCCCTCCCCCTCCCCTCCCCTCCCCTCCCCTCCCCTCCCCTACCCTCCCCTACCCGCCCCTACCCTCCCCGCCCCTCCCCTCACCTCCTCTTCACTCCCCTCCCTCGCCTGCCTATCCCCCCCCCCCCTCTCCCCTCTCCTCCCCTCTCCTCCCCTCCCCGCTCCTCCCGTCCCGTCCCTTGCCGTCCCCTCCCCACGAATACCCTCCTCGCGAATCCCCTCACCATCCCTCCCATCCCCTCCTTTCCTCCCCTCTCCCTATCCCCCTCCCCTCCCCATGCCCCTCTCCCCTCCACTTCCCTCCACTTCCCTCCCTCCCGTCCCCTTCCCCTTCCCCTCCCATCCCTTCCCCTCCCCTCTCCCCTTCCCTTCCCCTCCCCTCTCCCCTTCCCTTCCCCTCCCCTCTCCCCTTCCCTCCCCTCTCCTCCCCTCCTTTCCCCAGCCCAGCCCAGCCCAGCCCAGCCCAGCCCAGCCCAGCCCAGCCCAGCCCAGCCCAGCCCAGCCCAGCCCAGCCCAGCCCAGCCCAGCCCAGCCCAGCCCAGCCCAGCCCAGCCCAGCCCAGCCCAGCCCAGCCCAGCCCAGCCCAGCCCAGCCCAGCCCAGCCCAGCCCAGCCCAGCCCAGCCCAGCCCAGCCCAGCCCAGCCCAGCCCAGATTGATAAAGAGTCTTACTCCGATAGCTAATACAAGTAATAGAGTTATTTGCCACACTAAATCGGTATAGCATTATATTTTCTTTTTGATTCCTGAAAATTCAAGAAGTAAATATAATAGATTATATTACAAAATCGGATATGATATAATGAATGAGTTGTCGCCGTAGTTAACTAAACGAAAACCACCACATTTTAACAGTTTATTTATAAGTGGTTTATTTATGCTGTGGGTTTTGCTGTGTGTTTTTATTTCATGTGCTTGCTAAAAACCAAAATACTAATTTCAGATGATACTATAAGAGAAAATAATATATTTCCCTATAATCATTTATGTGTATGTCGTGACATGTAGTATACAATAACACAGAACGTATATAACTTGGTGTTTATCAACCGATCAACATGTTATTCAGAGATAATTTCTGATTTAAGCGGCTGTCACACCTCGCCGGATTGAGCGAAGGACAGAATTGTCTAGTCCGGTGATGATAAGTATCAAAATGTATTAAAATGTGCCAAAATGTTGCGCTATCGGGTCAATGGCCGCCGGACGAACAGACATGAAACGGACATGAACGGATAGCCAATGGACGAAACAAACTCAAACTGGACAAGAACCGTAGACGTCAATCCGGCGGCATCCATTCCTAGTTTTGTTCATGTTCAAAACTTTTACGGACACAAACCGGACATTGTTCGTTTTCTGTCCGTTTCCCCCAATCCGGTGAGGTGTGAGAGGGCCTTTAAGGAAAACTCACAAAACAACTGAAGTCACCCAGCTTTGATGGCCGAATGAATTGAGCATCCGTCTCCCGTGTTGGTAGGTCATGGGATTCAAACTCATAAGTTTGAACCAAACTAATGACTTAAAAATTGATACTTGTCACTTCCTAGCCAGGTGCTCGGCATTATTAGAATAGAACAAGGAGCATTGAAGACACATCGTCCACGATTGAAATTTCCCCTGCTTAATCAACTAATGTACCCCCCCCCCCAAAAAAAAAGATCTACACCTGTATCATTACCATTTCTAAATAAGTTAGTCAATATGCCAGCTATATCTGAAAGTATAAGCAGTATAAGGCTTGAAGTTGAATATTTGATGTGGCTTAAAAATAGATTTATTTTTTATTTAATCCTACATTTTTACAGAAAGTGGGTAGGTAGAATGACAGTCAAGTCACTATGCCCCATGATGGTCTTAACTCACCCTATTGTGATCCAATTTATAATTGTATGTGGTCAGGCAATTCAGCATCGAGCAAAAGTGATTAGATTTTCTAGATACAAGTTGGAGAAAAAAACTCAGCATATGGAAATTATTAATCGGTGCTGGTACCTACAAAGGTTATATATCTGGTTTTTTTTGTTTTACGTCCTAGCAACATCTAAGGTCATATCAGGACGGGTACCGACTTGTGCACACTCATGCCAACTTTATAGTGCTGCCCCACTGGAAGACCAAGCCGCCAGCACCATGACCTGATATCCCACTCAGTCACATTATCCTGTCACTTAGCCAACCAGTCCTTGCCCTATCCTAATAATGCCGAGCGCCAGGTTAGGAAGCGACAAGTATCACTTTTTAAGTCATTGGTTTCACTCGACCAGAGTTCGAACCCACGATCTACCAGCCCGGGAGACGGACGCTCTAACTCATTCGGCCATCCCGTCTGGTCAAATACTGTGCTTGATGAAATTTGGGAGAGTTTATATTCTTTGCTGATTACATATGTACACGTGTCATGTAACTCACCAGTCAATGCATCATGTCAATATACTAGAAGTATTATATATGGATGATAGCATTGCTGTGCAGAGAAAAGGTTAGTAGTTGTTAAAAGAAATATGTGATCTATAACACATTATGCGAGTATAAAAATACGGAAGGGAATTGTTCTAATTATTGATATTAATTGATATTATTGATATTGTAGTAGTCTGAACATGAGCTCTACTACCACACGGTAGCAGCGGAGACTACGCCGTGCACCAGCGCAGGACCTACGCACTGCGCCAGGTGGCGGCACGGGTAGCCACCGGTCAGACCCCAACTGGGCTGACCTCTACTGCGTGTGGCTGACCCCACCCCCCCCCCCCCCCACACACACCTATAGAGTCGATGTGGGATCTGGCGAGTCAGGGGGCGGGTCAGACAACTACTGACGCCGCGAAGAGCAGAGGGTTCAATAAACCAAGGGTGAAGCGTACACTGAATTGAATCTTGGTGTTCTTCCGTGTGTGACTGTGGGTCGGAGGGCCGTGGGCCACTACAATATTACCAATTGCTATACTCCGTAAGATTCCACACTTAACAGGTGGTGCCACCTGCGGCCCACCTCACCTCCAATGGGTGTCGACAAGTGTCAGTCGCCCGGGGGGGGGGGATTTTTTCTTTATATATGTATGTATGTATATATATATATATAGATATATATATATATATATATATATATATATGGATAGTGATAAAATCGTTATCGCGTGCAATAAGATCTGGAGTGCCCCCTCCCCCACACACACATATGCGGGGGGGGGGGGGTCGGCATGCACCCCTCACCCCCATTCATGGGGCGTGACAATCCACTCTCTGGGAAGTTATATATATCAGGGATGAAAGATCTCCGCGTTTCCGCGGATTTCCGGGATTTTTCAATTCCGCAGCACCATCAGTGTAGATCTATACTAATATGAGGTGGAGACGCCGCAGCACTATCAGCGTATATCACTAATAAATACTCCAAACGCTGCAGCACTATCAGCGTATACTACTACCATACCTGCTTCAAATGACGCAGCACTATCAGCATATACCAATATATATGAAACCTCACTTCCGGACATTTTCCGTGATTCCCTGACAGTGCTAAAACCTATGGGAGAATATCCGCATTTCCGCTTTTTTCCCCGGAGATCACTTTCATCCCTGATATATATATATATATATATATAGATATATGTATATATATAGATAGCATAAAGCAACCACCAATCAATCAGATATAGATAGTGATAAGCCCTTTATCGTGTGTAATAAGCTCTGAAGTGTCTTGCACCCCCCCCCCCCTCCCCTATCCGGCGTGCGGGTGGAGGAGGGGGGTGTCGCAGATCAAATTTACCGAGACTACCCCACAGATCCGTTGGAGTCAAATGCTGTGGGCGAAGTGCTGATCGCCGGCGGGGCCGGGTGTAGGTTGGGTAGAGTCCGGTAGGTGTGTGTGTGTGGGGGGGGGGGGGGGGGGTTGGCGTGGCCGTGATAGAAAGATGGCGCCAGGGTAGAGCCTCGTGGGTGCTATCGGGGGGTGGGGGGTGCAATCCGAATTGCCCTTGTTACTTAACCAACATGACCAATTTAGCGGAAATTCGTAACCAATTTGTTTATCAATTGTAACCCTATTTACAGCCATTATAATTTATATCAAATTTCTTTTCTTTTCAGAGGAACGAGATATATGCAGAGACAGAAGCAGCTGCAGCCTTCGATGATGCTCTACAATCTGTGGAGTGAGATCAGGATGATGCGTACGCCGTAGCTGCTTTATATACCCAGTGTTTGTACAGAGTCGGATTATCTGACTTTCGTCGGATATTCACGTATTTGTCAGATAAAGTCAGATTTTCAATATTTATGCATTATTTTTGGACGAATCTGTCAGATCTTGCATACATTTCTTTTTCAAAACTTAGCTCGAATGTCGTAAATTCTTTGGAATGCTAATGAAATAAGTTACTTTATTTAGAATATATATTGTTAATTGTTTGACAGCTTTGTTTTTTCATATTTTAAGTACTGGTGGGAAACTTAAGATTTCGGTTGCACAAAAGTAGGATTTTTATTTCTGCCTTGGTATAAACACTGTATACCTTTTGCTTAACGGTGTGAATCCATATGCATAGTGCATAGTATGTGGTTATAGGTTAACATTCTTTCTGATCCATTGACTGCATAATATGATTAAAACATAAAATTCACAAAACCAAAGCACTCACCCAGATTATATCCTCCATATCCAACTGATGTAGTGGCCACTTATCAAGCATTTAATTCAGTTTGAAAGCAGTCTTTGTCGCATCGCGACCGACAGCATGATGATGATGATTATGAATTCAGTTTGATGTTCCTGTATTATTTTGTTTATTTGTTTATTTACTTTTTGTGATGGGTGTGTTTATGCTACCCATGACGGTTAAGTTTAATTACTTGTTTTTGCCGCTAGACAGTAATTTGACAATGACACAGCAAGTAGTATAAAGTTGGGTTTAATTTCTTAAGCACAAGTACAAGTGTTGATCATCAGAAAGTTCAATTCAAATAACAACATGTTCAATCAAAGTAAGGTCAGGAAGCTTTTAACCCTAGCCTTTAGGGGTGGGCGGGTGGCAATTTTAAGGTTCAGTCCGTGTCCTCCTCATGCCCGTGTCGATGTGAGCTCTCAGTGGCAAACCTGGCCTTATATAGGCAACGACGGCAATTAGTTCAGAAATTTGTACATAGGCGGCAGTTCGATATCATTAGTTACGTAACCAAGTTTCATATTAAGAAAGTGAATATAGACGGCGCTAGTGTCCAACGCTTAAGGCAGTGTGGCCGGTTCACGATAGGTGGCAGCATAAGGCCTTCTTAGTGCAAAAGGCTATGGCTGTGTCCGAATGTCAAATTACCCATGTTGTGAACATCACGGAAAATGTTCTTGTGACTCCCATTTTTGTTATCACTTTCAGTTGTGTAGCTATCTACTGCATGCATTATTTTTTCTGTTTGTAAGCATTCTCCCACATCCCCCCCAAACCTCTGTGAGTTTGTTCATTCTACAATCGGATAGTTGTTTGGTTACCAATAGTTACTTTCTCTGACTGTTTTCACCTTGCTGTTTTTGTGGTCATTAGTTTTGTATCTTAAGTTTAAAGTTTAATTCCTGTATGTATTATAGCTAGCATATATACCCTCTAAGACCTAGTTTGAATTATCAGTGTATTTTCTATTTATATATCCATATATCTTTCTTTTTTTAAATTCATTGTATTTGTTGTTGTTAGTCTAGCAATGCATTTAGCTCTCTTTTGAATAATTTTGTATATGTTTCTATTGTCCCTGTACTTCTTTCTTCCACTCCCAGTGCATTCCATTCCCTTACCTTCATGTACTCAGTACTCCTCTCATTTGATCTCTTTTTGGCTCTGTTTATTATCAGTTTGGGGGCCATCACCGCCTCTTGTTTGCCTTTTTTATACCTGCACCCTCCCAGGCTTCCTTGTCTCCCTGAATGCTGCTATTTTGAGTTGTCCTTTTCTTCTGTCATTTAGTGTGTTGACTCTTGTTTTCCTATGTAGATCATCAGTTGGCTATCTATGTTCCACCTTCAGACATATCTTAACTGCTCTAAAGAAAGCCTATGTCCAACATTTCAGAGTGCCCACCAAAATTAGTTTGGTATATTTTCACTTCAAATGTCTCGAGTTAACCATTTAAAATAACAGTAAATTCAGACTAATGTAAAGTAGGTTATAATTATATTCATGTAATTATTTATTTATCTATTTATTTTATTTATCTGAAAACAATATGGCAGAAACTCAAAAACCATTGGCATCTATATGCAATGATTACTTATGCAAAAATTCTAAAGATTTGAATCGAATTGGACTAATGCTGCCTCACGATGAAAACAAGTGGGCAAGGTAAATAAATTCATCACACTTCTTTGTTTAAGCCCCAAAAAACTTCCAAGTCTTCACCAAGCTTTTCTATACAGTCCGAAAGCCGGGTAAAGTTTGAAGTTGCATATAGTCCGATAGTTGTGAGTTGCTCTTATTTTCAGAGATACATTTCTTTCTTTTTTTTTCTTGAAGATTTATACTGCCTATCATGGATTTTTTTTTTTTTTTTTAAATTTTTTATTGACGAGGTATTTACTCTGCCCATAACGTATAAGCTCCTGTCAGGGTGCTTGTTTTCAACGCTGGACAGCTGTGGTGCTGTCTTGATCTGTTCCTTTGCCCAGGAGTGTTTACCTGTGTCTGCTCAGGTCAGCCTTCTGCAATTTTGGTCGTTAGTAATAGCCTATGTTAGTTTTTTTTGAAATTTTCCAGTTTTTTTTGTCTAGTCTGAGTAATGATACCTTAGCCTACTATGTACATCTACTTGGGTGACATGCAGGCTTGTGGGAGAGGATCCCGTTCCATTCAGATTTTTGTTATTTGTTACAGCATCCTTTCACCTAAACCCTGTCCTTAGATAGTGCACTCGTGTGCTAGAACACACTCGGACCCTTTAGGACTGCAGCCAGGTGTGATGGCTGTGTTGCTTCCCTAGTCATTTTGTATTTCAGGGTGGATCAGTTGCAGGACCGTGGCCTGTCCACTTCTGTGTTGGTTTGTGCCATTACACATACCCAGGTGGACTGCGCCATGTGGTGATAGCTTTCCTGGTTTCCTTAATACTTAGGAGAGCTAATTTCCCTATTTTTTCTGTTTAGTGCCTACCACTTTTCCTGGCCTGTCTTTTGCTTTCTGTGCCAGTACACAGCAAGCATTCACGGCGCTCAGGGGCAGGTGCGGTTTTGTTGTGTTAGTAAGTAATTGTTTTCTTTAGGAATTTTTTGTAGTGGTCAGGGTTACGGATCGCCCGCAATTTTACATTTTGTTTATTCCAGGCATGTGCTGCCATGGTTAGTACACTTCTCTCTTGTATTTTCATGTTGCTTCTTTCCGTTAGGAGTATTGGGGCCGCCATGTGTCTAGTGTCCCTGCGGGGGGCTACTGTGTAATCCGGTTTCGTGGTGTAGTGGTGTGCTAGGATAAGTCTGAATAGACTTGTTTTCACCATTAGACAGTTTGTCGATAGAAAGCCCGAGCCTACACTTTTACTGACCTAAGGGATTTTTAACCTCCCACACCACATAGACATGAGAGCAACTGGCCTTTGATGATGCTGTAAGTTATGCACAGCAGTGGAAATCCAAATTGGCAGAGGTGGTGGCACAGGGAATCGAACCACCGACCTAGAAAAAAAGTCAGACACTCTAACCACTCTGCCACAGAGAACATATAGTAGGTTGATCGTTATAATCTGCCTTACTTTTGTTTGAAGTAACTTTGCTTTAAAATGACTAATCTGCGAGATATTTGAAATTCAAACATTGAAAATTAATGTTAGTGTGCTTGCCAAAACTTTGACCCCCATAGACTTCAGCAGTAACAGGTTCTATTAAATTGACTTAGTATCCACTTGTGCGTAGCACCAAATGCTTAATAAGTACACCAGTATCTAAGTTGGATATGTAGGTCCAAATCTAGATATGTGTTTTACTTTTGAAAATGTGATGCTTTTATTGGACTATGCAACTTTAACAGTGATGTATTCTGTTATATGATGTGTATTCTCACAAGTCAATGGGAACAGGCAGTAGCAACCTAGCCTCCCTGTTAGTATTGCAACAATAGACATGTTCGTAATTCCAGCCGCCTGGTGCATTGTGGGATATGGGACAGCAAAACAAACCCACACGAAGCACATCGCACATGCTAAAACACTGGCTGTTGCTATGAAATCTGCTAGGTGCAGCGCATTTCAGCTAATCTATGACATGCAAAATACCAATTAAGAAATATATATATTAAATTAAGATGTTAATTTTTTATCTACCATTGCATTTACATAAAACTAATCAGCACGTCTTATGCCTGGTACACACCTCCCGTATACGATTCACGCGCTAAAACTGACTGCGTTTCACAACCCGACCCGTCCCGTTTTGCGACGTGAAACTGGCCGATTCATTTTTTTAATGTCTTGCGATTCGAGTTTTAAGCCCTAAAACTGAGTTTTAAGTCGCGAATCGCAAGGCTCTGGTGTGCTAGGGGGTCGCACACCTAACGACTAAAACTCAAACTTAGTCGCGAAATGGGCAGTTTTAGGTCGTATACGGGAGGTGTGTACTGGGCATTATGCCATCTGCATTTAGATCTAGCCAAATCCGGTCTAGTACAGCTCGTGACTGGCAGTCAGCTTTACTTATTTTATTCTTGTTTTTATTTATATCTTATGGTTAATAACATCCATAGGGCTAGGGAATGGGTATGGTTCATCAGATATTAGTTATATATTTCTTTGAAACACTTTTCTTTTGACACACTTGACATTTTAAAATTGTGAAGAATAATTAAAAATGGTGATGTGAACATGAGCGTAAGACTAAGTAAAGTGATCGACTGATTGTTTTGTGGGGAATTGAATGTTTCTTAGCTCAACATGCTTAGTTATTGATAATTGTGTCTTAAATAGAATCATTATACTATTATGTTGCATGAGTGAATCCATGTTTATGCCTTATTGTTCTGGATTTCTATTAATTTTGAAATTTTTTTAATTTTTGCACTGCACCTATCGGAAAATTCAATGGCTGTTCGCATTTCTTTGCTGTCGATGCCATTTTCAGCGCATGCGCAGTCGGAATTACGAACTCGTCTATTGTAGGAACATGTTTTCTTCCCCTTTTGCTAATTCTCGAAAGAACAATAGGCGAACCGCCCTGTAACCGTTAATAATTAATAGCACATCCTAGTAGCCTAGTCGTTTATAATATCTTTTTTACATGCAATGTAATATACTTTCACCATTTTGTTTATATATTGTCTATTGGCGCATAATGGGGACCTTTCAGTTTGCATGACTCTCTAGTCAGTTGTCGCACCATGCCGGTCTCTGTAATGCTTTGGTTGGACAGAAGCAGTTCCTTCTACTATCAAGTGTGAGGATTTTGGTGTGTGTGGTGGGGGTGTATGGGGATTTAGGGGGGTGTGGTGAGGGCTTAGGGATGTGGTGGGGGCTGAGGGATGTGGTGGGGGTGTCGGGGTGTGTGGTGTAGTGGGGGTTGATGGTGTGTGTGGTGGGGGTGTAGGTGGTTTGTGGTGGAGGTATAGGGGTGTCTTGCAGAGCAGCACCTCACAATCTTTAGCATCCCTAAACCCCACCACACACCTACACTCCCACCACACACCCCACCACACACACCTATACCCCCCCACACTCCAACATACACACACCTATACCCCCAGAACCCATTACACCCCCACCACACACCTATACCCCCACCACACACACCACACCTATACCCTCACCACACACCACCACCACGTGCACCACCACCACACACCTACACCCCCACCACACACCTACATCCCCACCACACACATATATCCCCACCACACACATACACCCCCACCACACCCCTAAACCCTCACCACACACCTACACCCCCACCACATCCCTAAACCCCCACCACACACCACACACCACCAACACACACATACACACCTACACCCTTCTATCCAACTATAATGGCCGACTTGGACCAGGAACGGGTGCTGCCACCAAGTGTATAGCGAAAGAAATATGTATGAACCGCAGTGACTGGTGCTGTACATTATACAGCAGGAGCCACTCCCTTAATTCTACACGATCGGTGCTGTGACTAATACAGCACTGATCAAACTTAGATTATTTAGAATGTCAATTCCAATAGTAAGATGGCTGGAAGACCAGTGCTCCGGCGCTGACAAATGTCATATTCAGATGAATAAATACTTTACCCCAAAAAAAAAAAAAAGCTCATGGAAGGTCCCCATTGATTGTATGCTTTTACATGTAAAAGCGATGGTTGAATAAAAAAACTAAAAATTCTCACCGTGAATATATGGCCTATGCTGCCGACACAGCGTAAAGAAACCACCAATCAATCAATCAATCAATTAATCAATGTTTATCTAAGCATAATTAATGGGACACCATGCTATTTATGAATCCACTACCTCTTTCGCATGTATGATTTAACAATTTGTTATATTTGGGTTACAACTACCAAGATATATATATCATATCTAAAACCTAGCTTTTATATTTGATTCATGAGAACTGGTGTACTCAAAACTGGTTTATAAAACTTTTGAAATTAAGAGCTCTAGTTTATTTTATTAGCAGTAAAGATTAAAGTGTTATGTCACGAAGCATGGTTGAATATGTATTCATATGTCTTTCAGCATTATTTAGGTTTGGTCATTAATATGTAAGGAGGTCAGTAGCGGTGAAGAACAACCCATTAGAAAAAGTGGCGAGAACTGGTTTAGTATCAATCAACCAATCAGAGAAGCTGAGCTCCTGGTTCCCCCATCCAGTGTTTATCTCTATTGGCACAGAGTAGATGAGATGAGAGAGACTGCAAAACTACAAGACGGCGACTCTAGAATGATGTCGATTTGACTTTTATAGTCTACTAAACTACATGTTTTATTACATTTTTCAAATCAAAAGTAGCGGGTAAATATGAAAATCTATGTGAAGAATATATTTTGCTTCTTAAATTAAGAATTGATGTGCTCATTTCATTTACCCAGCCTTTTCGTCACTTTTTCTAATGGGCTGTCATTCCCCCTATATAATATTATGCTAGGTACACACATACCATTTTTCCGCACCCACCTACCGTATACGATCTAAAACTCCCCAAAAGTTGTGAGGTGTGCACTCCCCTAGCACACCTAGCGATTGCGATTCCTGACTAAAAACTCAGTTTTAGGGTTAAATGGGCCGATTACGATTGCGATTCGCGATTCGAAAAATGAATCGGCCCGTTTTCAGTTTTAAGCGGGTCGGGTTGAGTCGCGAGTTTTAGTGCGCGAATCGTAAACGGTAGGTGTGTACTTGTCATAACAGGATCACCCCGTACTCTGTGTAGGGGTCAATATTTTGTCTAGGTCAGCTATAAATTGGGCACTGTAAATAAAGTCGGAGTGCTCATTGTCTGCATCTGTGATATGGGACAAATCTCCCCATGTGTGTTGTGAATATTTATATTTAATTATGTATATCCATTATATTATTTCAAAGTGAAACTAAATTTATTTTGGTCATGTATTCTTTGCCTTTTGTATCCAGGGATTGAAAGATTTCGCTGACTTCCCGCGATTTTTTAGGACTTTGTGTTGTTTCTAAACGAATATCTATGACGTAAAATCACAACAAACAAATAATTTATTTCTCTGTATTATCTCCATTGACTGGCCTGTATACTGGTAGTAGTACATTTGCACAATTTCAGAAAGATTTGATACGTTTTGCGCTTCCTTTAAGGCTCGCTATGTCTGTGATGGCCGGCATTGGATCGGAAGAATTGCCTAAAAATACCAGAAGTTGGGTTTCATTTAGATAAAAGATTCACCCTATCCTTAAGTAGCTTTAGTATGGAACAGGAAGTAGAATCCATGGCTTCAGTATCAAATGGCTACTTATATCGGCACAGAGTTGGTGAAATGGAATAGAATGCAAAGAGACAAGATGGCGACACCAGAATGCCATCGATTTCACTTTTAAAGTCGATTAAACTACATGCTTTATTATATTTTTCAAATCAAAAGTAGCGGGTAAATAGTTAAGATATATTTGAAGAATATATTTCACTTCTTAAATTAAGAATTTATCTGCTCATTTCATTTACCCAGCATGTAGATATTTGTTGCCAGCTTTTATATAGGGGTGTTCTTCACCCCTCCTGTGGCTACCGCAGCAGTAGGGGGAGCAGGGGAACAGTGGATCACAGGGCACAGTGGATCGGTGGGTATTTATAGAAAATTAAACAATGGAATCCCGAGGCGATGTCACCAGTAAAAGCCTTCGGAGAATCTCCAATCAGGAAACATTTTTGTTTTCACCGAGACTTGCATTTGGAAAATTAGCATGGTAAAGTTTGTTTTTCACCATCAAAAGTAAATTTTCATGACTCTAATACTTCTGTGATGTAGTATAGATTATCTAGTAATAAGAAACCAGACATTATGTTTTTAATAGAGAGATGTTTTGTGAAGATTATGAACATGTGCTCTTTCTGCTGCAGGCTGCCATTTGTAGAAAAGAGTCACGTCTGCCATTTGTAGAAAAGAGTCTTAAAGTGGCACAGTGGACCGGCACACATTGGATCACTTCATATTCTAACAACTGAGTCAGATTATTCAGCATTTGCTATCCCAAGATTTGGTTTAGATATGTTGTTAGTCTAATCATATTGCAATGATTGTAAATTTTGCAGAAATGTTGATCTTGGGATCTTTGTGTGAAGCCAGTTACAAGAAAGGACATTTTTTAATGTCACTGACATGACATGTATCCAGCAGATGTTATTTTGTAGGTTGAATCAGTTCTGATATTGTAATTTGTGTATAACATTCAAATGAATTGTTTTGCATGAAAAATTAAACTGATCATAATGTCTGACTCACTCTGCCCCGGGCTCATCCACTGTGCCCTGGTTGCTGATCCAGTCTACCCCGGTAATGTAGTTGACAGGATAAAAGTGTCAAGATTGTATGGCCAACATCAGCCTCTGTCGGTTACCGTTTGGATATTAACCATGCTACCATTAACCTGGGAGAGACCAGACGGGATGGCCGAATGAGTTAGAGCGTCCGTCTCCCATGCTGGTAGATCGTGGGGTCGTGGGTTCGAGTCCCGGTCGAGTCAAACCAATGACTTTAAAATTTATACTCGTCGCTTCCTAGCCAGGCGCTCGGCATTATTAGGATAGGGCAAGGACTGGTGTGCTCAGTGTCAGGATAATGTGACTGAGTGGGATACCAGGTCATGGTGCCGGTGGCCTGGTTTCCCAGTGGGACAGCACTATAAAGTCGTCATGAGTGTGCACTGTCACAAGTCGGTACCCGTCCTGATATGACCTTAGATGTTGCTAGGACGTAAAACAACAACAAACAAACAAACTTAACCTGGGAGAAAATCTGGAAAAGACGATTTGTGGTCCACTGTGCCCCGGCTCCCGCTACGGGGTGATTCTTTTATGTAGGTTTCATTCAGTGCTCTCCCAGCACGATCCAAGCTCAATCCCTCTGATCAGTCAGTACAGACTATCCTTGGAGAGCTGTCTGCTGTTGTGACTGTCATCCGCCTCATCGTCATTTCCGCTTGTTTTTCCCCCTTATGTGATCACTTTCATTCCTGAGTAAGCATTTTTTGTAATGTTTAGTAACAAATAAACATGTGCATTACTGAAATACCACGTCAGTTGTTGGCGTTATTAAATACTACAGTTGCATTAAAGCTGCATAGTCTGGTGAAAACATCAAATTTTCAAAACCAAACCAATTATCTAGATTTGATTCTACATATATAACTGAGATACTGATGCACTTATTAAACATGTGTCACCACATAGAAGGGAATACTGAGGCAATTGCATAGAACATGTTACTGCAGAAGCCTATGCTGTCAGTTTTGGCCTGCATGCCAAAACTAATTTTGCATGTTTGCACTTCAAATATCTCAAAAGTTAGCCATTTTAACTCAAAGATACTTCAAGGTAATGAAAGGTAGGTAGTACCAGTCAACCTAATATGTTTATCTCAGAAAATTACAAAAACTCAAAAATATCGGACTATGTAACTTTAAGTGACAGAAAGTGTAGATACTATTAATACTATTAATAAGCAGTCATACTACTGTTGTACGTGGTCTGTGTCTGGAAAACTAATGTTTTGATGTTCCTAAGACCCCAGTCACACTAGAGCTTGCGACCATCATAGACCAAAGAACCGACACTCACAAGTGACGTCCTTGCTACCAAAACAATGGTGTCCGATATCTGGACGTCACTGGTGAGTGTGGGTTCTTTGGTCTAAGGTGGTCGCAAAGTGGTCGTAAGCTGTAGTGTGACTGGGGTATAAAGCACCATCACACTAGGCTTGCGACCTATAGCAACAAAACAATTCCAGTCACCGGCGACCTCCTTGCGAGCAAAGCAAATAAAACAGGGACAACAACGGTAGGCGAAGACTGGTTGTCGATTGGTCAGCGAGTGGTCGCCGACTGATTTGTGACCGATCGGTGATCAGTCGACAATCAGTCACACGACTGATCGCCGATTTATCTAAGAACAGGGATTTGTTTGTTGGAGTTTTACGTCCTGGCAACATCTAAGGTCATAAGATGGGTAGCGACTTGTGACAGTGCACACTCATGGCAACTTTTATAGCGCTGCTCCACTGGGAGACCTGGCTGCCAGCACCATGACCCGATATCCCATACAGTCATGTTATCCTGAAACTGTGCTAACTAATCTTTGTCCTATCCTATTAAGCAACAAGTATCAATTATATATGTCATTGGTTTGACTCGACCGGGAATCGAACCCCGATCTCCCGCACGTGGAGCCTGCACTCTACCGATTCGGCCAACACCTCTGGTCTAAAACCTGGGAAGACTGGTTGACGACAAACGGTCAGCGATTATTCAGACCATCGATTGGCAACTTCTCTAAGACGAGGGAAGACTGGTCGGTGACAAGTCGCCGATGGTTCCCAACTGGTCGCATACTGGTTGCTGATCACCCCCCCCCCCCCCCCCCACACACACACACTTACTTTGGATCAGTCTGGGACTGATCGCCGATTGTTGCCGACTGATCACCAACCTATGGACCAGACGGGATGGCCGAATGAGTTGAGCGTCTGTCTCCCATTTTGGTAGATCGTAGGATTCGCACCTATGGGTTCGAACCCTGCTTGAGCCAAACCAATGACTTAAGAATTGATTGATACCTGTCACTTCCTAGCCAGGCACTCGGCATTATTAGGATAAGGCAAGGAGAGTGTTAGGATAATGTCACTGAGTGGGATATCAGGTCACGGTGCTGGCAGCTTGGTCTCCGCGTGGGGCAGCACTATCAAATTTGCTGAAACACATAACAGCTAGTTTTTGTTTACTTCTTTGGGTTGATCATATTAGCAACATCTAAGGTAATATCAGGATGGGTATCGATGTGTGACTGCCCACTCATGACGACTTTATAGTGCTGCCCCACTGGAAGACCAGGCCACTAGCTTTATGACCCGATATCGCACTCAGTCACACTATCCTGATGCCGAGCAAACCAGTGCTTGCCCTATCAAATTAATGCTGAACTCCAAGCTAGATAGCGACAAGACAGTATTAATTTGGTAAAACATTGGATTGACTTTAATTGGGTTCGAACGAGCCAAGCCAATGGCTTACAAAAAAAAAAGCCTTTCATGGTGACTTGTCCACATATTTCTGCACTACTACCACACACCTGTCAACATTTGAAAATTCTCATGGGGGATGTTATGCGGGAAATCAATTTTTACGCCATTCACGCACAGGTTCAACAACTCGTAATGAAAGTTTATCAGTACACACATTTTCTTGCACCATAAAACATGAAAAAAAATGTAATTACAAGTTTTAAAGAATTCCACGTATCTGCATAATCTCACTGCGGATAATGTCTTGGTCTTCGTTAGCTTGGATAAAGAAATTTCAAACAGAAGTGGAGGTGTTCTGACCTAGCAACATCTAAGGTCATATCAGGATGGGTACCGACTTGTGACAGTGCGCACTCATGGCGACTTTATCGTTCTGTCCCACTGGGAAACCAGGCCACTGGCACCATGACCTGGTACCCCACTCAGTCACATTATCCTGACACTGAGCACACCAGTCCTTGCCCTATCCTAATAATGCCGAGCGCCTGGCTAGGAAGTGACAAGTATCAATTTTTAAGTCTATTGGTTTGACTCGACCGGGGTTCGAACCCACGATCTACCAGCACGGGAGACAGACGCTCTAACTCATTCGGCCATCCGGTCTGGTTCTCTAAAAGCGGGAGATCAGGCTTAAATTGAATACCCGGTCTGGAGGTCGGGGAAGGGACTTAAAATCGGGGGGGCTCCCACCGAAATCGGGAGACTTTTTTTTCTTCTTTTTTTTGTCCATTAGTTGTTTAAGCAGGGGAAATTTCAGTCATAGACGACTGGTCTTCCTCATTCCACTGCTGGTCGGTAGAAAGCCCGAGCCTACACTTTTACCGACCCAACGGATTTTTAACCTCCCACACCACATAGACATGGTATGAGAGCAACCGGCCTTTGATGACGCTGTAAGTTATACACAGCGGTGGAAATCCAAATTGGCAGAGCTGGGGGCACAGGGAATCGAACCACCGACCCTCAGATTAGGAGTGTGACCTAGAAAAAAGTCAGACACTCTAACCACTCTGCCAGAGAGAACGCCACTTGACAGGTATGCTACCACTTTCCGTTAAGAGTAACTATGTAGTTGCATGCTTGGGTCTCTCATTAAATTCTTTTTGGATAAAAATAATTTGCTAAAAGAACAGGCATAATGGCGTCCAATAATGAGGTATTGTATTCCAACTGAAATCGGATCTGCGAGCTCAAAATAATGTGGTGTTCTGGGAAAGATTGAAGTGAGATTAAAACTAGTAAACGGGAGATGGCATTCTTAGCTGGTGCCCCGGTCTCCTTCTGAAGAGACCGAATCGGCAGAGCGCGGGCCTCGCATGCGGGAGATCGGGAGTTCGGTTCCCAGTCGAGTCAAGCCAATGACTATACAAATTGGTAGTTGTTGCTTCCTAGCCTGGCGCTCAGCATTAATAGGATAGGGTTAGCTCAGTGTCAGGATAATGTGACTGAGTGGGATATCGGGTCATGGTGTGGGTGGCCTGATTTCCCAGTGGGGCAGCACTATAAAGTCGCCATGAGTGTGCACTGTCACAAGTCGTTACTCGTCCTGATATGACCTTAGATGTTGCTAGGACGTAAAACAAAAACAAACAAACGTCCTGATATGATCTTAGATGTTGCCAGGATGTCAAACTCCAACAACGAACCAACCTTCTGAAGGGTCTTGAATAGACTACATCACGGTTCCAGCGGTGCGGTGCATTGTGGGATGCGTCAGAGCAAAACATACCCGCGAGAAGCACATGGCTAATGCTAATAGACTGGGTGCAGCTATGAAATATGCTGGTTTCAGCTTATCTCAGCTCTTGTTTGAAACATAGAATACTAACTAAAAAAATATATATAATAAATTGAGATATTAATCTTTTATCCAGCATTGCATTTACATCAACATAATCAGCACATCTTATGCCATGTGCATTTAGATTTAGACAAATCTAGGCACTCAGACTAGTGTTAGAGCCATAGCCAGAGTCAGTTTTATTTATTTTATTCATATTTTTATTTATATTCTATGGTTAATGACATATGTAGAAATAGAAAATGAGTAGGGTTAATCAGATATTGGTTATATCTTTCTTTGAAACAAGCTTTTGTTGAGACATTTGACATTTTAATATTTAGAACAAGAATTACTTCTGGCTAATCAATGGTGGTGTAAACATTAGCCTGTAAAGTGACTGAAATTGTATGTTTCTTAGCTCAAAATGCTTAATTATGGAGAGGTGTGTCTTAAACATATTCTTTATATTATTATATTGCATCCTTCCATCCATGTTTATGCCAAATTGTTATGTATTTCTATTTATCTTGAATAAAATGCCAGTTTTGCCCTACGCGTATCGGTAAACTCAATAGCAGTACGCCTTTGCTTTACTCCCAACGCCGTTTTCAGCACATGCGCAGTCAAAACCGTGATGTAGTCTATAGCTGCGTTTACACGGGCAAAAAGTAAAACAATCTAGGCAAAGCGTTTTACCTGAGGCGTTTTAGTGGCGCGTTTACACGGACCAAATTTGAAAGTGTTTCGGCTGCCGGGAACCAGCCTTAGTGGTGAGTCTGTAGCCGGCGAGCACTGCTATTTGTTTAGTTTACATTCGTCGATTCACAATATGAATAACGACGCCAATCTAGCAGCTACGTTAATATCGCTTGGAATTTAGGGTTAATTTAATTCAATTTCATTATTAGAGTATGTTATTCTGTTAAATATGATGGCATTCAATAGATTTCGGCATAATCGGTCCCTAACACTGCTGGGCACCAGTGTATAGTTACAGCTGAGCCTGTAGCCGGCGAGTACCGCTATTGTACACTATCGCCGCCCAGGAACCAGCTGAAACGTTTCCTGTAAACCACCTCCCGAGGTGGTATATGTGAAACGTTTCAGCTGAAACGTTTCAGCCCTAAAACACCTCAGCGGCGCGTTTACACGGGCAAATGTAAACCGATCTAGGCAAGTGGTTCTACCTAGGGCGTTTTAACTCGCCCGTGTAAACGCAGCTTATCAGACGAGTTCGTAATTCCAACTTCCCATGCATTGAACATGGCATTCAAATCAAAACAAGGGCAAATGTCCATTGGATTTACCTACACACGCGACACAAAGGTGTTTTGCCTTGGAATATCTGAAATTGAAGAATTTGCCAAAAACATGGATACCCTCATGCAAAATAATAATATAATGAATATATTGATTACATGGCTGTCCACAATTAAGCATTTTGAGCAGTTAAACATCTATATCCCGACAAAACTGTCGGTCATTATAACGCTGTATAGTCCAATGAAGCATCAAATTTTCAAAACCAAAACATCCAGCTAAATTTGATTCTACATATCAGACTTAGATACCAATGAACTTAGTAAGCATTCGTTGCCACATAGTAGAAGAGGCATTATTAGAATAGGGCAAGGACTGATTTCCTGATCATCAGTATAGTGTGATATTGGGACATGTTACCGGCAGGAGGATATATCCGAATGATGCAGCACTATGAAGTCGTCATGAGTGCGCATCGTCACAATTTAGTGCCCGTCGTGATATTACCTTGGATGTTGCTAGAACCTGAAACCTAAATAACTAAACAGACATTGTTGCTTATTCTGCAGTGTAATCTGATACTTTACTCAATATATTAAAGCTGTCATGAAGCTCCGATGCACAGAATTCATAAAATATGTCTAAAATACTAAAGTCGAGATATATATATTATTATATATATCCAACCCCTCCCACGTGCTCATAATGTCATGATATTGATAGCTTCGCTCAGCCGGTCATAAACGCTGCTGCTCGTACAGCTTATATATGGTGAAACATAAAACTTTGTCCATTGTAGCGATCAACATACTATCTGCTTATGCATTTGTTCAGGATAATCTGATTTGTTTTTTACATGGTGTTTCATGATCCCAATAGAATACATATTGATTTGAAGCAAATGTCCTTGTGTTTTCCACGTAACTGTTTCTGTGCTGGTTTGTGTCAATCGTTACAGTGGACAAAAAAATAATTAGTTATCACCTTTTGAGGCAGGCTCATATATATATATATATATATATATATATATATATATATATATATATATGTATATATATATATATACCTTATGCTATTTATTTACCAATATAATAATAGAACCAGACGGGATGGCCGAATGAGTTAGAACATCCATCTCCCGTGCTGGTAGATCGTGGGATCGTGGGTTCGAACCCTGGTCGAGTCAAACCAATGACTTACAAATTTATACTTGCCGCTTCCTAGCCAGGCGCTCAGCATTATTATGATAGGGCAAGGATCAGTGGAATGAGGAAGACCAATCGTCCATGATTGAAATATCCCCTGCTTAAACACATAATGTACACCCACAAAAACACACAAAAATATAAAGCACAATAGATACAAACTTTCAATGCTAAGCTAAGACTAGCGACTAGAATGTTTACCTCACGACCCATATAATAAACATTAAATCATTTCCACACTCTTGAAAGGTTCCGGATATAAAACCTACGTTGAATAGACTTAATTATTGTTGCATGTCTTCTACTGTCATTTGCAGATCGTGCCAATAGAATGACCATGAATGACCTTGTAAGTGCGAACTCTTCTAGAATATTAACTTGTGCTAATCAGATGGCCCCCCTCCGCTGCCGATGACATTACACTGTATAGCACATCACTGAAACCATAAATTGTAAAACAAGACATCTTGACACGTTGAGTTATGTACAGCGAGTGACTCTATATTCAGGATCAAGGTACAACTACCGGCGGTCACATGACCGTTTTTTAAAAAGTTTTTTTTTTTATTGAGGCTGTATTTATTCTGTCCATAGCATGTAAGCCTGGGTACCCAGGCTTGTTTTCAATGCTGGCCAGCTGTAGTGTTGGTGTTGTCTTACCAAACAGTAGCTGCTGGTAAGTTATTTGATTGTCTGCATTTCAGTAGCAGATAGATAGTCTGTTGGTACGTTTAGTAGTCTATGTTAGTTTTTTTGGGCCCTCTTGGCATTGTATTTTTGTTCTATTCTTATTACTATGTTAGTTGTTTTCTTAAGGTTCTATGTTAGTGTTTTGGGGTTTTCTTGGGAAGAGTTTTCCGCTTTTTTCTACTTAATTCTATACTAGCCTATTTTATTTACATGTCCAGAGGCTTGTACGTAATAGGTGGTTGAGTTATGTTTGTTTGAAATTGATTTGATTTATATTGTTGTTGGATATGTTATCTGGCTTTTATATTTACGGTTATCCCAACCTGGGCTGTCCAGTTGGTGGGCCGTGACATATCACCTGCCCCCTCTTGTGGTGCAGTTCAGTTGGGGCAGTGACCTGTGACGTAGTGTTCTTTATCGTCTGCTAGCGTTTGGGTACTCAGCTACAGATATGTTACATCTATTAGGTTTTCCACCACCTTCTCAATCAATCAATAGTTCCATCCTCTAGTCGAGGGTTGGATGCAATGGTTCTCCACTTGTCCCGATGTTGTGCTGTTCTGATAGACTGTGAATAATTCAAGCCTGTCCACTGTGAAATATTTGTAAACCATGATGTTCTTGGTCTCCCTCTCCCTCTGCTGCCATTCACCTTCCCTTCCAACAATGTACGGTATATTGAACTCTGACGAATGATGTGGCCAAAATAAATAAGTTTCTTTGTCTGTATAGTGGCCTTCTACCACACTACAAATATGTGATTATCCATTGTATGAGAGGTACCCCCTCCTTCCTTTTCACACACCCAGTTTTCAATATCTCTTTAACCCCCCCCCCCTCCCCCCCGCCACACACACACAATGTATGTAAGTCATGACATGTTACGCATTGCAGGACAGTCATCAACTCGTGGCCATCGATTTAAAGTTGCATAGCCCGATGGTTTAAAGTTTCTGTCATTTTCTGAGAAAAATACATTACATTGATCACTATAGACTACTGTGATATATGCGTAATAGACGTATAGGTGTGTGGCTAATATATGTTAATGAGATGCAGAGTTTGAGACAAAGGAATATGCTAATGAGATGACGTCATGGAAAGTTTAGCCGGCGGGTCAAGTGAGCCCTAGGCCGTGAGTAAACCATTCAGGATCCAGAAGTCAAAGTGTTCAGACGTTGTACTTTCACAACTACCTTACTTTAGTTTGAAGTAACTTTTATTTTAGATGTTTAACTTTGGAGACATTTGAAGTACAACCATGCCAAATTAATGTTGGTAAGCACGCCAAAACTCTGACACCATAGGCATCTGCAGTAACAGGTTCTCTTAAATTGCATTTGTATTCCCTTCAGTGTGCTGACGAATGTTTAATAGATGCACCAGTATTTAAGTTAGATATGTAGAATCAAATCTAGATAATTGTTTTGGTTTTGAAAATTTGATGCTTTCATCGGACTATGCAACTTTAAGATTAATAAAATAGGAGTAAACAATAGGATAAGAGGTCATTTCCTCTCACAAAGAATAGTGAATGACTGGAATTCTCTTCCACATGATACAGTGACCGTCAATTAATGCAATTAAAAGTAGGCTAGACAAACATTGGGTGAATCATCCCCCATCTCTATGGATGTTGTTGACTGATATTACCGAGAAAGAACAATAGGAGTGGTGTATAGGCAAAGTTTTGCCTTCCCACTGTATAAGATATCTATCTATCTATGTGCAACTTTTGTGGTTTACTCAAATGTTTTTATAACATGAACCACTGCCATCTTTTGACCTGATGTACTATTTTCCTAGAGATGTGTGTGTGTGTGGGGGGGGGGGGATTCTGGAAAAGCAGTACTTTTTGTACCACCATGAAAATATTTAAAACTATGGATCACCACTCTTATTATGCATTTAACATTCAGACACAATCAGACAGAATCCATTCATGTATATCTGACCATCCTAGCAGGCGGTTGTGACCAGACACAGCAGGTATCAGGGTGGCCAGGAGCCACTCACAGGTGGCGCTATAGTGGCAGAAGCAGGAACTAACTCCTATGACAGTAGGAGAGTAGGTAATAACTAATACATACACGATAACTGATAAGTGGTAGTCTCCTTGGTTATATTCCCATAATAGATTATACAGCATATATATATATATATATATATATATATATATATATATATCCTCCGGTGCGACTGACACGTGTCGACACCCATTGGAGGAGAGGTGGGCTGCAGGTGGCACCACCTGTCAAGTGCAGAGTTTTACAGAGTATAGCCATGGTAATAACGGTATTAATCAATATATAATGGAAACAATTCCCTTCGTATTTTTATACTCGCATAATGTGTTATACATCACACACATATATATATATATATATATATATATATATATATATATATATATATATATATGAAGAGCTCTTTTCTAAAACGCAATAAACGCCAATCCAAAAAATGAGTTTGCAATGCCAATGCCAAGTTTGTAGATCAGGTTTAGGAAAAGAGCTCTTAATATATATATATATATAAAGAGCTCTTCACACACACATCATAATATCTGAGAGTGTTGTCCATTCGTCATCATGAACTCTCAGATTCTGTGAGGACGTGGTGGCCGAATCGGTAGGCAAAGTGCAAGCTTCCCGTGCGGAAGGTTGGGAGTTCGGTTTCCAGTCTAGTCAAACAAATGACTGTAAAATTGATACTTATCACTACCTAGCCTGGTGCTCGGCATTACTAGGATAGGGCAACGACTGGTTTAGCTCAGTGTCAGGATAATGTGACTTAGTGGGATATCACTTTTTCAGGGCATGGTGCGGGTGGCCTGATTTCCCAGTTGGGCAGCACTATTAAGTCACCATGAGTGCACACTGTCACAAGTTGGTACCCATCCTGATATGACCTTAGATGTTGCCAGGATGCAAAACTCCAACAAGCACCCGATAATATGACCTTAGATTGGTTGATTGATCGATTGGTTGGTGGTTGTTTTACGCCGTGTCGGCAGCAAGGGCCATATTCATGACGAGCTATGACCTTAGATGTTGATGGGATGTAAAACCCCAAGAAATACATACATATATATAAAATATATATCTATATTATATACATAATTATATCCATAACACATATATAAATATATATATATATATCCATAACACATATATATATATATATATATATATATATATATAGATTAGTTAGACGAATCTTACCTGGGTATAGATGATGGATAACTATTGTTTTACCGAGGTAGGAGCCTCGGTTAGACGTGGGCGAGGGAGAAGGAAGCACATCCGGGTCCAGCAATCTTTACCTACTAATTCAGGATAAAAATGATTCTAAAAAACAAACCTAAGGTCATCTGACCCAATCCTAGTATGAGTGATTGAATAGACGTGGCAGGGCGTGGTGGGTGGGCCCTCGCCCACGTCTAACCGAGGCTCCTACCTCGGTAAAACAATAGTTATCCATCATCTATACCCAGGTAAGATTCGTCTAACTAATCTATTTTACCTCGGTATGCCGCCTCTGGCTAGCCGTAGGCTAGGGAGACCTTTACGTAATAGCATTTTTATCCTGATATTCCTGTTTGTTATTATTATGTTGTGATCAAGTCTTATTTATGTAAATGGAAAAACGATTTGTATGACCAATAAAGAGAAAAAAGTTTAGGTTTTTCTTACCTCTTTCTTTTTAGTTGGCGAGTAGCCTCTGTGCTATCGGCTGAGGCTTCTCTAGTCGCTTGTGATAATGTCTAGCAAACGATCTAGCGGTCTTCCATCCGGCGTGAGCTAGGATCCGTTTAAACGGAGATGCCTAGTAATCTTGCCTTGGAAACCATTGCACCCCGTGTAGAGTGCGATGAATATCTGTCTGTATTGACTCCAGATAGTTTTAACACATTCATGGTCCATCTGGCGAGGGTATCCCTGGAAATGGCCTTGTGTGGCTTAATAAAGCTCACCAAAAGTTGTCTTGAGTTTCTTATTAACCTTGTCTTGGATATATAATTCCGTATCGCGGAGACTACACATAATTTACGATCCTGTGTGAAACTCGTGACACCGATTGTGGAAAGGGGGTCACCTAAACGATTTGATTTTAATAAAGTCGTTAAATCAAATGTTGCTTCCTTGTTATCAATTTCCAGACCATTGAGTGACAGGGCGACTATAGTTTGGCCCCTGTGTCCTGTGACGAGGAGAAGCAACACTGCTACTTTGAAACCTAATAGCTTAACGTCCAGAAATTTATTTTCTGGCCATTTCTTGAAGAGGTTGAACACAAGAGAAACATCCCAAAACCTATTATATTTGGGTTTAGGTGGATTCCTCTGATAAATTGATCGTACGATCCAACAAATAACATGGTGTTTACCCATTGTTTGTCCACTAACCCGAGGTAGGATTATTGACAGAGCACATCTGGCAGCATTGATCGCGCCATATCCTAGACCTTCGTCCTCTAAGAAACGTAGGAAGCGTCCTACCTGGGATACTGTGGGATTCATTGGCTTCACCTTCTTAAGCAAGCAATAAATACCCCATTTCTTTAAATAGGTAGTATACATCTTAAACCGTTCCTTTCCTCCACGCATCATCAACCAAACGCTGTTGTGTAATTTTGTCCAAACCGAATTGTTCCAAGTACTTATTTAGAAAAGGAATGCCACCAATGGAGTTGTCGACACGTTTCCGTGGCGTTCTAGTGGTCCCTGATGCTTCAGGTTTCCTCGGAATCTTGGGAAGCGTAGGCTGCTTTTGGCTGTGGCTAGTAATCGCGGTAGCCACGGTTGAGTGTGCCATTCGGGGACGATGAGGATGGCGTGTGTTCCCTCCATTTGTATCTTTCTGGCGACTTTGCTAATGATAGTAAAGGGGGGGAAAATGTAAAAGAAATGATGTTGCCACTTTAGTGAGAAGGCATCGATGTGCCAAGCATTTGGTTCGGGGTGCCACAAAACATATTTCTCGAGTTTAAAGTTATTACGCGAAGCAAATAAATCGATATGAGGCGAGCCCCAAGTGTGACAGATGTGTTTGAATATGGATGGATTTAGTGACCACTCTAAGTGATCATGGAACTGGCGACTCATTCTGTCAGCAAGACAATTCTGCGTGCCTGGAATGTGTGTCACAGTTAACCAAACGTCAAAGGTTTGAGCCCAGTTCCAAATGAGTAGTGCGATTTCATTACACTTGATTGATTTTGTACCTCCCATATTCCTGACATAAGCCATTGCTGTGGTGTTATCCGTGAGGATACGTACATTATTTTTGGGGACTTTAACAAGGCTGGTTAAACCTAAATAAATGGCCCTTAATTCTAAAACGTTAATATGATCGGGTAGTTCCGATTCTAGCCATCTGCCGCCCGTTGCTACATCATTTCGATGTGCCCCCCACCCTTGGAGAGAAGCGTCCGTGGTAACAGTAGTATCGGGCTCCCCCATTCTAATGGGGTTGGGAGATTGATCAAAGTGCTTTAGCCACCAATGAATGTCGGCAAGGCCGTTTGCAGAAATAAACATGGTCTTTTCAAAGTTTCCCTTTGCTCGGGCCAGAGCTAGATTCTTATCAATTTCAAGTGATTTAATGTGTGCCGCTCCGTATAGAATAGCCGGGCTATATGAAACCATGATACCGATAAGGACTGCGACCTGTCTAATCTTTGGCCTAGAAATGTCTAACAGCTGAATCGCTGTGTGGTAAAGCTTATCTTTCTTTTGGCGTGTAAGCGAAACGGTCATAGCCGTGGTGTTTAAAAATGAAACCTAGACACTTAAGCTCCTTTGTAGGAGAAAAGACGGATTTCTTGTCATGTATGAAGAAACCTAAATTTGCAAAAATTTTACACAAATCTTGAACGGCGAGATCACATTGTGTGAAAGATTGGCCCATAATGAAAGAATCATCAATGTATGGAAACATACAATGACCCAGTTTTGCCATGTGTGAAAAAATTGGTTTCAACAGCTTAGTAAAAAGGCGTGGTGCACAGGCCAAACCATTTGGTAGGCAGGTAAATTCAAAAAGCTGGCCATTCCAGAGGAACCTTAAAAAACTTTCGATCTATGTGGTGAATAGGAACCGTATAGTACGCATCTCTCAAATCCACACTCGCTAGCCAACAATCTGGGGTAATTAAATCACGAGCTGTTTCTAAGGAAAACATTTTGAAATGTTTGTATTCAATGATTTCATTTAATTGGGTTAAATCTAAAATCAATCGAATGGTGCCATCTGGTTTAGGAGTGGAGAAGATATTTGAAATAAATTCACCTTCAGTATGTTCAACTCTGTTGACAATGCCTTTAGCTTCAAAAAGTAAAAACTTGTTGATCGAGCTGAAACTTTTCTAGCGAATTAAATTGATAAGGAAAAGGAGCTCTTTTCTGGACAGGCAATTGTGTGAAAGGAATGTGAATGCCTTTAACAATACTAATAACCTCTGGGTTAGTGGTTAACTGTTGCCATTGATGTAAATAATTAACAATATTGCCTGCTTGAGAAAAGCTTACTTCAGTTTGTGTTTCCTCCGTGACCATTTCAGGGTCAGGAGGTTGGAAAGTTTGTGTGGCGTTCTCTACTTGTTCCCTGGTTTGGGGAACTGTGGTTTGGGAACGAAGTCTCTCTTGTAGCCGCGGTTGTCGTTCCAGTTTGAGGCTTGTCTGTCGCCTCGACCTCTTCCCCGCTGGCTGAACGGGAAGGACGGTCCGCCCCTGAACGGCCTTCCTCCTCTGCGGAAGCGAAAATCCGTCCTAGCCCGTCTGAACCCGGCTGGGTTTTGGAATTTACGGCCCTTTGCTTCGGTGTTCTTAGCACTCTTGTAGTCTACCTCCACCTGCTTGTAAAGGTAAGCCAGCTGACCCCCAAACATCTTGGATTTATCCAGAGGTTTGCTTTTGATGGGGGTAGGTCCTGAATACACAGTGTATTCTTTGCCGTCATGATCTGTCACTTTCTTTGAGCGTGCGACTTCTTTGCCCGCATCGGTGGTGACCGATTTGAAAACATTTTCAAATCTGCGATGAGTCATGTAGTTACTCGCTGCTGCGAGTAGGGCAATGCCCCGGTCCATAACCCGAGCCAAAGACGAGAACTTGTTCTCGGTTTGCATTCTGTTAGCGACAGGGATAATGGACGTCAAGGCCCCCAAAACTGCCTTATGGATAACGCAGAGGGCAGTTTCGTACCGGCGACGCTCGTCAGACAAATGGATGCCCGCATCCATCTCCTTAGACACTGTAGCGGGGATACCCTTGACTCCAGAGATCTGTTCAGTCAATTTGTTGATGACTTCCACTGGCTTAAAGGTGGTGAAATGGCCATTCACCGTTTTGCGCATCATAGTAGTGGTACGCACCTTGTTAGCTTTCTTTTTGACAATTTTCTTGCCTACTTTAGCCCCTATTTTGGCGTAAACGCCTGCGCGTTCCGTATCAGAATCAGACTCCGTGGAAGAAGAGTCGTCTGACGAGTCCGAGGACGAGTCTTTCTTTTTCTTTTTCTTTTTCTTGGACTTTTTGGAGCGCTTAGTGTTAGCCTTCTTGGTGAACTCGTCTCCCGAGCTGCTAACCGGGCGACGTTTCTTGCCGCGCGCTTTCGGTTTCGGAACCTCAGGTGCCGAAACCGTGTCTTCCTCATCTTCCGAGAAGTCTTCCCAATCCTCATCAGGGATTTGGGAAGGGTCTACAAAGGTATGAGCCTGGAATTGGCGCATTTTCTCCTCCACCATAGCCGCCATCTTAGCCTCCCAACCTACAGGTTGAGGGGGCTGATCACTGTCCTGATCAGAGGCATGTGGCCCGGGCTGTGGGGACGGCGGAGCCGTAGCCGGTGGTGACGAATCGTAATCCGTAGGAGGGACGCCGACCGCTGCAGCGGGCGGCTTATTCCGGCGAGTGGCCATCGGTTCCTGTAACGAAATAAAGCGTTACTAAACCGGAATCATCTCAACTACACAAGTGTAAACTGGGTTGAGGAACAAGGTACAGAGAATGTGTATTCCAACGTGTCAGTACAGGCGTGAAGCTAAATTTTGCCGTAGGTGTGTGGTAACGAAACCAACCAAACGGGGGGTATCGATCGTGAGATCGCCCACTCTCTCTGTTCCGTACACTTCTCCCACCTGTGGCTACAGCGCCAACAAGTTGGAGAAAATATTACGAAACTCGGAGGTTCGCCTTAAACCGGTCTGGGGTGTTTATAAAAAACACCCAGAAGCATCCCCAACATCATCCTCTATTAGGATCCGGGAGACTTTCTTAGGAAATGAGCAACTCGGGTTGCCATTTCTCCCTGTCTGAAAAACAGGTGTCGATAGAACTGCAGTATCGGTTTCGTTAGTGCCAGCGGCACCCAAAGTTCTATCCGTAAGTTAAAAAACACGTACAAAGTCCAAATTGGACGTGAGAAAGTTCTGAACTTTCATACGGTGATGCTATAAAGCATCATAAACAAAGTAGGCTAATAAAAGGTACTTACTTTTGAACAAAAGCAGTAGTAGTAGATAAATCCTGTTGGAGCAACTCACAAACGTCCTCCCGTTGTGAGTCACTTATGCTAATTGCTGGACCCGGATGTGCTTCCTTCTCCCTAGCCTACGGCTAGCCAGAGGCGGCATACCGAGGTAAAATATATATATACATGCAGGGTTTGAATGACAATGGGAATGCCCATAGTCCAGGTGGGACCCGAAGGTGGCGCCACCAGTAGCAGTATGTGGTATAGGAGGTGAATACATCGAGGATAATGGTTGGTAGATAATGACATAGAACAATTATAATAATAATTCCATTCCGCACCTTTATACTCGCATAATGCTTATGCATCACATATATATATATATTACAGCACACCGTCATTGATAATATGACGTTAAAACATTAAGAAACTTAATTCTTACACATAACCATCGATAATATATGATTTTAGCTGCTGCTCGGACCTAATAAAAGCCAAACAAACAGCAATTTATTTTTACCCATATCCTAAGCATCGATGTGACCTTAGATGTTGCTATGATGCAAACCCCCAGCAAGCAGATAATTTCTTACATATTTATTTTTGCACATAGCCTAAGCATCGATATGACCTTAGATGCCACTAGGACACAACCCCCCCCCCCCCCCCCACACACCCCAGCAAACAGATCATTTCTTACATATAACGTATGCCTGCTCTACCGACACCGTATATGACCTTAGATGTGTTGCTAGGACGTAACCCAACAACAAAACAACACAAATCTACCGACACCCACACGCGCCAACCATCATACCCTGGTAGCGGTATTTGAATGTGACCACGTGACTCTCGTCCACGTACAGGATGCTGATTGGCTCGAGGCGCGTCGGGACGCAGCATGCGCGCGCAGTGCGGTCCGGGGCGTTGATGTGTAGCAGTGACTGCACGATGGAGTGTTTGGTTGGTGTCCATCTGTCTGAGAGTGGGAAATCACACCGCCCCGAGCACTGGTACGCCTGAAAGAGGAATTGTACTTGTTGTTATGTAGACGCGTCAGTTGTGCAGATATATATATGAGACTGTCTCAAAAGGTGCTAAGCAATAGACCTATTTCAATGTTTGTAAACATCGTGTTTGCGCGCGCAGCTCGGCTGCAGAACGAATGCACACTGCCACTGAGTTTGCCGGTACGCACAGTGCAAAACGTTTATTTTATTCAAAATTAATAGAAATGAAGAACCGTAACCATATAAATTTAATATAATCTATTCGGTGAATATGTTTTCTATATGTGTTCCAAGCGTGTTGTGTATAAGTGGTGTGGTTTTAGAGATATTTCACCTTTTCTGTAAGAAGATTGCTCACTGCCATTGACAATGCATTGAGTTTGCCAGTACGTGCAGTGCAAAACGTAGGTTTTATTCAAAATTAATAGAAATGCAGAACCCTAACCTTATGAATTTAATATAATCTATTCGTTGAATATGTTTTCTATATGTGTTCTAAGCGGTTGCTGTCTAAGTGGTGTAGTTTTAGAGATATTTCACCTTTTCTGTATGAAGATTGCTCACGGCCATTGACAATGCATTGAGTTTGCCATACACGCAGTGCAAAACGTCTATTTAATTCAAAATTAATAGAAATGCAGAATGCTAACCTTATGAATTTAATATAATCTATTCATTGAATATGTTTTATATATGTCTTCCAAGAGGTTTGTGTCTAAGTGGTGTGGTTTTGGAGATATTTCACTTTTTCTGTAAGAAGATTGCTCACGGCCATTGACAATGCACTGAGTTTGCCGATATGCGTAGTGCAAAACGTAGGTTTTATTCAAAATTAATAGAAATGCGGAACTCTAACCTTATGAATTTAATATAATCTATTTGTTGAATATGTTTTCTATTGGTTTTCCAAGCGGTTTATGACTAGGGGGTGTCGTTTTAGAGATATTTAAGTTTTTCTGTATGAAGATTGCTCATAGCCATTGAGTTCCCAGTGTGACAGTGTGTCGTCCTGCAGCCAAGCAGCGTGCGCCCTGACCTAAATACCCATGCTAACGTCATATGAAATAGGTCTATATGGGACAAAACTTTGTCCATTGTAACAATCAACATACTATCTGCTTATGCATTTGCTCAGGATAAACTGATTTGTTTTTTACATGGTGTTTCATAATCCCAATAGAATACATATTGATTTGAAACAAATACCCTTGTGTTTTCAGTGTAACCGTTTCTGTGCTGTTTTGTGTCAATCGTTACAATGGACAACAAAAAGAAGAGTTATCACCTTTTGAGACAGGCTCATATATATATATCGTTAAAAATCAACCTCCAAATAAACGCTGTCAAAGTAACCATCATTATTTCTAATCTATTTCATGAGATTGCGAGTTCGGTTCCCGGTCGAGTCAAACCAATAACTTATCAAATTGATACTTATTGCTTCCTAGTCTGGCGTATTTGCGGCAGATCAAATTAACCTTTCTACAAAATAATATTTGGTTAAAAATCCTAATGCCATGGGCCTATGGCACCAATCCGTTCCAAGAATTTTCAAACCCAAACAGAAATACCTACCTACAGCCCTGTCAGGGATTAGTAGGTCATGTCACAGATGACCATCTGGGTCATAGCCACAGGACTTTTGACAAGCTTGTCGAAATTCTTTTGGGTTCTTTCAGCTCAAATTGCTCCAAAACTAGCCATTTTTCATCGAAGTTACTCAGGACTAATGAGTATTAGGATATAATGGTCAACCTGAGCTATTTATCTCAAATATAACTAACAAATTCAAATGTCATCGGACCATCCAACTTTAATAGGATAGAGCAAAAACTGGTTAGCTCAGTGTTAGGATAATGTGAATGAGTGGGATATCGGGTCATGGTGCCAGTGGCCTGATTTCCCACTGGGGGCAGCACTATAAAGTTTCCATGAGTGTACATTGTCACAAGTCGGTACCCGTCCATGGCCATAGATGTTACCAGGACTTAAAACTCCAACAACCAATCAACATAACACCTCCTGTGAGATTCTTTGCTTGTTGTTGTTTTATATCCCAGCAACATCTAAGGTCATACCAGGACAAGTACCGACTCATGACAGTACGCACCCATGGCGATTTTATAGTGTTGCCCCACTGGGAGACCAGGCTGCCTGCACTCTGACCCGATATCCCACAGTCATATTGTGCCGATACTGTGCTAACCAGTAACTTCTCCCATCCTAGTGTAGTGGTCTGCACTGACCTCTCAGGCAAGTAACCACATAGACAGGTAGGCGTGGGGAGTTTGTTGATATCAGGGAGCCTAGGTGGTGTAATGGTTAGCACACTGGCCCTGAATGCAAAGAGATGTGGGTTCGAGTCCCGCTCTAGGCACAGTATTTCCCATTTTCATCACCCCCATGACACTGGTGCCATGACCAGGATCCTGTACAAGCTTTGCGCTGTATGGTTGTTGAACCTACCCTGTGTATGTATGTGTTAGTGCATTGCCTGTATGTATGTAATTGTAAGCATTACAAGACTTACAATTCCAGGGGGACGAGTGTAGTGGTCTGCACTGACCTCTCAGGCAAGTAACCACATAGACAGGAAGGCGTGGGGAGTTTGTTGATATCAGGGAGCCTAGGTGGTGTAATGGTTAGCACACTGGCCCGGAATGCAAAGAGATGTGGGTTCGAGTCCCGCTCTAGGCACAGTATTTCCCATTTTCATCACCCCCATGACACTATTAATGCCGAGGGCCAGGTTTGGTAGCAACAGGCATACGTTTGATAAATCATTGGTTTGACTCGACTGGGACAGGAACTGCGACCTTCCGCATGGGAAGCCTGCGCTCTACCGATTCGGCCACCGCGTCTAGTACCTTACTGTTAGAAGTAAACACCAGGTAAATGTTAGTTATGTCTATCCCATTTCAATACACCTACTATGAGAAGTAAGCACCAAGTAAAACCTTTTTTTTTAAATAGATATTTCTTTTTATCTTCACTACATTTATGTTGCTACGTTTATGCTGCTAAGTTGATATTGAAAAGATTGTCAAGTAAATGTACAATATTTCCCTAAAGTTGATCCTACATATGTAACTTAAATATTAGTGTGCTTATTAAATATTTATTGCTACATTTATAGTACAAAGAAGGGAATACTAAAGCAATGTTCAGGCATGTGTCTCTGACATTATGTAAAATCCAACAATTTTGCGAATATCTGGAATATTTGTCATGCAAAGAACCGATATCTGGAAGGAACAACAACAATAACATTCGCAATAATAATAATAGTAATAATAATAATCAATTCACGCAATCTGCTTACCCTAACCATAGCTGTAACCTTACATCTTGGATTACGAGCACCCTCCCTAGCAATGTTGTGAATGCATGCAGATGCAGTAACACAGAGTTTTCTCGTGTTATGGGACGTTCTGGGCAGTTTACATCCAATGTGTTTACTTACAGCACTTTAGCAACAACTTCTGAGGCAAAACTGCTCAAAACAGTGAAAAATAAACCAACAAATCAGTAAATAAGCACAGTGTAGGCAGTTGCAAGCCTTCTGTATGTCATCCAATATGGCCACCGAGAATTGTCTTGTGACGTCATTACACCCCCTCTATAGTGAGAACCCGTTATATCGGGTAGAGTCGACTTAGTGTTATCGAGAGTAGATCTCGATAAGCGAGGGGTGTGGGTGTTATGTGTAGTAGGCCTATCGAAGATACTGAACAGGGAGGGCGGGCTGTGTGGTCGAAGCAAACTAGACACAGGCCACCTGGAAGGCCTCTGATTAGAGTAGCATTGAGAGCAGAACCCACACACCCACCCCACCCGTCACACCCCCTCTCCTGCATGGGAGTACAAGGAGACAGCAGTGCAAAATAAAGCTATCGATTTAATATAATGTTAAAAAACATATTTACTATTATTTTACGTAACTATTTGACATAGCTTCAGGTTTGAAATATTCAGATCACAGAAATCACAGCTAGATCTAAAAATAATGGACACGTTGAGTGTTATTTACATGATGGATTGTATGCACGTGTGTATTATCTGGTTGACAAAAGAAACAATTAAGTAAGCATAGCTAATATCGCAAGTATTATCCCACAAGTTATAGTTGGGTACTGGTTAAGGTTTTGTGGGCTATGTTAATTTGCATATTTTAACAAATCTACCAGATCCTAATAATGTTTAACACCATACTAAATAATAAGAAGTATCAATTTTGTAAGTCATTGGTTTGACTCGGTTGGGATTCGAACTGCCATCTTTCCGCACGGGAGGCCTGCGCTCTTACTACCCATATCTTACCTATTCGGCCACCGCGTCCGGCAGGTCAATTTATCTCGAATGAATGAATGAAGTGAATGGTTTACACTAAAATTAGGCATAGAGTCTATATATGATATATATATATATATATATATATATATATTCGCCAGACTTAATTAGGCATTGTACTGAGCCCCTACGCCAGCTGGAGGATCCCATACATACTACTGTATACATATAATACCCCTGTCACACTACGACGTAACGAGACAACGTGAGCCTAACGTGATGATTTTTCGTCATTACGTTGCTGTACGTTGGGTCACGTTATAATGACGTCATAATGACGTTAGAGTGACGTCGAGCTACGTCATGTTACGTCGTGTTACGTCGGCGCGTGTCGAGGTTTTGAACCTGTTCAAAACTTTCGACGTATCTCAACGTGAAGCCGTTACGTTGGGATGACGTGACAATGACGTTAGGTTGACGTTCCGCGATCGTTATAGCAGCGTAAATGACGTTAGAGTCATGTTATGTCACGTCAGACCGACGGCCCGGGACGGAGCAACGTGTGGGCAGCGTTTTGCACGTTACGGTCACGTTACGGTCACGTTACGGTCATGTTACGGTCATGTTACGGTCACGTTACGGTCACGGTTACGGTGACGTTACGGTGATGTTACGGTCACGTTACGGTCACTTTACGGTGGCGTTACGGTCACGTTACGTCCACGTCGCACCCGTTACGGCGACGTTACGCTCACGTTACACTAACGCCCGGTCACGTCGCCAATTACCCCTCCCCCCTAACGTTGTCACATTACAGCTAAGGTCACGACGTTCACCCACGTTACTTTCACGTTACGCTCACGTCCACAATTTGCATATTACGCCCATAACGTCGACGTAATATAATTATTTTCACGTTCTGCCTACGCTGACGTAGTCACGTCGTAGTGTGACAGGGCCATAATACATTGACCGATCATGGCGCCGACTTGCAGAACTCGCCAATGTACTTTCAGAGCTGCAGCTGCCCCGCTTAACGTGGATGGCTAGCTGACATCATTAGGTAAATAACATTTTCATATTTGAATCAGTCCCCTCTAGCAGTTGAACCAGACAATGCATATCGACATGGTGCCAGGAATTTTAGCCTCCCACCCACCCCAAAATCAAGGTTAGACTATAGGGTTAAGTGTCTGTTTGCCTCCAATAAGACTATATCCATTTCTGTTCACCGTTACCATTGTATGACAGCTCTAAAATAAATGCCACTTTAAACATATGTCTGTCTCGTGTTGCTTAATTAAACTTAAAGGGGAGGTGTGGGGATGTTAAAAAGGCTTTTATATCTAGACCCTACTGAACATATCAAGGCGATAATCAAGCACTCATTTTAGGCTACCTGTGTGATAGGCATATTGCCAAAGACCCTATAAAACTAAGACAGCTCACTCAGCCTTTACTGTGTAATCAAAATGATCAAACCCACCACCTGGTGTGCTGGCTGTTCTCTTGATTACACAGTTGCTATATTATATGTATGAATGTATATATGACTGTGAAAGATGTGTGATGATGGCGATGCTGATGATGATGCAGATGATGATGCGTATTTGTGCATAGCAATTTCATATTGATGTGTATTCATACTTACTTATATCAAGTATAATATAATTGAATGTGTTTAGATGTAAAACACCAACCAGCAGCGGGGCTGATCAAACCCACCACAAGGTGGCACTGCAAAATTTACATTACCATGGGAGAGATAGGGAGTGAGCTGTCTTAGTGTTATAGGGTATTTGATATTGCATATGACATCAGTTCCATAATAGACATATATGGGGCCTAGTCCTGTGTGTGTGGGGGGGGGGGGTGTCAGTGACTCATGAAAGGCACATGGGCAAACAAACAAAAAACAAACAAATCAGTATCGCTACTGTTAGCAGGTGTCTGTCGAGCATGCTGGATACACATATAAAGTCAGGCTAAGTGAAAGGAAGAGGAAGAGACGGAAGGTTGGTGAACAGCCTAATTTATTGATAAGGCTCTTGGCCGAGCAATAAACGCCCTACCTATACAAAGCTAAAAGTAAAATAGGTGTGTAGTGTGCCAAGCAAACAGCAGAAGTGAGCAGTGTAGAAGGTGGGGGGAGGGGAAGCAGCAAGAAAAGTGCTGGCCCGCAGCAAATATATATAATGGACAAGAAATAATCATGAAGTCATAGGATAATAAATAATATTATAAGATCATAGGATAATAAATAATATTATAATAACCTCACCCGCCATTTTATATTTATATAATAGATTATATTGCACATAAAGTCAGGCTAAGTGAAAGGAAGAGGAAGAGACGGAAGGTTGGTGAACAGCCTAATTTATTGATAAGGCTCTTGGCCGAGCAATAAACGCCAAACGGGACCGCTAAACCGGGCCCGCCCCACCAACCGACCCCCCGAGCTCAATTGTTGACAAAGAAGCCGAGACACGGAAGTCATTTACTATCCTTTCTTGCAATGGAGTCTTTAAGTAGGAGTAGACAGTGTCAGAGGCCCAATCACCCCTGACCTTAATTTCCTCAATAGAGGCTCCTGACATAGCCAAATATGTACAACCTCCCCTTCTAAGGGAATGCGAGGTAAAATGCTCCTCACCGAGGCCCGCCCTATTTGAGAACAGCACTAGCATCTCCTGATAAGCTGAATATGTCATCGGGAAAGAGGAGCTGCCCAGTCCTGGAAGGCGAAAAGCCATGTCCCCGTCCCGGGCTGTTATATCAGTAAAATGGCGCTCTGTCCAATAGACTGCACAAAGGGCTGTATTGGGACAGCGAGATATGGGTATCTCCAAGACCCTCTCACGAAACTGTATAGTCTTCGAGCGACGCACCCGTATTATCATTCCCCATGGGTGGAAGAAAAAATCCCCCCTACACAGGGCAGAATCTGAGTCAGTGATTTGTGATTTACGAAGGAGTGCTCTAAATGAGCACAAGATAGCTGCACGCCAGGCAATATGGCCTGGGTTGTTAGTCAATAAAGAAAAAATGCGCAAAAGCATATGTGGTAGGATAGGGGGGCCTGATGGTGAGCATCCCCCTTTTGGCGCTTTATCCCCTTCAGGGTTGACGCAACCAGAAAATCATCGTATTGGATGGGCAATGCCCCATTCTGTCTGAGAAAATAATTCAAGCCGGACAAATAATTTAAGACCGAGCTGTAGGTCAGCGACCTAGCTAACCAAGCTGCGTATAATGCAACTCGCTCAGAGGCACAAGGAAAAGGAGAACTGTCGCTAAGAAAAAGAGCAAGGAATTCAAAATACCTCCGTATCTGAACGTAACGGGTTGAAATAGAATTTTTTGCATAAGAATGGCTCTCAAATCCCTTTTGTTCAGCTCGCAACTGCACCAGATCTGCAAGGAAAAAGAATAGGGGCATCAAAAAGGTGAGTGCAGCACATAACCCGATCACTGTCAACCTCCCTTATTCGAGAGCAGCTGGAGCCAGCGTCCAATCTGCTCAGGGCATCACAAACAGTGTTAATGCGTGTATTAATGTAAACTGAATGGAACACAAAATTCTTCCTAACAGACAACCAAAAGATTTCACGCAACATAACCATTATATCAGCAGAGCGGGAGCGACCTGTATTGAGTGAGGCCTGAACCACTGCACTATCAGTTATACAAACAATCTCAGAATTAGACCAGTCAGCTGCCCAGCGGCGAAAGCCCTCAATTACCGCATGCATTTCCTTAATATTAATATGTTTATCACCCAATCCGTCCATCAGCCTGACCCCATGGTGACCACAAACCTGATCTATCACATGCTCGTCAGCGGCGCTGAATGCACCAACCAGCCAGTCATTAGCAAAACTAGCGCCAAGGCCCCAGCCGGAGGCGTCACTGTACATAGCTTTAGTAGCGGCAAATTTACCCAACATACCTGCCTTGCCATTAAAACTAGAAGCAAATTCAATCCACCAGTCAATATCAGCCCTAAAGCCTGCGTTAAGTCTTGCCTTAAAATACGGTTCACGAAGAGTACCGATCAAATCGTAGACCCTTCTACTGAAGGTCCTGCCGCCCCTCACCACCTTTGCACAATGTGCCAGGAGGCCAGCAAGGCTCTCCAGGTCCCTCCTGCAAGCCTTCCTTCTTGACTTAAAACTCAGAAGTCTTCCCCGCAACTTATCCAACTTATCCTGGGGGAGTGATAATTCTAAAGATTCGGAATCCACCTCTATCCCAAGGAACCTGACCTTCGTGGATGGAGAAATAAGTTTTCTATAACTAATATAAAAACCCAAGCGACGAAGAATAGCAATGGTTATCTGCTGGTAAGCAGCTGCCTGGTCAAATGTACCGGCGATGATACAGAAATCATCTAGGTAGTTCACTACACGACAAACCCTCTCTCTGGCTGCACATCGCACCACAAAATCCGAGATGCGGGAGAATATATAGGGACTCGAGGACATACCCATACAAAGTCTACTATCAAGTAAATAAGTATCGAAATTTTCTCCCTTGAACCGCCACTTAAGACCCTGGCTAGAGCGATCATCCGGGTGAATGTGGACAGCCCGATAAGCATCCTTAATGTCGATACAAGCCAGGTAGTCCCCCTTCTCCAATAATTCCACCACATCATCGATACCCTTGTATTTAAATTTCGGGGCAATAGTAGAAGTCCAGTTATTCACAGAACTACCCTTAGGCCTACTGCAATCCACTACACTACGGCCACCACCAGTATCTTTCGGAACCACAAAAAGCCCATGCACACAAAGGGGAGGATCCACTACCTTAGTTACAAAGCCGTCATGAATTTCAGCCAACAAGCGTGACTCGATTATATCAGCCTCCCATGATGTTTTGGTACGTCTAGTCTTAACATCATAACGGGCATCACAATCTTGATCGATAACCCTAAAGCCAAAGACAATACCCTGTAACATATATAGGCCGTCGACATCACAGCTTCCCCTGCAAAAACACTCTACAAAAAAACGGCATGGTTTTAGTTGACATGTAATAGAGGACAATACATAGACACAATCACAGGAACCTGATGCACAATCTTCATACACTCCAAAAGTGACAAAATCGGAGTCAAGTGTCTCCCTCACCGACACAATCAAATGTCCATATTCAGTCTCCACTACCACAATAAAGTCCGACCAGCTGTTCTCTCTCAATCCATTCCAGCTTAACTTCGATCCAATTTTAAACGAACCCACGGAAACCTTGTCAGTTTTTCCACCTGGGCGAACGTGCTGATTGTCGATTTCACACGATATTAACTGACACCCAATGCTAGCGTCCCATACCATATCGACATTACTAAAGTTATCAGAATCACCATCATCACGAAAGACGAATGGCATAGGGGTTGTCGAGTCATCCGGCTCCTGCGTGGCACTCACAGCAGTCCTCGCCTCTATCCGCCCACAAACCGCATGGCAATCCCCATCAGCCATCGGGTCACAACCACCACTCGCCCCAACACTTCAATCTCTGCAGCTGTTGCGTTTGTGCCCTTTTACCCCACATTTTGAACATATGTGCGCAAAGCGACACTGGTCCTCCTTTTTAGCACATCCTTGCTCACTGTTATGGGCGTAACAGGGGCGCTTGCTGCCAGTTGGTCCTGCCAACATCCTGCGTCGCCTGTTTTCACCTGACGTGCCCGTCTGCTTTTTCTCACGCACATTCGCTTGACTATAGTGTAAAACACTTTTACCCGTGTGTGCCTCAGTGAAAGCAGCGAAACCCTCCGTTTCCGCTAACTTCCTAATGGCAGAGTCGTACTCAACATGAGTGGTATCAAAAAAGTCATTATGCCTAGCACGGTGAGAAACAAAACTGATGTGATGTAGAACGGCCCGATAATCCGCAATCGACATCTCCGGGATGTCTAATGCCCAGGTAGCCGTAGCGCAAACCAATTCGTGGCAGTTCAATTTCTCAATGTTTTTCTTGCCAACCGTGTAGCGCTTCAGAGACCACTTACTTCTTCTCTTCCGTGAAGCACTGCTGCTCGAAGAGCTGCTATCGTGGCGTCTACATCTCCTTGCGCCGGTCCTAGAGTGGTTCCTCGCACGGCCGTAGGTTGAATGGCCGCCTGTCGTGGCTGCCGACGTAGACCCGACCGGGAACATTGGAGGTTCCGCAGCGAGGGCGCCAGCGGTCATGACAGTCGAGCCCATGTTGTGTCGTTGTCGTCGGTCCGCTTTCTCCGCTAACAGCGCATCCCTCGTCTGGAGCAACACGTCCAACTCCTTTTCCGCGCGCAGCTCTTCAATCTCCCGAAGAGTCTCCTCGCGTAGTTCAGCCATATTCTTGAAGCCCCCACCTGTCTCCGACGCCATCGCGTCCTCCTTGGATGCGTCTTTAGATAATCTGGCCGCCGAAGAACTTCTCGTTTCATGCACTATGCTGTCCTCGCTCTCACAAATACCATTCTTGTTGTGACTTCTCCCACAAGCACTACAAAAAGGCATCGGAATGCTGTGCTTTATGCAGAAAAACGGTGTCGATAATACTGTTTTTTATAGCAGGTAATATCTCAATTCCTGCTTTTTTGGTCGTAAAATCGACCAACGAGGGGTCCGCGTATCACATCGACAATCTTATACTTATTTGTCGTGTCACATCAACAGTCAAGTAGTTATTGGTTAAGCGAGTATATTTCTATAAGGGTTGCTCTCATGTCCTTCTTAGCCTCATAATTCAAGAACTTGGCTACTGGTCGAAATTGCTAAAATAAATTATAAATGAGCATAATAATCAGGTTATTCAGTCATATTCGACACACATGAATATGACTGACACAGGAGTTGCTTAGTGGTGTAATTTAAACACCAGCCTAACCAACTATCCAGCTAAGTCTCAGCTATGTCGACATCATATCCAATCATGGATTTCTTAAAGTTAAAATTCGACTAACATGGCCTTAGTAAGTGGTTAAACGACAAGATTTAATTTAGGCTTCCCTCTCGTGTCTTTCTTAGCCTCATAATTCGACACACATGGCCGTTCCGTAATAAAATAAATCGCCGAAATTCAGCGTCGACTACATTTCAACAGACACAAATATATTAAAATTAGAAATATATTGTGGCTTTACTGTTGAGATGGTATCAATATGGCCTCAGTAACTACCTAAAAATCGACAAACATGGCCGCTTTCCACCGGCTATGCCTCTCTCTGCCATCTTGGTTCTTCTTGATATATTAGACCAAATCGACACACATGAAATAATAAAATAAATAAGTAATAAAATGTTCTTAGCTCATGACACAGACATGTGTAGGCAGGTTGTCTTCTCCTTGTTAGTTCCAGTGAAGGCAAAGACCACAGGTAGCAAGTAGACTGTGGCTTCCTCCTCCAAGTAAAACAAACAAATCAGTATCGCTACTGTTAGCAGGTGTCTGTCGAGCATGCTGGATACACATATATATAAAGAGCAGAGTCGCTTTGCACTGTCATGATTGTGCGACACGGAGTAAGCGATTATAACAAAGACCCTATAACACTAAGACGGCTCACTCAGCCTGTACTGTGTAACCAACAGAACAGCCAGCACACCAGGGCCGTGTTCAGGGTCCGTCTCGGAGGCGCCGCGGAGACGTCTCTGCGATGCTTTTTGGCCTATTTGCCTTCAGGGTGCGTATAGGCGACGTCTCGGAGACGCCTCCCTTTTCAGACTGGAGATGAAAAGCGCCTCGAAAATGGCCGCCACATTCAGTGGTTTCAGCCAATCACAGCACAGCTTTTCCATTGCAAATGGCCACCGCCTATGGGGGCGGCCATATTCGAGACAACAAACTGCTTTTCCCGTTCAGACTAGCGATACGTCACGGCCATCTCCAAGGCGCCTCCGAGACCGAGCCTGAATGCAGCCTGGGCTGTGGTGAGGGTGTAGGTGTGTGGTCCGGGTTTAGGGATGCTAAAGATTGTAAGGTGCCGCTCTGCAAGACCCCTCATTACAACTCCACCACAAACCACCTACACCTCCACCACACACACCCGACACACCCACCACGCACACCTACACCTACACCCCCACCATACCCGCCTACACCCCAACCACACACACCGTCAACCCCCACCACACAGAATGTGTGTATGGTGGTGGGGATGGGTGGGGTGGATAAGTGGAGCGGCAGGGTGGGGATAGTGGTGGTGGTGGGAGTTCTATAGGAGTAGCAACATGCCACCAGTGGGGACCTCCCCCCCCCACCCCCCCACCCGCTTACATCAGGGAGGGGGACGGGGTGATGAGGTGAGGTGTGCTGTGAGAGCGCCGAGTGAGGTGGGTGAGGAGGGGCAGGTGAGAGGGATAGGGGGGAATTGGGGAGAGGCGGAGAGGAAGGGGTGAAGGGGGAGGGAGGAGGAGGAAGGGGGAGGGGAGGGCACTGGGTAAGGTGGATGAGGAGGGAGATAGGGAGAGGGAAGGGTGGGGGATGGGAGGGGGAAGGGGAAGGGGAGGGGAAGGGCAGTGAGGCAGGGGGGGGACGGAGCGGAGGGGAGGGGGATGGAAGGGGAGTGAGGGAAGGGGAGGGCAGGGAAGGGCGGTGAAGGTGGGAGGAGGGAGGGGGGAGGGGGGACGGGGAGGGGGAGTGGGGAGGGGGGAGTGGGGAGGGGGAGGGGGAGTGGGAGGGCTGGGGAATGAGGGAGGGTGGGGAAGAGGGAGGTAGGGACCAGGCAGTAGGTGCAACATCGGCCAAATCCAAATGACAGGAAATCTCCCTTTTTTAAATTAAACTCACCCTCTTGCCTTGTAGGCCTATGTGTTTACATGCGAAACACCAGCCAGTAGCCGGGCTGATCAAACCCACCACAAGATGGCACTGCAAAATTTACATGACCATGGGAGAGATAGGGAGTGAGCCGTCTTAATGTTATAGGATCTTTGATTATAGTTAGATATTGACTAATTACCAGAGAATAAAACGTGGCTGAAAAAGATATTTGAGGAGTTTTTAATTATAATGTTTAAAACATTTTGAAGCGTAATAATAAGTTCACATACAAACTAACATTAGATTTAGAGTCAAATAAATCCACCAATATGTTTCTCTCTAGAGGAGGGGGAAGGTGTGTGTGTGTGTATTTCTGTGTCAAATTAGTCTAGGCATGCTAACAATTACACATTGACATTATGAAAGTCATTGACCCTATCATAGTATAATTATTGTTTTTGGTGTATATCTTGACACATAAAATTGAAATTAATTCGTGGTTCTGGTCTTGAGAATGATTAGGGGCCTACTTAAAGTAAGAGTTGTGGATTGTGAAATGAAACAAATAACATTTTTTGGGGTCATCCAACATTTTCAATATTTTTGACAGTCATACAAGGAGTAGCCTTAGGCCTACTACTTTTTGCAGAGCAGCCCCATACAAGCCCCTGCCCAAACCCCCTACAAAATAAAACACATTAATATTTTATCAGAGAACATGACAGCGATGATTTACATTAGATCAACATTTTATTCTGGTGTTTTTGGCACAACGATTCGGGCAGTGTGGAGACAATAGTTCACACGTAGATTTCGCGATTTATTTTGTGTGTGAGGAATCCACGACATAAAATCACAAGATGAAAGCTCACAAGACAAACGCTCACAAGACAAAACAAACAAGACACAACAAACAAGACACAAGATCACACCCTTAATGAAAAAGGCAGTGGCTACGCGTACGTGAGCTGTACGCGTAACATGGCGGTCTAGACGTACAGCAGTGACTTTGCATGCACCTTAAATCCCGGTGTATCTTTAGCGGATGTGGCTACGCATACATAAGCCGTACGTTTAGGCCACCTCCCATATCTTAATTAATAGAAATACAGAAGCCTAACCTTATAAATTTAATATAATCTGTTTGTTAAACATGTTATCTGTTTGTGTGCTAAGCAGTTTGTTTGTAGGTGGTGTAGTGTTAAGCCGTGTTCACACGGGCGAAATATAAAGCGATTTAGACAAGGCGAATCATATGAATCGATTTAGTTTCGCGTTCACACGGGCAGTGCTTTGAATCGGTTTAAGGCGGAAGTGGATATCTGCGCATGAGCAAGTCCATAAGAACCAGTGCTTAAGCTAGTTCGCTTCATATAAACCACCTCACTAGGTGGTTTATATAAAGCGAATCATATGAATCGATTCAGCCCTAATCCGCCTCACATCGCGTTCACACGGCAAAATGTGAGGCGAACTAGGCAAGGCGCTTTATATGAGGCGGATTAAATCGCCCGTGTGAACACGGCTTTAGAGAGATTAAATTTTGTCTGTATGAAGATTGCTCACAACCATTGAGTTTGCTGATACGTGCAGTGAAAAGCGTCAATTTTATTCAAAATTAATAGAAATGCAGAACACTAAGCATATGAATTTAATATAATATGTTTTTTAAACGTTTCATCTATTTGTGTACCAGCAGTTTGTTCCAAATTGTGCGGTTTTAGAAATATTTCACTTTTTCTGTAGGAAGATTGCTCATGGCCATTGACCTTGCAAGTGCAACCAAGTGTTGTTCTGCAGCCAAGCTTACAAATGGCCTATAAAGTGACTGAAATTGTTTGTTTCTTAGCTCAAAATGCTTAATTATGGAGAGTTGTGTCTTAAACATATTCATTACATTATTATATTACATGAATGAATGCCAAATTGGTCTGTATTCCTATTAATTATGAATAAAATCGATGTTTTGCACTGCGCCTATCGGCAAACTCAATGGCCGTACATCTTTGTTGTCAGTCCCCACTGACACTCAAACACATTTTACTAAGTTGCGTTGATTTTTTGGCCCTGCGCCAACGGTTCTACACTGCAGGCAGTATGCATGACCTTTTTACTAAGGTAAAACAGGAAAACATTTTAGCCTTTTTGGAGGGCAGCTGGACTGTAACCACCTTATATATTTTACTAAATGGATTCTATTAATTATTAATGAAACTTTTCTTAGTCTATGGGAATTTGTTTCCCTTGAACCAACAGATATATGATTGTGAGCTTTCTAATTTAATTAGTGTCTATTGGCACATAATTGATTGTCTGCTTTTACATGTAAAAGCGATGGTTTGAACAAAAAACAAACATTTCTCGCCGTGAATATGGCCTATGCTGCCGACACGGCGTAAAGCAACCACCAATCAATCAATCAATCTTTGTTTTGCTGTCAGTTGGAATTTGTGGCGATCAGCATTATTCGCACATAGCTACATTAAGTCACACACTGTGCTCTTTTGTGCTTTTGTGGGGGTCATTTTTGTTTTATTAACGTTTGCTCACGACATAAAGACATGACGAAAACCTTGCGCCCAGCACTAGCTCCGCCATGCTAAACGTACACACAGGAATGATAAATTTCAAACGGATGTGCGCGCATCCTGGCGAAACACATGCGCACGCATCCTCACGTATTTTTTAAACCGCCAGGCTATGCGTACGGCTCATGTACGCGTAGACACTACGAATGAAAAAAAGAGACAACAACATTTCTACAGCAGCCTGCAACACCACACGGTTTGTAAAAATCTCATCCGTAGACCGCAGACCGTAGACCGCAGACCACAGAACCGTACGGCGGCAGTGTGATATGTGACCGAAGCATTAGGTATGTTTGTTTGTTTGTTTGTTGTTGTCTTATGTCCTAGCAACATCTAAGGTCATATCAGGATGGGTACCGACTTGTGACAGTGCGCACTCATGGGGACTTTAGAGTGCTGTCCCACTGGGAAACCAGGCCACTGGCACCATGACCTGGTATCCCACTCAGTCACATTATCCTGAGACTGAGCACACCAGTCCTTGCCCTGTCCTAATAATGCTGAGTGCCTGGCTATGAAGCGACAAGTATCAATTTTTAAGTCATTGCTTTGACTCGACCAGGGTTCAAACCCATGACCCCACAATCTACCAGCACGGGAGACGGACGCTCTAACTCATTCAGCCATCCCGTTTGGTTCATTAGGTATGTGGCTAAAAAGTCGAAATTCATGTAATTGAATTATAACTGGTACCATTGGAACGATTTGTTTGTTTTGTTTGTTGGGGTTCTATGTCCTAGCAACATCTATGGTCATATCAGGACGGGTACCGACTTGTGACTGTGTACATTAATAGTGCTGCCCCACTGGGAGATCAGGTCGCAGGTTAGGTCGCGACAAGTATCAATTTTGTAAGTCATTGGTTTCACTCGACTGGGATTCGAACTCCCGACCTTCTGCACGTGAAGGCTGCGCTCTACCGATTTTTTTAACTGTTAAAAGCGCGTCCTGCTAGCAAGCAAAAATCAACTTTCGTATCAATTTGTAAGTCATTGGTTTGACTCGGCCAGGGTTCGAACCCAGGAGTTCAAATCCCATGACCTACCACAATGGGAGGCGGACGCTCAACTAATTTGGCTATTGCATCTGATTACATATTACATCTATGTCATATGCCAGAAAAAAATAAAAATAAAATAAAAACCGCCCGCCCACCCGACCCTGATTTGTATGATCATAAGACGATCACCAATTTTTAATATATTTTATTTGGCCTTTGTGAAAATTCTCGGTGAAATGCTTAGCACAACGCACCCACTGTCCAGACCCATTTCCGGCCAACCCAGTGACAATTTGCATATGTTCTATCAGGTCGTGACCTCGTGATTTGGCGTGACCAATCAGAACATTCCCTTTAACTGTGAACATATGCCCATACCGCAGAGTCGGCGCAAAGGAGATTTAATTAATTATAGTAACTCTCGCCTATCAAAAACAGAACCGCGGGGCATTTCAGCGTACCCATCTTATGAACAGTATGCTAACCATTTCCAAAAGTGTGTATCACTAGCTATATACACACATATATATATATGGAACGGAATATTACTTATTGTTTTCCTCCAAAAGATACAATACTTTACTGGTGGCGCCACCTCACCTCCCCCGGATGCTGACCAGTGTCAGTCGCACAGGAGGAGCAGACATATATATATATATATATATATATATATATATAAATATATATATATATATATAGAGAGAGAGAGAGAGAGAGAGAGCGAGAGAGAGAGAGAAAGAGAAGAGACGAGAGAGCGCACGCTAAGCAGATTATTACTACTAGTACAGTTTAACTAGAACTACCCTCTATTTTGATGACTTTGATCGGTATTAAGCCTTGTTCACACGGGCAAAATGTGAGGCGAATCAGGCAAATCGAATCAGGTGAGGCGAATTAGCGCCCGTTCACACGGGCAAAATTATCCGCCTCACACGAATCGATTCACGTAGACTACCTCGCTTAGGTGGTTTACACGATGCGCATCACGTGAGTCGAATCAGCCCTAATCCGCATCAGAGGTCCGTTCACACGGCAAATGTGAGGCGAACTAGGCAAGTCGCTTTCTACGAATCGATTTACATTGCCCGTGTGAACACGGCTCTAGTATACTACTCCATGTTACTCGACTACAACTAAAAGGAGCCAAGTTGTGAGGAGATAAGGGCGTTCTTGGCGGAGAAGCGCGTTCTTGGCGCACTAGGTTATATTACCCAGAATACTTCACATATATTTCAATTTCCGCTATGACCCAGTCCGGAGCCTGTGTCTATAATATTTGCATAATTAAGGATTTGCAATATGTTTGAACCATGAGCTGAAAAAAAGTTTGTTATATTTAATGATGCCTCTATAGCACATTGATTTTTATCATTGGCTATTGGGCGTCAAACATATGGTCATTCTAACATATTTCCTTGGAGGAAACCTGCTGCCACCAAATAGGCTACTCTTTCCGATAAGCAGTAAGGGGGTCTTTTATATGCACTTTCCCACAGACAGGACAGCACATACCACAGCCTTTGATGAACCAGTTGTGGACCACTGGTTGGAACGGAAAATAGCCCAAACTGCAAATGGGACTACTGAGCAGGATCGATAGGATGACCCACACTTTCACAGGTGGACACTCTACCGCCTGAGCTACATCCCGCTCCCTGAACTGTAACCTGAGCAACAGAAGAAAGAACAATTCATGTTCAATAGCATGCTCTGTGATGTGTGCCTCACCTCATAGCCGGCTGGTGCGATCACCCATTTGTGCCAATTGATATCGGCAAAGTTAACGAACATCGGCATCTTCCGACAAACGCGTCGCGAACGACGCCTCGACTTGCCACGTTTCGGCCGCTCCTGTTTCCCACTCTCACCCGGGCTCTCGCCGGATAACAGCAACATCCGGTTTCTGCGCATCTGCACAGCTATGTTGCCCAATCTGCGCCGCTGATGGCGCTTCTGTCGTTGGTCTCGGTGCCAGCCCCGACGCGACAACCCACGTTCTGTCGTGCCTCTGACATGATCGTCGTTGACCTTGCCCGCAGAGCCAGAGGTCATCGCTTCTTCAAGATAGGCATGCGCATGCGCCGAGGTCATGTGACTGTCACCTTGATTGCGGATGGTGTAGTTGCCGCCCCTTGCTCTTCGGTGGTGAACCCATGGTTCTCGGCCATCCTCATCGTCATCATCATTCTCAGCATCATCCTCGTCCTCATCACCATCATTTATCCCGTCAGCATCATCCCCCGCCTCACGGCGCCGTCTTTCCCCTGGTGGTGTCACCCGCATGGCCATGGAGTCGCCCCCTGATGCTCTTCTGGCGTGGCGCGTCTTGTACTTGGTGCTGACCCGCACCGAGTTCCTCTTCTCGCTCATGATGGCGGCCGTCGGCAGCTCCCCGTCCTCCGCCTCCTCCTCCGGGGTCGGCGAAGGCACGGAGGGCGGCGGGGGTTCCTCCGAGTAGACCACGAGGAGGGGTTGCAGCTTCGGGCGGGACACGCTCACGTCCAGGCGGGGGGGCGGCGGCGGCTTGGAGGTCGGGGAGGGCGACCGCCCCGGGTAAGGTCCAGTGTCGCCCGGCACCCTCACAAGATTCGCCGCGTTCTCCCAGCGCGGCTCGTTAAGCATTTGGTCGTTGACTACCGCGTCCAGTGTGCGTTCCGCCTGCGCTTGTTCCAGGCGGACCTCCAGCTGTTGCTCCTCCTGTGGCACGCCGCCGCCGCCGCCACCGCTCACCCCATCACGCTTTCTCCTCCAGTACATCACCGCGTCTGTGACATTATAAATATCCAATCCTTGATTTTTTCGCCTCACGCCAGCGCGTCCCATATCCCCGCGGTGCAGGTGGCATTCCAGGGTCCTCCGCTTCTCTCCGACAGCAGGCGCCACCTGGAGGTCCCTGGTGACCAGCAGCACGCACACCCGTACCTGCCCGACGGCTCCGGGGAGCAGGCGGCGCGCTCTCCCCGGGGTTAGGTGGAGGCGCAATTCGGCGGCTGTTACCGCCTCTACGGCCGGCAGACTGGAGAGGTCGAACCGAAGACGGCGCACCCGGGCGGCAGAGGCGGGTTCCCGAAGTGTTGAACCTGAAATGAAAGACACGAGGAGAGTTGGTTGGTTGTTGGAGTTTTACGTCATGGCAACATCTAAGGTCATATCAGGATGGGTACCGATTTGTGACAGTGTGCACTCATGGTGACTTTATAGTGCTGCCCCACTGGGAAATCAGGCCACTGACACCATGACCCGATATCCCACTATGTCACATTATCCTGACACTGAGCTAACTGGTTCTTGCCCTATCCTATTAATGCCAAGCACCAGGCTAGGAAGCAACAAGTATCATTGGTTTGACTAGACCGGGAACCAACCTCCCGACCTTCCGCATGTGAGGCCCTCACTCTACCGATTAGGCCACCTTGGCCAGTCTGGAGGAGAGTGTTTAAAGCTGCATAGTCCGATGAAGCATCAAATTTTCAAAACCGAAACACTCATGTAGGTTTGATTCTACATACCTAACTTAGATAATGATACACTTATTCAGTATTTGTTGCCACAGAGAAGGGCACACTGAGTCAATTTAATAGAACATGTTATTGCCTAAGCATATGGTCTCCGAGTTTTGGCATGCTTGCCAAAATTAATTGTATTTGTTTGTGCTTCAAATATCTCCAAAGTTAGAAATGTTAAATAAAAGTTACCGCATGCAAAAGTAAGGTAGATTTTAACAATCAATTTAATATATTTATCTCAGAAAAAGACAGATGACCATAACCATCGGACTATGCAAATTTAAGCACATTAATTGACCAGATGGGTTAGTTGAATGAGTTGAGTGTCCGTCTCCCATATTGGTAGGTCATGGGATTTGAAAGGCCTGGTTGTGTAAAACCAATGGCTTAAAAAAATCTATACTTTTCGCTACCTAGCCTGGCGCTCGGCATTAGTATACAGGGCAAGGAGCAGTGGAATGAGGAAAACCAATTGTCCATGATATTGAAATTTTCCCTGCTTAAACAACTAATGTACAAAAAAGGTGTATTTGATGCAAAATATGTATGCTGATACCCGTGGAAATATTTAAATAATTTATTGTTTATTTATTTGTGTTTCAAACTGGACGGACTGACTGATTGGGTAGAGCGCCAACTTTTCACGCAGAAGGTCGGGGGTTTCGATCCCCAGCTTAAAGCCCCGGTCACCCCTACCCGGTCAAACCCCGGATTTTGACCCGGACCACCCCCGGACTAGTCACCCGGACTGTCCCGGACCGCCCCGGATAAAATGGCTGGTTTCGTCGTTTGTTGCCTCACAGTCACATCTACCCGGTCGGTGCGATCCGGGGGTGGTCCGGGGGGTGGTCCGGGTAGTCTGGGGGTGAACTGGGGCCTGTTCGGGCTGTCCGGGGCCTGTCCGGGCTGTTCGGGGGTGGTCCGGGTCAGTTTCGCTACTACTACTGCTACTGCTACTGCTACTGCTACTGCTACTGCTACTGCTACTGCTACTGCTACTGCTACTGCTACTGCTACTACTACTACTACTACTACTACTACTACTACTACTACTACTACTACTACTACTACTACTACTGCTACTGCTACTGCTACTGCTACTGCTACTGCTACTGCTACTGCTACTGCTACTGCTACTGCTACTGCTACTGCTACTGCTACTGCTACTGCTACTGCTACTACTGCTGCTACTGCTACTGCTACTGCTACTGCTACTGCTACTACTGCTACTGCTACTGCTACTACTACTACTACTACTACTACTACTACTACTACCACCACTACCACCACCACCACCACCATGCCAAAATGAACCCGGATGCCCCGGACCTCCCTGGATGTTTTAAACATTTTAAAACATCCGGGGCGGACCCCGGACCAGCCAGGGATCACCCCGGATGACGCCGGATCACGACGGACGAGCCACGGATCACCCCGGATAGCCACGGACCACCCCGGATGAAGGTCCGGGGCTCGTCCGGCCTCTGATCCGGGTAGTTGTAACTGTGGCTTGAGTGTTTATCCCAATTTTTGGATTGGCGTTTACAGGGTTTTGCACCTGAACTCTTTGTATGTTTTTCTCGGGAGTAAGTGATTCGCTTGTTTGTTTTGTTTGTTTGTTGTTTTACATCCTAGCAACATCTGAGGTCATATCAGGACAGGTACCGACTTGTGACAGTGCGCACTCATGGCAACTTTATAGTGCTGTCCCACTGGGAAACCAGGCCGCCAGCACCATGACCCGATATCCCACTCAGTCACATTATCCTGACACTGAGCTAACCAGTTCCTGTCCTGTCCTTATAATGCCGAGTGCCAGGCCAGGAAGCGACAAGTATAAATTTGTAAGTCATTGGTTTGACTCGACCAGTTATTATAATTACAAAAATGACCAACAAACAGCCAAGCATAAACAGATAATGAAAAGTGGAAGGGCGAGTCCTTTTCAATGTGTAGTTATGTAGGTTGTGTTGCTTTGCAGTTTATTGTAGCAACTACACATAAGAGAGACGAATTGCGAGACATTTCCAATATATATTTATGTATTTTGTGGCAGTTTAGTGTAATAAGTACAGACAATATGTCTCTTCCAAGATACCACCATTGGTGTCCACCCATATGTAGTCACCCCCCCCCCCCCCACAGCCCACCGCAGAGACCATACTATTGTAGTAGTCCGCACTAATCTCTCAGGCAAGTAACCACATAGACAGGTAGGCGTGGGTAGTGTGGTGATATCAGGGAGCCTAGTTGGTGTAATGGTTAGCATACTGGCCCGGAATGCAAAGAGATGTGGGTTCGAGTCCCACTCTAGGCACAGGATTTCCCATTTCATCACCCCCACGACACTGGTTGCCGTGACCATGATCCTGTACAAGCTATGTGTTGTATGGTTGTTGAACCTACCCTGTGTATGTATGTGTTAGTGCATTGCCTGTATGTATGTAATTGTAAGCATTAAAAGACTTACAATTCCAGGGGGACGAGTGTAGTAGTCTGCACTGACCTCTCAGGAAAGTAACCACATAGACAGGTAGGCATGGGTAGTATGGTGATATAAGGGAGCCTAGGTGGTGTAATGGTTAGCAGACTGGCCCGGAATGCAAAGAGATGTGGGTTCGAGTCCCGCTCTAGGCGCAATATTTCCCATTTTCATCACCCCCACAACACTATGATAGGAGTGAATCACACTGCAGCACTGCGCATTGCTGTATATACATACAGGATGTAGTATTTATCTAGTGTAAAATGTTTGCTGGCACAATTTCACTGCAATGTAAATCGTAAATAAATGTACTTTAAGAACCCTAAAGAGGTTGGTTTGTTTGTTTTTGTTTTGCATCCTAGCAACATCTAAGGTCATATCAGGATGAGTACCGACTTGTGACAGTGCGCACTCATGGCAACTTTATAGTGCCACCCCACTGGAAGACCAGGCCACCAGCACCATGACCTAATATCCCACTCAGTCACATTATCCTGACACTGAGCCAACCAGTCCTTGCCCTATTCTAATAATGCCGAGCGCCTGGCTAGGAAGCAACAACTTTACATTTTTAAGTCATTGGTTTGACTCAACCAGGGTTCGAACCCACGACCCTAGGATCTACCAACATGGGAGACGGACGCTCTAACTCATTCGGCTATGCCATCTGGTGTAAAGAGGTTGGTCGTCAGGAACTACGTGTTAATTTGTTAAAAGTAAGTTACTTAATCTGATAGCCTGTCATGGGCTCCACTACTACTACAGGGTGCCAGTCTCGACTACGCTGACCAGGCATGGTAACCGAATCGGCTGAGCGTGGGCCTCGCATGCAGAAGGTTCGGGAGTTCAGTTCCTGGTCGAGTCAAATCAGTGAGTTATAAAATTGATACTTGTCGCTTCCTAGCCTGGCGCCCAGCATTAATAAGATAGGGCAAGTACTGGTTAGTAGCTCAGTGTCAGGATAATATCAGGCCATGGTGCTGGTGGCCTGATTTCCCAGTGGGGCGGCACTATAATGTCACCATGAGTGCACACTGTCACAAGTCGGTACCCATCCTCATATGACCTTAGATGTTGCTATGACATAAAACAACAATAAACAAACAAACATCATTGAAAGTCCTCGAATTTGAGACACCAAACAGGATATGAACCCTGTTAAAGTAAGTATGAAGCCTCATAATGAAATATAATTCTGGAAGAGAAGACAACCCTACTCCGACGTGTTAACACGCCATGTCCCAGCTCCATTCCTTCCTCAGTCACCAGCAGGAACTGATTCAAAAGAGACTTATTGGGACGAAGCACCGACAGAGACGGCCCCAGTCGCCAGTGACAAATTAGCATCGACAACACGGCGTAGTAATACACGGTGGGGGGTGGGCGGTTCCACGCCCATTCACACCACGCATACGTCTCACTCAACTCCTCTGCTGCTACCATAGACCATGCTGTAAAGGCCCTGTCACACTATGACGTTTCCCCCGGCGCGCCGCCAACGCGCAAGATATTTGCTAGGGCTCGAGACACATCCAACTTTTCAGAGTTGTGGGAGAAAGTTTGACGGGTTGCAGCGTGCTAGTGGCATGTTGGTGGCAGGTCCCTAACGCCCCCTCCAACCCGTCGGGGCGCGTCGGGGTGCACCGAAAGTTTTGTGCAAGCGCAAAACGATTGGCGCGATCTGACGCGCGCCGACGCGCGCCGACGTGTCCATTCACCCGTTGCTATCACTCAACGTGTACGACGTGTACCGACGCACCGTTAACGCGCCGTTAACGCACCGTTAACGCACCGGTAATGTGTCCCGACGTGTACCGACGTTTCGACCAAAAAAGGCAACACGTCGACACGCGTTGGTGGGAAACGTCATAGTGTGACAGGGCCTTAACAGCCGTCAATAGCCACTTCGCAGACATAAACATCCCTCTTGCCAAATACCTGATTTGTAATATTCTGTTTTCTCTTCGTTCCCTCCCCCTCCTCCTTCTTCTTCTTCTTCTTCTTCTTCCCTCCTTCTTCTTTCCCGTCCCCTCCTTCTAGTTCTTCCCCCCATCCTCGTTCTTCTTCTTCTCCCCCTCCTCCTCCTTCTTTCCCATCCCCCTCCTCCTAATTCTCCCCCTCCCTTGTTGTTGGTCTTCTTCTTCTTCTCCATCCTGTTCCTCATAAACACTTTCTTCTTCTTTTTAATATATTTCATCCTTTTCATCTTTTTCATATTTTTCACATTTTTTCACCTTTTTCATCTTTTCCTTCTTTTTCTTCATTTTCTCTTTTTTTCCTTCCCCCCTCCCCTTTCCTCCCTTTATTTGTCTTCCTCTTCTTCTGTTTCATCCTGTTGTTCCTTTTCTTCTTCTTCATCATCTTCTTCCTCTTCTTTCTCTTTTTATTCTTCTCTCTCACTTTCCGGATTTCTTGTCTTTCTTCCCTATCACTCTCTCTCTTTCTTACTCTCTCTCTCACTCTCTCTTTTAATTTTGTTGGTATACTCATAGAATAATAACATTCAAACTGATTTTACAAATACATTTGATAATTTCCCCATCTAATATCAAACTCTGCTTAATACTTGTCCTAAAATATTGGGCTACGCCAATTTGTGTCTGTGCTGCTCTATTTCGCCCAGGGTGTGTGTGTGTAACGCCGACGGCGATCGTTTAGTAAACGATACCACCGATTATTAACAAGAGCAAACTCCCCCCCCCCCTCCCCACCCCTAGCGGGTATTATCCGAACCAGGTGTGGCCATTTGCTGGCCCTAACTGCGCATCGCGAGGCGCCTATCATGTCCGTGCTCAGCGTCAATTTAATAATGAGCACCTCATCTACTCATCTCGTTGAGTATATCAGAACAGGGTCGAGCAGCTCCGAGGCAATCTAGCCGAAGATATATGACAGGAGTGTGTGAGTCTGATGGCTGTCTGTTTTACCTATGACCAGAGACTTGGCTATTTGCGCCACAGCTTTGGCAACTAACCTAGCCTTCATTGTTTAGTCTTTCCAAGCAACTCCTACTCCTAGAGGATGTTTTGTTTGTTTGTTTGTTGTTGTTTTACATCCTAGCAAGATCTAAGGTTATATCAGGACGGGTACCGACTTGTGACAGTGCGCACTCATGGCGACTTTATAGTGCTTCCCCACTGGGACACGAGGCTGCCAGCGCCATGACCTCATATCCCACTAAGTCACATTATCCTGACACTGAGCCAACGAGTCCTTGTCCTGTCCTCATAATGCCGAGCGCCTGGCTAGGAAGCAACAAGTATCAATTTTGAAGTCAGTGTTTTGACTCGACCAGGGTTCGAACCCATGATTCCACGGTCTACCAACACAGGAGACGGATTCTCTAACTCATTCGGCCATCCCGTCTGGTTACTCCTAGAGGATGTCATTGATAATAGATACAGCTAGTCTTGGATATGGACAAATACATAGTGATGCGCCTCATGTTCAAAAATAGGAAAATATCACATTTTGAAACACCGCTTCTCGTCGGATCACTGAAGTTGAGAGACCAGACGGAATCGTCGAATAAGTTGAGCGTCCGTCTCCCGTTTTGGTAGATCGTGGGGTTCGAATGCGCGGGTTCGAACCGTGGCCGAGTCAAACCATTGACCTAACAATTTATACTTGTTGCTTCCTAGCAGGGCGCTCGGCGTTATTACGGTAGGGCAAGGACTGGTTGGCTCACTGTCAAGATAATATGACTGAGTGGGATATTATGTCATGGTGCTGGCTGTCTGGTATCGCAGCACTATAACGTCGCCATGACTACGCACTGTCACGAAACGGTACCCGTCCTTATAGGACTTTAGATGTTGCCAGGACGTTAAACTCCAACAACCCACCTAGAGGATGTCATTGATAATAGATATGGCTAGAACCACATAGACAGGTATAACTGGGTAGTGTAGTGACATCAGGGAGCCTAGGTGGTGTAATGTATGTAGGCGAACCGGGACACGCAGATAACCAGCATGGTATGGAATGTAACCAGGGACAACGGACGATGAATAAACGCCAGTCATGAACTAGATCTCTCCGTGTCGACTCGTATATTACATGGTGTCAGATGTGGCTTGCCTGACAAGTGAGATGGCTCTCTCTGGATTAAAACCCCCATTGCCACTGGACTTGGAAGGCAACCTCACTCTAAACTGGACCCAGTGGATTGATTCATACAAAATTTACGCCGTAGCAGCAGGAGTAGCGGCGAAAACGGAGAAAGTACAGTGTTGCGTCTTTCTCCATGTCGCTGGACCAGAGGCACAGAAAATCCACAGAACGCTCAACATTGAAGCCGCGGACCGAGACAAAATTGCAGTACTGATTGAGGCATTTAAAGTATATTGCGAAGGGAAGACGAACATAACAGTGGTACGTTACCAGTTTAACTCCCTATTTCAGACACACGAAAGTATGGACACTTACATTAGGAAGCTACGTAACCGCATATCACACTGTCAATACGAGTTACTGGAAGATTCGTTACTCTGTGACAGAATTGTGTGCGGAGTGAAAAGCAACGTATTGAGAGATCGATTATTACAGACTCATAACTTGACATTGGAATTGTGCATATCGATGTGTCGGCTTAGTGAACACAAGGCAGGTTTGTTGACTGGAAATGCAGACAGTGATTCGAATGAAAACGTCGACGCGTTATCAAGAATTAGTTCTAGCATGACGTCACAACGTCGTGTGCCACCTTGGAGACGAGCATCGCAACGTCAACAATACGGGTCAAACAATGCGAAAATCAAGTGTCCGAATTGCGGATACGTACATTTCAGTGGTAGGTGTCCTGCTAAGGACAAACAGTGTACAGGCTGTGGAAAAGTGGGACATTTCGTCAAAGTGTGTAGAAGTAATACAAATAGACAGTCGACAGTGAATGAAGTCAACATACAGCACCATGACGAACAGCACGAATGGACGCGACCATACCAGGAGGACGACACCAGTCACGATTTGTTCGTTGGTGCATTACAGGATAACAACGACGAAAAGGAGGATCTATGGTACGCGGATATCGTAGTGAACAATACGATAATCAAGTTCAAACTTGATACCGGTTCGGAGGCGAACATCGTGCCATGGAGGATTTACGATCAAATGGACAACGTGACCATGACTCCAACGCGTTGTCACTTGATAACGTACGCTGGACACCGTATAAAACCTCATGGGGAGGTTTTCGCCACCGTACGCGGTCATGGATTAAAGTTCCAAGTAACAGATGAGGGTAGCCCTATCCTAGGAAAGAGTGCGTGTGTCGCCCTCAACCTCATAACAAGACTGGACTCCATAAACACTGTAGCATATTCAACCACATCAAGTGATACATTGGTAAATATGTATAGTGATGTATTCAAAGGTTTAGGCAGAATTAAAGTAAATGCGCATATTCATGTTGACAACAATGTAGCCCCAGTCGTTGATGCTCCTAGGCGCATACCACACGCCATAATAAATGATGTCCGTCAAGAATTAAATAGGATGTTAGATCTCAAAGTAATAGTAGAACAAAATGAACCGACTCCATGGGTGAACTCCATCACTATAGTAAGAAAACCAGGTAAAATACGAATATGTTTGGACCCTACTAAATTAAATAAAGCAATATTAAGGGGCCCATATCCAACACGTACGATAGAAGAAGTAGTAGCTAACACAAGTGGGGCAGAATATTTTTCGGTCATTGATGCCAACAGTGGCTATTGGCAGATTGAGTTGGATAATGAAAGTTCTAAATTATGCACCTTCAATACACCTTGGGGTCGGTATCGATATACCAGGTTGCCATTTGGCATAAAAACGGCCGGAGACATATTTATTCAAGAGATGAACAATATATTAGGTGATTTGGACGGTGTAAATGTGATAACTGACGATATACTAGTATACGGTAAAGACATACAAGAACACAACATAAGACTAAAGTCAGTACTGGACAGGGCCCGTAAATTCGATCTGAGATTGAACCCAAAAAAGTCTAAAATTTGTAAAAGACAGGTAAACTATGTGGGGCATTTAATAACGTCCAACGGATTATTGCCAAGCAAAGAAAGAGTACAAGCTATCATAGACATGCCAACACCCACGGACAAAAAAGCTGTCCAACGGTTTTTGGGAATGGTCGGATATGTCAACAAATTTATTCCCAACATGGCGGAATTAGCTAAGCCATTAAGAATAATACTAACTAAAGATGTCGCCTGGCATTGGCAAGAAGAACAAATTTATGCATTCGACAAACTTAAAGAATTGTTAACAAGAGCACCCGTTCTAAAATTTTTTGATGTGAAAAAAGATATTGTCCTTCAAGTAGATGCATCTAAATCTGGCCTTGGGGCGACCTTATTTCAAGAAAATAGACCGGTCGCAATGGCGTCCAAGGCATTAGATAACACACAAACAAATTATGCAGTAATTGAAAAAGAACTGTTAGCCATTTGCTTTGGGTGCAGGAAGTTTCATGAGTACATATACGGGAAAGAGGTGACTATTCAAACCGACCACAAACCCTTGGTAGCCATTATGAATAAGCCCATACACACACTATCAGCACGCATGCAACGCATGAGAATGCGGTTACAAAATTATAATCTACAAGTAATACATGTTAAGGGCACGCTGATGTATTTTGCAGACGCGCTGTCCAGGGCTCACACCACGTTGACAACACCGAACAACTTGTTCGACACAGACATAACCGTGGCCGCAATCGATATGGAAGTGAACAATATAGCTAAAGTAAGGCAAGAATTGGACAAGGATAAAACATTGCAGCAGGTTGTGTTGTGAGCAAAACATGGGTGGCCAAAAAGTAGCGCTGGCCTCAGTCAGAGTGTAAAACCATTTTTTACCTATAGAAATGACATAACAATACAAGACGATGTGTTATTAAAAGATAATCGTATTATAATACCAAAGACCATGCAGAGAGATATGCTAAATAAAATTCACGAGTCACATTTAGGCATAGTGAAATGTAAGCAGTTGGCTAGAGACAACGTCTTTTGGCCTGGAATAAGTAATCAAATCGAGGACAAGGTTTCACAGTGTCAACTTTGCCAGGAGTACCGACACAAACAACATTCTGAACCTTTGATGAGTCATGACATTACATGTATTCCATATTATAAACTAGGCGTGGATTTGTTTACTGTTAACAAGGTGAATTTCCTGTTAGTCATTGACTATTATACAAAGTTTCCGGAAATAGTAGAGTTAACATCAACCACAAGTCAGGCCATAATAAGAAATTTGAAGCAAATGTTTTGCAGATATGGCATTCCGAACACAGTAGTATCAGACAACGGTCCACAATTTAACAGCGCAGAGTACCTACAGTTTGCACATAACTACGGTTTCACACCTAAATTTACAAACCCAATGTTCCCGCAAAGTAACGGCCAGGTAGAAAGATACGTACAAACTGTAAAATTGATGATAAAAAAATCTCTACTGGACGGCAAAGATGCCAATATTGCACTTTTAAATTATCGAAACACCACAATCCAGGGCCTTGGTGCATCCCCGGCACAACTACTCATGTCCCGTAAACTACGGACACGGTTACCGATTTTAGACACACATTTGAAACCAAGTTGCAAATATACAAACAACACTGAAATACGCAGAATACAGCAGAATCAAAAGAAATACTTTGATACCCGTGCAGGACATGAACACCACAAGTTGCATACCGGAGACGAGGTACGATATCTCCATCACAAAGGAGGATGGGCTTCAGGTAGAATTGTAGAAACAAACACACCTGGCCCTAGAGATTACACTATGGTAAATAAACAAAACAATATAATTAGGCGAAATCGAAAACACATTTTCATCTCACATAAGGGTGACACCCACCCTATTAGACCTGAATTAAAAACAAACACACACCAATATACTACACGATACGGCCGAGTTGTTCGTCCCATACAAAGACTAGGAATAAATGACCAGTCATAATACCATTAGTATTTATGTATGTACTAATATATAAGTTCAACGTTGTATGTAGGACAGCATATTGAAAATATAGGAACTGATATCATACCATGTGACTCAACCCTGACGCCGTTAACTGTGTTATAAGTTAAATACAATAGCTATAACTTTCTGTGATATGAAGACATATGCCTTGATGCAAAGTTGTATCATGAAAAAATCACGATCCAAAAATTTGTCGGCAATGCGAAACACATTTCCCTACCGGAGCATTAAAACGGCAATAGGCGTACTCAAGGCAGCATTTGACTATATACATGTTAAGATGGGACATCTACACTGTTAACCATCCCGTATTTACTGGACAGGAAATGATGTACGATCTATTGTATCATGGTTCACAGCTAGGCGTCACGAATGTTTATTTACTCCTAAATGTGAATCAAGTCGTTGTTCATACATCACACTATTCAAATCAACAGTCACCCAAAGTGCCAATTGTTGGAGTACAACATAAGTTTAATAAAGTATGTGAATTCTTAAGAACCTAGGCAGTTATCAGTTCCACTGAAATGGCAAAATAGGTACTGTATTTGTTACGCTGTTAAAAGTTGATGTGGTTATTGGGCTATTGAGAATGCATTACATATACAATTATCGATATGCGATAGTGGTCGAAACGTTAATATTTATAAGACTGATGTTACTATTTATAAGACTGATGTTACTATCTATAAGACTGATGTTACTATTTATGAGAATGATGTTACTATCTATACGAATGACATGCATAGTATTTAAGATACTCATTCACATATGGGATGAGTGTAGAGTCGCATATGTCATGTCTCAGTGCAACGTTGCATTCTTCATAGGGTTTGGAGGTGTTTAAGAGTTCATGTAATTATTTAAAGCTAATGAAACAATAAATATAATGAAATCAATAAAACTAATGAAAGGAGGATGTAATGTATGTAGGCGAACCGGGACACGCAGATAACCAGCATGGTATGGAATGTAACCAGGGACAACGGACGATGAATAAACGCCAGTCATGAACTAGATCTCTCCGTGTCGACTCGTATATTACAGTTAGCACACTGGCCTGGAATGCAAAGAGATGTGGGTTTGAGTCCCACTCTAGGCACAATATTTCACATTTTCATCACCCCCACGACACTGGTGCCATGACTAGGATCCTGTACAAGCTATGCGCTGTATAGTTGTTGAACCTACCCTGTGTATATATATATGTAAGTGCATTGCCTGTATGTATGTAATTGTAAGCATTAAAAGACTTACAATTCCAGGGGGACGAGTGTAGTGGTCTGCACTGATCTCTCAGGCAAGGAACCGCATAGACGGTATAGGTGTGGGTAGTGTGGTGATATCAGGGACCCTAGGTGGTGTAATGCTTAGCAGACTGGCCTGGAATGCAAAGAGATGTGGGTTCGAGTCCCGCTCTAGGCACAATATTTCCCACTCTCAGCAACCCCCCACCCCCACCACGACAATATGAACAAATGCGCCTCATGTTCAGAAGTATTCTATCCTACAATAGGAAAATATCACATTTTGAAACACCCGTTCTCATCTGATCACTGAAGTTGAGCAATTTTGAAATCATTTATGGGATGGGTTAGATAAAAGATTCACCCCAAATCAGAGTAAGGGTGAATAACAACCCTGCTTACATCTTAGCAAAAAAAAACCAGTAGGAATTAACTGTGGATGTCTTCGTTCCAGTGCACAGTATTTATCCATATTGGCGTATTGAGGATTTACGTGTGACGGAGACATCACACTACTCCTGTGTCATGGTTGGATAGAAGCAGTTCCTTCCACTATCAAGTGTATGTAAATAAAACAAAACACTCAAATCTATTCACTGCTATGATCTAATTATGTTATTTAGAATCATGAATATTCACTGGGGGTTGAAATAATGTTATGTATGAGAATAGCCTACTCCAAAAGTGAAATAGTGTCAAATTAAGCCCCAAATCCTGGTGATATTAACACAGCGGCCGAAGCGGCAGTGTTATGCTGTACTTTCTATCCAACCATGATGGCCGACCAGGTACTGATCATGTGGTGCTAATCATTTGACGCAAATCCTCAATAGTCGGGAAATTGGGTAACAATGCCAAAATACCACAGAAAGTTGGTTTGGTCTGGAGAGTTTATAGAGGCATGAGTAGCTCGACCATTCTCTAGGCTGCAGATTTGCAGCAATTGCTTTCTCCGCCCAAGCAATTGCTTGGGTGAGTTACTTGCACTATGTTGATAGAACAATGTACAGTTGCTTCTGAGTCTTTTGTCTAAAGGCCCTGTCACACATCACCGGATTGGGGTACCTGACAGAAAACGGATACTGTCTGGTGAAATACGTCAATGTCCGTTTTATATTCGGTATGCATCCAGCGTTTTCTGTTCGGTGGTGACCGGTGTGTACGCTGTCAAGTTTTGAACATGCACAAAACTTGTCCCGGACACCGCCGGACTGACTTGTATGGTTGGTGTCCGTTTTAAGTCCGTTTAGTCCGTTTCATGTCCGGTACCCATCCGTTACGTCTCTGGTTTGCTTCCTGCAGAGTCTGTTGACGGTGCTGCGGGAATTCGGTCTGTCGGTTTTTTTGTTTTTTTTCCAGCGCGTCCGTTAACAGTCCAGTATGTGTCCGTTTGACACTCGGTCCTTATCCGGTGTCGTCCGTTTATCGTCCGGTTATTATCCGTTGGCTATTCGTTAATGTACGTTATGTCCGGTTATCATCCGGTGGCTATCCATTCATGTCTATTTCATGTCCGTTTCATATCCATTTCATGTCCTTTCATCCATGTCCGTTGATGCGATAGCGCAACATTTTGATACATTTTGATACCGAACACCACCGGACTAGACAATTCTTTGTCCGTTATTGTCCAGTACTCAATCCGCTAAAGCTAAGATTCCTTCTACGCGGTATGCGGTATGCGGCATGCGGCATGCGGCATGCGGCATGCGGTATGCGAATGGGAGGATTCCTTCTACGCGGTATGTGGCATGCAGCATGCGGCACATGACTGGCTATATTTAAAAAATAAAAATGAACAAGTACACTCCATACTGCACTGTATATGACCTAATATTCCATTTATATCGATGCACCTCTTGGTACGTCACATGGGGGTGCTAACTTTATAATTACCAAATTATAGATACGTATTCATATTTCTGTGGCTATGGTAGCATTTTTACCAACCCGTAACCCCACCACCACCACTACCATATGTTTCCCCTCTGCACCCTTGTGTGTGACCGTTCCGTAATGCTCAGTCGCCTCTCCTCGTCTAAAACTAATGGACATGTGGGACTGAGGTTTCTATTTGCATACCGCATGCCACATGCCGCACCGATCGCTACAGGGACCGATCAAGTTGCCGTATTCGCATTCGCATTCGCATACCGTGTGTAAGGGATGTAGCCCATTGACTTCAAGGCGTTTCGAATTTTTGCCGCATTCGCATTCGCATACTGCATGCCGCATACCACGTGTAAGTAATCTTAGCTTAAGGTGTGACAGGCGCATAAGACATGATGAAAAAGTCACAGAATGCTGTCGATTCGACTTTTAAAGTATATTAATCTACAAAATTGCATCAGCTTTTCACCCGAAAATAGCAGGCTATGATAGATAAGTATTTGAACAATATATTTAGCATATTAGATTGCAAAATCATATAGTTATTTTTATAACCCAGCCTTCCAACACTTTTTCTTAAAGCCCGGTCAGATACACATTAGTGGACGTAGTTCAACATAGAGGAGGCTAACGTAGTTGAAAGTAGTTGAACGTACCGGCATCAATACTTCTCCTTGGTAATAACGTGGGTGGGCCTTGAGTTACGTTTTAATCTTTGGACATGTTCAAAAGAGCGCTACGTTAGAGGCTGAATTTGCATCCGTGATGCTAACATACTCTAGAATACTCTAGTATACTCTAGCATACTCTAGTCTACTCCAACATACTCTAGAATACTCTAGCGTACTCTAGCATACTCTAGCATGCTCTAGTGTGCTCTAGCATACTTGGACGAAGCCCTGGTCACATAACCATTAGTGGACGTAGGTGAATGTAGTGGAGGCTAACCTAGTTGAACATATTTCAACGTACCGGCATCCATACCGTAACATATTTATCCATACCATAACATATTTATCCATACCGTAACATATTTATCTGTACCAAAACCTGCCATACCTTAACGTATTTCAATGTAGTTTAACGTACTTACACCATATTTGACCCACGTTAGCCTCCACTATGCTCACCTACGTTCAACTACGTCCACTAACGTGTATGTGACCGGGGCATTATGCAGGGTCCGTGCGGGTCATGGAAAGTCCTGAAACGTCTTGAACTTCATTTGCTCCATTCCTGGGCCTTAAAAAGCCCGAATCTAACCTATTTTGGGTAATTAGTCTTGAAAAGCCTTGAATACCATTACATTGTACCTAGTTGAACATATTTCAACGTACCGGCATCCATACCGTAACATATTTATCCATACCATAACATATTTATCCATACCGTAACATATTTATCTGTACCAAAACCTGCCATACCTTAACGTATTTCAATGTAGTTTAACGTACTTACACCATATTTGACCCACGTTAGCCTCCACTATGCTCACCTACGTTCAACTACGTCCACTAACGTGTATGTGACCGGGGCATTATGCAGGGTCCGTGCGGGTCATGGAAAGTCCTGAAACGTCTTGAACTTCATTTGCTCCATTCCTGGGCCTTAAAAAGCCCGAATCTAACCTATTTTGGGTAATTAGTCTTGAAAAGCCTTGAATACCATTACATTGTACCTACTGATCTAAATCGGTTCCAAATCACCATTCACTATTGTTTTTTTTTCTCCTGAAATCCAAATGAAAATAGTCTTGAATTATTATCAAAGCCAGCCTTGTGAAAGCCTTGAAATATCAAAATGGACCGAAATGTGTCGAAATTTTGCATTTTCAACAGACAAGGAACGATCAACCGACGGGCGAAAACCAAATGTCAAACGGACGGACCGGACACTAACCGGACACCAACCGGACACCAACCTGACACCAACCGGACACCAACCAGACACCAACCGGACACCAACTGGACACCTTCCGGACTGACCACGGACGCACCGAAAACAGATAAAAAACCGACGGACCGAATTCCCGCAGCAACCTCAACGGACTCTTCCGGATACAAACCGGACACCTAACGGATGGGTAACGGACATGAACCGGACTAAATGGACTTAAACCGGACACCAACCATAGACATCAGTCCGGCAGTGTCCGGTACAAGTTTTGTGCATGTTCAAAACTTGTACCGGACACCGCCGGACACCACCGGACAGATAACGGACAGGCCGGATGCCAACCGTATATAAACCGTACATTGCCATATTTCAACGGACAGTGTCCGGTTTCTGTCCGTTTCTCCAATCCGGTAAGGTCTGACTGGGGCTTTAGAGAAAGTGGAAATGCGATCAACATAAAATACTCATTACGGGCCAAATCTCAATCTGTACATGAGCTCCACCACAATGAGGTGGGTGCATCAGGTGGTGGCACGCTAGCCGCCAGGCAGTGCCCGAAGTGGACTGCCCTTTACTGCATGCGGCTAGCATACCGGCACCCCCCCCTCCCCCCCCCCCCCCCCCCCCCCCCCCCCCCCCCCCTCCCCCCCTCATTAGAGGTGATGTGAGACCTGGCTGGCCCGGTGTGGCGGTTTCAGCCGTGCACCAGTTTCAGCCGTGCACATACCGTCAAACTCAAGGCATTGTCAATGGTCGTGAGTCACTAACCTTATAAATTTAATATAATGTTTTTGGTAAAGATGTTTTCTATATGTGTACCAAGCAATTTGTTTCTAGGTGGTGTGGTTTTAGAGATATTTCACTTTTCCTGGATTTTCTGAATGAAGATTGCTCACCACCATTGACAATGCCTTGAGTTTGACGGTACACGCAGTGCAAAACATTAGTTTTATTCAAAATTAATTGAAATCAAGAGCCCTGACCGTAGAAATTTAATATGATGTTTTTGGTAAAGATGTTTTCTATATGTGTACCAAGCGATTTGTTAATAGGTGGTGTGGTTTTAGAGATATTTCACTTTTTCTGTATTTTCTATATGAAGATTGCTCGACCATTTACAATGCCTTGAGTTTGAGTATGCGCACGGCTGAAACTGGCGCACGGCTGAAACCGCCACACCGGGGGGCAGGTCACTTGATTGTAGACTCTGCGGTGGGCGGAGAGCAATGAACGTTGGAAGTGTACTTGTCCCTTGTTCATCCGGTGTGTAAGTATGAGAACCAAGGTCTGGTCAGCCGTAAAGTTTCCTATCACATACTAGCATATGAGTATGACATTTCTACTAAGCAATAAATCCAGTTCATATTCCCTTATTTACCAATAAGTAATAATTGAGTTTCTGTCATTGTCTGAGATAAACATAGGCTGTTCCTTATAATCTACCTTACTTTATTTTGAAGTAACTTATATTTTAAATCAGTAACTTTTGAGATATTTGAAATGGAAACATGCTAAATTAATTTTGCCAAGCTTGCCAAAGCTCTAACACCATAGGCTTCTGCAGTAACAGGTTCTATGAACTGACTCAGTATCGCCTTATATCTGACGACAAATGTCTAATAAGTGCACCAGCATCTAAGTTAGATATGTAGAATCAAATCTAGATAATTGTTTTTGTTTTGAAAATTTTATGTTTTCATCGCACTACGCAGCTTTAAGTTAACTAGTTTTCTTTTTATTTGTAAGGGGTTTTGCGTCCTAGCAACATCTAAGGGTAGTATCAGGACGGGGCACTAATGGAAAACTTGAGCCTCACACATTTGATAATGTGATCTCTGTATTCAGTATCACATATGGGTGCGATGACATTTTAATATCAAGAAGCAATATAATAATTTCTCTTTTTTTAAACCAAAATAATACAATTTTTCTAAGCAAACTGTCACTGTCACTTTTTAAGTAGTAAATAGAGGCATATTGGAATATTGGAATTTTTACTTAATTAATGCTTCTCTAAAAAAAAGAAGAAAAAGATATTAATAGAAAAAGAGACTAGCCACCCGTCCACCCATTATGACATTAGAGAGCTTGGGATCAACCTTTCTGGGTGGTTTGTTTGTTGGTGTTTTATATTCTAGCACCATCTAAGGTCATATCAGGATGACGTGTGACAGTGTGCACTCATTTCGACTTTATAGTGCTGCCCCACTGGGAGACCAGGCCGCTGGCAGCATGACCCGATATCCCACTCAGTCACATTATCCTGATACTGAGCTAGCCAGTCCATGTCCTATCCTAATAATGCTGATCACTAGACTAGGTATTGACAAGTATCAATTTGATAAGTCATTGGTTTGACTCGGCCGGGATTCGAACTGCCGGCCATCCGCACGGGAAGCCTGCGCTCTACCAATTTGGCCACCGCGTCCAGTCATTCCTGAGTAGAGAAAGGACGTATTGGCCAACTGGCTAGAGCGTCGGCTCGATCCGCGGCCTTTGAGTCAAACCAAAAGCTTACACACAGCGGTGTCTTATCTGGTGATCGGCACTACCACGATAGGGCAAGAACGAGTTGGCTCGGTGTTGGTTGTTGGAGTTTTACATCCTGGCAACGTTTAAGGTCATATCAGGACAGGAACCAACTTGTGACAGTGCACACTCATGGCGACTTTATAGTGCTTCCCCCACTGGGAAATGATGCCGCCAGCACAATGACCCGATATCTCACTCAGTCACATTTTCCTGACACTGAGCTAACCAGTCCTTGTCCTATCATATTATTGCCGAGCACCAGGCTAGGAAGCGACAAGTATACATTTTTATAAGTCATTTGTTTGACTTGACCAGGAACTGAACTCCCGATCTTCCGCACGCGAAGCCCACTCCCCACCGATTAGGCCACCACGCCCGTTTTTTTAGGATAATTCACTGGGTAATATTGCCCGTGGCACGATCTCCCGGCAGGGCAACACTAACTGGTGTGCAGTATTACAAGGTGATGCCTGATATGATTCCAAATACTGTACTGACACGTAAAGCTGAGCGGGATGGCATAGTGGGTAAGGCACCCGCTTCATGTGCAGGACATAGTGGGTTCGATCCCCAGTCGAGTCAACCCAAATACTTAATTTTGATACATTGGCTTTGTTATCATGATTCGAATTGCGATACAAGTTATGTAACTTGATAAGCAACAGTAAAACGCATCGCATAAAATCAGGAATCAGCTGCCAAAATTTGTTGTTGATGTCCGTACATTGCGACCTTACTATAAAAAAGTTCTATCTGACAAAATGGTGCTTTCGAGATAATGAGGACTGAAGCTGTGTAACTGCATGATAGCAAAGTAGATAGAACAATATTATTTTTAATATATCTCAGTGAAAAATACCATTTGAGAAAGAGTTGTGTAACTGCATTATAGCCTTTTGTAGATAGACAATTTTTACATCCATAACACCAATTCGGTCACTTTGTCAGATAGAACCTTTTTATAGTAAGGTCACAACATTAGATATTTTTTTATTATCGAATGAACCACAAAAACGTCAAGATTTGTTGGTTGGTTGTTGGAGCTTTACATTCTAGCAACATCTAGAGTCATGTCAGGATGGGGTAGTAAGCAAGGAAATGTATTTATCAAGGACATCTATTTATCTCTCACTGGGAAAATCCCTAGACAAGATGAACAAATTGATAATCCATTTCCACATTGATTAGCAATTGTCACTATTTAAAAGAATTCAAAAGGAAATGATCCTTGAAAAGTGAGTGACCACCCATTTTTTATTTCTTTATTGATGTATTAATTATTATTATTTCTTTATTATTTCTTAATTCTTTATTATTTCTTATTTCTTTCTTATTTCTTTCTTTCTTATTTCTTTCTTATTTCTTTGTTATTTCTTAGTTTTTTGTTGTATTTCTTTGTTAGTTATTTGTTAGTTATCTATAATTTATTTGTTATTTACTTATTATTTATTTATTATTTACTTTTGATTTATTTTTGATTTATTTTTGATTATTTATTATTATTTTTAAACAAAAATTGTATATATATTGTTTTACCTTTGTTTGTGTGCGTGAAGCTTCGCACCACTCCAGCCGCTGGTTTCTCACGTCCTTTACGCTGGTCTCCAGCGGCCCTGTACTGGTAATATAGATCCAGCATGAACTTGGGCGGCACCATCAACTTCCGCCCAGACTTCCGCTTTGTCGCCATCATCGTCGGCGTCTTCCGGTTCTTCTTCGATGCGGACTTGCGTCGCTTCCCGCCCTTTTTCCGCTTCCGGTTGGCCACGCTGCTGCTCCGCTTCCGGTCTGTGCGCGTGGCCTTAATGAGCGGTGGCGTGCCCGCAGCCGACCCGGCGCCGCGATGGTGGCGCGACCGGAAGTCGCCGGTGCCTGTGAACAACACTTCCGGGCGGGGTAGAGTCCCTAAGTCGCCGGGCACCGTGTGGTATCTGGCAATATGGCGAACTATCCTTCCGCTTACCCCTACCCTCCTCCTCCTCATCCTCCTCCACTCCACATCAACAACAGGGTCGCCGGGAAATGCGGTAGAAACTTGCGGCGTCTCGTCATGGTTCACTGAAGCATTGTGCAAGTGGCTTAATTTGTTATTCAGTTCGCTCTGCGAAAGATTATTAATTAGAAAAACCACCCCGACAGGGACTCCTCCTCCTTCTACTCCACCCCTCCCTCTTTCTCTTCCTCCTTCACCGCCTCCACTTCCTCCTCCTCCTCCACCTCCTCCTCCTCTTCCTTCTCCTCCTCTTTCTTCTCCTCCACCTCCTTCTCGACTTATTAATCCTCCTCTTCCTCGACTTCCTCCTCCTCGACTTCCTCCTCCTCCTCGACTTCCTCCTCCTGTACCTCCTCCTCCCCTTTCTTCTTCTCCTCCTCCTTCTTCTCCCCCACTTCCTCTTCCAACTCCTCCTCCTCTACTTCTTCTTCCAAGTCCTCCTCCAGCTACTACTCCTCCACTCCCTGCTGCCCCTCCTCTACTTCCTAATCCACCGCCCACTCCTCCTCCCAGGCTTCCTCCGTCACTTCCTCCTCTTCCTCTACTTCCTCCACCTCCTCCTTCTCCTTCTCCAACTCCAGTTATCAATGGCCCTCCACGGTCCACAGCAACGACCGAGCAGCTCCTCGTCCAGCTGAGGACAAAAAGCAGCAGCATGAGCTGTCCATGTCTCCGGCTAGTGCTGGGGCTGCGGCCGGCGGTGAGACTGGTTCTGCGGCTGGGGCTGAGCCCAGGACTGGGGCTGCGGGCGGCGGTGAGGCTGCGGCCGGCGGTGGGGCTGCGGCCGGCGGTGGGGCTGCGGCCGGCGGTGGGGCTGCGGCCGGCGGTGGGGCTGCGGCCGGCGGTGGGACTGCGGCCGGCGGGGCTGCTGCGGCCAGTGGTGGGGCTGCGGTCGGCGTTGGGGCTGTGGCCGGCGGGGCTGCTGCGGCCAGTGGTGGGGCTGCGGCCGGCGGTGGGGCTGCGGCTACAGCTGCGGCCGGGGCTGGGGCAGCAAGGGCCCGGGCGTCGCCCCCGGGGAGAGCAACTGAGGGGGCGGGTCGGCGGCAGGCATGTCACCGTGAGCAGCTCGGCGGCTGGCCGCATGGCTGGCGAGAGCTATGAGCCTACCCGGGGCACGATGGCGGCGGCGGGGCGGCTCTGTTGAGTTCGCTCAATGAGGTCTTGAGAGGCATTGGCACCAGGGGGAGGTGTCAGTCTGTCTGCCTGTCTGTCTGTCTGTCGCGGTTGCGGGGAGGTGTGTTCTAGTTGCACCTCCTCACTTACAACCAAGACTACCCGACCCGCCAAACACCCCCAACCCGCCAACTCCCAAAGAACACTCCCACCCACCCACCTACCCCCCACACCCTCACCCCCAACTCGCTAACTCCAGAACAACACCAGCCCCCACACACCTACCCCACACACTCTCACCTCCATCCCGCTAACTCCCGAAGAACACCTCCCCCCATCCACCCACCTACCCCACACACCCTTACCCCCATCCCGGCAATTCCCGAAGAACACCATCCCCTACTCACCTACCCCCAACACACTCACCCCCATCCCGATAACTCCCGAAGAACACCCCCCACCCACCTACCCCAGACACCCTCACCCCCAACGCTAACTCCAGAACAACACCACCCCCACCCACCTACCCCACACACCCTTACCCCCATCCCGACAATTCCCGACGAACACCCCCCCACCCACCTACCCCCCACACCCTCACCCCCGTCCCGCTAACTCCAGAACAACACCCCCCCCCCACTCACCTACCCCCCCACACCCTCACCCCCATCCCGATAACTCCCGAAGAACACCCCCCCCACCTCCCCCCACGCCAACACCCCCCCCCCCCCACCACGGCCAGTCTTCACCCCGGAGTCGGTCCTGCCACCCACCGGCCATTCACAAACTTCTACCCCGCCCCGCCCCGCCCCTCGCCCCCGCCCCCGCCCCCACCCACCGGTCATTCACAAACTTCTACCCCGCCCCCGCCCCGCCCCTCACCCCGCCCCCGCCCCCGCCCCCACCCACCGGCCATTCACAAACTTCTACCACGCCCCCACCCCGCCCCTCACCCCCGCCTCCGCCCCCACCCACCGGTCATTCACAAACTTCTACCCCGCCCCCGCACCCGCCCCGTCCCTCACCCCCGCCTCCGCCCCCACCCACCGGCCATTCACAAACTTCTACTCCGCCCCAGCCCTGCCCCTCACCCCCGCCTCCTCCCCCACCCACCGGCCATTCACAAACTTCTACCACGCCCCCACCCCGCCCCTCACCCCCGCCTCCGCCCCCACCCACCGGTCATTCACAAACTTCTACCCCGCCCCCGCACCCGCCCCGTCCCTCACCCCCGCCCCCGCCCCCACCCACCGGCCATTCACAAACTTCTACCACGCCCCCACCCCGCCCCTCACCCCCGCCTCCGCCCCCACCCACCGGTCATTCACAAACTTCTACCCCGCCCCCGCACCCGCCCCGTCCCTCACCCCCGCCTCCGCCCCCACCCACCGGCCATTCACAAACTTCTACTCCGCCCCAGCCCTGCCCCTCACCCCCGCCTCCTCCCCCACCCACCGGCCATTCACAAACTTCTACCCCGCACCCCACCCCACCCCGCCCCCGCCCCCATCCTTCAGTGCCACCCTGCAGATTACACCCCACCCGATCATGCTATTTACATGTTTATATCCTTAGTGCCACGTTTCACCAAAATAACACTAACAATTTACACAAAATGTGACAAATCACATGACAAATATTTATTTGACTATATCGACCCCCTTCGGGGTATGATTATGAGAGCATACAAAAACCATACATCTTTGATTCAGTTCACTTGAGCGTTGCTCACAACAGAAATAAGCCGGATGTACATGCGTGTTGAAGAATTGACGGAGTAAATATACATTTTTACTTAACAGCAAATTACTTTGGCTAGACGAATTTCACTCTTGCACCCCTGTTCCCCTGTTCCCTTTACACAAAAGCAAACGAAGAACTGCTGAAATCACTATAGACAAACAGAAACAAACCGATTTTATCCCATATATTCAATTTAAGATAAAATATATTAAATTAAAATTTTGGGGAGAAATTGTGTGAATGCCATACAAAGCCTTTACCTGCCTTATCGACGTCAAATGTCGGGACTGCCCCCTAACATCGCATTGCTTCCCTTTCTGGCGGACAAGTGTTACCAACAGTTCGCCGAATATCTTCACTGAAATAGACCGGGCGTGGTGACCTAATCGGCAGAGCGCAGGCCTCGCGTGCGGAAGGTCAGGAGTTCCGTTCCCGGTCGAGTCAAACCATCATCATCATCATGCTGTCGGTCGTGATGCGACAAAGACTGCTTTCATTACTTGACTGCCACTCTCCATTTAGCTCTCTGCTGTGAGAGTTGCGTCCATGAGTCGGTCTTAATGTCTCTCAGCTTCAGGTTTCTCTTGATGGTATCTTTGAACCGGAGACGGGGGCGCCCTCTCTTTCTGTAGCCAGAAGACAGTTGAGAATAGAGGATCTGCTTTGGTAGCCTGTCTGATGACATCCTCATGAGGTGTCCAGTCCACCGGAGATTCTTTCCGATCAGAAGATCTTCCATAGAAGGCAGCCCCATCCATTCGAGTATTTCCTTATTCGTCACTTTGTCCTTCCAGGTTAGCCTCATGATTGAACGCAGATGTCACATCATGAAGGCATGCAGCTTTTTCACCTGCTGTCTGTACACTGTCCAGGCCTCGGCTCCGTATAGTAGGGTGGATAGCACGATTGCGCGATAGATCTTAACTTTGACCCGAATGGACACATGGTGGTTGTTCCAGAGTCTCTGGCGTAGTCGGCCGAAAGATGCGCTAGCCTTGGCCATCCTCCTCGGTAGCTCAGCATCAATGCGTCCATCACTTGATATAGTTCTTCCGAGATAGGTGAATTCCGGAACAGAGTTCAGCTTGTTTCCGTCAACCATGATCTCCTCCTCTCGGGTTCTTGTAGAGTTGGGTTGGTACAGCACCTCCGTCTTCTTGATGTTAATTTTCAGGCCAAACTTCTTTGATGCATCGGAGAAAGCGTCCACTATTTTCTGGGTCTCTTCAGCAGAGTGGGCAACCAGTGCACTGTCATCTGCGAATAGTAGCTCTCTCACCAGTATCTGAGTAGTCTTGGTCTTCGCTCTGAAGTGTGCGACATTGAATAGGTCAGCGCTCTGTCTGGACTGTATATAGATGCCATCCGCCATATCTCGGAAAGCCTCGTCTAGCATTGCTGATAGGAAGATGGAGAAGAGCGTGGGGGCCAGTACACAACCTTGCTTGACCCCATTGGTAACCCCGAACGATTCCGAGACTTCCCCTCCAGCACTAACGTTCGCCATCATTCCTGTATGTAGAGCCTCGATCATAGTTGTGAACTTCTCTGGGCATCCGTACTTCCTCAGTAGCTGCCATAGCCCGGTCCTCCCGACTGTATCAAATGCCTTAGTGAAATCGACAAATACCATGTACAGTGGTCAGTCCTGCTCAATGCACTTTTCTTGTCAAACCACTGGCTTATAAAAGTGATACTTGTAGCTTCCTAGCCTGGCGCTCAGTATTACTAGGATAGGGCAAGGACTGGTTAGGTCAATATCAGGATAATGTGACTGAGTGGGATATCGGGTCATGGTGCCGTTGGCCTGATTTCCTCGTGGGGGCAACACTACAAATTCGCCATGAGTGCACACTGTCACAAGTGAGTACCCGTTGTGATATGACCTTAGATGTTGCTAGGACGTAAAACAACAACAAACAAGCAAACAATCTTCACTGAAATATGGCGCAAACCATTAGTCCCTCACCTGATTCTAATATGATTGAAATATGATTGAAATATGATGGGTGGTATTGAACTGTTCCTTTGCTGCAAAATATAATTAGCCTTTCGATTTAGTTCAACAGGTTTTCTTAAAGGAACAACACTTTTTGTTTGTTTGTTAATGGATTTTATAAATAGGACCAGAACTTTTCTCAACGTTGTGATAATTGTTCTTCGAGACGTAGTTTTCGTCAGTTATTTAGACAAACATTTTCTTTGGTTTAGACATAGGGTAATATTAATGCACATGTTGTATAAGCCTGCATATATACACATTAACGTATTTATAATGTATTTACAATTAACAAAATATAGGAGCGTAACATAGCTCAGGCGGTAGAGTGTCCACCAGGACGGTGTGGGTCATCCTATCGATCCTGCTCAGTGGACACATTTGCAGTTTGGGCCATTTTCCGTTCCAACCAGTGGTCCACAAATGGTTCATCAAAGGCTGTGGTATGTGCTGTCCTGTCTGTTGGAAAGTGCACATAAAAGACCCCTTGCTGCTTATTGGAAAGAGTAGCCTATGTCGTGGCAGCGGGTTTCCTCCAAAGAAATACGTCAGAATGACCATATGTTTGACGTCCAATAGCGGATGATAAAAATAAATGTGCTCTTGAGGCATCATTAAATAAAACAAACTTTCCCTTTTTTTCCTTTTTTTAATAATTATTTTTACAAAATATATACATTCAAGTATTTACAATTTACAACTTGTCAGTCAGTTGTGATTTTTATTATTACAATATCTTCTGCTCAAATCTTTTTAATCGTTACTTAAATTTCTTGAAGGTAATAAGATAATAAAATATCCACGATATGATTGATTGATTGGTTGATTGATTGGGGGGTATCTTTACGCCATGTCGGCAGCATAGGCCATATTCGCAGCGAGAATTGTTTGTTTGTTATTCAACGATATGACTACTGATTAATGATGTAGGTTACAATATGTAAAGCTTAATAAGTCATTCGCTCGTTGAAGGTTGTGTAGTGGGTGGAGTTCTGTTCTCATGAAATAATGACTTTGTGAGTGAATTTATGGCAAATGGTTAATAATGTTGGAAACAACTGCATTTGCTCTCAATAGTCTCAGAGACCGATCTGGCGGATAAACGAGATATATAGAACACGTTGGCGGCAGCTCCTTAATGTGGCACGTGAGGTAGCAGCATAGATTTGAGTGTGGGGAGGGGCAGAGGGCACAGGGGAGGGGCAGAGGGGGGGGGGGGGGCAGGGGGCAGAGGAGGGCTGAGGAAAGGGACAGAGGGAGGGGCAGAGGGGGGGACAAGGGGAAGAGGAGGGCTGAGGAAAGGGGAAGGGGGAGGGGCAGATGGGGGGGGGGGCAGGGGGTAGAGGGGGCATAGGGGTACAGCGGGAGGGGCAGGCAGGGGGTGGGAAGGGGGCAGAGGGTGGCAGAGGGGGCGTGGTAGAGGGGGGCAGGGGGAGGGGCAAGGGTAGGGTAGAGGGGGAAGGTGGTAGAGGGGGCAGGGGGAGGGGAGAAGGTAGAAGGGGGAGAGGGGTGGCAGATGGGGACAGGGGGAGGGGCAGCCGGGGGCAGAAGGGGTGGGCAGAGGGGCAGGGGAGGGACAGAGGGGAGGAGGTAGAGGGGGAGGGGGAGGGGGGAGGGAGTAGAGGGGGAGGGGCAGAGGGGAGGGGGTAGAGGGGGCAGAGGGGGGCAGGAGGAGGGGCAGAGGGGGGCAGTAGGGGGGCAGAGGGAGGGGCGAAAGAGGGGGCAGAGGGGGGATAGAGGGGGCAGGGGGAGGGGCAGAGGGGAGGGGACAGAGGGGGACAGGGGGAGTGGCAGAGGGAGTGGCAGAGGTTGGGCAGAAGGGTATGCAGAGGGAGTGGCAGAGTGGGGGGGGGGGCAGAAGGGGGCAGGGGGGCAGAGTGGGGGCAGACGGACGGACCGAGGGACGGGCAGAGTGTGGGGGGGGGGGGCAGAAGGGGGTGCAGAGGGAGGGGCAGAGGGAGGGGCAGAGTGTGTGTGGGGGGGGGGGGGCAGAAGGGGGCAGAGGGGGGGGCAGAGGGGATGAGGTTAAAGCTGCATAGTCTGATGAAAGCATCAAGTTTTCAAAACCCAAACACTTATCTAGTTTTGAACTTACACATCTGACTTAGATTCTAGTGCACTTATTAAGCCATTTGTTGCTGCATAAAGGGCATACATACTAAGTCAATGTATTAGAACTCTTATGGCTGAAGCCTATGGTGTTTGAATGTTGACATGCTCACCAAAATTAGCTTTGGCATGTTTTCACTTAAAATATTTCCGAAGTTGGTCATTCAAAATAAACGTTATTTCAAACTAATGTAAAGTAGATACTAAGGATGAGTTTAGAGTGAATTTATCCCAGCGAATGGTATGTGTGTATGTCTGCCGGGGAATCGCACAAACTCAAAACCACCCAATATAAATATATATACATATATACACTATAACCCCATTACACCAAACTTGAAGGGACCATAGAAATTTGTTTGGATTAACCAATCATTGGTTTAACCAAGCTTTGGCTTCCACTTTCACTTGGCTTTGACAAAAACGTGGGTGCATTATGAATGTAATATACAATGTATGTGGACAGTTTGATTATCGTTTTTAGGTATATACAGTACAACCCTGTTAAAACAAGCTTGGTTAAACCAAACCATTGGCTAATCGAACCATTTTTTCGGCAGCCTGGCAAAATACTACCATTTATCATATAAAAAAGTTGGTGGGGTCTCAGATGACCTTATAACCACATGAAAGTTTGGTTTAACCGTATCGGAAGTGGCCTGGGGTCCGGCAATTTTGTTTGGATTAACTGATAATTTGGATTAGCCAAGTTTGGTTTAACCAACTTTTTTTATATGATAAATGGTAGAATTTGGCAGGCCGCCGAAAATAGTTTGGATTAACAGATCGTTTGGTTTAACCAAGCTTGGTTTAACGGGGTTGTACTGTACATATTTTGTATAATTAATATTATACAGGTATGCATCTTCGGCATGACGTCTTATTTATTTTACCTAATTGTATTTAATTATGAACCAATGCGCTTTGACATTTCTTTCGCTGATAGTCTCATACCTGAAATACCTGTAACCTGAAATATCCCTCCCTTTCCCCATCATTCACTCAGTTTAATGGTCTGATTGAATCTGTCCTAGTCATCTACTGCTCCAGCCTCCCCAACCCCAGCTCCGATGGTGGCGCCACCACCCCTGCACTCTGTAACTGCCACTCACTGTACCGCTGAAAATATATGTGGATACATATATATCATATCTTCCTCTTGTTTCTTTATGTATGGCACATTATTATATAAATATGTGATTTTATGCACAGATACATGCATCCTCACATTTACACAAACATGTGTACACACATACATGTATACACATACATGTATACATATACAAATACATATATATATACACTCCTATAACGTAGGTGGTTCTTGCTCAATAATCAGTAGTCACTCACCGCCCCATCGCTCAATACCAGACGGGATGGCTGAATGAGTTAGAACGTCCGTCTCCCGTGTTGGTAGACCATGGGATCGAGGGTTCGAACCCTGGTCGAGTCAAACCAATGACTTACAAATTGGTACTTGTTGCTTCCTAGCCAGGCGCCCAGCATTATTAGGATAGGGCAAGGACTGGTTGGCTCAGTGTCAGGATAATATGACTGAGTGGGATATTAGGTCATGGTGCTGGCAGGCTGGTCTCCCAGTGGAGCAGCACTATAAAGTCGCCATGAGTGCGCACTGTCACAAGTCGGTACCCGTCCTGATATGACCTTCGATGTTGCTAGGACGTAAAACAACAACAAACAAACAAATCGCTCTATCTTCGAGATTCTAATCGACGAACAATTATTGACCCACACCCATGCACCTGCCGGGCAGTGGCGATGGGCGGATATTGAAGCTCAGTCGGCGTAATTATGCTAATCCTATCGGGCACCGATAAGCCCCTGACACGCTGGATGACCTCTGACAGGGGTCATCGACCTGTCTGATCAGGTCAATAATGTCAGTGAATAACATTTTCTGTTATTTCATCGAAGGTGAGATTGTGTTAAAAAATATGTATTGAAGATTTATACTGCCTATCATGGATAAATCTGAATAGTCTTGTTTTCACCATTAGCCAATAGACTACATCACCATTCCAGCGGCGTGGTGCATTGTGGGATGCGTCAAAGCGAAACAAACCAGCGAGAAGCACACGGCACATACACTGGGTGCAGTTATGAAATGTGCTAGTTTCAGCTCATCTCAGCTCTTGTTTGAAACATAGAACACAAACTAAAAATATATATATATAATAAATTAAGATCTTAATCTTTTATCCAGCATTGAATTTACATTAATATAATCAGCACATCTTATGCCATGTGCATTTAGATTTAGACAAATATGGGCAGTCAGACTAGTGTTAGAGCCATAGCCAGAGTCAATTTTACTTATTTTATTAATGTTTTTATTTATATCCTATGGTTAATGACATATATAGAACTAGAAAATTAGTAGGGTTGATCAGATATTGGTTATATATTTCTCTGAAACAAGTGTATGTCGACACATTTGGTATTTTAATATTTAGAACAAGAATTAATAATGGTGATGTGGATATCACTGATTGTTTTGTGTGGAATCATATGTGTTTTAGCTCAAAATGTTTAACTATGGCTAGTTTTGTCTTAGCTATATCTGTCAGATCATTATATTGCATGTGTGCATACATGCTTATGCCAAATTGTTATGTATTTCTATTCTTTTGAATAAAATCAAAGTTTTCCCCTACGCGTATCGACAAACTCAATGGCCATTCACATTTGCTTTGCTGCCAACGCCGTTTTCAGCGCATGCGCAGTCGGAACGGCAATCTCGTCTATTGGTCGATACAAAGCCTGAACCTACACTTTTACTGACCGAAGAGATTTTTAACCTCCCACACAACATAGATATGGCATAAGACTATCAAGAGCAACATGTCTTTGATGATACTGTAAGTTATACACAGTGGTGGAAATCCAACTTGGCAGAGGTGATGGCTTGGGGAATCGAACCACCAACTTTCAGATTAAGACGTCTGACCTAGAAAAAGGTCAGATAGCCTAACCACTCCACCACAGAGAACACCACGAAGTGTATGCAATCTAATGCATTGGAACAGTTTATGGAGACACCTTTCGTGCTATTCTTCTTACCGCAAACACCATCCTCATATGCTCTTAAATGTTGTGAGGACATAAAGCTCCAACAACCAACATCTTACTGCAAACTAGGAACTAAAGTTGCATAATCCGATGAAAGCATAGCATTTTCTGAACCAAAGTACTTATCTAGATCTGATCCAACATATCTAACTCAGATATTGTTGCACATATTAAGCATTGGTTCCTGCATGGAAGGGTATTTTATACGCAATAGTCACATATCGCATTTGGGTGCTCTGACATATATATATGCATATATATATATATATACCTTATATGTCCCAATAGACACATACTGAGTGAGTGCAGACACATGGATGCGCGTCTATTCAAAGTTAAAGAATTTCATGGATTTGTTTTTGTCGCGCCTCTGAAATAAAGTGGGATTGTCTTATTTTATGTGCATTCAGTCTGAATATGATCGTATATTTTTATTTGTTTTTGTCGTGCCTCTGAAATAAAGTGGGATTGTCTTATTTTATGTGCATTCAGTCTGAATATGATCGTCAATTTGTGCATGCTTTCAATCTTGAAATGGGGGGTGTGCTTCTACTAGGTAGTGTGCTTCTATTGGGACGTATAACTATATATATATAAGTAGTACTACGAAAATATAAAAACCAATTTTCAAAATCGGTGAGGAAGTTGCGCAAACTGGCGTAGACACTGAGTATACCCTGCTGGCAGCGGCGCCACTGGCGCTGGTAGGCAGCAAGGCGCAGGCGCATATCTATCGTCCAAACCCATACACACTTGAAACGACTTCTTCTCCGCTACTTATATTATATATAATACATTATATAAATCCACTAGGCAATAAGGTTAGACAAATGCAGAGTTGGGCTGAGTTCTTTATTAGTTCTCTGGCTGGTACTATAGATGCCCTACCTCAAAAAAGCAAATTGTAACTGAAGTGACATTGATTTACATTAATTCCGCACCACACAGTTGTCGCCCAATTGTGCGGCCCATACTAAGGTGGGCGTGCGACTCTGAATACATACAATCGATCGTATAATAAACAATATATATAATAATATAATTAACAATGGGTTTCGCTCTGTTCCTTTATATTATTATAATACATTATAATACACATAATTTATATATATATATAAATTGACATATTGATGGTCCTCTGTACATGTATAGGAGCAGGACGTAGATCAGGCGGTAGATTTTCCACCTGTGAAGGTGTCGGTCATCCGATTGATCCTGCTCAGTGGATGCATTTGTAGTTTGGGCTAATTTCTGTTCCAACCAGTGGTCCACAACTGGTCCACCAAAGGCTGTGGTATGTACTGTCCAGTCTGTGGGAAAGTGCATATAAAATACCCCTTGCTGCTTATCGGAAAGAGTAGCCTATGACCCGGCAGCAGGTTTCCTCCAAAGAAATATGTCAGAATGACCATATGTTTGACGTCCAATAGCCGATGATAATAATCAATGTGCTCTAGAGGCGTCGTTAAATAAAACAAACTTTCTTTACATATATACATGTATCGACGGTCCTAAACATATCTATGCATGTATAGGCATATAAAGCCATCCCCTCTGCACATGTATACATATACAGATGATCGTCAACATATCTGTGAATTTATGCATGTATAAATGACCATCAAACTATGTTGGATAAACTACAAAGACTACAATATGGAACACCTAAGATATGTCTGAAGGTGGAACATCGACACCCAAGTGATGATCTTTATAGACAAACAAGAGTCAACACACAAAATGACAAGAAAAACACATCACAAAAGAGCAGCATTGAGGGAGATAAGGAAGCCTTTGAGGGTGCAGGTAACAAAAAGGGCAACAAGAGGAGATGGTGATGCCCTCAGATGGATAATAAACTGAGTCAAAAACAGATCATATGAGAGAAGTATGGAGTACATGAAAGCAAGGGAATGGACTGCACTATGTAGTTGCATAAACTGAAAACTGGCAAAACTATGCTTGGAGAGCATTTGCCGGAGTACAGGTAGTGTCTCAGCGACGTATATCTGGTCCCTTTAATTAACAAGGAAAAGGTGAATTTCAAGTTGGACACGGGGTCTCAAGCAAATATCGTTCCCAAGTGCGTATACAACAAGTTAAGCAACGTCATACTCCAGGCTACCAAATGCAGCTTAATTACGTTTTCTGGAGAGCGTATCCGCCTAGAGGGGGAAGCTGAAATCTTCACGAATGGCGAATGGTGAATTGCTGCGGTAAGTCATTGTCACACCATACCAGACTGAGTACCGGAGACCACCGGACAAAGAATTTTCTAGTCCGGTGTTGTCCAGTGAAGAAATCTATCGAAATGTATCGAAATGGAGAGTAAAATTGGGTTAATTGCCGCCGGACAACCGGATAAGTACCGTACATGTACCATACATGTACTGGACGAGAACCGGACGAGAACCGGACACGTAACGGATGGGTACCGGACATCTACCGGACAAAATGGACAAACCGGACACCAACGGATGGGTACCAGATGGGTACTGGACATGTACCGGATGGGTACCAGACATACTGGACAGCAACCAGACACATCAGTCCGGAGGTGTCCAGCAGAAGTTTTGAACACATTCAAAACTTGTACCAGAGACTGCCGGACACTGCCGGATGGTTACCGGATGGTACCCGAACATCGCCGTACAGTACCGGACAGTGTCCGGTTCCCCAGTCCAGCAAGTTCTGACAGGGGCTTTATCAAGTGACGTAGTGGGGGGCCATGCATGGGTATTTTTCTCTTTTCATTTCAAATTGATGCAAAAGTTTGGTTTTCAGTACCAATTTGATGGTAAGGGTCTATAGAACAATTTTGGTTCGAGTGTCAAGCTCTCAGATAACAAAATTCAAAATGGCTGCCAAAATCAAAGATGGCTGCCAATTTAGTTTTTTTTTGCATTACGCCTCATAACTTTTGTTGTATGGAACCTAGAATGATGATTTTGGTGTCTATATATGGGTTTTCATATATGAGTAATTGAATAAAAATGAAATAAACATGATTGGAATATATCTTATATGGTATTTCATACCAATGAGAGAATAAATACAAAATGTGACGATACAAATGGGGTATTTTTTCTTGGTGTCTTTCCAGGTTGTTTCTGAGATGGCTGGGGCAACGATATGGCAGTTGTGTATTTTGTGCCAAAAGCAAACTGAGGAAGTGCTTGTTTGTCCTCTTGCGAATCCAGTCGCCAGTCGTAGAGAGGAAGCCTACAGAGAAATCACCAGGCTCACAAGTCAGTTCAGAGCAATTGGTGCTGCTCCCCACCCAGACATAGAACTTCCAGATGAAGAATCCATGCAGAAGAATCATGCATCCTGGCATAAATCTTGTCGTCAAATTTACAGGGCATCAGCACTTGACCATGCAAAAAAAAGTCATAATGAAGGATTGCCTCCTGTAAGAAAAAGATCCCGGCGGAGTAATGCAGCTGTTAATCGTAATCTGTGTATCTTCTGTGGTGATGAAACAAATGAAGCAGACCATTCTTTCCAGAAGGTTAAACTCACCCAACAGATACATGATAAGGCAGTCGCGCTGGGGGAAGAGCGTATTGTGGCACTCCTTGCTGAAGGCGATCTGGTCGCCATTGAAGCCAAGTACCATCGGAATTGCTACACAGGGTTCAATCGCCGTTACGATGCGATTTGTAAACAAGACAGAGCTAGCGAAAATCTTGAGGCCACAACAGAAAATGAATTGCTCCAATTTATAAAGGAAGAAGTCACTGGAGGTCGTAGAATTTTTGCATTGCAAGATCTGACAGATATGATGACCGAGCGATTAGAACAACATGGAATCCAGAAGACTGTGAACCAGACACGCCTAAAGGATAGAGTCCTGGAACACTTCCCGAATTTGACAGAGGAGAAAGGTATCTGAGACCGAGTTTTCATCGTTTGTTCGAAGACGGCTAGAAAGATCATATCAGATGCAACTCAAACACCAGATGAGGAAGCACGTACATTACTAATGGCAGCATCGATTCTCCGTAAAGCTGTTTTTGATCATGACACTGCATTCAAGTTTGATGGTTCATTTCCCAATGGTTGCGAAGAATCATCTGTTCCACAACGCATGAAGTATTTCTTCCGTCAACTACTCGCAGGACCCAAATCATCGCCAGAACAAGAGAATTCCAGGAAGATCCTCTCTGTGAGTCAGTTGGCCATGCTAAATATGACTTCTCTTTCAACAAACTTGAATTGTGAGCCTCCACTGGCAGTGTTCCTGGCCCTCAAATTGCATTCCGAAACAAGAAGCAAGAAGCTGGTAGAACTACTACACAAATATGCTCTGAGTGTGTCATATAAGAAAGTCCTCAGCATTGAAACTAGATTTGCACAGGCTATTGCAGATCATACAAGGAACAAAACTGATATAGTCTGTCCTACAAATTTGCATCACCACATTTTCAGTTGCAGCCCTGGATAACTTGGATCACAATCCCACATCATGCACTGCAAGCTCATCTTTCCATGGAACTGGTATTTCAATATTTCAGTTTCCTTCATCACAGACACCTGGGTTGGACCAAGAATGTCTATGAATCAACACACAGCAAAGAGAAGCACGCAGCAGTGAACCCATCCTGCCTCGTTCTTATATGTTTCTACCACCTGTGGGCCGAAATCTTGTCACCCAACCTCCGGCAAAAGATGTGCAACCAGTGGCAACAAGTTCATTCGATGAGGAGAAACAGCACGAACAGGCATGGATGACTGGAGTACATGACACCCTATATGTGGATTCTGATACAGAAAAATGCACTCCAGTGATGTGGTCTTCATACCATGCTGCTCGATCAGATACTGTTGGACAACCAGAAAAAGGCATTGAAGCCCTCCTGCCACTTTTCCATGAAAAAGCCGCCACTCCAGAAATGATTCGACATGGAATGGAACTGGTGAAAAAAACAACTGAGCACTTCAACCCACACCAAGTCCCTGTGTTGGTAGTGGACCAACCACTCTATGACCTAGCAAAGAAAATGCAGTGGACCTTCCCTGACATCTTCGGGGAAGACAAGTTTCTGGTTATGCTAGGTGGGCTCCACATTGAAATAGCTTTGTGGAGCACCATGGGAGATCTTCTGCATGGGTCTGGATGGCCTGAAACCCTGAAAAAAGCTGGGCTAGTGAAGACAAAAGCAGCAGCCACAGCTTTTCTGAAAGCATCCAATGTAATGAGAACAAGATATGCCCATCAAGTTACTGTTATGGTACTCGACAGCCTTCTGAAGCGAGCCTACGAAGACAGTGGGACCGAGATGGCTCTTAAGGATTGGGTCGTGGTAGCTTCTGAACAGAGTCCAACATTCAAATTCTGGCTACTCGTATAAACAAGTATCAACAGATCATATTCATGTTCATCTGGGCACATCGGGAACGGAAGTTAGAACTCATGGTCACTACCCTGTGGAAGCTTGTGCCTCTGTTCTTTGCTCTCGATCACCAGAAATATGCCAGGTGGATTCCAATCTTTATCCGAGACCTGGAAGTTCTACCAGATAGCATCCAAGTAGAGTTTGAGAAGGGACACTGGACAATAACTCGAAGCAATCACCGTTTCTCATCCTTACCCATTGATCAAGCACACAAGCAAGCCAACAAAAGGGTGAAAGGAGTTGGTGGCATTATCGGTCTCACAGAGAACCCGGACATGCTGGAACGCTCGATCGTGACTGGGGCGGAAATCAGCCGTGTCGTTGAGGAGTTTACTGGTGCAAACGATAACGATGATGATGAAGAACTCCCTCATTATGAGGAAGGATATGCATCTCAGCAACGATTTCTACACCATGCCAAAGACCTGATGGAGGTGTTGCTGAGCAATGGGAATCCTATTGAGGAGCACAGTGGAGTCCTGGTTACATTAGACAACAAGGTGTGTGAGTCTGCGGCTGCTGCCGTATCTGTCCATAAAGTCGAGTGTATAGGACAAGAGCAGTACAACAACTTCAGACAGAGTGTGCTTGACTCAAATGACACACCTCTGACAGCACCTATCAAGCGAAACAACTTACTGTTGTTCCATGAGAAGAAAACACAAAAGAAGTCAGCAAATAAGCTGAAAATGCAGCACTTCAAACGTCATGCAGAGCTATATGGGCAAGCTTTTCTTGTACTAGACAGCCGCGGGGGGGGATTTGGAGGAGTTTTTTCATCACAAATCTTCCCCATACCCACCTGCATTGTCATCCGAAGGGTCCCTCAACTCTTGTACCAAGTCAGATTTGTTGGTATATATCACAGAAGCCTGTACAAGTAGCACCATTTCTGTCGATGAGGAGCTAGTAGCACCAGATGTTTACGACTTCATTATTATTGATGGTGGAGTACTGATACACACACTTCCTGGTACAACTGTCCAAGGCAAGACCTTTGATTCATATTTCGACAAGGTATTCTGCCCAAGAATTTGCCATGACTTGAAGCGATCGACAAGAGTAGATATTGTCTGGGACGAGTATTGTGCACTGACAATCAAAGGAGGCACAAGGGAAAAACAAAGAACAGGCATCCGACAACGCATATCTGGTACTGCCAAAATCCCAGGCAGTTGGCAGAATTTTCTAGCGAACGTTGATAACAAGAAGGAACTGTTCTCATTCCTGTCAAAAAAGCTAACAGAAGAACATTTCCCAGATGACAAGAATGTCTACATCACTGCAGGTGATCAAGTCCACCATGTTAGAAACAGTCCACCAATGGATCAATGCAACCATGAGGAAGCTGACACGCATGTCTTAGTACATCTCCACGCCCTCCAATCATCGTCACTTGGGATGGTGCATACTGGAGACACAGATGTCGTAATCCTTCTGAGTAATTTTCATCACATCAAGGCTCTGAATCCGGCTGCAGAAATATGGATCTCCTTCAAAGCGGGAAAGACAACCAGAATGATCTCCCTGAACACTATCGCCACAAACCTGGGCATGACAACGTGCAAAGCCATGGCCCTCTTCCACACATTCACTGGATCAGACAGTACTTCTTCCTTCAAGTTCAAGGGTAAGCGATCCTGCTGCACGTTGATGCATGAAGTGCCATCCCTTATGGAGCAATTTGCAACTATTGCCAAAACTCCATTCCAAACATCGCCAACGTTGAAACAAGTGGCAACAAACTTTGTCTGTAGGCTGTACTCAAATGAGTCAAATGAGGGCAATGATGTTGACCTCGTCCGAATGAGGTTGTTCTCACAGAAGACTAGCGACATGGAGAGAATTCCCCCAACCAGTGATGCTTTGGATCAACATCTCAAAAGGAGTGTCTTCCAAGCGAGCATCTGGACAACAGCCCACAGGTCCATGATGCCTGTCAACAACCCAACTAACCATGGGTGGAAGGAAGAGGATGGCAAGCTGCTTCCCATTTGGACCTCGCTGCCCCTCGCCAAGGATGTGTTCCACCTGGATGTGAAGTGCGCTTGCCCACTTACCTGCTCTCAGTGCAAATGCGTGAAGAGAAAGTTGAAGTGCACACGTCAGTGCAAGTGCACATGCGAGAAGTAGCTGGACTAGAACAATTTCCAATACTAACATGATGTATATAGGTTAATTTGGTTAATTTGTTAGCCATTTTCTCATTAAATGTATTGTTCAAGGAGTTTTTCAAGCAATTGACTAAGCAGTTACTCGGAAGTAGGACTCAATATAAGAGAAGATATGCTCCAATCATGTTTATTTTATTTTTATTCAATTACTCATACATGCAAACCTAGGTATAGAGACCAAAATCATCATTCTAGGTTCAATAGTACAAAAGTTATGAGGCGTAATGCGAAAAAAAGCTTGAAATAGGCAGCCATCTTGGTTTTTGGCAGCCATTTTGTTTTTTTTAATCTGAGAGTTTGACACTCGAACCAAAATGGTTCTATAGACCCTTACCTTCAAATTGGTACTGAAAACGAAACTTTTGCATCAATTTGAAATGACTGACTGCCCGGGCACCCCACTAACGAGGGACGAGGCACGGCTGCCCAATACTGGGAAGCGAGGCATGCACAAAGCTAGGACTCGTACGCTGCAGCAACAAGGTGTCAAGACACAGGGCAGCCTAGATAAAAGATTCACCCGATACTTGTAGTAGACAGGTGAAGACCAGCCTTATATAAAAACAGTCGAAAAATCGGGCTAATGAATTGAGTCTTTATGAGAGCCTAAATTCACAATCTAAGAAGCAACATTTATTCTTTGTATATTATCTTCATGTTTACCCGCTACTTTTGAGTTGGAAAATATAATAAAACATATACTTTAATGCAATTTAAAAGTGAAATCGATGGCATTCTCTGGCCGCCATCTTGTCTTTTTGCATTCTCTCCCATTTCACCAACTCTGTGCTGATATAAGTAACCAGTTGACACTGGTGCCAGGCATTCTACTTGTTGTTCCATACTAACACTATTTTCGCCCGTATTTAGACTACGTTGTCGTTCACCCCACACAATGTGTTATGTGTGTAACACACAGCGTGTTATTTGTGTAACACACAATGTGCTATGTGTGTGTACCACACAGTGTGTTATGTGTGTAATACAGTGTGTTATGTATGTAACCAGTTGACACTGGTGCCAGGCATTGTACTTGTTTTTCCATACTTACTATTTTCGCCCGTATTTAGACTACGTTGTCGTTCACCCCTGTACTGGAAGTACGGGGTGAATCTGTTATCTAAGGGCAGCCATGCGACAGCCAGCCACCATCAAAGTGGATGAACCAAGCGCACAACCTTTGGTAAATAAGTATTCAGATATCTTTGAAGGGCTGGGAAAAATAACGCCGTAATACATATTGACGAGAATGCATCTCACGTTGTAGATCCGTGGAGGTGGATACCACATGCAATAACAGATTATGTAAAAAGACGAGTTGGACAAAATGATTCGGTTAGGGGTAATAATAGAGGAAACGGAACCCACCCCATGGGTTAATTCTATAACAATAGTGAAGAAACCTAATAAAATCCGCATATGTTTAGACCCAACCAAATTAAATAAAGCTATACTTAGAAGTCCATATGCAACAGATGGGATGGCCGAATGAGTTAGAGCGTCCGTCTCCCGTGTTTGGTAGATCATGGGGTCGTGGGTTCGAACCCTGGTCGAGTCAAACCAATGACTTAAAAATTGATACTTGTCACTTCCTAGCCAGGCGCTCGGCCTTATTAGGATAGGGCAAGGAGCAGTGGAATGAGGAAGACCAATCGTCCACGATTGAAATTTCCCCTGCTTAAACAACTAATGGACCAACAACAAAAAACAAAAAAACAAGAACTATTGATGAAGTCATTGCTAAAACCTCAGATGCCAAATTTGTCTCATTAATTGACACCAATAGCGGATATTGGCAAATTGAATTAGATAACAAAAGCAGTAAATTATGCACGTTCAATGCACCATGGGGTCGGTATCGTTTCACTCGTCTGCCGTTCGGCATTAAAACTGACAGCGACATATTCATACAAGAAATGAACCAAATCTTATACGGTCTACCAGGAGTAAATGTCATCACAGACGACATATTAGTGTACTGTTCTACAATTGATGAGCACAATGTCGGTCTGGAGGCAGTGTTCAAAAGAGCAAGAGAGGTTAATTTAAAATTTAATCCATCCAAATCAAAGATATGTAAAAAAGAAGTCGATTACACGTGACTGTGTTAAACCAACCGATGAAAGAATTCAAACAATTGTTGACATGCCATCACCCACTGACAAGGCAGGCATACACAGGGTTTTTCTTACATGGTCGGCTACCTAGGAAAATTTATCCCAAACATGTCGGAAATAGCTAAACATCTCCGAATATTATTAACAACAAATATAGAATGGCACTGGCAGTATGAGCAAATTGAAGCCTCCTCAATTAAAAAAACCTATTAATTACAGCGTCTGTTATGACGTGCAAATTCCTATCACACTACGAGTAGACGCATCCAAAGCCCCGTTCACTCAGCACAACTTTAGGCCGAACTAGATAAGGCGAACTAGATGAGGCGAACTAGTGTCGTGTCCACACAAGGAGCGGTTTAAGGCGGAAATCGATATCTGCGCATGGGCAAGTACCCCCATCTGTATCTGGCAAGCACTGCTATTTGTTTAGTTTTCACTGTCGATTCGACAATATGAATAACGACGGTGATGTAGCTGCTACGTTAATATCGCTTGGAATTTAGGGTTAATTTAATTAAATTTCATTATTTGAGGATGTAATTCTGTTAAATATGATCGCATTCAATAGATTTCGGCCTAATCGGGCCCTAACACTGCCTGGCACCAGCAATAGTTACACCTGAGCCTGTATCTGGCAAGCACTGCTCTTTTACACTATCACTGCCCAGGAACCAGTTAAATCGCTTCATCTATACTACCTCGCGAGGTGGTTTACTTGAAGCGAACTAGATGAGGCGACTCAGGCTTAATTCGCCTCAGAGTAGTGTCCACACGACCAATTTGAGGCGAACTATAGGAGGCGAACTAGTTGAGGCGACTTAACGGTCCAGTGTGAACGGGGCTCAAGTCTGGCTTGGGCGTGGTGTTATTCCAAAACAATAAACCGGTTGCAATGGCATCCAAATCGTTAGACTGAGCACAGTCAAGTAACGCAGTCATTTAGAAGGAACTCCTTACAATATGCTTTGGATGTATTAAATTCCAGGATTATATTTTTGGCAAGCAAATACCAATACAGACAGATCACAAACCGCTAATTGCAATAATGAATAAGCCTATACATACGCTTTCTGCAAGAATGCAATGAATGAGACTCCATCTACAAAATTACAATATTGTATTAACATATATTAATGGTGTGAACATGTACTTTGCAGATGCCCTATCATGAGCGCACTCAACTACCATCCAGCCCAACAATTTATTTGACACTACCCTAGCTGTCACAGAAATTGACGTGGCGCCACACATGCTTCAGCGAATCGCGAATGACACCAGTAAGCTGCGAACACCCTGGACGCGTTTCTGGCGCGGGAGTCAAGCGTCGCGCGTGCATCAAAAATCAAAATGTATATAATAAAGAGAACCCAGACACACCGGCGCGGGCGTTCCTCGTGCGTGCGTCGCGCGGGCGTCACTGATCGCTTTTGGAGCGATGTTTTTATGAGTGAAGCTGCGAACACACTGGATGCGTAACTGGCGCGTGCGTCAAGCGTCGCGCATGCGTCAAAAATCAAAATGTATGTAATAAAGAGAACCCGAACACACTGGCGCGTGCGTTTCTCGCGCGTGCGTCGCGCATGCATCACAAATCGCTTTTGGAGCGATTTTTTACGCTTGACGCGTGATGACGCATGGCTTTTGACTGAATTTGCCCGACTTTGCCTGACTTTGCCCGACTTTGCCTGACTTTTCCCGACTTTGCCTGACTTTGCCCGTTTAGTTGAGGCTGCTTAAGCACATGGATGGAGACTGCTTCCTAACAGGTAGTTGCTTTCATAGTGGTTAGAACACATGTTTGGACCGTCCTACATGTTTGGACCGTCCCATTTTTTCATATATCATATGGAGACTGCTTCCTAACAGGTAGTTGCTTTTGATAGTGGTTGGAGCACATGTTTGGACCGTCCTACTCTTCCCATCTGTTCGTTAGGTTGTTGGTTGGTTGGTTGTGGGTTGGTTGTCGATTTGTTGGTTGTTGGTTAGTTGTTGGTTGGTTGTGGATTGGTTGTTGGTTGGTTGTGGATTGGTTGGTTGGTTGTTGGTTGGTTGGTTGTCACTTGGTTGTTGCTTGGTTGGTTGTTGCTTGGTTGGTTGTGGATTGGTTGTTGGTTGGTTGTGGATTGGTTGTTGGTTGGTTGTTGGTTGGTTGGTTGTTGGTTGTTTGTTTGGTTGTTGCTTGGTTGGTTGTTGGTTGTTGGTTGTTGCTTGGTTGGTTGTGGATTGGTTGTTGGTTGGTTGTGGATTGTTTGTTGGTTGTTTGGTTGTTGGTTGTTGTTTGGTTGTTGGTTGGTTGTTGGTTGGTTGTTTGGTTGTTGGTTGGTTGTTTGGTTGTTGGCTGGTTGTTGGTTGGTTGTTTGGTTGTTGGTTGGTTGTGGATTGGTTGTTGGTTGGTTGGTTGTTGGTTGGTTGTTGGTTGATTAGATGCGTGGCAGACGCGTCCAGTGTGTTCGCTATTTACACGTGAGAACCGCATGATGCACGCTTGTACTTGATGCCTGTGCGACGCACAGTGTCTGTCTGTAGCTTAACGCGTCGTGACGCGTGGCTTTTGACTGAATTTGCCCAATTTTGGCTGCCTTTGCTCAACTTTGCCCGACTTTGCCTGACTTTGCCTGACTTTACCCGACTTTGCCCGGCTTTGCCTGACCTTGCCCCCCTACACAGTGTGTTATGTGTGTGTAACACACAGCGTGTCATGTGTGTGTACCACACAGTGTGTTATGTGTGTACCACACAGTGTGTTATTTTTGTGTAACACACAGTGTGTTATGTGTGTACAACACAGGGTGTTATGTGGGTGTACCACACAGTGTGTTATGTGTGTAACACACAGTGTGTTATCTGTGTTCACCACACAATGTGTTATGTGTGTGTACCACACATCGTGTTATGTGTGTACCACACATTGTGATATGTGTATACCACACATTGGTCGTAATGCGAAGCATTACGCTTGATGCGAGGAGAGGAAGAGACCCTCCCCCCACCCCGCGCTGTCGCGCGGCGCTCACACCTCACCAGACCCCGCTGCCCGCCGCTTCCTCCCCCGCCCCCGTGTCGCGCAGCATTCGCGCCTCACGCGACGCCCGCTGCTCGCCCTCCCCCGGGCCGGCAGCTTTCACACTCACCTGCTGTCGCCGCCCCCTTCCCTTCCCTTATAAGGCCGCCCGTCGGCCTCCCTCTGCATTCACCCTCCTGCCGCCTTCCAGCTCTCTGCCCTTCTTTCCTGAACCTCCTCCTCGGACCGCTGCCCCGCCTCAGGCTCCTGCACCATGCTCGGACACGGGCCGCAAGGGAAGAGGCCGCAAGAGCACCAGGCTCACTGCCCGGGCCAAGCCGGGGCCCGCCTCGGGCTCGCCCGGCGACGCCTCAACATCCCCGGCTCTGGCCTCCCCCTCGGCCACCTCGGGCGCCGACACAGCCATCATACTCCAGGCGCATGGACGCCTTCGAGTCGGCGGGAGCCCAAGGAGCGCCGGAGCAGACAGGCAGGGTACAGCATGCCCCCCGCCCCAGCTCCTCGGGCGCAGACCGCCGCCGGGGCCCGGCCCCCGCCGCCACCTCAAGCGACTCTGCCCGGGGCAGCCCACCCCCACTACCAGCACTACGACCGCCTCGCCGCCCGAGGCGGCCCCGCGCCTCCCCCGGCCTACCTCCAGGACGTCGCCGAGGACTACACCCCAGCATCCGCGGCCGACGCCGTCCGAGACATCCTCGCTTCCGCCGAGGCGCAGCGCGCCGGCAGGCGCCAAGGCATCCCCTCGGGATACATTTTCCCCTCGGACCTCATCGAGAGGGGCCCGGAGCGGAAGCCGGTGAAGAGAGGGGAGGCCACCCGCGATGAATATAACCTCGCCCTCCTCACCCTCGCCGGTCATCCAGCCTTCCCCGAGCACTCCCTCCAGGGCCTACGCCACCACCACCTCACCGTGATGAGGGATATCCTCGTGCATCCGTGGCCTACCGTCCGCCGCTACTCCGAGGCCATCTTCACCTGGATAGCGGACGGGAGGCTCCCCCACGGATGGCATGACCCTGTGGCCCTCAACACGCTGAGGATGGACTCCATCACCACGCCCACCCCTCCGGCAACACCAGTTTCCCGAGGCGAGGACTCGCCCCGAGGCGAATGGGCCCGAGGCACACACCTGCCCCGGCCCCAAGCCGACACCCGCACCACCTACGATAGGCACACTCACGGGGCCCCCTGCCCCGCCTGGAACCGCGATCCCGCCTCGTGCGATCGGGCCCACATCGGGGAGGCCCACGGCGAGGTGGGAGACAGGCGCCGGCACATCTGCGCCTACTGCGCCAATGTGCGGCGCATATTAACAAGGCACTGCGAGGCCGAATGCCTCACCAAGCAAGCCCGTGAGCGCCAGACCCCGGCCGCCTCGGCGGATTTTTGATCCGCCGGCCCCCCCCCCCCGGCCGGCCCGGGGGGCCCCTCCCGGCGCCTCACCCTCACCACTGCCGACAGCCCCGCGACTTCCACCGACAACCTCCCAGCGTCCACCGACCGCAGCGCCGCCCAGTCAGAGCCGGGGTTCATCACCTCGGGCCTCACACCTCAGACCACAGCCCAGCCCAGCCCCACGAGAAGCCCTCTGCCCAGACCACAACCGCCGACCAGCACGACCACCGACAACCCCTCAGCGACCACCAATCGAAACGCCGCCCAGACGAAGCCGGGGTTCACCACCTCGCACCTCACACCTCGGACGACACGGCCCAGCCTCACGAGGGACCCTCCCCGGACAGCCCAGCCACCGGCGCTCACGACACCGCCTTCATGAACCCGCCTGACCCGCCCCCGACTCCCACCCCGCCCAGCCCTGAGGAGTTCGCTGCCCCCCTGATCGACCCTCGCCGGACCTCCTCCCCCCAGACCTCAGGAGCGGGCCTCCCTTTTTTGGCCGCCCGCTCCCCCTCCACGTAGGCCCCGGACCCCCTCTCAACCAGCCCTGCCTTCCCGGGCCCCCGCCTCGGGCGCCCCCACCCCCGCCTCGGGCGCGCCTCGAGCCCTCTCCTTACTCTTTGGCGGAGGGCTCCTCGGCCCCCCCTCTACCAGAACTCTGACATTGCTCCTTATGGGCTCCTCCTGTTGTTCTCTTCTGCTCCTCATGAGCCCCTCACTGTATTGCTCACTGTATTGCTCCTCCCGAGCCTGTCATTGCTCCTCTTGAGCCCCTTCCTCTTATTTTGTACCTCCTCAGCCTGTGTTACCTGTTCCCCTGTATGCTCTGTTGAGGCGTCAATAAACGCCTTTTTCCCACCCCCGCCTTCCCTCTTCCTTTTCGCGCATCGTGTTATGTGTGTACCACACAGTGTGTTATCTGTGTGTACCACACATTGTGTTATCTGTGTGTACCACACATTGTGTTATGTGTGTACCACACAGTGTGTTATGTGTGTACCACAGAGTGTATTATGTGTGTGGACCACACATTGTGTTCTGTGTGTAACACACAGTGTGTTATGTGTGTATACCACACAGCATGTTATGTGTGTAACACACATCGTCTTATGTGTGTGTACCACACATATTGCTATGTGTGTACCACACAGTGTGTTATGTGTGTAACACACAATGTGTTATTTGTCTAACACACAATGTGCTATGTGTGTGTACCACACAGTCTGTTATGTGTGTAATACAGTGTGTTATGTATGTAACACAGTGTGTTATCTGTGTGTACCACCCAGTGTGTTATGTATCTACCACACATCATAGTATATATATGTGTGTACCATGCATTGTGTTAGGTGTGTACCACACAGTGTGGTATGTGTGTACCACACATCATGTTATGTGTGTACCACACAGTGTGTTATGTGTGTACCACACAGTGTGTTATATGTGTACCACACAATGTGTTATGTGTGTAACACAAAGTGTGTTATGTGTGTATACCACACAGTGTGTTATGTGTGTGTACCACACAGTGTGTTATGCATGTGTCCCACACAGTGTGTTATGTGTGAGTAACACACAGTGTGTTATGTGTGTAACACACAGTGTGTTATGTCTGTGTACCACACAGCGTGTTCTGTGTGCCGACCACACAATGTGTTATGTGTGGGTAACACACCTTGTGTTTTGTGTGTAACACGCAGTGTGTTATGTGTGTGTACCACACATTGTGTTATGTGTGTAACACAGTGTGTTATGTGTGTAACACACAGTGTGTTATGTGTTTACCACACATCGTGTTATTGTGTACCACACAGTGTGTTATGTGTGTACCACACAGTGTGTTATGTGTGTAGCACACAGTGTTATATGTGTGTACCACACAGTGTGTTATGTGTGTACCACACAATGTGTTATGTGTGTACCACACAGCGAGTTATGTGTGTAACACAAAGTGTGTTATGTGTGTATACCACACAGTGTGTTATGTGTGTGTACCACACAGTGTGTTATGCATGTGTCCCACACAGTGTGTTATGTGTGAGTAACACACAGTGTGTTATGTGTGTAACACACAGTGTGTTATGTCTGTGTACCACACAGCGTGTTCTGTAACACACCTTGTGTTTTGTGTGTAACACGCAGTGTGTTATGTGTGTGTACCACACATTGTGTTATGTGTGTTTACCACACAGTGTGTTATGTGTGTAACACAGTGTGTTATGTGTGTAACACAGTGTGGTATGTGTGTAACACACAGTGTGTTATGTGTTTACCACACATCGTGTTATTGTGTACCACACAGTGTGTTATGTGTGTACCACACAGTGTGTTATGTGTGTGGACCACACAGTGTGTTATGTGTGTACCACACAGTGTGTTATGTGTGTGTACTACACAGTGTGTTATGTGTGTGTACCACACATCATGTTATGTGTGTAACACACATCGTTTTATGTGTGTGTACCACACAACATGCTATGTGTGTACCATACAGTGTGTTATCTGTGTAACATACAGTACGTTATGTGTGTAACATAGTGTGTTATGTGTGTAAAACACAGTGTGTTATGTGTGTACCACACATCATGGTATCTGTGTACCACACAGTGTGTTATGTGTCTAACACAGTGTGTTATCTGTGTGTACCACACAGTGTGTTATGTGTGTGTACCACACAGTGTATTATGTATGTAACACAGTGTGTTATCTGTGTGTACCACACAGTGTGTTATGTGTGTGTACAACACAGCATAGTATGTGTGTACCACACATTGTGTTATGTGTGTAACACACAGTGTGTTATGTGTGTACCACACAGTGTGTTATGTGTGTGTACCACACAGTGTGTTATGTATGTAACACAGTGTGTTATCTGTGTGTACTACACATTGTCTTATGTGTGTGTACAACACAGCATAGTATGTGTGTACCACACATTGTGTTATGTGTGTACCACACAGTGTGTTATGTGTGTACCACACAATGTGTTATGTGTGTGTACCCCACCGTGTGTTATGTGTGTGCACCACACAGTGTGTTATGTGTGTTATGTGTGTAACACAAATGGCGTTATTTGCCGCTTGCAGACGCGTGGCAGACGCATCCAGTGTGTTCGCTATTTGCGGATGAGAACCGCATGACGCCCGCTTGTACTTGACGCCCGCATAACTAACCACGATAGGGTAACACTAGAATATTTCTAGCAAACTGACAATTATATACTGCTTGTCTAACTCCAACTGACCAGACCCTACATTAAAAGTTACTACAATTTTACCAAATGAATACAGATAACTTCTGCTTAAGCCCAAGTAACACCTACCAGGATGAGCCCCGGATTTTTAGCCGGACCACCACCGGACCACTCCCCCGGACTGTCCCGGACAGCCCCGGACAGTCCCGGATAAAATCGCTATTTTTGCCTCGCTCTCACACCTAGCCGGAAGAGCCACGGACTACAAGCCCAGACAACCCCGGATGAGCCCCAGACAACCCCCGGACTACTCAGATGGGCCCCGGACAACCCCGGACGAGCCCCGGACAACCCCCGGATGATAGCCTGAAATGCGGGACTCATCCTGGGGTAGTCCGTGATTAATACGTGGTCATCCGTGGCGATCCGTGGTTAATCCGTGGTCATCCGGCCTGTCTGGGTTTTATCCGGGCAGTCCAGGAGTAGTCCGTGGCTCTGTCAGGGCTAGTCCGGGCTAAGCCAGGGCTAGTCCATTCTAAACTGTGCCTAAAACGTGGCTCTTCTGGTTTAAAAATGACCCGGACTGCCCTGAAAGGGACACAGACTACCCCCAGACCACCCCCGGACAAGCCCTAGAATACACCCGGATGATGCCGGATTGAGCCCGGATTGCAATATTCCCCGAATCGTCCCTGATGTTTTAAACATTTTAAAACATCCGGGGCCGACCCCGGATGAGGCCAGACCAGCCAAGGATCACCAAGGACCACCAAGGACCAGCCACGGATGAGCCACAGATTGCCACGGACCACGCCGGATCACGGGTCGGGGCTCGTCCGGCCCCTGATCCGGGTAGGTTTGACCTAGGCTTTACATTCTAAATACCATGTAGATAATCAATATTGATCTAGTTGTATGACACGACAGTAACTGTTGCCATATTGCTGTGGAACTTATAGGTTACACAGTCTCATTGTCTTATATGCTACAAATTTGTGTAAATAATCCTCAAATGAAAATGGCTGGAAGACCAGTGCTTTGGTGCTGACAAAAGACGTATTCAGCAGAATAAACATATTTACCAAATAAATTCAGATATTGTCTGCAATTCCTCAGTGGACCGGCCGCGGTGGCCGAATCGGTAGGGACGCAGGCAGGTCTCGTGTGTAGGAGATCGGCAGTTTAGTTCCTGGTCAAGTAAAACCAATGACTTATCAAATTGATACTTGTCACTTCCTAGCCTGGCGCTCGGCATTAATATGATAACGCAAGGACTGGTTAGGTCAGTGTCAGGATAATGTGACTGAGAGGGATATCAGGTCATGGTGCTGGCAGCCTGATATCCCAGTGGGCCAGCACTATGAAGTCACCATGAGTGTGCACTGTCACAACTCGGTACCCCTCCTGATATTACCTTAGATGTTGCCAGGACATAAAACCCCAACAACCAACCAAACAACATCAGTGACGTGCCTCCTTCACAGGTATTGCTGATCAACACCTGAACAAAAATTCTCCTTGCTGTCCCACCTTCCCCCCACCCCCCAGCAGATTGAGCAGGTGCGCTATGACAATGGGCGAGTTTTATGCTAGGCTCTAACTGCTCTGATTTTTGTTTGTTTGTTTCTTGTTGTTTTACGTCCTAGCAACATCTAATCTGACATAAGGACGGGTACCGACTTGTGACAGTGCGCACTCATGGCGACTTTATAGTGCTGCTCCACTGGGAGACAAGGCCCCCAGCACCATGGTCTGATATCCCACTCAGTCACATTATCTCAACTCATTCGGCCATCCTGTCTGGTCCCCAACTCCAGATGAAAAGGAACCTGTAGGGTTCAGTGCCTGGTTACCGATTAGACTTGAACTCACTACCTATTAGCTTAAAACTGTATAGTCCGATGAAATATCAAATTTTCAAAAGCAAATCAATTATCTAGATTTGATTTGACATATCTAACTTAGATACTGAGGCACTTATTAAGCATTTGTGTCTGCGTAGAAGTCAATACTGAGTCTGTTACTGCAGAAGTCTATGGTGTCAGAGATTTGGCAAGCATGCCAAAGCTAATTTTCCATGTTTGCACTCACAATATCTAAAAAGTTTACCATTTAAAATAAAAGTAACTTTGAACTAATGTAAAATAGATACTAGTGATCGATCTAATATATTTATCTCAGAAAAAATACAAAAATTCAAAACCACTTTCTACTGGGGAATACTATTATAAGCCCATGCCATATATTTATATATTTTTTCTGCATTGTGAATTATATACTTCGGCGATCAGGATAGCCTAGCCTGTCGACGATAGCAGATCAGACGGGATGGCCAAATAGGTTGAGCGTCCGTCTCCCTTTTTGGTAGATCGTGGGATGCAAACTCACAGGTTTGAACCCTGGTCGAGTCAAATCAATTACTTAAAAATTGATACTTGTCACTTCCTAGCTTGGCGCTCGGCATTATTATGATAGGGCAAGGACTGGTTGGCTCAGTGTCAGGATAATGTGACTGCGTGGGATATCAGGTCATGGTGCTGGTGGCCTGGTCTCCCAGTGGGGCAGCACTATCAAAGCCACAATGAGTGCACACTGTCACAAGTCGGTATCCGTCCTGATATGACCTTACATGTTGCCAGGACGTAAAACACCAAGAACCAACCAAATCGACGACAGCACAAATCGGACATGGGCGGGTGCAGTTCTTGCTGTCAAAGCCGGGCATTACGCCCACCCACCCACGCACACACACGCACACATCACGCACTGCTATAACTAGTATAAGGCTCCCATCGCGGCGGACACTGTCAGTGGGAATGTACCTGTTATGCACATAATTCAACGCTGGTCCTCTCTCTGCACACACATCTCCACAATTACAAGCGAAGGATGGCCACCACACTGTCAGCAGCCACACATGATACTATTGCCGGTGAGTTTATGACTGTCATATTCAAGCAAGGCATAGGCCTACATCAAAGACCCTATAATACTAAGACGGCTCACTCAGCCTGTACTGTGTAATCAACATGATCAAACACACTACTTGGTGCGCTGGCTGTTCTCTTGGTTAAACAGTTGCTATATTATATGTATAAATGTATATATTAATGTGAAAGAGGTGTGATGATGGTGATGATGATGATGATTCTGATGATGATGTGTATTTGTTCATAGCAATTTCATATTGATGTGTATTCATACTTACCTATCTCATTCATGTATAATATAATTGTATGTGTTTACATGTGAAACACCAACCAGAGCCGGGCTGATCAAACCCACCACAAGGTGGCACTGCAAAATTTACATTACCATGGGAAAGATAGGGAGTGAGCCGTCTTAGTATTATAGGGTCTTTGCCTACACCTACTAATTAAACAACAACAAATGTCAACAGAAAATGATAACAACATTATCAAGTGTGTGGGGTTTGCCTTCTTGATTATGATTTGCTGTTGCTATCATTTTCTGTTAATTGTTCGATTGATTGATGGATTTATTGATTGGTGGTTGCTTTAAGTTTAAGTCGTTGTGGCCCAAAATGGCCAATGACTTAAAAATTTATATTTGTCACTTCCTAGCCTGGCGCTCGGCATTATTAGGATAGGGCAAGGACTGGTTGGCTCAGTGTCAGGATAATGTGACTGAGTGGGATATCAGGTCATGGTCCTGGTCTCCCAGTGGGGCAGTGCTATAAAGTCACCATGAGCGTGCACTGTCACAACTAGGTACCCGTCCTGATACCTTAGATGTTGCTAGGATGTAAAACAATAAACAATAAACAAGCATCCTAGGTTTGCCTTTGGGTTCGAATCCTTCGTTGTGTGGGTGGTTTTGGGTTGTCCACCATGTTCACTTCCACATTTGTGATGATTGTTGGTTTCACCTGGCGGGGAACCATTGAACCTTCCATTAGTTTGGGTCTCGTACGCCAGGTGATGTGTATAATATATCGGCTGCGGAGGGTTTGCTGGATGTAGGTCATAGGTGGCGCCACTTGGAGGGGGGGGGTGGGGATTCGCGCCCGCTGAGGCGACTCGGATGTGTTTGCCAAACAATTTCAAACCCCTTCAATAATAAAACAAAAGGCACCACTGGAAAGAGCTTGAAACGCCATTTAACATGACCCCAATATTATGGGAATAGGTGGAGTATTGTGGAAGTTATGGCCTTTTCCAACTCTGAAATTGGTCATTATTTTCTTACATAAAATTAAGGTATAAGCACTAGATTTCTCTGACCGAAATTGGTGACTCATTCTCTGACCAATAAGCCACCACATACTTAGATTGTAGCTCCTCTATTGCAATCCGCCTCGCGCCAATTCTGAGTGCCTCGTCACAATTTCCCCAAACTCAACAGTATATAAGATTAATAATGGCTACACATTCCAGTTAACTTAAAAAAAATTCCAGATTGATATAAAAGGGTGAATTTGCAGGTTGAGATTGAGTGAAACTTTTGAAGTTATTATTGGATTGTAGCTCCTCTATTGCATTCCGCCTCGCGCCACTTCTGAGTGCCTAGTCACAATTTCCCCAAACTCAACAGTATATAAGATTAATAATGGCTACACATTCCAGTTAACTTTTTAAAAGTTCCCGATTGTTATAAAAGAGTGAATTTGCAGGTTGAAATTGAGTGAAACCTTTGAAGTTATTATTGGAATAGCAAAACTTCACCAAATTGAAATATTGTTAAACTAAGCTGTAAAGGGATTCCCTACTACATAATAGACAAGAATAATCAAGATTGACCAATGCAAACCAATCATAGAGGCGTTTTTCTAGACCCCTCCAAAAAAAAGGTGCGATTGGATGGATCAGTTTTGTTGTAAGAAAATATCCGCCGCTAGTCGCCCTTTGCGCACATACCTACACAGTGTTGTCATGGTCATCTTGTTAGTTAGGGTTTTATGTTCTAGCAACATCTAAGATGGCCGAATGAGTTGAACGTCCGCCTGCCGTTTTGGTATGTCGTGGGATTCGAACCCTGGGTCGAGTCAAACCAATAACTTAAAAGTTTATATATTAGGATAGGGCAAGGAGCAGTGGAATGAGGAAGACCAAATGTCCGTGATTGAAATTTACCCTGCTTAATCAACTAATGTACAAAAAAAGTCATATCAGGACGACATGGTCGTCTCAGCAACTATTCTATTATAACTATGCATATTGGTCTTAGGAAGAGTGACAATGTAGATTCAGTGGTGCTTCTTGTCTTGTCTGGGACTCTGGTACATTTGTTCCTTGTATCCTCCCTTCCTGGTGTAATTTCTGTCTCTGTACACCGACCTGATACGTTGAGGTTCAGTCTATTACATGTGAAGAGTTTGGTTATCCGGTTGATGGTTTCTCCAGAAGTAGATTAAACAATTCCCCCCTATATCAAAGACCCTATAATACTAAGACGGCTCACTCAGCCTGTACTGTGTAATCAAAATGATCAAACCCACCACTTGGTGAGCTGGCTGTTCTCTTGGTTAAACAGGTGCTATATTATATGTATAAATGTATATATGAACGTGAAAGATGTGTGATGATGGCGATGATAATGCTGATGATGATGTGTATTTGTTCATAGCAATTTCATATACATGTGTATTCATACTTACCTATTTAATGTATAATATAATTGTATGTGTTTACATGTGAAACACCAACCAGCAGCCGGGCTGATCAAACCCACCACAAGGTGGCACTACAAAATTTATATTACCATGGGAGAGATAGGGAGTGAGCCGTCTTAGTATTATAGGGTCTTTGCCTATATCCAGAGTAGGGGTGAGTGACAATCAAGTCTTAATATGGGCAAAGACTGCCTTGGTTTAAACAAATATCTAACTCCTGGTTCCAGTATCCGGTGTTTATCTATATTGGCATATAGTTAGTGAAATGGGAGAGAATGCAAAATAAAACAAGATGGCGGCCACATAAAGCTCTTGATTCAAATTTTAAAGCATATTAATCTACAGGATTTCATTAAATCTTCATTAAAAATAGCAAGCGATTATGAATAACCAGGCGGGATGCCCGAATAAGTTAGAGCGTCCGTCTCCGGTGTTGGTAGATCAAGAGATCGTGAGTTCGAATCCTGGTCAATTCAAACCGATGACTTAAAAATTGATACTTGTAGCTTCCTAGCCAGGTGCTTGGCATTATTAGGATAGGGCAAGGAGTAGTTTAATGAGGAAGACCAATCATCCAATATTGAAATTTCCCCTGCTTAAACAACTAAAATTACTAATGTACCCCAAAAAACCCAAACAAAACAAAACATTTGAACTATATAGTTACTGCATTAGATAGCAAATTTGTGTGGTTTTATCATGTACCCAGTTTTCCTACAGTTCTTCTAATGGGTTGTTCAGTAGATACAAGATTGACCCCGTACTTTTAGTGGGGGTGAAAAACATCCCTATTTAAACGCTGGCAACAAATCTCAACATGCTGGGTAAATGAAATGGGCAGATAAATTCTTGATTTAAGAAGCAAAATATATTCTTCACATATATCTTAATATTTACCCGTTGCTTTTCATTTGAAAACTATAATAAGACAATCATGTAGTTTAATGGACTTTATTTAAAGTTTAAAAGTGAAATTGATGGCGTTCTATCGCTGCCATCTTGTCTTTTTGCATTCTCTCTCATTTCACCAACTCTGTGCCTATATAAGTAGCCATTTGATACTGGAACCAGACATTTTACTTCCTGTTCCATACTAAAGCTATTTTCGCCCGTATTTAGACTACGTTGTCATTCACCCATACTACAAGTATGGAGTGAATATTTCTTCAAATTCAGCCCTATCCAGATTATTATGTCTTTCACTTTCTCTATCTACTTCATAAAATATTGTTACTCGGAAATTAGATGACAATACTGCATTAGTGTCATTCGATGTATACATACCAGAAATCACCTGACCATCAAAGTCAGTCATGCATAATAAGCTAATGGTGCAGGCTTAGATCTACAGTCGATACCAAGTCTGAATTAGATCATTAATAACAGCATCTGTATTTCACCATCTCTTCACAGGTTGTGACTCCACTGCCACAGAAGTATGAACTGTGCAAAGCGAGCCTTCACAGCATCACCCATCTTGGAAGTATCGGATGAACCTTGCACCGCAAACACTGCACAACTAAGCAGCTTCTTCCACACCGCATGCATCATCTTTGTCGAAGCCATGGGAAGCAAGGCGTCCGTCCTGTCGCCGGCCAGGGGCATCTTGCGCACCAACAGCGTCGGCCAATCAGAACTGCCCGCACTGGTGGTGGTGAGCGATAATGGGGTCATTTGCGAGTCGCAGCAGCAGCCCTGCGCAGCTCTGAGAAGAGAGCAGAGGCAAGACTGGTGCGCCCTCATCGAGCAGAAGAGTCACGTGATAACTCAGCTGAGCATCGAGAACGTGGCGCTTCGCAGGGAGAATGAGCGCCTCAAGGTCGAGGTGCAAGAGCTGCGTGCTGCGCATGCGCAAAGTGAGTCGTTGACGTGCTCGCGCATGTCGCTCGTGAGCAGTCACAGCGCTAGCAGTCACAGCGAGCGCACCGATCCTTCCGGGGTTGCCGGCGGCGGCGGCGGCGGCGACGGCGACAGGGGCGGTGGAGGAGGTGGTGGAGGAACAGGTAGTCCCTGGTCGACGGGCAATATGCCGAGCCCCGACCCTGCCCGGAAGTCAGCTAGGAGCCGGAATAGGCGCTACTTGATGCCTATGAGTGACATCGAGGCCTACGGGAAGGGGCTCAACCCGCGCCAGATGCACTACTTATCGCGCACGCCCTCTGTTGACACCGTCAGGAACACTTCCAGAGAGGAGGACGACATCAATGGCAACTTGCTGGAAATGGAATGATTAATGTCAAGGTCACTGTTGAGGTCACGCACAGTGGCGTCGACAGGGGCCGGTGTGTTCATCTATGTGCAGGAGGTGGGTGATGGGTGATGGGTGATGGGTGAGTGACGGGGGGGGCGTGGTGTGTGGCAGGTGTGTGTGTATGTATCAAGTGAACATTATAGTGGGACACCCACCACTAAGAGTACTGAATAGAAACATACCCGTTATCTAGTCATTGGAAGCTTTTCCAAATACAGTAAACACCTCTCTAACCTAACCCCCTCCCCCCCCTCAGATCGACCACTCCTCTATATTGATCGCTTTATTTGGATCGCAAGTGATCGCCCATATAATACTGTCACGGGGGTGATGAAAATGGGAAATACTGCACCTAGAGCGGGACTCGAACCCACATCTCTTTGCATTCCGGGCCAGTGTGCTAACCATTACACCACCTAGGCTCTCTGATATCCGCACACTCCCCATGCCTACCTGTCTATGTGGTTACTTGCCTGAGAGGTCAGTGCAGACCACTACAATACCATTGTAATGATTTTTTTGTTTAACTCCCTAAACCGACCACCTCCCTAAATGGACCATTTAAAGTCGGTCCCATGGTCGGTCGATTTAGAGAGGTCTTAATGTAAGTGGAACATTATTTTTATGTGGATCGCGAAAAGACACTTTTCGCTGACAATTAGAAGGGTGTGATGGTGGCTCTTCCCACACATACCTGCACCCCCGTGCAGACAGATGTGCATGTGCAATACACGCTTACTGAAAATCAAAGTCGAAGCCAAAGCTCGGTTAAACCAATGATTGGTTAATCCAAACAATTTTCTAGGTTCCCTTCAAGTTTGGCTTAACGGTTTAACGGGGTTATACTGTATATATATGCTGTATGAGCAATTATAGAAGTATAATTATCCATAAACCGATCACCTATGAACTGTGTCCTTAGGTGACACCAAATGACACTACACAACTAATGACAAGCTATACCTGCAGTGAGTCGGATCGGTGACCGGCCAACTAGTCCAACACATGACCGTAATTCTCTCAGTGACTGGCATATACACACATAATATATATATATATATGGTGTTCTCTGTTGTGGAGTGGTTAGAGTGTCTGACTTTTTTCTAGGTCGGACTCCTAATCTGATGGTCAGTGGTTCGATTCACCGTGCCCCCACCTCTGCCAATTTGGATTTCCACTGCTGTGTATAACTTACAGCGTCATTAAAGGCCAGTTGCTCTCATACCATATTTATGTGGTGTGGGAGGTTAAAAATCCCTTGGGTCGGTAAAAGTGTAGGCTTGGGCATTCTATCGACAAACTGTCTAATGGTGAAAACAAGTCTATTCAGACTTATCCATAATAGGCAGTATAAATCTTCAAGAAAAAAAAAAAAATATATATACAATCAAAGACTGCTCTAGGCCTTGATAATAGCTTTTGCAATGGTCAGAATACTATACATTCACAATTATTATGATCGAATATGCATATTTTAAAATTAACTATTCCATGCGAGTTATTTTGGGCGTAATTTGGGCTAGGGAACTTTTGAGTTGAGAAAGGTGTGATGAAAATTGAGCATAAAAGGTTTCTCTTACAGGTACAGACACACCGAGGGAGAACCTGCGACGGTCTCCTTCTTGACTTCCGAGGGATTCGTAACCTTACGACGGTGACCGGCTGCAGAACTGCAGCCATATAGAGAGGCACCGATAAATCGGTCCAATCTTTGGTTGAAGATTATTCTTCTGGTGGGGCGATTGTAGAAGCTGGGGATCTCTTTACAACAATCAAAATGACGAATGATTGGGGCGGCCCCGAATGACTCTGGTCGGCAGTAGCAGAGCACTCATATCCAGTCAACAGCAGCAAGGCTTCAGGAGGAAGGGATGGGTAAAGGTGTGTCCAGTGGTTCCAGCAACAAGAACAAAGCGAGAGAAATGGTAATGTAAAGGGCCCCACCCAACCAAACAACTCCCTTGATCAGGGGGATAAGTAAGCCCGGGAGAAATAAAAAGGGTAGGGTGGAAAGAGAAATGAGGAGAGTTGAGTCAAAGGACCATGTCTATTTGCTCTATGGTGACCAGCCGGTGAGCCAAAGACACAGATAGAGTAAGAGTTGAAAGTGAAATGCTGGCGGGCTCCCCCTCCTGGACCTCTTTCCAGACATTATCAAGGAGAAGCAATGCCAGCAGAGAGGAGATAGAGAGAGGTGTGGATGAAATGCGGTCTGGATAGCAAGTGCTGTTGTCTCCTTGGTTATTGGGGGGTTTGTGACCTAGCGGTCACTGGCTGCAGAACTGTAGCATTGATAAACGGCCCAGTTAAAACGGCCCGTTTTTGGTGTTTTTTTGTTGTTAGCTTTTTCTTCTTTCTTTGTCCTTCCAGCTTTAGGGGTGGTAGGGGGCATGGGGGGCTCTTTGCGGCGTCTTGTGTGGTGGTGGCATGGTGCGGCGGTGGCCTGGCACGTGGCAATACATTCTTGGGGCCCACGGTCCTGTACCTTGACCGGAGAGCAAAGCGGGATCCGGTATCATTGGCAATAGGGCCATGGGTGGCGCGTTGCTCCTCCCGGCCCCCGTCGCAGGGTGGGTGGTCCAGGGCCAACAGAGCTCCTGGATCGGGGTGTGGTTGGTGGGTGTGATTGGCATCTGCGGCCCCAGCACCCATGCCAACGGTGATCGAAGCGGGAACCGATGTTGTGGGTGCGGGGGTCGAGCCTGTCACACCCGGTGTATCCGGGACCGCGCCGGGCTCCCGGTGTAAGTGCAGTGTCCGGTGGGACCTCACTGAGCTCCCCAATGGGACCTCACGGGGCTCCCTGCTAGGGTACCTCACGGGGCTCCCTGACTGGGGACCTCATGGGACTCCCTGACTGGGGGACCTCACAGGCCTCCCCGATGGTGGTTGCTAGTCACTGTCGTTATTGTCGGGTTCAGAGTCATCGGCGTTGGGTTCAGGGCCGCCGATGATCTCGAAGGTGTGGTAATTCTATCTTTAGAATCTGGACTCGGAGAGCCTCGTGAGGATGCCAAGCGCAGCTCGGTTGTTAGACAGGCTGCGTGGTGGGCTGAGGAAGTCTTGCATGGTGGTCCTGTCAAAGGCCACACATGACGCCAGGATGTGGCCGACATTGAAGATTTAGTCACCGCAGGGACATCGTTGCAATGCAGGGGTATCGATGAACCACCTATATCCGGTCCTGAAGCGCGTGACCACCTCTTCCATGGAGGCAGAGAGGTTTCTCGGGACTGGTAGGCGCTCCCTGACATTTTCGTGCCGGGCCCAACTGATAGAGTATGGGTTCCTGATGGTGGTGCAGTGGAGGGAGGCCTCTCACAGGGCTTTGGTGGCTCTAGCATGAGTGGCTTTGATCTTGGACAGGGAGTGGCCTATGACGAGGTCGATCTCAGGGTGGCGAGAACCGTCCAGAGCACCTGAGTCAGTCTGGTCATTACCAAAAATTCCTATGTGGGAGGAAACCCAGGCCAGCACTGTGTCGAGGAGAGCCTCATGTCTGGTGGCGATGGTGTTCTGAATCAAGGTGGCCAGAGAGTGGCTCCTTGATCTTGCAGACTGCATTGAGTGAGTCGGTGACTACTATGCAGCTGCAGTGTCGCAGGTGAGTCAGTGTATGGTGGATGGTGGTGAGCTCTGTATCGAGGGTGGAGGAGTAGTCTGTGACCCTGATAAGGTGTCTAGCCTGCCCGTCTGGTAGGAAGTGTCCAGCCCCGACTCGGCCTGTGTCAGGGTCGGGTAGTTCGCTTTGCTTGAGCAGAGGCTGGTGAGCCTGACCTCTACAGGCACGGAGTACCAGGGAGGTCTCGCCCAGAGGTCAGGGGCATCAGCAAGTGCCAGCCTGTGGGTTTGTTTCAGGGTGCGGATGCCGTCTTCATTCCCCAGGAGAGGCCGAGGCACCGTCTTAGACCATTTTGTAAGTAAGAGGCTGCGCTGCGGTAGAAGGTGGAATGGCCTACAGACAGGGCTGGGCAGAGGTGGTTTGCCAGCAGCTGTTGTCCGCATAGGTGGAATGGTGGGAGGTTGGCCTCAAGCAGGATGATCTCAACTCTGGTTGTCCTGTGAGCTCGGGTAATGAGCCGAGCTGCCTGGTACTGGACTCTTTCCAGGGCGAGAAGGTCTTTGGTCAGGGTGCTACTGTGAGGGAGGCATGCCCTATGGTTGTCTCTGCAGTAACCAATCCAGGAAACGGTGTTGGCTGCATACTCGTAGAGGGCCTGCACAGCATGTTTGTAGAAGAGACTGAGCACTTTAGCTGGGGCTCCCCAGTTGAACCCAGAGATTCTAGTCATTAGAAGAAGTCTCTTGTTCATTCTGGAGGCCAGTTGCTTCACAAGTCGTCTCATGGTGAGTTTATGATAAAGCCTGACTCCTAGGTAGTGAAAGGTGTCCACCCATTCGACGTACAGATCTGCTGCAGGGAGTGGGTGGGGAGGCTGATCGGTGAACATCACCATGGCTTTGGTTATATTTGAGGATATTTTGAGCCCCAGATCTCGGCGTCGCTAAGTAGGAGCAGGACATCCGCCGTGAGGAGGGGCACATCCGTGGTACATGAGCAGATGACAGCGATGTCGTCTGCATAGCACAGGATCTTGACATGTTTGAGGTGGCGGTCAGTAATGCCTGCTTTCAGTCGGCTTATAAGGGCAGCGACTACAGCATTAAAGAGGAAGGGGCTGAGGACAGGTCCCTGGGGGACACCATTTTTTAGATGGTTGAGGGGAGAGGTGCCACCCTGGAAGCAGATACTGACTCGGCTGTCACGTAGGTAGTTCTTCATGAATGTCAGAGGCTTCCCGGTGACTCCCAGCTCAACGATCGAGGCAAGGACCACGTAGTGGTTGACCAGCTCGAAGGCCTTCTCAAGGTCGAGGGATATTACAGCCGCACCAAAGCCTCGTCCACTAGCATGTACTATCTCTTCAAGGAGGGTGAGGACGGCGTCCTGCGTGCCACGTCCACCTCAGAACCCGACCAGCTCTTCAGGGAAGCTGGTGGCCGGGTCGCTGAAGAAAGTTTCGAGCCGGCCCCGTACAATTCTCTCTACTACTTTCCCGAGGATTGCAGCAGTGAGATTGGCCTGAATTTGCCTGGGTCTTTTTTGGGGATGGGTACAATGACCGCGTCCTTCCACGATTGGGTTATGATCGCTCGTGTGTAGTCCGAGTTTAGAAGGGGGAGCAGTATTTCCCTGTTGTGTGTGGAGAGGCGGGTCCACACTGTGGTTGGTACACCATCTGCTCCGGGGGTCATTTTCCTCCATGGGGGGTGGAGTGCCCTTTCGAGCTCGGTCTTAGTAAGGGGACTGCCAAAGCCATGGGCGGAAGGGAGGTCTATGGCGTTGTTGATGATGATGTCCGCTCGCCGGGGAGCATCTCTGGTGAGGGTTTGTAGGTGCGTATTTGGTAAGCAGAGTTGTGGGTCTGTTCTGTTGAGGAAGATGGTGAGTTGGTTTGTGGCTCTTTGTAGTGAGTTTGGCTCCAGGGGTGCTCGGGGGGTGATCCCCTGTAGGTTTCTTAGTGTTTGCCAAAGGTGTGTGAGGGAGGTGTGCCATGAAATTTTGGTGCACCAAAGTTTCCACATTCTGTCATTTTTGGATGTGATGAACTCGTTCAACCATTTGGTGGCAATGTTTACTAACTTTTCAGTGCCTGGTTTGGGGTTGGAACACAGCTTGCAGACGAGTTTGTTTTTGTGGCGTTTGGCTCTCCTGATGGCAGGAGTGTTTGTGGTGCTGGGGAGGTGGCACTTTGTTGTCTGTTGGATGGTGGCCTCCATCACATGCCGGACAAGTGTCCAGACAACTCATCGCAGGTATTGGGAGGTTTGGTGTGTGTGAGGTGTTGCAGGTGTTGGTTGAAGGCTTCCCAATCAGCTCCGTCCAGGTTGAATCTGGCCGGGGTTTGTGGGGGGTAACCTTGGGAGTGTTTATGCATAGGATCACTGTGTGGTGGTCTGAGTACAGGTCAGTCAGTTCCCACAAGGCTGTGGCCATGAGTTGTGTGTTTTGGATGCAGAGGTCAATGGACGTGCCACTGCGATGAGTGGGCAAGCCATCATTCATTAGAGTGTGGTTCGCCGAGTCAAGGACCTCTGCAAGTAGTGTGCATCCTCTGGCGGTGTCTGTGTTGTTGCGTACCCAGATGGAGTGGTGGGTATTGAAATCTCCCATGATTATTTGGTGTGTTGTTGCGTTGCCGTGTGCTTGGAGGATGGGGTCAAGGGTGTATTGGGTGTTGCAGGGGTTGTATATATTGAAGGTGTCTATTGTGGTTGTGGCCAGTTTGAGGCCTACACGCAACGTGTCAGCCATAGGGTTGGCTCTGGAGTTTGCTATTTTGGTGGCATGGATGTTGTTGTTGACTAAGCTGGTGGTGCCTCCCTTTGGTCTGCCCCCAACTAGTGGTGATGTGGTAAGTGGTGTAGCCTTTGATGCGTGGTGGATCTATCTTCCATGTTTCCTGGAGCATAGCCACGTCTATGTGGTCGGTTTTTATCTTGTTGATGAGGGTTGTCAGTTTCGTTTGTAGGCCTGCACAGTTCCAGGAGAGGACTGTGAGGTTGGAGGAGTTAGTTGGAGGTGGTGTGGGGTGTGTGTGGCGGTTGGTGTTGTGGTTGTTATGTTGAGTATCCATGTTGGTGGCTCAGGGTGTTGTGTTTGCTTGGTGGTTTGGTGGTTGTGTGTTGCGGCATGAGGGCTGAGGTGTGGAGGAATCCAATGAACATGTGTATTATGGAACCCAGTGGGTCGCTGGCTGTTCCTGGGGGGGAGACTGTCTTCAATTGCTTGAAGTATGTCATGGGTGTGTGTGGGTGTGGGTGTGGGTGCGGGGGCGGGTACAGGAGTGGGTGTGGGCATGGATGCAAGGGTGGGTGTGGGTGTGGGTGTGCGTGTGATTGTGGACACGGGAGTGGGTGTGGTTTTGGGTGTGGGTGTGGGTGCGGGAGTGGGTGTCGGTGAGGTTTTAGGTGTGTGTGTGGGGGTGGGTGTGGGTGTGCATGGGGTTTGGGTGCAGGCGTCACACTTGGGTGTGGTGATGTTGACCTGGCTGGGGGTTTGTGTGGCGAAGGATCGTGTGTGTGGGCACTGTGTGATGGTGGGTTTGCTGGTGTGCAGTGGGTGTGGGTGGAGGGAGAGGAGGGGTGGGATGTGTGGGTGTGGGGTTGGGTTTTGGGCACGGGTTGGCTGGAGTGGGGGGAAGCTGGTGGGGGGATATGTGGGTTGGAGGTTGTTGGGTGTGTGGTAGGGGGAGGTGGGGGGGTGGGGTTGGGTTGGCCAGTTTGGGTTTGTTTTTCTTTTTGTGGGGGTGGGGGGGGTGGGGGGGTCGTTGAGCCTGATCCAGAGCCTGAGCTTCTCTGGGCAGCAGGGGTCTCGGGAGGTGTGGTCGCCCCCGAACGCTTTACACCTAGCATTCCTTGTGCACCCCTCTGCAAGATGGCCTGGTAGCGCACAGTTTGCACAAATGACATCTGTGGCACCTCACTCTCGCTTGTAATGGCCATACCTCTGGCACTGGGTGCAGTAGCAGAGGGGGGAGGGGGTAGGCTCTGAGTTACCCTTACACACAGCCCTGCCAGCACCACTATGTATATGTACATCTCACTCAGGCACCACCAGCACCTACATATACACATACATGCACCTGGTCACGTATACCCGATCAGTAGTAGAACATTTGCATTCCCCCCAGTGCAGTAAATCGGAATATTTTACACATGGTTTAGTTCCATGATGGTAGTAACAGTGGCCTGCCACTTATGGAAAACGGAATTTTGATTCTGTTGTTTTTTCAGTATGGTAATGGATGGAACACTACTGGAATCGATCATTGCCGTGAAATCCTATAGCTTGGTCAATGCACTAGTCGTCTTGTGATAGTGCACACTCATGAGGGCTTTATACTTTATAGTGCAGGTTGCAGACTAAAGCGAGTAACAAAATTCAATTTATGTAAACTCATCTCCAAATGATATTGTAATTAATACATGATTATATTAGCAGCATCAAATGAGCCATGATTTAATTTACTTCAACCAATCATTGAAATTTTACTTGCAATGAATCTTAAGCTGAAAATATAGTTGCGCAATAGAATAAATTGCACCAACCTCAGAGGCGGGAGGGATATTTACAAGTAGGCATAGATAGGCAGAGTGCCTGCAATTAAGGAACTGGGTTAGGCTACCCGCCACTATGTTAGCCCTAGAATTGCAAACATTTAGGTTTGCTTGCCGCTCTTTGTGGAATGCTCCATTTGTCTGCAATACACCTACGACAATATCAACTGTAGTTTTTGGGTGGCTTGTTGGAGTTTTACATCCAGCCAACATCTATGGTCATATTAGGATGGGTTTCAACTTGTGACAACGCACGCTCTTTGCGAATTTATAGTGCTGTCCAACTGGCAGATAAGGGCACCAGCACCAAGACCCAATATTCCAATCAGTCGCATTATCCTGATACTGATATAACAAATCTTTTTCCTATCTTAGTAATGCAAAGTACCAGGATAGTGACATGTGTCAATTTGATAAGTCGTTGGTTCGACTTGGGTGGGTTTTGAACTTCCGACCTTCCGCACAGGAAGCCTGTGTTCTACCTATTCGGCCACCGTGTGTGGTGTTGTTTTTGGTTCGTTATGAATATGTCATATTCATGTTAAAATATTTATGTTGAATTTTTAATTTTTAATTTTTTGGTAAATTAATTTTATTCACACATATCTTTTGTCAGGGCCGTAACACTGGTTTTCTGACCGTAGGTATTACAGGTATCTCGGAATTTACACAATATCTCTTTTACATGGTTTATATAGTAAATTGAAGCGTGAAATGAATGATGAAATTAAAGTGTTCACAATGCAATAAGTAATGTGTATGAGGAACATTAAATCGTTTTACATTTACATAAAAGGTCTTACTTGTTGGTTTCGGATTTCGAATTCAGTATGTACTAATACCTTTACTTAGTCTTAGTTAAAGTTGCATAGTCCGATGGTTTTGAATTTCTCTATTTATTCTGAGAAAAATATATTAGATCGATCACTATAATCTACTTTACATTAGTTCAAAATTACTTATCTTTTAAGAGGTAAACTTTTGAGATATTTTGAGTGCAAACATGGAAAATTAGTTTTGGTAAGCTTGCCAAAACTCTGACACCATAAACTTCTGTAGTAACAGGTTCTGTTAAATTGACTCACAGTATTGCCTGCTATGCAGAAACAAATCCTTAATAAGCTGATAAGTGCATCAGTATCTAAGTTAGATATGTAAAATCAAATCTAGATAATTGGTTTGGTTTTGAAAATTTGATATTTTATCGGACTATGCAGCTTTAAGTGTGACAATATACCCATTTATTGATTGTGTTGTTTTGTATGCAGTTGGATTTTGGGTCTTAGTTGGGGTATTTTGGTGTTAGTAAGTCAAGTATGCGGCAAAACAGCCTTCCTGGCAGCACCCATCAAAGTAACCCTGAAGCTAAGTATATGTTTCTTTAATTTGATTACCGGGCATGGTGGCTGAATCGGTAGAGCGCCGGCCTCGTGTGTGGGAGATTGAGAGTTTGGTTCTCGGTCAACTCAAACCAATGACTTATACAATTTATACTTGTTGCTTCCTAGCCTGGCACTTAACAGTAATATGATAGGGCAAGGACTGGTTGGCTCAGTATCAGAATAATGTGACTCTGTTGGATTTCGGGTCATGGTGCCAGTAGCCTGATTTCCCAGTGGAGCAGCGCTATAAAGTCACCATGAGTGCACACTGTCACAAGTCGGTACCCATCCTGATATGACCTTAGATGTTGTCAGGATCTGAAACGCCAATACACAAACAAAAAGTGTGCGAACCTTGCTGATTATTCTGCTCCAGATAAGTGAAAAGCAAATACCTGATATGACCTGATGGGGCTGTCACACTACGACGTGTGTCCCGGCGACCCGTCAGCGTTGAAAGTACTATGTTGCGCGTCGAGAAACGTCAAACTTTTCGGCGGTTTGGGGGAAAAGATCGGCGTCAGCGCGGCGCGTTATGCGCGCACGGCCAACGTGTGTCGACGCGCTGGGGAAAAAAAAGAAAAAGTTTGGCGACGTCTTCATTTAACCTTAAATGTTGCTAGGGCATAAAACAAAAACGGCCCAGTTTGCCGCAACGTGTGAGCAACGACCCTCCCGCGCGCGCGCCGTCTTCCTAGCGTTCCCATAACGTTATTCCGGCGCGTCCAACGCAGCGCGACGCGCGCCTAACGTCCTTACCCATATATTTGCGCGCGCTGGCGGTCGTTGGGTTGTTTTTGACAGGTTGAAAACACTCAGCGACCAATAACGCGCGCCGACTTTCGCCGCCGACCGTCAACGTCAAAGATAGTGTACCGACGTGTACCGACGCGCCAATAACGTGCCACCAGCGCTTCTCGATATTTCACCAAATATCGCCCAAAAACACCACAAGTTGACGGGTCGCCGGCGAGAAGCGTCGTAGTGTGACAGCCCCATTAGATGTTACCAAAGCGTACAACTCCAACAACTAATCATTATGATTAGAACCTAAGGGGCGTAATCGATTAATCAACTCGGGTCACCCGAGCCACTTTTTGGCACATGTGCACATCCTGCAGACTCGGGTCGAATAATCGAATACGCTTCTCCATGCTCGGGGTGGAAAACATCTGGCTTAATCTAAAGCTTAATAGTTTTTTTCAATAACCGATATATGTACAGCAAAATAGGATTTAAAGTATTTCATGATTCTAGAAGCTGATAATCTGCGTTATTAAAAAATTAAATCATTAAAACAACACGTAGGAGTTGTACTGGTAGCAGTTATCCTACAGGGCCGTGTTCAGGGTCTGTCTCGGAGGCGTCTCGGCGAAGTCTCGGCGATGCTTTTTGGCTTAAATCCGTTCAGGGTGCATCTCGGCGACGTCTGAGGGATGCCTCCCTTTTCAATCAGGAGACAAAAAGCACCTCAAAAATGGCCGCCGTATCCAGTAGTTTCAGCCTATCACAGTGCAGCATTTCCATTGCAAATGGCCACCGCCTAAGGGGGCGGCCATTTTCGAGGCGACAAACTGCTTGTGCAGTTCAGACTAGCATGACGTCAGAGCCATCTCCGAGGCGCCTCCGAGATGGACCCTGAACTCGGCCCTGGTACCAGCTCAGATGTGACGGCATCGCTCCTCACAAACCCCAGCCAAGAGGTGGGTTATTGGGGTCGGGTCGTTTTGCACACGGCACGTGTTTTTGTCGACTCCACTATTTGAAATTCTGACGACTCGGGTGAGCCGAGTCGCCCGGGTCTAGTTAATAGATTACGGCCAAGGTTTCCGGCGCGCTATGGCTGTAGGCATTGAAATCCCTCCAGAGGGCGCCTGCATCAGTTGGTGAAGGCATGGCTTTACCGTTGTTGGTTTTCTCGTATTCAACCAGGTGGCGCCACTAACCGAGCGCTTTCCTCCCAAAACTTAACTAGCGACCGCCGTACCGGACGTGGTGACCCAATCGGTAGCGCGCAGGCTTCCCGTGCGGTAGGTCGGGAGATCGAATCCCAACCGAGTCAAACCAAGGACTCATTAAATTGATACTGACTTGTCACTACCTGGCCTGACACTTTGCATTAATAGGATAGGCCTTTTACTATCCTGATAATACCAAGCGACAGTCAAGTTAGTAATAAATATCACATTTGTAGGTATTTGGTTTGACTCACCTGAGAATCGAACCCATTGCCGGGAAGCAGTAAGTCATCCCACCTGGTCAGAGGCTATGTACTGTGCATGCATCTCCTATTGTCAAAGGCTAATCCATTTATACTATGCTGCACAATTTAAAGGTTAAGGAGATCAAGTTTATATTGTACAAACATGGCAACTACAGTAAAACCTCTCTAAATCGACCGACCATGGGACCAACTCTAGATGGCCCATTTAGGGAGGTGGTTGGTTAGAGAGATTTCACTGTACATATCTGTGCATGTCATTTCTGTTCATTTCTGTTGCCTTCTCCACATTGGACTATTGTGGGTTAAATATCTTTGTAATAAGCATACTACACTCATGTTCTTAATATATAATCAGATATCTACCCCCCCCCCAACCCCCAACCCCCACCCGTCATCTCCAAATGTTATTGTAATTAATTCATAATTATATTGCCAGCATCAAACAAGCCATGATTTAGTTTACTTCAACTGACCATTACAAATTTAATCGCAAGGAATCTTGGCCTAAAATATAGTAGTGTAATACAATAATAGATTGCCAACCTCAAAGGCGGGGGTCCATAATTACAGGTAGGCATGGATAGGCTGCCTGCCTGCATCAGGGAACCGGGATATGCTAACCGCTAATATCTAAGCTCCAGAATGGCAGACATTTAAGTTTGAGTCCCACTCTTGATGGAATGCTCTATTTGCCCACAACACACCCATGAAAATATCAACTGTAGAATTTGGGTTATCTGTTTGGGGTTTTACATCCTGGCAACATCTAAGATCATATCAGAATGGGCATCAACTTGTGATAGTGCACAAGCATGGTGACTTTATAGTGTTGCCCCACCTGGAGATCAGGCCACTGGCACCATGATCCAATAACCCACTCAGTCACATTATCCTGATACTGAGATAATCAGTCTTTTCCCTATCCGAGTAATGCACAGCCAGACTAGGTAGTGACAATCTGATAAGTCAATTTGATAAGTCATTACTTTTACTCGGGTGGGTTTCGAACTTCCGACCTTATTTGAATGTTTGGTTGGTTGTTGGAGTTTTACGTTCTGGCAACATCTAAGGTAATATTAGGACGTTTGTTGAAGGGCTTACATGAGACCACACACATCGGAACATAGCTTCTTTTGTTTGCAACCTCCCGTGGCCATGTTGGAAAGAAAGATGGCGATTGTCTGGGCATTGGTATTGGCATTGGCATTGGCATTGGCACTGGCATTAGCATTGGCATTGGCATTGGCATTGGCATTGGCATTGGCATTGGCATCGGCAACGGCATTGGCATTGACATTGGCATTGGCATTGGCATCGGCATTGGCATTGACATTGGCATTGGCATTGACATTGGCATTGGCATCAGCATTGGCATTGACATTGGCATTGGAATCGGCATTGGCATTGGCATTGGCATTGGCATTGGCATTGGCATCGGCAACGGCATTGGCATTGACATTGGCATTGGCATTGGCATCGGCATTGGCATTGACATTGGCATTGGCATTGGCATTGGCATTGGCATTGGCATTGGCATTGGCATTGGCACTGGCATTGGCATTGACATCGGCATTGGCATTGGCATGGGCACGAGCGTGTAAACTCAATAAGGATGTGCGGGGTGTCTGTGCGAGCGTGTGTGTGTGTGTGTGTGAGGGTGTGAGTGGGGGTTGGGGGTTGAAGTGGGTAGTGAGGGGGCAGGCGGGGAGCGGGCGAGTGTGTGGGTTGGGGGGGGGGGGTTGAGTGCGGAGGTGGGAAGGGGGGCGGAGGAGAGGCGCAGGGTGTGCGCGTGGGTGACTGTGGGGTGGGGGGGGGGCGGGGGTAGTCCAGGCGCAAGTGGGACGTTTATTGGATCTGGACTAGAAAGGCGGTGCTGGTCTGGCGCAAATTCAGACCACGACCGCTGGCGGAACTAGCCCGACGGCCTGTGATGAGGTTGGGGCGGGAGGCGAATTTACTCGGATTAGCGGAGGTCGGGGCCGGTCAGCGGGACTGGTATCCGGTAGTGTGCGGGTTGCCGTACCATGCACCATGCACCATGTACCGTTTGTTTGTTTGTTGTTGTTGTACATCCTAGCAACATCTAAGGTCCTTTCAGGATGAGTATTGTCTTGTGAGAGTGCACACTCATGACGACTTTATAGTGCTGCCCCACTGGGAGAGAAGGCCGCCAGAACCATGAGCTGATATCCCACTCAGTCACATTATCCTGACACTGAGCTAACCAGTCATCACCCTATTTTAATAATGCAGAGTGCAAGGCTAGGAAGCGACAAGTATTAATTTTACAAGTCATCGGTTTGATTCGACCGGTAATCGAACTCCCGACCTTCCGCACGGGAAGCCTGCGCTTTATCTATTCGGGTACCGCGCCCGATGCGTCTACATCCTCTCAGCGAACTAGGGCACACTGTATGTGTATAGTATTACAGTACAACCCCGTTAAACCAAGCTCGGTTAAACCAAACTATCGGTTAATCCAAACTTTTTTCGGCGGCCTAGCAAACTACTACCATTTATTGTATTAAAAAGTTGGTTAAACCAAAGTCGGTTAATCCAAATTATCGGTTAATCCAGACAAAATTGTTGGATGCAGGACACTTCCGGTACGTATTTAGATATTAGAGAATATTAAATGATACATATTCTGAAAACTACCATCAATACAGCTTTAAAAAAAACGTTTCAACTGATTTAATATACCTGAGTTCCGTATTTACATTGCTGAGTTGCTAGTGTAGCATTGGGTAAGCGAGAGAAATCTAGTGAATTCGCATTTTACTTCATATATATATCATCATCATCATGCTGTCGGACGTGATGCGACAAAGACTGCTTTCATTACTTGACTGTCGCTCTCCTCATTTCATGAAAGCTGCCTGCAAAAGTGTTGAAGTGCTGCTGGCTTTGCAAGTTACCAGCGGCACTCTCTCGGGGAGCAAATAGAGGTTTCACACTGGCAAGAACATGTCCAGACAGGTGCAAAACTATTTGTCCCTGCAGTGGCTGATCGGGAGATGTTGGGAGTTCCATACATCAACCACCCTTGATGCTGCCACAGTGATATGGTTTTCTGTTTAGGGTTTGCTCCCTTAGCGTTCGGTTCTGCAGGGCAGGGGTGTCAAACTCCCTGAGGTATTGCAATACCTGCATACTCAACAAATATATAAAAATATATACAGTAAAACCTCTGTAACTGATCACGTCCACATATCAACCACTCGCTATATTGGTCAATTTATTTGGGTCCCAAACGATACCATTCTAACGATTAAAAAAAAACTAATTCATAATGTACCCGCGTTTTTGCTAAAGCCAAGTCAAAATCAAAGCCAAAGCTCGGTTAAATCAATGATCGCTTGATCCAAACACATTTCTAGGGTCCCGTCAAGTTTGGTTTAACGAGGTTATGCTGTATTGCCGACACGTCGCTAATAATTGCCAGCGATTCGTCTCTGACAAGGGTAAGTCTATTAGATTGTGTGCGCACGTCTGTGTTCGAAGTCTGTCACACTAAATAGGTGATGTCTTACACATGTGGGCTGGCGGCAAGTGGTGGTGGTGGTGGGGGGGGGTAGGGTTACTAGAGTAGAGCCACCTGGTGTACGCGGCGAACACTAGAATGTAGCGTGTTGGTTGGTTCTTTGAGTTTTACGTCCTGGAAACATCTAAGGTCATATCAGGACGGGTACCGACTTGTGACAGAGCACGCTTGTGGTGACTTTATAGTACTGTCCCACTAAGAGACCAGGCTGCCAGCACCATGACCTGATATCCCACCCAGTCACATTATCCTGACACTGAGCTAACCAGTCCTCACCCCATCCTATTAATGTTGAGCGCCAGGCTAGGAAGTGACAAGTATCTATTGTATAAGTCATTGGATTGACTTGACCGGGGACCAAACTCCCGAACTCCTGAATGCGAGGCCTGCGCTTTACCGATTCGGCCACTGTGTATGGTCTATAATGTAGGAGAATGCCCTATTCTATTATGATCTTATAGCTACTGTAAGCGAACATTTCTATAAAGCCCGCTTGAATGCTGGGTTTAGGGAGGACATTAGTTGGTGGGCCGTTTTGGCAGCGACATTTAACGGGAAGGCAGCAATGCTTGCAAAATTTGCAACCGTGACCTCCGTTTATAGTGATGCCTCGAATCGGGGTCTAGGTGCGACCCATGGAAATGACTGGCTTGTCGCAGCATTTGAAGCTGAGGATGAGGGAGTATTGGAACAAACGATGGGGCACCACGAGCCGAGGCTCCCCAAAGGGGTACGAGACGAGCATATAAATGTGAAAGAGATGCTGGGGGTGATGGAGGGAGTTCTTCGATGGTCTTCAGGTTGGGGTAACACTGAGATTATTTTCACCACAGCTAACACTGTAGTGCAGGCAGCTCTTAATACTGGGAGATTGAGGTCAGGTGAGATTATGCGCATGTTGCACCAACTCTTTTGGTTGGCCGTGAATAATAACTTCACGTTCGTTTCCACATATATAAACACTAGAGTCAATGTAGTGTGCAACGTTTTGAGCAGATTAGACAGTGGGAGTAGTACAGCTAGGATTAGAGCAGGGGATGTCAGGAGAGTGATGTCTTGTTCACACCTGTTTGACTATCTGCTGCCATGTCGTTCCAGGGCGAGAGGAGCTGAGGGCAGAGCAGAAGGGTTATGAGCGGCTGTCTACGCGCCAAATTCCATCACTACCAGGACGGTTCAGATACGTTGCTATTGGATTTTGTCGATCACTTCGTGGGTGACCATGCCCCCTTCCCCTGCCCGTCCGAGCGAGTTGCGCTCTATGCTGCCTGGTTGGCCAGAACTTTAACCTACCGCTCGGTGATCAATTATTTGTCAGGCCTGAACTATTTTATTATGCAGAATGCATCTCCCAAGATTTTTTATGTTTTTTATTTTCTTTATTGAAGATTTATACTGCCTATCATGGACAAGTCTGAATAGACTTGTTTTCACCATCAGACAGTTTGTCGATAGAAAGCCCGAGCCTACACTTTTACTGACCCAAGGGATTTTTAACCTCCCACATCACATAGACATGATATGAGAGCAAGTGGCCTTTGATGATGCTGTAAGTTATACACAGAGATTAATTACAATGATTATGTAGTCCAAGCCACTCTGAAGGAAATTAGCACCAAAAGGGGAACACGCTGAGGCAGGCTCCGCCGATGTTGCTGTCGATGCTTATGCGCATCTTTGCATTGCTCACACTGAACCCTGGCCATGTGGCATGGCGCGCTGCAATGCTCTGTTCATTCAGGGCCTTACTGCGCAAGTCCCAGGTGACAGAGTCAGACTTATATCACTGTTACTTAGTGATTTTTCCTTCTTTGATTGGGGGATGTTGATTAAGATTAGGTGTTATAAGACCATCCAGTTTTCTGAGCGCGTCCTTAAGGTACCGGTTGTGCACTGTTCAAACCAGGTGCTATGTGCAGTGTTTTAGACAGGGTGGCATTTTAGGGAGATGAGGGCAGAACCACTTTTGGGATTCCTGGGCCTGGACACGCTTCCCAACCGATGACCTATAAAGCTTATCAGGGTATGCTTAAACTGTTTTCTGAACAACCAGGTTTGGGAGAGTGTTATTTTACTTCTCATTCTCTTCGACGGGGGGGGGGGGGGGAGGGGCTGTACTTATTTGGCGATGGCTGGGGCCATTATTGAGGAGATCAAGGTGCAGGGGGATTGGGCCTCTGAGACGGTCTACTCATACTTGAAGACCCCTCTTCAGACACATATTTTGAATGACTTGCGGGTGGCTGCAACACTCGCGTCAGTCGAGGAGGTAGCATAGGAGTGTTGGGGACCTGGGCCACCATAGCCGGCTGGGTCTTGGCGGTATATTGCTCAGCCAGAGCCTCAGTCAATAAAATGTGAGGCTTCCCACCACTCCTCTCTTTGTTTCTTTTTCGTACTAGGTACTAGCCATCTCTTATGTGATATATATCCTATATATCATATATATATCATATATATAATATATATGATATATGATGCGCCCTAGTAGGAAAAAGACACAAAGCGAGGGGTGGTGGGAAGCCTCACATTTGATTGACCGAGGCTCTGGCTGAGCAATATACAGCCCTACCTAATACAAAAAGTTTTAATGGCGCATGACTGGGTGCTGGTGGCACCAAACTCGCCAGGCGGGATCCAGCTCGCAGAAAATTGCCTGATCAGGCCGTATGGAATAGCATGCATAATAAGAGTGGAATAAATATCACAAGAATGCTCCACCCGTTTATATTCATATAATACGATATATATATTATATATATTATATATATTATATATATTACATATTATATATTATATAACCGAGCACTGTGGCCGAATCGGCAGAGCACAGGCCTCGTGTGTGGAAGATCGGGAGTTTGCGAGTTCGTTTTCCGGTCAAGTCAAACCAATGACTTAAAAATTGATACTTGTCGCTTCCTAGCCTGGTGCTCAGCATTATTAGGATAGGGCAAGGACTGGTTAGCTCAGTGTTAGGATTATGTGACTGAATGGGATATCAGGTCGTGGTGCTGATGGCCTGATTTCCCAGTGGGGCAGCACTATAAAATCGCCGTGAGTCGGTACCCATCCTAATATGACTTTAGATGTTGCTAGGACGTAAAACAACAAATAATTATATATTATATATATATTATATATATTATATATTATATATATTATATATATGATATATATTATATATATTATATATATTATATATTATATATATTATATATATGATATATATGATATTACATTATATATATGATTTATATGATATATATTATATATATTATATATATATTTATATATATTATATATATTATATATATTATATATATTATATATATATTATTTTTATTATATATATTATATATATAATATATAATAAATGTTATACATAATATATGTAATATAGTCATATACCTGCCAGGCAGTATATATAAATATAAACTCAGTATCTAATCCATGTGTCTTTGTGAAGACACCTTCAACACGAGACCTTTCCAAGGGTATCAGACTTTCTATGGCACAATCAAACACATTCAACCCCCTAGCCCCTAGATTCCCATGCAATGCCCCTTGCCCAGGATGCCAAGCATTTAGTTCCCTCAGCGTCTTTCCTTTACCACGTGCCCAATCGCATCTCCCCATCACCCCACCCAATCACCGCCACACGCCCAGCCCAATCGCTCTAAGCGACCCCCTTAACCCGCCCCCACCCCGCCCTCCCACCTCATATCAAAGACACTCCCATCAACAGACCTATTTAATTGTGCAACTCTCCAGGGCAGAGGAGGTGGAGGGCAGGAAGGGATCAGCCTTTCCGCCTCAAGGTCAAGGACATTTCTTATCCTTCACAGTCGCAGGTCAGGCAGGGTCAACAAGCGTCGGCGCTAGGGCCGAAGCGCAGCTCGCCAGGTGACGCCACCTATCGACATCCGCCCGAACCAATCGGTGCGCTGCAGCGGGAATTGGGCAAACTAAAGAGCCGTGTTTGTCTGGGCATGGATTGCTAACGTCATCTATATATTTCAGGGCGAACTAAAGAAAGTGTGTATGTATAAAACCTCTCTAACCGAACATCTCCACAGATCGACCACTCCCCTATATCGGTGGCTTTATTTGGGCCATAAATGATTGCCCATACAATAAATACCATTGTAACGATGGAAAAAAACTCCGATAACTGACACCCTCCCTAAATGGACCATTTAAAGTCGGCCCCATGGTCGGTAGATTTAGAGAGGTTTTACTGTAATAGAAGTCAGCACAATATAACATTAAGTTAGCTATTTTTTTTGTCCCTTTAAAGGATGTATAGGCTGGTTCTATCTGTGGTACTGGAAGGGTTCAAGGAGTTGTGATAGAATATTTGTTGGTGGGTGGAAGCAGGTTAGCAATACTGAAGAGGAGCGGTGTTGTGGGAAGGGCTACGTGCACAGGCTGATGATTAGGGGGGTGCGATGAAATTGGGGGGATGGCGGAGGGGGGAGGTGTGGGTGGGGGGGGGCGAGGGGGAGGTGTGGGGGTGTGTGAAGGCTACACCAAAGAGACGGGCAGGTTGCCTGCATGGCAACCAGGAGAGGATCTTGAAGATGAGCATACACTAGACGGCGTTAGTGACAATTGCAATAGCTTGCGCATACATTCACCGACCATTGGCATTAGAAATTTGATTTGCTGTGCTTAATCTGAAGATTTATTATATGCACGGACTCTTATGTTGAGGTTATCTTTTCAGGTTGAATTGAATTAATTTGAAGCATAGTCCATTAAATGAGTATTAGGGTCTGGGGCCTGAAGAGTCTTAACAATTCTTTAACTTCATTTGCCCCATTTCAAGGCCTTGTAAATATTTGAATTTAACCTAGTTTTGGGTAATTAATCTTGAAATGACTTGTATTCCATTAAACTTTCCCCGCTGATCTAAATTAGTCCGGAATCGCCATTCACCATAACATACCCTGACATATCTACACACAATAACATGCCAATACTCGTCTGAATTCTTATCAAAAACAACTTTGTAAACACTTGAAATAGCCTTTAATTCCATATCTTCCAAAATGTTCAGACCCTGGAATATAAAGGATGGAAGGCTCACTTACTTGTTATATCCATGAGTAGCTATTGAATGTATCTGCCTTTGTACAGTCTGTACTGGTGGCGCCCTCTGTGGCTTCACACTTAACACTGTCTACCCTCAGCATTGTTAGTCGCTGCAGAAAAAGCATCAAATAAATATATCTATATGTCTCTATATGTACATATATATATATATATATCTCTATCTATACGTATTTCAGACAATTATCTTTCCGGCATTGTCAGTCGATGCAGACAAAGCCACTTCAATTGAATATATCTATCTCTCTATATGTATATAAATAAATATATATATATATATATATATGTATATATATACAGTAAAACCTCTGTAACCGACCATCCCCACAGATCGACCACTCCCCTATATCGATCGCTTTATTTGGGTCCGGTCCCAACAATACCATTGTAAGGATATTCTAATGCCCTAAACCGACCACCTCTGTAAATGGGCCACTTAAAGTCGGTCCCATGGTTGGTCGATTTAGAGAGGTTTGACTGTATATATCCATAGATATTTCAGACAATTTTCTTTCCGGCATTGTCATTCAATTCATAAAAAGCAACTTCAAATGATATATATATCTATCTATACGTATATAGAATGTATAATTTATTATGCGTATATAAAAGGGGCAGAGCGCTAACCTAATAATTATGATTATTATTATTATTCCTTCTCGATTATTATGTCCAATCGTTGACTTTGGCCGTATTTGCCTCGGTGTTGCCTACACCAGCGCCACCACCGTCCCATTCCGGCTTGTGCGCATGCCAGGCAGTCATTCTCAGCCCCGATTTCAAACTTTTACCGGTAAGCCTGTATTATGCTTAGCCATGACGCAAATAAAGTGTACTACCCATCACCTCCTTGTTTCTCTCCTTTTCTCGTAGCCCAACTTTATATATGTATATATATCCATAGACATTCCAGACAATTTTTTTTCCGGCATTGTCAGTCGATGCAGAAAAACCTATGTCAAATGATATATCTATATCTCTCTATACATATATATATATGTAGTAGTCCAGACATGAGCTCCACTACCATACTGTGGCAGCAAGGACTGCTCCATCACCATCACAGTTTACAGTGATAGGTGGCGGTACGTTAGCTGCCGGGCAGCACCATGACAGGGCTGCAACCTACTGCATGCGGCTAGCATAACCTCCCCTCAGAGGAAGTTGACGTGGGACCCGGCAGGGCAGAGGCAGGTCACTTGATCATGGATGCCACAGTGAGCGGGGAATAAAGATGTGTGAAGCAAGCATACTTTTTCTCCTGCTTGCTTGGGGGGTCTACAGCGGGAGGGTCAAGTTCCGGGCGGCCAAGAAAGGGGCCCCATCACACTGGTGCTGTGACCATGACTCAGCTTACTGCGCAAGGAGGTGAGTGTGGGCCATTGCCCGGCTAAATCCGTAATGGTGTTCTCTTCATATTAGGCATATTAGGTATGGAGGGGATTGCATCCTGTCTACACAGTGGGCGTCTTGGTCACCTGGATGGGATCGGGCATGCGGAGGCGGATGCAATAGCAGACGGTGCATATGCTTCCGTGGTTGCTGAACCACGTCGCTCCCTCCCATTGCCTGTGTCAGATAATGGCAGTATTGATGTTCATTCCAGCACAGTTGCAGGTGTTATAGGTGACGGGTCGCTGTTGACAACTGCGTGGGGGTGTGTGGCATCCCCCCCCCGCGGACACCTCACGTTGCACAAGGTGATGTGTTAAGTGCCGACACTCAAGGTGATTATTGGGCGCAATTAGAGCGACTGTGCACAGTGCCCCGCCTGATCTTTCCCATGTGTGGATAGCGGGGGAGGGGTCAGGCATGGTGCATGACTCTTGGCTTGGTATGCATTCACCCATGTCTAATGGTGAAACTGCAGTTAAGCAATTAGGGGCCCTTGGGTCAGTGCATAACACTCTTTCTGGTAACGTAATTACTGGGGAGGGGTTTATGGTGGGTAAATCTAGTGATGTTGTCGCTCCCTCAGCTATTCATTCTCTTCATTGGGTTACCGGTGAGGGGGCAGATAAGCAGGAGGGGGGGCAGGGGCTCTGTATTATGTTAGGATAGTAAGCCTGGTGGACGCAGAAGTCTCAGCTCAGATTTTCGCACGGAATACTCAACGTGGAGTAGTTCGGTTATTCGGTTGGAGGGACCAGGGTACTGGCGGTCTGTTTCACTATCTCCCGAGAGGGTGGGTGTCTTGCGCTGCCAGATATGGAGATCCTGGCTGACTCGTTATCCTTGAACTTGGAGGATGATTTAGCCAGGGGTTTTGTGTGTTCGGAACCATGTTTTGAGTTGGAGCGTGAGGAATGGATGCGGATCCGCCGACTGCAGACTTGGAAACAGGTGCAGCTGGACCGGTTGGCGAGGGGGCGTGAGGAATTGGACAAGCAAAGAGTGGCTAGTTCAATTGCGTGTGCACGGGAGATGGAGGATCTCCACAAGGCTTGGCATGTAGCTAATGAGGAGAAGGAGGCTCATTGTCGTCTGCTGGATGAGCAGCAATCTGCTTGAACTAAGAGGATGGAGCGAATCTCTCAGCAAGATGCGTTGAGTACGAGACGGCAAGAGGAGAGCCGCAGTTATGAGCATGAGCTCAGTGAGGCTATGGCGGCCCTTTCCGAGGAGCATGCAGCTTTTCAGGCTGAGATGGCAGTGTTGAGATGCAGTCTGGAGGGCAGGGGAAGTTGTGGTGCCTGTACTTGTGGGGCGCAGTTGCTGTTGCAGCGCCCGCAGTACAAAGAACGTTCTGATAATGGTGATATCAGGAGCTCCTCACCTAAGGTGGAGAACGGGGAAGCTTCAGGTAGATCAGGGTGCCAGGCGACCTCTCCTACTGTTATGAGGGAGGAAGGGAGCCCGGCACAATGCCAGTGGGGTGTTGTGCAGGATGCCATGTACATTAGTAATTGGGGTGCACTAGCGACTTCGGTTGTGACTGTACTGGGGTTGCCGACGAACCATCATATCACCCCTGAGGAGAGGCAGTTGATTGCAGATCATCCAGCTATTGCGGATGTGATTCGCAAACCGATTGCGATACGGGATGGATCGGCCTGGGAGCAGTTCCAACGTGATCTCTCGGAGATGGAGACAAACGTGTGGAGACGCGCAGGCCCAGGTTCTGCACTGGTATGCATGTTCCTTCCTAAGCCATTTATGGGTATCGACCAAGATTGGAATACCTGGTGGCAGGATTTCACTATGGACATGTGGTCTAATATTTGGGATGAGAATGTTGCTCTAACCCAGCTGTTGCCCTTATTATGAGGAGGACCAGCGCTGGACTACGTGGAGGCTTGGCAATGCAGAGGGTTGACAACGATGAGTGAGCTGCTCCCTATCTTGTCATATAAGTTCAGGTTGGACGATCCTCTAGTGCGTTGGGCCACCTGGAAGAAATGGGTTAAGACTGCCCAGAGTGGTGCGTACCGCACCTATGGTCACCAGCTACAGGTTGATGCTAGGCGGGCTGCAATCAGGACCAGGTTGAGCGAGCGTGCCATCGAGAATAAGGTGGTGGAGTGCTTTGTGTGCTCACTTATGGATCCGGGAGAGCAGCGCACAGCATATGATCGCTGGAGGCCAGGCAAGTCTCTCTGGAGCAGATGATGGAGGTGGTGGATAAGGCATGCTGTGCTGTGCGCCCCACCCCTGTTGACGCTGTCCGATTCAGACAGCGAGTATGAGGTAGGATGTGGGATGAGCGTCTACAGTGCCACGGGACTGTGTCGTGATGGGCGGAGTCCAAACTCCCAGCCAAAATGGGGGAGGGGGAGGGGGGCTATCACCCACCAGTGATCACAAGGGACCTGGTGAAGGACTGGGTGAAAGAGATGGTGGCTGAGCAGAAGCCTGTGGTGCAGTCAACCAGCATTGGGCCAGGCCCATTAGGGCTGTTGGTATGCAGGAGGACCATGCGGAGGGAGACGTGGGCTCGGGATCATGAATGTGGTCATTGCTTTACTTTTGGACACTGACCGATTCAGTATGGAAGAGCGAGGCATTCTCTCGAGCAGGCGGCATTAGCCAGCGATCAAGAAGGATGTGGGATGGGGTAGGGGGTTGAGTGGTATGGATGATGGCAGCGGCGGGTTGGGAGGGAGGTGGGGTGGGAAGAGTTGGGATGGGCTGGGAGGGGTGTGGTTGGAGGATGTGGGATGGGGTGGGAGGAGGCGGGGAGGGAGGAGTTGGGATGGGGTGGTAGGAGGTGGGATGGGAGGAGGTGGGATGGGGTGGGAGGATGTGGGGTGGGGTGGGAGGCGTGGGGTGGGGTGGGAGGATGTGGAGTGGGTTGGGATAGAGTGGTATGGTAGGGTGGGAGGTTGGTGAGTGGGGTGGGATGAGCTCGGGTGGGTGGGATGGGAGGGATGGGGTGGGTGGAGTGGGGTGGAGTGGGAGTGGAGGGGGGGAGGAGGATGTGGGTGGGTGCGAGGAGGTGGGGTGGGAGGAGGTGGGGTGGGAGGAGGTGGGGTGGGTGGGATGGGAATGGTAGGGTGGCCTGTAGTGGGGTGGGAGGAGGTGGGATGGGTTGGGAGGAGGTGGAGTGTGAGGAGGTTGGGTGGGTGGGATTGGAGTGGTACGGTGGGGTGGGCTGTGGTGGGGTGGGAGGAGGTGGAGTGGGAGGAGGTTTGGTGGGTGGGATTGGTGTGGTATGGTGGGGTGGGCTGTGGTGGGGTGGGAGGAGGTGTGATGGGGTGGGAGGAGGTGGGGGTGGGAGAATGTGGAATCGGGAGGGAGGAGGTGGAGTGGGTCCCAGTGGATGGGTGAGGTGGGATTGGTGGGTTGGGGAGGGAAGGTTGGGGCAGTGCTTGTAAACTTGTAAACCTACAGACAGCACCCTCCTCACCTCAAGAAGTTCAGACGAAGCTGACTCGTTAGTACAACAGACCCGTGAGTGCCACCGATTCGTTAGTACCACAGACTAGCGGGGAGTACTCGCGGCCATCATAACTACAGTGTGGGAGACACGGGCAGTGTCCAATCGTTTTTGATGTTCCAATTCTCCTCCACAGCGCTGCAGGCAACTGGCCGATGGCAGCCAAAGAGAGAACTAACTTATATGAACAAATAGTTTCTGTCTCTCTAAAAAGACAGAAGAAAAAAGTTGCTTACAAAAAAGGAAAATCACTTATTTGATGTAGAAACAACCTACAAATGAAAATAAGCAATATAACATTATCGGTGGATTCAATTTGTTTAATTACCGGAATAACATTGTCAATGTGCCTTTGGAGTGGACGCATTCTCGGTCAAAACTGACGCGGTGACCGAATCAGTTTAGCGCAGGCTTCCTCTGCAGAAGATCTGAAGTTCAAATCTCAGTCGAGTCAAACCCAATGACTTACAAAATTGACACTTGTCGCTTCCTATCATGGCGCTAAGACTTAATAAGATAGGGCAAAGCACTGGTTAGCTCAGTGTCAGGATAATCTGACTGAATGGGACATTGGGTCATTTCGGCCTGGTCTCCCAGTGGGACAGCACTATAAAGTCGCCGTGAGTGCACACTGTCACAAGTCGGCCTCCGTCCTGCTATGACCATAACAAAAATGTTGCTAGGTCATAAAATCCCCCCAAAAACTAAGCAGACTTCTAGGTCAACGGGACTCTGCTCATGGCAGGCTATTTTTTTGTGGGTATTGTTCGATGGAAGTTCCCACGCAATCCAGAAACACTGGAACGGAGGGGGTGGGTGGTTTGGCGGGGGAAGGGGCATCCATGAGAGATTATTGATTTGTCTCTGGCGTTGTTACCTCTTTGTCGGGGTTGGAGTTGGGGTAAGGGTGGGGGCAGGACCCGACATAGACAATTGGGACGTTACCCTGCTTCCGGACCCACTGCACAAGTAGTTCGTCGATAACTATTAGCGATCATTTTAGGTTAAATGTCGTCTGCAGTCAGTAAGTTTCTAAGAAAAAGAAGATCACTAAGCTACAAAATATTTCTCGAGACACTGCTCTAGATTGTTCATGACTGCTTATTGTAATTTTGATTACGAGAAAGAATTATTAGTAATAGAAGACGATGTAAATTAAAATCAACAGTACAGATATGCAGTACAGTACAACCCAGTTAAAACCAAGCTCGGTTAAACCAAAGGATCGGTTAATCCAAACTTGTTTCGGCGGCCCAGCAAAATACTACCATTTATCATATAAAAAGGTTGGTTAAACCAAAGTTGTTTAATCCAAAGTATCGCTTAATCCAAACAAAATTGTCGGTCCTAGGTCACTTCCAGTATGGTTAAACCAAACTTTGAGACCCCACCACCTCTTTTGTTTTCATCCACCACCTCTTTCATGTGGTTATAGGGTCATCTGAGTGCCCACCATCGCTTATACCACGCTTGTTTGGATAAGTGTTAGCTCTGGAAGCCTTCATGGGGGTGCTCATGCAATTAACTGCTTATGCAATCAGCTGCAACAGTCCTCTTACATCTGCATACCAAGGCGTTGTGAGAGTTGTTTAGATATTAATTGTGGGTGCTCTTTGTGTGAATCCACACATGTAAATAGTGGGCTTCTGTTGTTGCATGCCATCACTTTTTCACATCACCTTCACTTATTCGCATCGCCTTCACTTCTCCACATCGCCACCATGTCCACATCAGCTACAGGTAAAATGAAACATGAAGCAAAGTGAATGGAGGACAAGTACAATGCCATTAAAGCTTACTAATACATGTATATATATATTAAAAAACAATAATCAAAGTGTCCACATACATTGTATGTTACATGTGCAATATATGCTTAGTAATTCATAATGCACCCACGTTTTTGCCAAAGCCAAGTCAAAGTCGAAGCCAAAGCTCGGTTAAACCAATGATCGGTTAATCCAAACAGATTTCTAGGGTCCCTTCAAGTTTGGTTTAACAGGGTTGTACTGTATATGTATTTTTGTTGTTAGAAGTCTCTGTCGACCAAGCAGTTATCCATCAAGACTATACACTTTGATTCCCCATCAAACTTTTTTTCCCAAATTGAGGTTGTCACCACGCATAAAAATACAAAACTGTTGTTCGTTGTTTGTTTGCGGTTTATGTTCTGGGAACATCTAAGGTCATATCAGGATGGGTACCAACTTGTGACATTGCGCACTCATGGTGACTTTATAGTGCTGCCTCATTTGAAGATTACACCACCAGCACCATGACCTGATATCCCACTCAGTCACATTATCCTGACACTGAGCCAACCAGTCCTTGCCCTATCCCAATAATGCCGAGTGCCTGGCTAGAAAGCGACAAGTATCAATTTGATAAGTCATTGGTTTGACTCAACCACGGTTCGAACCCGTTGGTTGGAATCCCCCGATCTACCAAAACGGGAGACAGCCGCTCAAATCATTCGGCAATCCCATCGGGTCCTTATATGCATGTTGCATGTGCGCATGTCACGTGTTGCATCTGTGGGAAAATCATCAATTCTTGGAGCTTTCAATCCTAGCAACAACTACGGTCATATCAGGACAGTCACCGACGTGTGACAATGCGCCCTCATGACAACTTCTATAGTGCTGCGCCACTTGGAGATTGGGCCACCAGCACCATGACCCGATATCCCACTCAGTGACATTATCCTGATTCTGAACCAACCAACCCTCGTCCTATGCTAGTGATGCCGAGCACTGTGCTATGTAGGGACAAGTATCAATTTAGTAAATCATTGGTTTGACTCAGCCGGGATTCGAAATGATACATATATATATAATTGATAACAATAGAGCATAATAATATCATGTACATTAAGCCCTCGATTTTACGAGCCCTGAGATAATGCTAATTCAGATATACCGCGATTGGAGAGCATCTGTCTCCCGTGTTGGTAGATCGTGGGATTGTGGGTTCGAATCCTGGTCGAGTCAAACCAATTACTTAAAAATTGATACTTGTTGCTTCCTAGCCAGACGATCGGCATTACTAGGATAGGGCAAGGAGTAGTGGAATGAGGAAGACCAGTCATCTGTGACTGAAATTTCCCCTGCTTAAACACCTAATGTAGACACACACAAAAACAAATTCTTTAATTCAAAGATAATTCAGTAAACTGAACCACAATTTAACACGACCCCCCATTGTTGTCACGATCGTTTTGCTCCTAATCTGAAGGTTGGTGGTTCGATTCCCTGGGCCCCCACCTCTGCCAATTTGGATTTCCACCGCTGTGTATAACTTACAGCATCATCAAAGGCCAGTTGCTCTATACCATGTCTTTGTGGTGACGGAGGTTAAAACTCCCTTGGGTCGGTAAAAGTCTAGGCTCGGGGTTTCTATCGACAAACTATCTAATGGTGAAAACAAGTCTATTCAGACTTATCCATGATAGGCAGTATGAATCTTTAAAAAAAAGATAAACTTCAGGGATCGACTTATAATGGTGCATGACTGTAACTGGTCTACTCTGAGGCATGATAAAGGTGTGTGCGTTACCCATAATGCCCCACTTTTTCCTCTCTCCCCAACATACCCAGGATCACTGGTGGTGTGAGCTGGCCTTTAAGGGTATGATAATGACGTGTGCGTTACCCATAATCCCCCACTTTTTCCTCTCTCCCCAAGATACCCAGCATCACTCGTGGCATGAGCTGGCGTTTAAGGGTACGATAATGACATGTTGGTTACCCATAATGCCCCACTTTTTCCTCTCTCCCCAACATACCCAGCATCACTCGTGGCGTGAGCTGGCCTTTAAGGGTACGATAATGACATGTTGGTTACCTATAATCCCCCACTTTTTCCTCTTTCCCCAACATACCCAGCACCACTTGTGGCGTGAGCTGGACTTTAAGGGTACGATAATGACATGTGCATTACCCATAATCCCTCACGTTTTCCTCTCTCCCCAACATACCCAGAATCACTTGTGGCGTGAGCTGGCCTTTAAGGGTACGATAATGACATGTGCATTACCCATAATCCCTGACTTTTTCTTCGCTCCCCAACATACCCAGAATCACACATGGCGTGAGCTGGCCTTTAAGGGTATGATAATGACATGTGCGTTACCCATCATCCCCCACTTTTTCTTCGCTCCCCAACATACTCAGAATGACTTGTGGCGTGAGCTGGCCTTTAAGGGTATGATAATGACATGTTGGTTACCTATAATCCCCCACTTTTTCCTCTTTCCCCAACATACCCAGCATCACTCCTGGCGTGAGCTGGCCTTTAATGGTACGATAATGACATGTGCGTTACCCATAATTCCCCACTTTTTCCTCTCTCCCCAACATACCCAGCATCACTCACGGTGTGAGGTGGCCTTTAAGGGTACGATAATGGTGTGTGTGTTACCCATAATCCCCCACTTTTTGCTGTGTTCCTCTCTATCCAGCATCACTTGCGGCGCCCAACCAGTGACAAACACCAGACCGCCTGCCTGACGTCCTCATCAGAATCCCCCCTTGTAGCCCGTCACCGTTAACACGCACCACACGCCCCTTAAGGCCCTGTCACACTACGACGTTTCCGCCGGCGCGCCGGCAACGCGCAAAATATTTGCAACCCGTCGGCACGCGGTCAACTCTTCGGCGCTTTGGGAGAAAGTTTGACGCGGCGCAGCGTGTTAGTGGCGGGTTGGAGGCGCGTTATTGGCGCGTTATTGGCGCGTTATTGGCGCGTTTGTAGCGCGTTAGTAGCGCGTTATTGGCGTGTTGTCGGCGCGCTGTCGGCGCGCTGTCGGCGCGTTGACGGCGCGTTGGTGTCGCGTTTTTACCGTGTCAACGCGTACATACCCGCCAGCAACACGTTAGGACGCGCCCGCAGCGCGTCCACACCGCGTGGCCAACGCGTCTAGGCGCGCCGGCAACACGTCCAACGCGCCGAGAAACGCTGGAGCAACGCCAATGGCGCGCCCACAACACGTCGATGGGACGTTCCCGACGCGCCGACAGAATGCTCGGATTTTGGGGGAAAAAAAACCAACGTTAACCGACGTTGATCAACGTCCTGCCAGCGTTCCGCCGGCGCGCCGCCAACGCGTGTCGACGTGTTAGTAACGCGTCCGTAACGCGCCCTCGAACACGCTGCCGCGCGTTGCGGCCCGTCGAAAATTTTGTGCAAGCACAAAACCTAGACGCGTCCCGACGCGCGCCGACGCGCGCCGACGCGCGCCGACGTGTCCATTCACAAGTTGCTATGTACCGACGCGCCGGAAACGCGCCCGTAACGCGCCGTTAACGCGCCGGTAACGTACCGGACGTGTACCGACGTTTCGACCAAAAAGGCAACACGTCGACGCGCGTTGGTGGGAAACGTTGTAGTGTGACAGGGCCTTTATGCTTTACCCCGGCTTATGCCCCTGTCACACTACGACGCTTCTCGCCGGCGACCCGTCAACGTGTGGTGTTTTTGGGCGATATTTGGTGAAATATCGAGAAGCGCTGGTGGCGCGTTATGGGCGCGTCGGTACACGTCGGTACACTTCTTTGTCGCCGGCGAGTCGCCGACGAAAGTCGGCGCGCTTTATTGGTCGCTGAGCGTTTTGAACATGTCCAAAACCACCAGCGACCGGCAACGCGCGCAAATATATCGGTAAGGACGTTAGGCGCGCGTCGCGCTGCGTTGGACGCGCTGGAATAACGTTATGGGAACGCTAGGAAGACGGCGCGCGCGCGGGAGGGTCGTTGCTCACGCGTCGGTCAAACTGGGCCATTTTTGTTTTATGCCCTAGCAACATTTAAGGTTAAATGAAGACGTCGCGCCAAACTTTTTTTTTTTTTTCCCCAGCGCGTATACACACGTTGGCGGCGCGCGCATAACGCGCCGCGCTGACGCCGATCTTTTCTCCCAAACCGCCGAAAAGTTTGACGTTTCTCGACGCGCAAGATTTTATTTCCAACGCTGACGGATCGCCGGGAGAAGCGTCGTAGTGTGACAGGGGCATTATAAAGTAAGGTGTTCTGGGAGCCATTGCGCAATGTTAATTTATGACACAATTTAAAGTTGCATAATCCGATAGCTTTGAGGTTTTTTTGTGCCATATTTGTGTTTCGATGAATATATATATACGGTTGATCATCAGGGGCGTAGCTAGGTGCATCCGCGTACGCCAAAACGTCCACATCGTTTTGTCCAAACAAAATTAAATTAAAAAATAATAAAGAGAGAGAGAGGAGGCATGTAGTAGTCCGGAGTGTCGAAAACTCAAGTCTAAAATGTGTCAAATCTGCCAGCTTAAGCTTTAGAGGCCCCCTAAACCCCTTGCCAAAATTAGGAGTACACATCGTTAAAGGTCTAGCTACGCCCCATATCAATGCAATCTATTTCACATTGATCATGTGATGAGAATATGGGTAATTGAATACGCATGAATGACGTTTCACTACTGCTTGGCTACAAAGCATCTCTTATTCTATTTATGGAGCTAAAATCCTAGCCGCCGGCCGATGCCTTACGCCACCTAGCGTCGAAGTTGATGTTAGCTGACTAGCCCGCCTTTCAAATCACTTCGACCTCGGGTGCAGGTCCTTCAACATCTACACTACGAGCTCATTTGTTTAACATCCCACCCACCCAAGCTTGTACAAATATTCGTGGGGTTAAGTTCTGTAAGCCTCGAAACGATGACATTTGAACTCTGACATGCAGCGATAGAGAAAAAGACAATAATAAATTCCAAATACAGTATAACCCCATTAAACCAAACTTGAAGGGACCATAGAAATTTGTTTGGATTAACCGATCATTGGTTTAACCAAGCTTTGACTTCGACTTTTACTTGGCTTTGGCAAAAACTTTGTTGCATTATGAATGTAATATACAATTTATGTTGACACTATGATTATTGTTTTTTATGCGTATACAGTTTAACCCCATTAAACCAAGCTCGGTTAAATCAAACGATCAGTTAATCCAAACTTTTTTTGGGGACCCGTCAAAATACTACCATTTATCATATAAAAAAGCCTCAGATGACCTCAAAACCACATGAAAGTTTGGTTTAATTTTACCGGAAGTGGCCTGCGGCCGACAATTTTGTTTGAGTTAACCGATACTTTGGATTAACCGACTTTGGTTTAACCAACTTTTTTATATGATAAATGGTAGATTTTGCCGGGCCGCCGACAAATGTTTGGATTAACCGATCATTTGGTTTAACCGAGCTTGGTTTAACGGGGTTGTACTGTATAAAGTATGTCGGTCTTGCATTATTTCAATCACTTTGAAGTGATTGCTATTTTAAAGGGTTAATTTTGGAGTTATTTCAAGTACAAATGAAGAGTTCAGGAGCAAAACCCAGTAAACGCCAATCCAAAAATTGTATTAAAATAACAGATTTTTACACGAAGATGATTTTAATTCTCACTAATTCAACTTTTCCTGACATGAAGTGATCATGGGGAAATGAACAAAAAAATAGGAATGTAAAAAAATGAAATTGTTGAAGGTTTAATTACGATGTTTATTTCCATCTTTGGATTCGCGTTTACAGCGAGCGTTTTGCGCCTGAACGCCTCAAATATCCACAGTTAATTATTAATGTGCACACCAACATGCTGGACATGGATATTTCTTTACCTTGAACCCACCCCCACATAGTTACATTTCTTTACCTTGAAAACACCCCACATAGTTTCATTGACATTTATTTACCTTGAAACAAACCCACACAGAGTTAATTTAGGTGTGCACCCCAAAAAGCTGGAGATGGACATTTCTTTACCTTGAAAAAAACCCACCATATACAGTAAAACCTCTCTAACCGACCACCTCCACGGATCGACCACTCCCCTATATCGATCGCTATATTTGGGTCCCAACAATACCATTGTAACCATATTATAACTCCCTAAACCGACCACCTCCCTAAATGGACCACTTGTAGTCGGTGCCAAGGTCGGTCTATTTAGAGAGGTTTTACTGTAGTTACATAGACATTTATTTTCCTTGAAAAAAAACCCAGCCTAAAGCCCCTGCCACCCCGCTGGATTGTGGGAAATGGACAGAAAACGAACCATTTCCGGTTTGTGTCCATACAAGTTTTGAACTAGGAACGGATGCCGCCGGATTGAAGTCTATGGTTCTTGTCCGGTTTGAGTTTGTTTTGCCTGTTGGCTATCCATTCATGTCCGTTTGATGTCCATTTGATGTCCGTTTGATGTCCGTTTGATGTCCGTTTGATGTCCGTTTGATGTCCGTTTGATGTCCGTTTCATGTTCGTTTCATGTCTGTTTCATGTCCGTTGATCCAGCAGCCATTGACCTGACAGCGCAACATTTTGACACATTTTAATACATTTTGATACTTATCACCACCGGACTAGACAATTCTGTCCATTGTTCAATCCGGCGAGGTGTGACAGTCGGTTTAAGCAAATCCCAAACATGATAACCCCATACCATAAGCAGCCTCAAAGTATAATAAATATTTAATGTCTGCACCAGTATCTAAGTTGGATATGTAGGATCAAACCTAGCTGAGTGGCTTGATTTAGAAAATTGAAGGCTTTCATCGGATTATGCAGCTTTAAATCAGTTCTTTAGACCTGCAGTCTGGACTTGCAGGCCACACTGTCTTAAAGCCTAATGGTTATTAATGGATTATGCAGCTTTAAATCAATTCTTTAAACCTGCAGTCCAGGTTTGCAGGCCACACTGTCTTAAAGCCTAATGGTTATTAATGGATTATGCAGCTTTAAATCAGTTCTTTAGACCTGCAGTCTGGACTTGCAGGCCACACTGTCTTAAAGCCTAATGGTTATTAATGGATTATGCAGCTTTAAATCAATTCTTTAAACCTGCAGTCCAGGTTTGCAGGCCACACTGTCTTAAAGCCTAATGGTTATTAATGGATTATGCAGCTTTAAATCAGTTCTTTAGACCTGCAGTCTGGACTTGCAGGCCACACCGACTTAAAGCCTAATGGTTATTAATGGAGTATGCAGCTTTAATCAGTCTTTAACCTGCAGTTGGGCTGCAGCCACACTGTACTTAAAGCTGTAATGGTTATTAATGGATTATGCAGCTTTTTTAATTTTTTCTTTTAAACCTGCAGTCGGGCTTGCATGCCACAACTGTCTTATAGGCCTAATGGTTATGTAAGGTTGGATTATGCAGCTTTAAATCAATTCTTTAAACCTGCAGTCCGGGCTTGCAGGCCACACTGTCTTAAAGCCTAATGGTTATTAATGGATTATGCAGCTTTAAATCAGTTCTTTAAACCTGCAGTCCGGGCTTGCAGGCCACACTGTCTTATAGCCTAATGGTTATTAATGGATTATGCAGCTTTAAATCAGTTCTTTCAACCTGCAGTCCAGGCTTGCAGGCCACACAGACTTAAAGCCTAATGGTTATTAATGGATTATGCAGCTTTAAATCAATTCTTTAAACCTGCAGTCTGGACTTGCAGGCCACACTGTCTTAAAGCCTAATGGTTATTAATGGATTATGCAGCTTTAAATCAATTCTTTAAACCTGCAGTCCAGGCTTGCAGGCCACACTGACTTATAGCCTAATAGTTATTAATGGACTATGCAGCTTTAAATCAATTCTTTCAAGCTGCAGTCCAGGCTTGCAGGCCACACTGTCTTATAGCCTAATGGTTATTAATGGATTATGCAGCTTTAAATCAGTTCTTTAAGCCTGCAGTCCGGGCTTGCAGGCCACACTGTCTTATAGCCTAATGGTTATTAATGGATTATGCAGCTTTAAATCAATTCTTTAAACCTGCAGTCCAGGCTTGCAGGCCACACTGACTTAAAGCCTAATGGTTATTAATGGATTATGCAGCTTTAAATCAATTCTTTAAACCTGCAGTCCGGGCTTGCAGGCCACACTGTCTTAAAACCTAATGGTTATTAATGGATTATGCAGCTTTAAATCAATTATTTAAACCTGCAGTCTGGGCTTTCAGGCCACACTGTCTTATAGCCTAATGGTTATTAATGGATTATGCAGCTTTAAATCAATTCTTTAAACCTGCAGTCTGGACTTGCAGGCCACATTGACTTAAAACCTAATGGTTATTAATGGATTATGCAGCTTTAAATCAGTTCTTTAGACTTGCAGTCTGGGCTTGAAGGCCACACTGTCTTATAGCCTAATGGTTATTAATGGATTATGCAGCTTTAAATCAATTCTTTAAACCTGCAGTCCGGGCTTGAAGGCCACACTGTCTTATAGCCTAATGGTTATTAATGGATTATGCAGCTTTAAATCAATTCTTTAAACCTGCAGTCTGGGCTTGCAGGCCACACTGACTTAAAGCCTAATGGTTATTAATGGATTATGCAGCTTTAAATCAATTCTTTAAACCTGCAGTCTGGGCTTGCAGGCCACACTGTCTTAAAGCCTAATGGTTATTAATGGATTATGCAGCTTTAAATCAGTTCTTTAAACCTGCAGTCCAGGCTTGCAGGCCACACTGTCTTATAGCCTAATGGTTATTAATGGATTATGCAGCTTTAAATCAATTCTTTAAACCTGCAGTCTGGGCTTGCAGGCCACACTGTCTTAAAGCCTAATGGTTATTAATGGATTATGCAGCTTTAAATCAATTCTTTAAACCTGCAGTCTGGGCTTGCAGGCCACACTGTCTTATAGCCTAATGGTTATTAATGGATTATGCAGCTTTAAATCAATTCTTTAAACCTGCAGTCCGGGCTTGCAGGCCACACTGACTTATAGCCTAATGGTTATTAATGGATTATGCAGCTTTAAATCAGTTCTTTAAACCTGCAGTCTGGACTTGCAGGCCACACTGTCTTATAGCCTAATGGTTATTAATGGATTATGCAGCTTTAAATCAATTCTTTAAACCTGCAGTCCAGGCTTGCAGGCCACACTGTCTTATAGCCTAATGGTTATTAATGGATTATGCAGCTTTAAATCAATTCTTTAAACCTGCAGTCCAGGCTTGAAGGCCACACTGTCTTATAGCCTAATGGTTATTAATGGATTATGCAGCTTTAAATCAATTCTTTAAACCTGCAGTCCAGGCTTGAAGGCCACACTGTCTTATAGCCTAATGGTTATTAATGGATTATGCAGCTTTAAATCAATTCTTTAAACCTGCAGTCCGGGCTTGCAGGCCACACTGTCTTATAGCCTAATGGTTATTAATGGATTATGCAGCTTTAAATCAATTCTTTAAACCTGCAGTCCGGGCTTGCAGGCCACACTGTCTTATAGCCTAATGGTTATTAATGGATTATGCAGCTTTAAATCAATTCTTTAAACTGCAGTCCGGGCTTGCAGGCCACACGTCTTATAGCTAATGGTTATTAATGGATTATGCAGCTTTAAATAATTCTTTAAACCTGCAGTCCGGGCTTGCAGGCCACACTGTTTATAGCCTAATGGTTATTAATGGATTATGCAGCTTTAAATCAATTCTTTAAACCTGCAGTCCGGGCTTGAGGCCACACTGTCTTAAAGCCTAATGGTTATTAATGGATTTGAGCTTTAAATCAATTCTTTAAACCTGCAGTCCAGGCTTGCAGGCCACACTGTCTTATAGCCTAATGGTTATTAATGGATTATGCAGCTTTAAATCAGTTCTTTAAACCTGCAGTCCGGGCTTGCAGGCCACACTGTCTTAAAGCCTAATGGTTATTAATGGATTATGCAGCTTTAAATCAATTCTTTAAACCTGCAGTCCGGGCTTGCAGGCCACACTGTCTTATAGCCTAATGGTTATTAATGGATTATGCAGCTTTAAATCAATTCTTTAAACCTGCAGTCCGGGCTTGCAGGCCACACTGTCTTAAAGCCTAATGGTTATTAATGGATTATGCAGCTTTAAATCAATTCTTTAAACCTGCAGTCCGGGCTTGCAGGCCACACTGTCTTATAGCCTAATGGTTATTAATGGATTATGCAGCTTTAAATCAGTTCTTTAACTGCAGTCCGGGCTTGCAGGCCACACTGACTTATAAGCCTAATGGTTATTAATGGATTATGCAGCTTTAATCAATTCTTTAAACTGCAGTCCAGGCTTGCAGGCCACACTGTCTATAAAGCCTAAGGTAATTAATGGATATGCAGCTTTAAATCAATTCTTTAAACCTGCAGTCCAGGCTTGCAGGCCACACTGACTTAAAGCATGGTTATTAATGGATTATGCAGCTTTAAATCAATTCTTTAAACCTGCAGTCTGGGCTTGCAGGCCACACTGTCTTATAGCCTAATGGTTATTAATGGATTATGCAGCTTTAAATCAATTCTTTAAACCGCCAGTCCAGGCTTGCAGGCCACACTGTCTTATAGCCTAATGGTTATTAATGGATTATGCAGCTTTAAATCAATTCTTTAAACCTGCAGTCTGGGCTTGCAGGCCACACTGTCTTAAAGCCTAATGGTTATTAATGGATTATGCAGCTTTAAATCAATTCTTTAAACCTGCAGTCCAGGCTTGCAGGCCACACTGACTTATAGCCTAATGGTTATTAATGGATTATGCAGCTTTAAATCAATTCTTTAAACCTGCAGTCCAGGCTTGCAGGCCACACTGTCTTATAGCCTAATGGTTATTAATGGATTATGCAGCTTTAAATCAGTTCTTTAAGCCTGCAGTCCGGGCTTGCAGGCCACACTGTCTTATAGCCTAATGGTTATTAATGGATTATGCAGCTTTAAATCAATTCTTTAAACCTGCAGTCCAGGCTTGCAGGCCACACTGACTTAATTATAGCCTAATGGTTATTAATGGATTATGCAGCTTTAAATCAATTCTTTAAACCTGCAGTCCAGGCTTGCAGGCCACACTGACTTAAAGCCTAATGGTTATTAATGGATTATGCAGCTTTAAATCAATTCTTTAAACCTGCAGTCCGGGCTTGAAGGCCACACTGTCTTATAGCCTAATGGTTATTAATGGATTATGCAGCTTTAAATCAGTTCTTTAAACCTGCAGTCCAGGCTTGCAGGCCACACTGTCTTAAAGCCTAATGGTTATTAATGGATTATGCAGCTTTAAATCAATTCTTTAAACTCACGGTTGAGGCCACGACTTAAACCAATGGTTATTAATGGATTATGCAGCTTTAAAACCAATTCTTTAAACCTGCAGTCCGGCTTGCGGCCACACTGTCTTAAGCCTAATGGTTATTAATGGATTATGCAGCTTTAAATCAGTTCTTTAACCTGCAGTCTGGGCTTGCAGGCCACACTGTCTTATAGCCTAATGGTTATTAATGGATTATGCAGCTTTAAATCAATTCTTTAAACTGCAGTCTGGGCTTGCAGGCCACACTGTCTTATAGCCTAATGGTTATTAATGGATTATGCAGCTTTAAATCAATTCTTTAAACCTGCAGTCCAGGGCTTGAGCCACACTGTCTTAAAGCCTAATGGTTATTAATGGATTATGCAGCTTTAAATCAATTCTTTAAACCTGCAGTCCAGGCTTGCAGGCCACACTGTCTTAAAGCCTAATGGTTATTAATGGATTATGCAGCTTTAAATCAATTCTTTAAACCTGCAGTCTGGGCTTGCAGGCCACACTGTCTTAAAGCCTAATGGTTATTAATGGATTATGCAGCTTTAAATCAATTCTTTAAACCTGCAGTCCGGGCTTGCAGGCCACACTGTCTTAAAGCCTAATGGTTATTAATGGATTATGCAGCTTTAAATCAGTTCTTTAAACCTGCAGTCTGGGCTTGCAGGCCACACTGTCTTATAGCCTAATGGTTATTAATGGATTATGCAGCTTTAAATCAATTCTTTAAACCTGCAGTCCAGGCTTGCAGGCCACACTGTCTTAAAGCCTAATGGTTATTAATGGATTATGCAGCTTTAAATCAGTTCTTTAAACCTGCAGTCTGGACTTGCAGGCCACACTGTCTTAAAGCCTAATGGTTATTAATGGATTATGCAGCTTTAAATCAGTTCTTTAAACCTGCAGTCCGGGCTTGCAGGCCACACTGTCTTATAGCCTAATGGTTATTAATGGATTATGCAGCTTTAAATCAATTCTTTAAACCTGCAGTCTGGACTTGCAGGCCACACTGACTTAAAGCCTAATGGTTATTAATGGATTATGCAGCTTTAAATCAGTTCTTTAAACCTGCAGTCCGGGCTTGCAGGCCACACTGTCTTAAAGCCTAATGGTTATTAATGGATTATGCAGCTTTAAATCAATTCTTTAAACCTGCAGTCCGGGCTTGCAGGCCACACTGTCTTATAGCCTAATGGTTATTAATGGATTATGCAGCTTTAAATCAATTCTTTAACCTGCACCAAACAACAAAAAAAATAAACCTGCAGTCCGGGCTTGCAGGCCACACTGACTTAAAGCCTAATGGTTATTAATGGATTATGCAGCTTTAAATCAATTCTTTAAACCTGCAGTCCAGGCTTGCAGGCCACACTGACTTAAAGCCTAATGGTTATTAATGGATTATGCAGCTTTAAATCAATTCTTTAAACCTGCAGTCCGGGCTTGCAGGCCACACTGTCTTATAGCCTAATGGTTATTAATGGATTATGCAGCTTTAAATCAATTCTTTAAACCTGCAGTCCGGGCTTGCAGGCCACACTGTCTTAAAGCCTAATGGTTATTAATGGATTATGCAGCTTTAAATCAATTCTTTAAACCTGCAGTCCAGGCTTGAAGGCCACACTGTCTTATAGCCTAATGGTTATTAATGGATTATGCAGCTTTAAATCAGTTCTTTAAACCTGCAGTCCGGGCTTGCAGGCCACACTGTCTTATAGCCTAATGGTTATTAATGGATTATGCAGCTTTAAATCAATTCTTTAAACCTGCAGTCCGGGCTTGCAGGCCACACTGTCTTATAGCCTAATGGTTATTAATGGATTATGCAGCTTTAAATCAGTTCTTTAAACCTGCAGTCCGGGCTTGCAGGCCACACTGTCTTAAAGCCTAATGGTTATTAATGGATTATGCAGCTTTAAATCAGTTCTTTAAACCTGCAGTCCAGGCTTGCAGGCCACACTGTCTTATAGCCTAATGGTTATTAATGGATTATGCAGCTTTAAATCAATTCTTTAAACCTGCAGTCCGGGCTTGCAGGCCACACTGTCTTAAAGCCTAATGGTTATTAATGGATTATGCAGCTTTAAATCAATTCTTTAAACCTGCAGTCCGGGCTTGCAGGCCACACTGACTTAAAGCCTAATGGTTATTAATGGATTATGCAGCTTTAAATCAATTCTTTAAACCTGCAGTCCGGGCTTGCAGGCCACACTGTCTTAAAGCCTAATGGTTATTAATGGATTATGCAGCTTTAAATCAATTCTTTAAACCTGCAGTCCGGGCTTGCAGGCCACACTGTCTTATAGCCTAATGGTTATTAATGGATTATGCAGCTTTAAATCAATTCTTTAAACCTGCAGTCCGGGCTTGCAGGCCACACTGACTTAAAGCCTAATGGTTATTAATGGATTATGCAGCTTTAAATCAATTCTTTAAACCTGCAGTCCGGGCTTGCAGGCCACACTGTCTTATAGCCTAATGGTTATTAATGGATTATGCAGCTTTAAATCAATTCTTTAAACCTGCAGTCCGGGCTTGCAGGCCACACTGACTTAAAGCCTAATGGTTATTAATGGATTATGCAGCTTTAAATCAATTCTTTAAACCTGCAGTCCAGGCTTGCAGGCCACACTGTCTTATAGCCTAATGGTTATTAATGGATTATGCAGCTTTAAATCAATTCTTTAAACCTGCAGTCCGGGCTTGAAGGCCACACTGTCTTATAGCCTAATGGTTATTAATGGATTATGCAGCTTTAAATCAATTCTTTAAACTGCAGTCCGGGCTTGAGGCCACACTGTCTTATAGCCTAATGGTTATTAATGGATTATGCAGCTTTAAATCAATTCTTTAACCTGCAGTTGGGCTTGCAGGCCACACACTTAAAGCCTAATGGTTATTAATGGATTATGCAGCTTTAAATCAATTCTTTAAACCTGCAGTCCAGGCTTGCAGGCCACACTGTCTTATAGCCTAATGGTTATTAATGGATTATGCAGCTTTAAATCAATTCTTTAAACTGCAGTCCGGGCTGCAGGACACTGACTTAAAGCCTAATGGTTATTAATGGATTATGCAGCTTTAAATCAATTCTTTAAACCTGCAGTCCAGGCTTGCAGGCCACACTGTCTTATAGCCTAATGGTTATTAATGGATTATGCAGCTTTAAATCAGTTCTTTAGACCTGCAGTCTGGACTTGCAGGCCACACTGTCTTATAGCCTAATGGTTATTAATGGATTATGCAGCTTTAAATCAATTCTTTAAACCTGCAGTCCAGGTTTGCAGGCCACACTGTCTTAAAGCCTAATGGTTATTAATGGATTATGCAGCTTTAAATCAGTTCTTTAGACCTGCAGTCTGGACTTGCAGGCCACACTGTCTTAAAGCCTAATGGTTATTAATGGATTATGCAGCTTTAAATCAATTCTTTAAACCTGCAGTCCAGGTTTGCAGGCCACACTGACTTAAAGCCTAATGGTTATTAATGGATTATGCAGCTTTAAATCAGTTCTTTAAACCTGCAGTCTGGACTTGCAGGCCACACTGACTTAAAGCCTAATGGTTATTAATGGATTATGCAGCTTTAAATCAGTCTTTAACCTGCAGTCTGGGCTTGCAGGCCACACTGTCTTATAGCCTAATGGTTATTAATGGATTATGCAGCTTTAAATCATTCTTTAAACCTGCAGTCGGGCTTGCAGGCCACACTGTCTTAAGCCTAATGGTTATTAATGGATTATGCAGCTTTAAATCAATTCTTTAAACCTGCAGTCCGGGCTTGCAGGCCACACTGTCTTAAAGCCTAATGGTTATTAATGGATTATGCAGCTTTAAATCAGTTCTTTAAACCTGCAGTCTGGGCTTGCAGGCCACACTGTCTTATAGCCTAATGGTTATTAATGGATTATGCAGCTTTAAATCAGTTCTTTAAACCTGCAGTCCGGGCTTGCAGGCCACACTGTCTTATAGCCTAATGGTTATTAATGGATTATGCAGCTTTAAATCAATTCTTTAAACCTGCAGTCCGGGCTTGCAGGCCACACTGTCTTATAGCCTAATGGTTATTAATGGATTATGCAGCTTTAAATCAATTCTTTAAACCTGCAGTCCGGGCTTGCAGGCCACACTGTCTTATAGCCTAATGGTTATTAATGGATTATGCAGCTTTAAATCAGTTCTTTAAACCTGCAGTCCAGGCTTGCAGGCCACACTGACTTAAAGCCTAATGGTTATTAATGCTCATTTATTCATCTGATAAAAGAATTGGATGGCCAAATGCTCGATGCAACTAAAATTGTTAGTTCATTTTGAGAGATACAAGACAAATTATATCCCTCAATTCCAGTTGCATTGGCCATGTTTTTCTTTCGTAACATATGGGTAATTAGAAACATGGACACAGCGAGTATAGTTATGGTTCTTTATTACAATTTTAGTTCTTTCATCAGTACAGCCTCTTGGGTAGTTAGTTATCTGATGTCGATTAGGCCTAGGCCTTTAAGGGAATAACGCTATATCCCCTTCTCATTGTGGGGTGGGTGGGATGGCAATTTAAGGCAGTTATTGTCCGCGTCGCTCCCGTGTCAAAATTGAAATATCTAAAGCTAGCAGTTGCTTTTATAGCTGAGATTTTTTGGCCGAAAGGCAACGTAATTTAGTTCAGAAATGCGATATAGGTGGAGCCGCAGTAGCCTTGTTTACTGAGCGATCGTGCGGTGGAAGTGCCGAAAATCTGCTAGTCGGCGTTAATGGTATATAGTTCAGTTTAGTTCAGTAAGGAGCCGCTAGTCAGCGCCATATTGGAGCAGCCTTAGTTACTGGCACTTGGCTGTATTTGCGCATCCAATTACCTGCGATGCCTTAGCATCACTGAAAATTCGCTGGTACAGATGGCTAGAAACGCCCACCTCATATGAACTTAATAATTATATCAAACCAGAATAAGTCCTGATCACACCAACAATACACATCCAGTGTCATAAACACAGCGGTGGAGCCCCCTAGAGGGTAGCCACTGAACGATCATACCGAACTAAATATAGGTGGCGCCACACGCAGTCCACCAAATAACCACCACATGACCCGAGGGCCTCAGGCCAAGCCACGCCATCACAACCGTCCTGGCGCCCATCCAGTGAGCACCTCCACCGTCTTCACCCCCTCCACCCCCCACACCCCACCAGTAGAGAACCACATGGCCAAATGTTGAGGGTTCGAGTCCAGCCACCATTGGGAATTGATCCCCACTGAGGCTGTGAGGTAGCCTACTCCTGTGGGGTGCGCGACTAACAATTGAAAGCCACAGAACAGGGCGACCTGTACAAATCTGAAGCCCAGTCAGACCTCACCGGATTGAGGAACCGGACAGAAACCGGACACTGTCCGGTGATATACGGTAGGCTTCCAGTATGTCCGTTCTCTGTCCGGTGGTGTCCGGAGGTGTCCGGTACAAGTTTTGAACATGCACACAACTTGTACCGGACACCACCGGACTGACGTGTACTGTTGGTGCCCGGTTTAAGTCCGTTTAGTCCATTTTGTCCATTTCATGTCCTGTACCCATCCATTACGTCTCCGGTTTGCTTCCTGCTAAGTCTGTTGATGGTGTTTTTTTTGTTTTTCTGTTGTTGTTTTTTTAATTGGGGGAATTCTCGGTACTGAACAATCCATTACGTCCGTTTGACATTTGGTTTTCGTCCAGTTATTGTCCGGTGGCTATTCGTTATTGTATGTTCCTTGTCCGTTTAGCGTTCGTTTCATGCGGTACATTTCGGTACATTTCGGTACATTTCGGTACATTTTTACTCCGGGACACCAACAGACTAGACAATTCTGCTGACTGGGCCTTAAATAACTAAAGACCCAACAAGAGATAATTACCAACTATAGCCAGTCGTGTCTCCGCCTCGTGAATTAGGGATGTTTCGATCTATTTTACATCATTTGCTTTTTGGTGGTTTAAATACCTTTTTTTCTGATGAAGTGTTAAGGGTGTGTTTGTGATGCTACATTTATTCTCTACAGCACATTTTTGAAGAGAAAGTATATATACTATCAATATACGCATATGTGTGTGTATATATATATATATATATATATATATATATATATATACATACATATGTATATATATGATTTAGGAGGTAAGACATTTTCTCGTGTTGGACTAACATCCATGTTATGTAACATGGGTAATTTGTGACATGGAAAAAGCCTTCTCAGCTGCCACCACATGCGCCATCTAGTGTCTATCTTACCCTGCACATTTGATGCCTATACCCCTCCGCCACCTAGCGGGTTTGTCTGCACTTTTCCCGCCGGACAGAGTAGCCAAGCCAATTCCGATAAACATATAGTTACTGGTTACCAAATGCAGATGGCGCTGTTGTAGTAGACTAAAGTCTCAGTCACACCTTACCGGATTGGGGAACCGGATAGAAAATGGACAGTGTCTGGTGAAATACATCAATTTTCGGTTTATATATGGTAGACATCCGACGTTTCCGTTCTCTGTCCGGTGGTGTCCGGTGTGTATGGTGGCAAGTTTTGAATATGCACAAAACTTGTACCAGACACCGCCGGACTGACGTGTACGGTTGGTGTCCAGTTTAAGTCTGTTTAGTCCGTTTTGTCCGGTTCATGTCCATTACCCATCCGTTATGTCTCCGGTTTCCTTCCTGCATAGCCCGTTGACGGAGTTGCGGGAATTCGATCAGTATATGTTTTTGGCGTGTCCATGAACACTCCAGTACGTGGCCGGTTGATGTTCGGTCCGTCCATTTGACATTTGGTTGTCGTCTGGTTTTCGTCCAGTGGCTATTAATTAATGGACGTTCCTTGTCCGTTTAGCATTCATTTCGTCCGGTGGCCTTTGACCCGAGAGCGCAATATTTCGACACATTCGATACATTTTGATACCCAACACCACCGGACTAGACAATTCTTTGTCCGGTTATGTCCGTTGCTAAATCCAGTAAGGTGTGACAGGCACTTTAGGAATTAAACGATGGTTCAATGACCACATTCAGTGAGGCATTGTACAGAAAGGTTGCTTATTTATATAAACATACAGATTAACAACCAAATCCTCTTCTGTCTGATCTAGGCCCTATTGGGCCTTTATTCCCAGCGTGTTATGCTAACACTAGACAGGATGGCTGAATGAGTTAGAGCGTCCGTCTCCCGTGTTGGTAGATCGTGGGGCCGTGGGTTCGAACCCTGGTCGAGTCAAACCAATGACTTAACAACTGATACTTGTCGCTTCCTAGTCAGGTGCTCAGCATCATAAGGATAGGGCAAGGACTGGTTGGCTCAGTGTCAGGATAATGTGACTGAGTGGGATATCGGGTCATGGTGCTCGCATCCTGGTCTCCCAGTGTGGCAGCACTATAAACTCGCCATGAGCGTGCACTGTCACAAGTCGGTACCCGTCCTGATATGACATTATATGTTGCTAGGACGTAAAACAACAAGAAGCAAGCAGTGTTATGTTAAAAAATAACTATTTTTGTTGCACACACATGGAGGTGGATGGAGCCCTGAAGTCATATAATTGTGGGTGTCCTCTCCGATGTCTATCCAACCTTCTCTCAAATGCTTCTACCATTGGTGCTTCAACCACATAGTCTGGAACTTCATGGAAGACTGTTCCACGGATCTGTCACTCGAAAGAAAAATGAGTGTTTTGTGACCTCAAGTCTGGATATCTCCTTGAAGATCTTATACCGCTAGCCTCTGGTGTTGCTGTCTAATCTCAGGTTGAACAAATTCGTTGTGACATCCCTGTTATACACACATGTTATATAACATACATATGCTCTTTATCTCTCCAATTATGTAATGCTGACACGACGCCAGCCTAGTTTACGAGTGAAATGTTCAGAGAGTTGGTGCTGCAGATGTCATTTAGAAAAAAAACCAACCTACAGCGACTGTGTACTAGGAGTGATCATCCTCAAGTCTGTAGCGAGTGGAGTAATTGGTCCATTGCACACTGACATGCGCAGTGAGTGTAATGAATTTGAAAGCCACTGGCGAACCTGCTGCTCGGCTGCGTCCATGCTCACAAGGAACCTATTTCGAATACCGCTTAGTGCTCTTTAGAATTTGGTAATGAGGGGGGATTCCCTCCGCTGGACTCGATTCACCAAAGCTCTGGAACGCGTTGGGGTTAGTTGTTTGTTTGTTTGTTGTTGTTTTACGTCCTAGCAACATCCAAGGTCATATCAGGAAGTTGGGTTAGTTGTTTGTTGGAGTTTTACGTCCTGGCAACATCCTTGTTTGTTGTTTTTCATCCTGTTAACATCAAAGGTCATATCAGGACGGGTACCGACTTATGACAGTGCACACTTATGGTGACTTTATAGTGCTGCCCCACTGGGAAATCAGGCTGCCGGCACCATGACCCGATATTCCACTCAGTGACATTATTCTGTCATTGAGATAGTCAGTCCTTTTAGAGGGCGGTTGCCCATTTTCATTTCTAAATTTGTATCAAACCGGAACTTTAGAGTTCGGGTCAATGCTACCCTCTCTGATCCTTTTGATCAGGAGATGGGTGTACCTCAGGGTAGCATTCTATCTGTTAGCCTTCTTGGCATTAAAATTAACAATATAGTCAAATCCATTAAGAGTACTGTATCCTGCAGTCTCTATGTAGATGACTTTTTAATATGTTATAAAGGTAAAAATATGAACACTATAGAACGGCAACTCCAATTAAATATAAATAGCCTTTCCTCATGGGCAATGGAAAATGGTTTTAGATTCTCCAAATCGAAAACCGTTTGCATGCACTTTTGTCTTTTATGGACTTTGCACCATGAACCTAATTTAACAATTGGAAATGATCCCATAAAAGTCGTCAAAGAGAACAAGTTTTTAGGAGTCATCTTTGACAACAAATTATCTTTTATCCATCATATTAAGTATTTAAAGTCCAGATGCCTTAAGGGACTGGACATTTTAAAAGTTCTAGCCCACACACAGTGGGGAGCAGATAGCACTGTTCTGCTCCAATTATATAGAACTTTAATACGTTCAAAATTGGACTATGGCTGTATCGTTTATGGTTCAGCCAGGAAATCATACATATCACAGTTAGACACTATACACCATCAAGGCCTTCGGCTGGCCCTGGGGGCGTTTAGAACCTCGCCCGTCCAGAGCCTTTATGTCGAAGGCCGAGAGCCTTCCCTTAAGAGTAGAAGGCTCAAACTGTCGATGCAATATGCGATAAAATTAAAAGGAAATATTTTAAATCCTGCATATAACTACATTTTTATGCCACCATATGAATGCCTCTATGAATCAAGGCCAACATACATAAAGCCGTTAGGCCTCAGAATAAAGCCTCATTTGGAGGCCCTGAGGGCAAATATACATAACATAGCACCCTCACAATATTCAGATGTTCCTCCCTGGCAGCTGAGGAAACCAAATATCATCCTCCAGCTGGCCATGTCGAAGAAAAGTCAAACGCACCCACTTTCATATCATGAAAGCTTTATCGATGTGCGAAGTGCTTTTAGCGCCCACCTAGCCGTTTACACGGATGGGTCAAAGACAGACAACGGAGTCTCTGCGGCAGCAATCGTCCATGGACGTGAATTAGGTACGCATATTCCAGATCAGAGTTCTATCTTTACTGCTGAGGCACGAGCACTCCTACTCGCGTTAGAGTGCATCGAAACCTCAGCCAGTCATAAAATCATCATTTTCACTGACTCTTTTTCCTGCCTTCAGGCTTTAAACAATAGGAAACTGGACCACCCAATACTACTTAAAGTACTCATTAAACTAAATTCTCTTTCAATAGCAAAATTTGACATTCACCTTTGTTGGGTGCCTAGTCATGTGAGTATCCCAGGAAATGAGAGAGCAGATCAAGCGGCCACTCGAGCCCTGACTGCTCGTTTGGAACACTGTCATATTCCCCAATGCTGACACGACGCCAGCCTAGTTTACGAGTGACATGTTCAGAGAGTTGGTGCTGCAGATGTCATTTAGAAAAAAAACCAACCTACAGCGACTGTGTACTAGGAGTGATCATCCTCAAGTATGTAGCGAGTGGAGTAATTGGTCCATTGCACACTGACATGCGCAGTGAGTGTAATGAATTTGAAAGCCACTGGCGAACCTGCTGCTCGGCTGCGTCCATGCTCACAAGGAACCTATTTCGAATACCGCTTAGTGCTCTTTAGAATTTGGTAATGAGGGGGGATTCCCTCCGCTGGACTCGATTCACCAAAGCTCTGGAACGCGTTGAGTTAGTTGTTTGTTTGTCTGTTTGTTGTTGTTGTTTTACGTCCTAGCAACATCCAAGGTCATATCAGGACGTTGGGTTAGTTGTTTGTTGGAGTTTTACATCCTGGCAACATCCTTGTTTGTTGTTTTACATCCTTTTAACATCAAAGGTCATATCAGGACGGGTACCGACTTATGACAGTGCACACTTATGGTGACTTTATAGTGCTGCCCCACTGGGAAATCAGGCTGCCGGCACCATGACCCGATATTCCACTCAGTGACATTATTCTGTCATTGAGCTAGTCAGTCCTTGCTCTATCCTATTAATGCCGAGCGCCAGGGTAGGAAGCAATAACTATAATCTTTTAAGGCATTTGTTTGACTCGACCAGGTTTCGAACCTGTGGGTTCAAATCCAACGGTATACCAACACGGGATATGGACTCTCAACTCATTCGGCTCTCAGCTGTTAGAGTGGCATAGGCCAGTGAATACTTGACTGGATTGGGATTTTCCATGAAATAGAATTGAAGTATGTATAGAATCACGGAGCGAAATATCCCGATAAATGCAGGATAATGATCAATGTGATAAATAAGTATAGCATATTATAAGTGATACATAAGTATGGAATATTATGAGTGATAAATAAGCAGAAGTATGAACTAAGTGATAAATAAGTATGAACTATTATAAGTGATAAATAAGTATGAAATAGTATAAGTGATAAATAAGTATGAAATATTATAAGTGATAAATAAGTATCAAATAGTATAAGTGATAAATAAGTATGAACTATTATAAGTGATAAATAAGTATGAAATATCATAAGTGATAAATAATTGATAAATAAGTATGAACTATTATAAGTGATACATAAGTATGAAATATCATAAGTGATACATAAGTATGAAATATTATAAGTGATACATAAGTATGAATATCAGTGATAAATAACTATTAAATATTATAAGTGATAAATAAGTATTACATATTATAAGTGATAAATAAGTATGACTATCAGTGATAAATAAGTATTAAATATTATAAGTGCAAAATAAGTATGAAATATTATAAGCGATAAATACGTATTAAATATTATAAGTGCAAAATAAGTATGAAATATTATAAGTGATAAATAAGTATGAAATATTATAAGTGATAAATAAGTATGAACTATCATAAGTGATAAATAAGTATGAAATATCATAAGTGATAAATAAGTGTGACATAGTATAAGTGATACCTAAGTATGAACTATTTACTATAAGTGATAAATAAGTATGAACTATTATAAGTGATACATAAGTATGAAATATCATAAGTGATACATAAGTATGAAATATTATAAGTGATAATTAAGTATGATCTATTATCATCATCATCATCATGCTGTCGGTCGTGATGCGACAAAGACTGCTTTCATTACTTGACTGCCGCTCTCCATTTAGCTCTCTGCTGTGAGAGTTGCATCCATGAGTCGGTCTTAATGTCTCTGAGCTTCAGGTTTCTCTTGATGGTATCCCTGAACCGGAGATGGGGGCGCCCTCTCTTTCTGTAGCCAGAAGACAGTTGAGAATAAAGGATCTGCTTTGGTAGCCTGTCTGATGACATCCTCATGAGGTGTCCAGTCCACCAGAGATTCTTTTTGATCAGAAGATCTCCCATAGAGGGCAGCCCCATCCGTTCGAGTATTTCCTTATTCATCACTTTGTCCTTCCAGGTTAGCCTCATGATTGAACGCAGATGTCGCATCATGAAGGCATGCAGCTTTTTCACCTGCCGTCTGTACACTGTTCAGGCCTCGGCTCGGTATAGTAGGGTGGATAGCATGATTGTGCAGTAGATCTTACCTTTGACCCGAATGGACACATGGTGGTTGTTTATAAGTGATAAATAAGAATGACATATTATAAGTAATAAATAAATATGAACTATTATAAGTGATAAATAAGTATGAATATCAGTGATAAATAAGTATTAAATATTATAAGTGCAAAATAAGTATGAAATATTATAAGTGATAAATAAGTATGAAATATTATAAGTGATAAGTGAGTATGAAATATTATAAGTGATAAATAAGTATGAAGTATTATGTCGCATATTGCAAAGTGACTGGATGTGTTGGTAACACGGGCCCATTGGATCGACTGTTTTATAGTTAAACGGTTCACAGGTGACGAGTCGGATTGAACTGAAGGGTATCAGGGTTCAATATATGTATACAGTCAAACCTCTCTAACCGACCACCTCCACAGATCGACCACTCCCCTATATCGGTCACTTTATTTGGGTCCCAAACGATCGCCATTTCAATACCATTGTAACGATGAAAGAAAATTACCTTCCTAAATGGACCATTTAAAGTTGGTTCCATGGTTTGTCAATTCATAGAGGTTTTACTATAGCTGAAATAAGTTTAATTGGATTACCTGAATTTTGTCACAAGGTATTGAGGTACCGTTTTTATTGGTCAGGCAATTGACGTCACGATCACATGACTAATCACGTGCTCTATAGGCCTATAAGAGGGGATTGCAATAAATGATTATCTTCTGTCTATCTACAACTGAGGAGTGCGTGTTTGTGTTGTCCGTATTGATTGGTTGTTGCAATTTTTACGTCCTGGCAACATCTAAGGTCATACAAGGGCGGGTCCCGACTTGTGACTTGTTATAGGTGCACACTCATGGCAACTTTATAGTGCTGCCCCACTAGCAGACTAAGTCACCACCACCATGACCTGATATCCCACTCAGTCACTGAGCCAACCAGTCCTTGTCCTATCCTAATAATGCTGAGCACATGGCTAGGAAGTGACAAGTATCAATTTTCAAGTTATTGGTTTGACTCGACGAGGGTTCAAACACATGAATTTTTTGTTGTTGGTACATTAGTTGTTTAAGCAGGGGAAATTTCAGTCGCAGGCGATTGGTCTTCCTCATTCCACTGCTCCTTGTCCTATCCTAATAATGCCGAGCACCTGGCTAGGAAGCGACAAGTATCAATTTTTAAGTCATTGGTTTGACTTGACCAGATTCGAACCCACGAACCCACGATCTACCACACGGGAGACGGACGCTCTAACTCATATCGCCATCTCGTCTAGTCGCAATACATGGTTCTCTTCTGTCTGTCTACCACTGAGACCTGCGTGTTTGTGTTGTCCCTGAGTCTTTTGCTAGCATTTCCACTCTACAATGGGTCACTAATTTACGACACGACACAGCACGACACGACACCAATGCAACATGGGTAATTCAAATTACAAAGACGGGTGATAAAAGCAGAAACAAGTAATTAATTGCAATAGAATCCCTCGAGAAAAGGACCAGACAGGATGAGCGAATGTGTTGAGCGTCCATCTCGCATTTTTGTAGATCGTGGGTTTCAAAATTATGGGTTCAAACTCTGGTTGAGTCAAAGCAATGACTTAAAAATTGATACTTGCCACTTTCTAGCCAGGTGCTCAGCATAATTAGGATAGGGCAAGGACTGGTTGGCTCAGTGTCGGGATAATGCGACTGAGTGGGATATCGGGTCATGGTGTTGATGGCCTGGTCTCCCAGTGCTGCAACACTATAAAGTTGCCATGAGTGCACACATTTCGGTACCCATCCTGATATGACCTGAAATGTTGCCAGGACCTAAAACTCCAACAACCAACCAACCTTATCGGCCATCACATTCCACCATGCACGTCGCATCTCAGGCGACTCCGCCGAACCCAGGTCACGCAACGACCTTGACCCGCCTCACCTACTTCCGGCAACAAGCCGCGCCATCTATAGTCGGTGACCGTAAACTCTGCAGTAAATGAGGTCACGACCCACGCGTCGTCTCTAGTCGCCGCCAGGGGTGTTATGTGGTACATGCCGGTATGAAGTGTGGCGCTGTGGAGGGGGCGGGGTACGGGGTGGAGAGGGGGGGGGGAGACGGTGACAAGGTAGGTACATAGAGTGAGTTAGGTGTGACGTCATAGATCTTGAAATTAGCTAGATATTGGCGTGGCTAGTTCAAAATTTACACCACTTACTAGGCTTACTAATATATTTCTCTATGTGTCTAAATAAAAAGCGAGGTACATAGAGTGGATTAGGTGTGAAGTCAAAGATCTGTAAATTAGCTAGATATGGGTGCAGCTGGTTCAAAAGTGAAAACACTTACTAGGCTTACTAATATGTTTCTCTATGTGTCTAAATGAAAAGCTAGGTACATAGCGTTTGTTAGGTGTGAAGTCATAGATGTGTAAATTAGCCAGATAGTGGCGTGGCTGGTTTAAAACTGACACCACTTACTAGGCTTACTAATATAGTTCTCTACCCGTCTAAATGAAACGCTAGATACATGGATTTTTTAGGCGTTACATCATAGATCTGTAGATTAGCAAGATAGTGACGTGTCTGGTTCAAAACTGACAGCAGTTATTAGGCTTACTAATATTGTTCTCTGTGTTTAAATGAAAACCTAGGTACAGGGAATTGGTTAGGTGTGATGTCATAGATATTTAATTTAGCTAGATATATGCGTGACTGGTTCAAAATAGAAACCATATTACTAAGCTCACTATTATCTTTCCCTATGTGTCCAAATGAAGGGTTCAAGCACAACAACCAACAAATCCATTTTTAGTTGTTTTCTGTCAAATATAATTGATTGCTATGCCTTCCAGTTAAAGTAACCAGACGGGATGGCCGAATGAGTTGGAGCGCCCGTCTCCAATGCTGGCAGATCGTGGGGTCGTGGGTTCGAACCCTGGTCGAGTCAAACCAATGACTTAAAAATTTATACTTGTCGCTTCCTAGCCAGGTGCTCGGCATTAATAGGACTGGGCAAGGACTGGTGTGCACAGTTGTTGTTGTTGTTGAAGATTTATACTGCCTATCATGGATAAGCCTGAATAGGCTTGTTTTCACCATTAGACAGTTTGTCGATAGAAAGCCCGAGCCTACACTTTTACCGACCCAAGGGATTTTTAACCTCCCACACCACATAGACATGGTATGAGAGCAACTGGCCTTTGATGTCACTGTAAGTTATACACAGCGGTGGAAATCCAAATTGGCAGAGATGGGGGGACGGGGAATCGAACCTCCGACCTTCAGATTAGGAGTCCGACCTAGAAAAAAGTCAGACACTCTAACCACTCCGCCACAGAGAACACCACACTATCAGGATAAAGTGACTGAGTGGGATACCAGGTCATGGTGCTGGCGGCCTGGTTTCCCAGTGGGACAGCACTATAAAGTCACTATGAGTGCGCACTGTCACAAGTCGGTACCCATCCTGATATGAACTTAGATGTTGCTAGGACGTAAAACAGCAACAAACAAACAAGTTAAAGTCTATCAATTTCATGATGAGTAGGGCATTATATATAACAGATTTTGGTAGCTTCTGCGAGGATAGAAAAACCAGATTTGATTATCGGAATGATGGCAGCTTCAGGTCAAATATGGTAGACATGGTTTCATTTAACACGGTTTTGTCAGTTTTTGTGCCTGAAACCTTCAAATATACTTATATGCAAGTAGGAGCATGCCTGTCTAGCCTGTCTGGTCTGTCTGGCTGTCAGAATAAGGTTTCACCTTGTAATTGCCTTTCAAACCAGACGGGATGGCCGAATGAGTTAGAGCGTCCGTCTCCCGTGCTGGTAGATCGTGGGGTCGTGGGTTCGAATCCTGATCGAGTCAAACCAATGACTTAAAAATTGATACTTGTCGCTTCCTAGCCAGACGCTCGGCATTACTAGGATAGGGCAAGGAGCAGTGGAATGAGGAAGACCAGTCGTCTGCGACTGAAATTTCACCGACTTAAACAATTAATGTACCAACAAAAAATAAAAAATAAAATACCCTATAAGGTTAACAGGTTATGTGCTTTCATATATGTTACAGCGCATTATTCAACCAACTGAGGTAGCCAGGAGAAAAAGTCGTTCAATAGTACTAAGAGTAGCAAGCCACTTCTAATTATATTTCGATGGCTTTAGATGAAAGGATCTATGATATTTAGAAAATGCATAGCATGTTTCCAAGTGTTATTGTTTTGCCACATTAAGATAGTTATTTTGCGGTAGTCATTATTGTATGGCAGTTACACATTTAAGGAAAGCCACCCTTCTTGTGTCTAAGTTAAGCGGTTCTCTGTGGTGGAGTGGTTAGAGTGTCTGTCTTTTTTCTAGGTCGGACTCCTAATCTGAAGGTTGGTGGTTCGATTCCCCATGCCTCCCCCCCATCTCTGCCAATTTGGATTTCCACCGCGGTGTATAACTTAGAGCGTCATCAAAGGCCAGTTGCTCTCATACCATGTCAATGTGTTGTGGGAGGTTAAAAATCCATTGGGTCGGTTAAATTGTACACTCGGGCTTTCCATCAACAAACTGTCCAATGGTGAAAACAAGTCTCTTCAGACTTATCCATTATAGGCAGTATAAATCTTCAAGAAGCATTTACACTGGGTTTTGATTTTTCTTCTCAATATATTTATCTACTGTGCATGTCTAGTCCCCATGGATGATATAAACAGTCCAGTTGTTCATGTTGGTTCCAAGATGGATAATTGAACAAAGCAGACTCGTATCTCCACTAACTAAGATGCCCAATGGCACCACCTACTGTAAGATGTGGACACTAATCGCTGTATTTAACGCAAACGCCGCCTTGTGGGTTTTGCAACATCACATCCAAGTAACCATGGGTGCAGAGCCAGCTGCAAATTTGCATACGTTAATTAGCCTTGATGTGTGTTGTTTGTTGTTTGTTTGTTGTTGTTTTACATCCTAGCAACATCTAAGGTCATATCAGGACGGGTACCGACTTGTGACAGTGCGCACTCATGGGGACTTTATAGTGCTGTCTCACTGGGAAACCAGGCCGCCGGCACCATGACCTGATATCTCACTCAGTCACATTATCCTGACACTGAGCACACCAGTCCTTGCCCTGTCCTAATAATGCCGAGCGCCTGGCTAGGAAGTGACAAGCACCAATTTTCAAGTCATTGGTTTGACTCGACCATGGTTCGAGCCCATGACCCCATGATCTACCAGCACGGGAGACGGACGCTCCAACTTATTCGGCCATCCTGTCTGGTCTCTCTGCCTTGATGTCAGCCTGCGGAATTTCACTGTAATGTTCAAGTAACCATGTGTAAAATATTCCGATAAAACGCATTGGTGGGGGAATGCAAATGGTCTATAATGGTAAAAGGTATATAGTGCCAGGTGCATGAATGTATTTATGTAGTTGCTGGTGATACTTTACTGATGGTCAATAGTGATTGTGTATTAGTCAGATTGTGTGAAAGAGGCACTATGAGATAGTGTGTAAGGGGCACTTGGAGCTCTACCCACTACCCCCTCCCCCCTCTGTTAGTCACAGATCACCACACACTCAGCTCAGGCAGGTGGTGGCCAAGCAGCCACACCTCATGGTGGTGGTGGGCAGATCACTGTAGCCATGGTGACACAGGAATGCTTGATGTTCATTGGTGGAATTGTAAATGCTTGATTCTCATTGGATAACACAGTCAGGTGGTATGCCATACCAGATCCTTGTACCACTATAAATAATAAACCTGAGGGCATTGTCTCTCTCTCTACTTTCATTCTTTATACTCTTCCTTTCACTTCTTGCCTGTATTGATTTCATTATAGCCTGCCTACACCACCACAGATTCCAGCCGAGGATTTTATACATGGGCACGACTGCAGCGACGTCTATAACGTAATTCTGAACTAAGTATCCACGTGCCACCTACCAAATTGTTCAGCCAGTTCTATATAAGATTTGAAAACTCGAGAACTGAACCATTTCGACTTAGCAGTGGATGGCGACTGATCACTAAAACATTCTGCCTTCCCACCCACTCGGCTATTGGACATAAAACATTTGGTCATTCTGACATATTTCATTGAAAGAAACCCGCTGCTGCCACATATGCTACTCTTTCTGATAACCAGCAAGGGGTCTTTTATTTGAACTTTCCCACAGACAGGACAGCACACACCACAGCCTTTTATGAACCAGTTGTGGACCACTGGTTGGAATGGAAAATAGCCCAAACTGCAAAGGGGTCCACTAAGCAGGATCAATTGGATGACACAGGTGGACACTCTACCGCCTGAGCTACGTCCCGCTCCTCCGTGTGTAGGTGTGTGAGGGGGTTACAAAAGATACAATGTTAATGGCCTAAAGGACAACAATTTACTCTAATTAACAATACTTTTATTTAATACCCTAAGGAGATTCCTATGTTAAGTTAGAGTATCTTACTTTTTTCTAGGTCAGACTCCTCATTTGAAGGTGGATGGTTCGATTCCCCATGTCATCGCCTCTGCCAATTTGGATTTCCACCTCTGTGTATAACATACACTGTCATCAAAGGCCAGTTGCTCTCATACCATGTATATGTGATGTGGGAGGTTAAAAGTCCCTTGGGTCGGTAAAAATGTAGGCTCAGGCTTTCTATTGACGAACTGTTTAATGCTGAAGACAAGGGTATTCAGACTTATACATCCCTTTCTGAGTACTCACCCCATAACAACGGGACAGTCTTTTCAAATGCGATATAGTTGTGGCTTTTTGAGAAAATGCATTTTTCTGCAATGAATAAGTGGCCGTCTTAATTTATTTGCGCATTTATTTGGGAAATAATACTGGCATTCAATGTCTTATATCTGAAAACATAAAACAACCTTTCATTCATTTTTGTATCTTCTATCGAGTTACGAAGATATGAGGTAAATCAATTTTCTCCGATTTAGTGGTGGGTGGCCATCTTGGATTTAGCCTCCTAGCACAAATTACTCAAAGGTGACACGATGTCACCTGGCAGGTTCCGAATATATATGTGCTAAACATCAATAATGGGCCCCCCTCCCCTGCCACCACCCTTAACCATCATGAACAAACCATCAACACACCGAACATCCTACACAACTATCAATCTGTTTAAACCCATTGAACATTATATAAGACAGACAAAATGTCTTGTCAACTCTAAACTTAACTTGTTTTATAAGAGAAAAATATAACCCACAACGATTATTTGAGTTGCCCCGAGTATACACCTTCTACTCGGTGCTGCTCCCCATTTTTGCATGAACTACAGTGACTGGTGCTGTACTTTATACAGCAGGAGCCACTCCCTTAATTCTACAGGATCAGTGCTGTAACTAATACAGCACTGATCAAACTTAGATTATTGAGACTGTCAATTATAATAGTAAAATGGCCAGAAGACCAGTGCTCCGGCGCTGACAAATGTCATATTCAGATGAATAAATACTTTACCAAAAAAAAAAAAAAAATCAACAATAAAAGCAACGTTTGACTCCAAAATGAGGTGAAGTATAAATGTGGTGTTTGTCTGTGGGACTATCTTTTTGATAACGGTATACTATACCCCTGTGGGCGGTAAGACTTGTATCAGACATAGAAGGAGATACTGAGTTAATTTGATAGAACTTTGCTGAAGCCTATAGAGTTTGACACCAACATTAATTTGGAATGCTTACACTTCAGATATCTCCTAAGTTAGTTAAGATTGCGCCAAGCTAGAGTAAAGTAGATTACAACGATCGACCTAATATAGTTATCTCAGAAAATGACTGAAGCTCAAAAGCATGAGACTATCCAACTTTAAAACTATGCTTGGCTAAAGCCCCTGTCACACATCACCGGATTGAACAACGAACAGAATTGTCTAGTCCGATGGTTTTCGGCTGTCCTATGTATCAAAATGTATTAAAATGTGTCAAAATGTTGCGATATCGGGTCAAATGCCGCTGGACGAACGGAGATGAAACGGACATAAAACGGACATAAAACGGACATGAAACGGACAGGAAACGGATGAAACAAACTCAAACTGGACAAGAACCGTAGACGTCAATCCGGCGGCATCCGTTCCAAGTTTTGTGCATGTTCAAAACTTGTACAGACACAAACCGGACTATCAACGGACTTTATTCGGTTTCTTTCCATTTCCTCCAATCCGGTGATGTGTGACAGCCGCTTTACAATGTCTCGAGCCAGAAAACCAATGCCTCAGCGGTGTCAAATGTATTATTATGAAGAATAAAACATATTTACAAACAAATTAAAATCAAATAAAAATGACGACTTTTACCTTCAATGTTATAACCCTGCGGTGCCGACTTGGGTCTGCAAAATGCCATGTATTTATTTAGTACCCTTTTATGGTAGCCGCCGCACACTTGCCGACAATTTGGCTGGAGTCTTGGTGACCCAATAATCGGGAGCCACTTTCCAGTGCAATGCTAGCCGTTGGCGGGTCACTATCAGCAAATGGGCTTTTGAGGTCATCACCAAGGTTATTTGGTTGTTGGAGTTTTACGTCCTGACAACATGTAAGGTCATATCAGGGTGGGTACCAGCTTGTGACAGTGCACACTCATGGCAATTTTATAGTGCTGCCCCACTGGTAAATCAGTGACCCAATATCCCACCGAGTCATATTATCCTGACACTGAGCTAACGAGTCCTTGCCCTATCCTATTAGTGCTGAGCGCCAGGCTAGGTAATGGCAAGTATCAATTTTATAAATCATTTATTTGACGCGACCGGGATGGGTTATTACCAAGGAAATTGGGTTCCTGTTTAGTTCAGTGGCGAGTGAGGGAGGGAGGGTTGGGGGGGGGGGGTGTCGATTGTATGTTCCGAAACCCAGTTAGTGTGATCAATATCCAACTTCACCCAAACAGTCTGGCCGCAAACATCCACATATTGACTCATCATGAGCAGGGCCCTGATGTTAATTTCAAATGACAGTTAACTTCCCATCCCCACATCCCACACCCACCCTCACCCAACGCCACCGGACGCAGTGACCGAGACGGCAGAGCGCATGCTTCCCTTGCGGAAGATAGCAAAAGATACACTCACAGCAAAATCAAAGCAATGACTTACACAATTGATACTTGTTGCTACCCAGCCTGGCACTCGGCATTGCCAGGGTAGGGCAAGGACTAGTTAGCTCAGTATCAGGATAATGTGACTGAGTGGGATATCGGTTCATTAACACTGGCAGCCCGATCTTCCAATGGGGCAGCACTATAAAATCGACATGACTGTTCCCTGTCATTATATATATATATATATATATATATATATATATATATATATCCTTATATCTATATATTATATATTTATGTATATATGTACACACACACCTGTCTCCAAATTCGGTCACTAGTCCCGTATTTTGTTTTTCCCGGAAGTCAGTTTTCCTCCATCTTCTTCCTTCTTCCATCTTCCTTCTTCCTTTATTCCTATCGAAAGTTGACTATAGTCTCTTCAAGTGTTTCCAAAAGGTTCCAGATCAGCCTTACCCACGCTTTCCCATCCATCCCCTCTCTCCCCGGCCTCTGGCCCTCTCTCCCCGCCAGCCCCCTCCTTCCCCTTCCCCTTCCCCCGACCGCCCGCCCGCCCGCCCGCCCGCCCGCCCGCCCGCGCCGCCCGCCCGCCCGCCCGCCGCCCGCCCGCCCGCCCCAAAGTGCCCCCCCCCCCCGCCCCCCCCCTTCCGACCCCCGTCCCCCCCCCCCCCCCCCCCCCCCCCCCCCCCAGGTCCCGTCCCCCCCCCCCCGCTCCCAAACTGCCGGTCCTCCCTCCGCCGCCCCCCCCCCCCCCCCCCCCCCCCCCCAGGTGCCGGTCCTCCCTCCCCCCCCCCCAATCCGGTCCTCCCCCCCGCCCCCCCCCCCCCCGCCCCCAGTGCAGTTCTCCCCCCGCCTCTCGCCCCCAAGTGTCGTCCTCCCCTCCTCCCTGCCCCAAGTGCCGGTCGTCCCTCCTCCGCCCCCCCCCCCCCCCCCCGCACCCAAGAGTCGGTCCTCCCTCCTCCGGCCACCCGCCCCCAAGTGCCGGTGCTCCCTCGCCTGGCCTCCCGGAGCGCCGCCCACTCATCACTACCGGCACTAAGTAGCCATCAGCCCTACCACGGACAGTTTTACTGCCCACCAGTCCGACCCCAATCGATCCCAGATTCTCTAAACAAACCGCGAGGCCGGCCCATCGCCCACTTTGATTTCCCCCTAAGCTGGACTTGCCGCCCTCAATCCCCTCCTCCCCGACCCTCAGTCCCTCACTCACTCACTCACTCCCACACACTCCCTCCCTCCCGCTCTCCCTCCCTTCTCCTTGCCTCCCTCCCTTCCTTCGTCACTCGCCCGCCCACTCACTGTCCCACTGACTCACTCACAGATACACTCACTGACTGACTCACTCTCAGTCACTGACTGACTCCCTGATGCACTCACTGACTGACTCACTCTCACTGACTGATTCACTCACTGATGCACTCACTGACTGACTCACTCCCACTCACTGACTGATACACTCACTGACTGACTCACTCTCACTGACTGACTCACTCACTGATACACTCACTGACTGACTCACTCTCACTCACTGACTCACTCACTGATGCACTCACTGACTCACTCACTCTCACTCACTGACTCACTCACTGATACACTCACTGATTCACTCACTCTCACTCACTGATTCACTCACTCTCACTCACTCACCCACTAACTGATTCACTGATTCACTGAATGACTCATTGACTGAATCACTGACTCACTGACTGACTCTCTGACTGACTCACTGACTGATTCACTGACTCACTGACTGACTCATTCACTTAGTGACTTACTGACTCACTTACTGACTCACCACTCACTCACTTGTTCACTCACTCGCTCACTCAGTCACACACACTATCACTCACCTGCTCACTCAACCATTCATTGCCTCACTCCATTACTCACTGTCTCATTTACTGACTCACTCCTTCACCCACTATCTCACTCTCACACAGTTATTCACTCCCCTACTCACTCCAGCAGTCATTCCTCCATTCACTCGCTCCCTCGCTCCCTCACTCCCTCACTCACTCTCCCCCTCAGCTAGCCCATCCATTCATCTCTCACTTCGTCACTCAATTACCGACTCACTCCTTCACCCACTACCTCAATCTCACCAATTTATTCCCTCACTTACTCACTCAACCGGTCGTTCCTCCATTTGCTCGCTCGCTCCCTCACTCCCTCACTCCCTCACACCCTTACTGACTCCCTCCCTCAGATATGCCTTCCATCCATCTCTCACTCCATCACTCATTTACTGACTCACTCCCTCACCCACTACCTCACTCACTCTCACCCATTCATTCCCTCACCTACTCACTCAACCAGTCATTCCCCCATTTATTCCATCCCTCACTCCTTCACTCCCTTACTCACTCACTCCATCAGCTACCCCATCCGTCTCTCACCCACTCTCTCACTCTCTTTCTCATTCACTACCTTACTCACCCCTCCATCCATCAATCCATCCACCCCCTTCCCTCCCTCACTCCTTCACTCCCTTACTCACTCACTCCATCAGCTACCCCATCCATCTATCACCCACTCTCTCACTATCTTACTCACTACCTTACTCACTCCTCCACACCCTCCCTCCATCAATACATCCACACTCCTTCACTCCCTTACTCACACACTCCATCAGCTACCCCATCCGTCTATCACCCACTCTCTCACTCTCTTATTCACTCCCTACCTTACTCACCCCTCCACACCCTCCCTCCCTCCATCACTCCATCCATCCCCCTTCCCTCCCTCACTCCCTTACTCCGGCACTGCCTTAGTCCCCCCTCCATCAATCGCTTCCTCACTCACTCCGTCACTCCTTCATTCCGTCACTCCACCATTCCCTTACTCACTCACCCACTCACCCATTCCCTCCCTCTATCCATCCAACCTTCCCTTCCTCCGTCCGTCCCTCCCTCACTCCCTTACTCCAACACTCCCTCAGGTTCAGCTCGATCAATCACTCCCTCCGTCACTCCGTCACTCCCCCATTCCCTTCCTCTCTCACCCACTCACCCACTCCCTCCCTGCATCCATTCATCCCTCCCTCCGACCTTCCCACTCACTCCCACTAACTCCTTCCCTCCCTCATTCTCTCCCTCCATCCATCCCTCCCTCCCTCCATCCCTCCCTTCTTCCTTCCCTCCCGCCCTCTCTCCCTCCCTCCCTCCCTGCCTCATTCACGCTCTCCCGCGGCCAGTATCCTCAGTCCTCCCCCCTGACAGACCAATAACAGTTTGTGCCAGCTCACTAAGCGCGTTGAGATCAGAACGAATGGCCGCCATCATCACTATACATCTTTTACAGGTTTTTTTTTGTTTTGCTTTTTTCTTCATTAGTTGATTATGCAGGGAAAAATAATAAATGTCTTCCGCATTCCAATGCTCCTTGACCTATCCTAATAATGCCAAGCACCTGGCTAGGAAGCGACATGGATCCATTTCTAAGTCATCGCTTTGACTCGAAAAGGGTTTGAATCCATTTGGTTCGAATCACAATTCACAATTCCGCATTTTCCCACAAAAATATATATTTGTTTAAAGTTTACTAATACAATAGTCATCGAGACGATTAAAGTATTTGATTACTTAACATGATGGTATCTTATATCAATCGCACTTGCTACTGATATAATAGAAATCGACAACATTATATATAAAATATTTAAAAAAAGATTTAAAAAAAAAAAAAAAAAGCCCTCCGGAAGTCATCGGCTGCATTCTCCCACGATGCACCGCGCTGCGCGGATGAATCCATTTTCCGGCCATGTTCGCGCAGATTACGACTTACTCCATGTTTCCTGTCCAATTGAAGATAACGCCTGCACTGCGGTCCCCAAGTGGCAAAACATGTTCCTTATTTCACCCGGTGTGTGCTTCGAAATAGGGCCAGGGACCTGGCCAAATACGATATAGGATGGCACTGCCATTGGGGGGCTTGCCTTTCTTCCTCGGTCCCGTAGATAAAAGATTCACCCCTTACGCGGTGTAGGAGCGAATGACAATCTAGTCGGGATGGCTGAATGAGTTGAGCATCCCTCTCCCATTTTTGGTAGATCGTGGGATTCCAAGCGATGGGTTCGAACCCTGCGCGAGTCAAACCAATGATTTTAAGATTGATACTTGTCGCTTGCTAGTGAGATGCTTGGCATTATTAGGATAGGGCAAGGACTGGTTGGCTCAGCATCAGGATAATGTGACTGAGTGGGATATTAGGTCACGGTGCTCCCAGTGGGGCAGTACTATAAAGTCGCCATGAGTGTGCACAGTCACAAGTCGGAACCCATCCTGATATGACCTTAGATGTTTCCCAGACTTAAAACTCCAACATCCAACCAACCAATGAACCGACAACCTAGTCAATATACGTGCGAAAAATTGGTTTAGTATGGAACAGGGAGTGGACTTCCTGGTTCCTGTATCTAATGGCTACTTATATCGGCACATCATTTGTGAAATGGGGAGAGAATGCAAAAAGACGAGATGACAACCGCAGAATGCTGTCGATTTCACTTATACAGTCCATTGAACTACATGTTTTTTGTTTTATTTTCAACTCAAAAGTAGTGGGTAAATATGAAGATGTATACAAAGAATATATTTTGCTTCTTAAATTAAGAATTTATGTGCTGATTTCATTTACCCAGCCTTTCTCCACTTTTTCTAATGGGTTGTTTTTCACCCCTACTGCAAGTGAATCTTTTATCTATCGGGCCCTCCTTTCTCTTGGGGGCGGGACGGGAGAGACACAGTATTTTCTTTCTTTCTTTCCCCTCTTTTTAATTCTTTTTTCTTAAAGGCACTCATGATGTGTCTTGGGAACTATAGTAGAGTCACGAGGGAGTAGTGTGAATGGGAGCAACACCACCCCCTGTCAATCTACAATAAAACCTCTCTAATCCACCACCTCCTCAGATCAACCACCCCCCTACATCGATCGCTTTATTTGGGTCCCAAACAATCACCCATGCAATAACATTGTAACGATTAAAAAAAACTCCCTAAGCCGACCACCTCCCCAAATGGACCATTTAAAGTTGGTCCCATGGTCGATTTAGAGGGGTTTTACTGTATTTCATCCGTGGTGAATTTACTGGCGTAATCCACCTCCTCCCCTATTTGTGGAAAGCTGTGTGTATGTGGGGGGTGGGGTGGGGGGTATGGGGGTGTAGTGGGAGGGGGCAGCGGTGTGTGAAGAGACACAAATTACTTTCTGTTAAAGTCAGCGATACACCTAGCGAGTGTTTAGTTGGTTGGTCTTTGGAGTTTTACATCCTGGCAACAGCTAAGGTCATATCAGGACGGGTACAGACTTGTGAGAGTGTGTATTTATGGTGGTTTTACAGTGCTTCCCCACTGGGAAATCAGGCAACCACTGAGTTACATTATCCTGACACTGAACCAACCTGTCCTTGCACTATCCTAATAAATGCCTAGCGCCTGGCTAAGAAACGACAAGTATAAGTCATTGTTTTGACTCGACCAGTGTTCGAACCCATGGGTTCTAATCCCACAATCTACCAAGACCCATTCGGCCATCCCGTCTGGTACATGACCTTAGATATTGCTAGGACGTAAAGCAACAACAAACAAACCATGTTTACAAAAGCGGAAATGAGGTCTCCCTCTACATGCATTAACACTCTCAACACTCCGACGTGTCCACATCATTACAATTAGGTTATATACACGATTTGATTGATTGATTGGTGGTTGCCTTAAGCACATCAGCTGGCATCCCTCATCCCTCGTTCATCCGTCATCCCTCATGCCCCATCCCGCATCCCTCATCCCTCATCCCTCATCCCCCATCCCCCATCCCTCATCCCTCAGCCCCAATCCCACATTCATCATCCCCCATCCCTCATCCCCCATCCCCAATCCCTCATCCCCATCCCTCATCCCCCATCCCTTATCCACCACCCCTAATCCCTCACCCCCCACCCCACATCCCTCATCCCTTTCCCTCATCACCCATCCCACATCTTCTATCACTCATCCCCCACCCCAACCCTGATTCCACATCCCTGATCCCTCAACCATCATCCCTCACCCTTCATCGCTCATCCCCCATCCTTCATCCCCCATCACCCATCCCTCAACCCCCATCCCCCATCCCCCATCCCTCATCCCGCATCCCTCATCCCTCATCCCCCACTCCATCCCTCATCCCCCATCTATCATACCTCACCCCTCATCCCTCAACCCCTATCCCTCATCCCGCATCCCTCATCCCCATCCCTCATCCCCTATCCTTCACCCCTCATCCGGCATCCCCCATTCCTCATCCCACATCTCCCATCCCCAATCCCTCATCCCCCATCCCTCATCCCCATTTCCCCATCCCCCATCCAGCATCCCTCACCTGTCATCCCTCACCCCCCATCCCTCATCCCCCATACATCACCCCCTTCACCCATCCTTCATCCCCCATTTCCCATCCCCCATCCCTCATCCCCAATCCCTCATCCCTCACCCCTCATCCCCCACCCCAAATCCCTCATCCATCATCCCTCATCCCTCAACCCATATCCTTCATCCCCCATCCCTAATCCCCATCCCCTGATTCCCCATCCCTCACCCCTCATCCCTCATCCCACATCTCCCATCCCCCATCCCCCATCCCTCATCCCCATCCCTCTCTCCATTCCTTACCTGTCATCCCTCATCCACCATCCCCCATCCCTCACCCCTTCCCCCTTCCATCATCCCCCATTCCTCATCCCTCATCCCTCACCCTTTCCCCCAACCCACATCCCCAATCTCCAATCCCTCATCCCCCACCCCCCATACCCCATCCCCATCCCTCATCCCCCATCGTCATCCCTCATCCCCCATCGTCATCCTCATCCCCCATCCCTTATCCCCATCGCCACCCCCCATCCCCGATCCCACATCCCTCATCCCACATCCCACATCCCACATCTCCCATCCCGATCCCTCATCCCCCATCCCCCACCCCATTCCCATCCCTCATCCCCCACCCCCATCCTCATCCCACACCCCTCATCCGTCTTTGACCATCCCCCATCCCCCACCCCCCATCCCCCATCCATCATCCCCCATCCCTCACCAGCCGAGATTAAACATAGCAGAATAAAGCGAACAATAACATGACATTAAATATGAAACTAAAAGGTAACATGAAAGGCCCACTGCAGGCAGTGTGTTATATTGGTGTGTGCTCGTTATCCGGCGTAATAATTGGGAAGCTTTTAAAATTATTTATTTATTTTTTTAAAGTGGAAGCGGTTCTCTTTGAAGTGTTTAACGAATCCGCGTCTAGACACAGATGCTAATGCCTGTTTTGCTAACAATTAATTCACCGATAACTTCTATCAAAATGACCTGATTCATATATTTGTTTGATTATTGTTTTTTAACATCCTAGCAACATCTAAGGTCATATCAGGACGGGTACCGACTTGTGACTATGTCCACTTATGGGGACTTTATAGTACTGCCACTGGTCAGTGTATATAATTGGGCCCAGAAAAAAAATTAAAGTTACCTACCCCACCCAAGTTAATAACTAACATCTAAATTTGTCAGTCTATATATAATTGTGCCCAGAAAAAACAATTCTCCTAAATCTTCCCCACCCAACAAAATAACTGATATTGATACCTTTTATTTAAACCAATAGAACTATCACATGTTTTTTACATACAAATATCACAGTACATATCAGAAATGACAGAGATCACAGTACAATAACATCACAGTACAAAGACATCACGAGATCATATTGTGCTGCATTCAACTGAACCGTTTGTATTCCAGCCAAGTCAAACCAATGACTCATCAAATTTGATACTTATCGCTTCCTAGCCTGTCGCTTGGCATTAATAGGATAGGACAAGGACTGGCCAGTGCAGTATCATGATAATATGATTGTGTGGGATATCGGATCATGGTGCCAGAAGCCAGGTCTACCAGTGTGGCATCACTATAAAGTCACCATGAATGCGCACTGTCACAAGTCGTTGCCAATCTTGATATGCCCATAGATATTGCAAGGACATGAAACAATGCAAAATATATTTTAAATGGAGTAATGTTTGTTATGGGTTAATCAAGGTAAATCTTGCCATGGAAGTTGTGATCCATGAACATGGTAGATGTTCTCATTAAATAGCACATAGATACTCCACTCTCCGGTGGACTGGACACCTCATGAGGATGTCATCAGACAGGCTATCAAAGCAGATCCTCTATTCTCAACTGACTTCTGGTTACAGAAAGAGAGGGCGCCCTCGTCTCCCGTTCAAGGATACCATCAAGAGAAACCTGAAGCTGAGAGACATTAAGACCGACTCATGGTTGCAACTCTCACAGCAGAGAGCTAAATGGAGAGCGGCAGTCAAGTAATGAAAGCAGTCTTTGTCGCATTGCGACCGACAGCATGATGATGATGATGAGATACTCTTTTTTTATTAAAGAGCACATAGATTAAGGAATATCTGTTCAAGACAGGCATATATTCACGCATTTTGGTTTAGAAAGTTTTGCTCTGAAAGCAATTCACAGATATGTCAGGCCATAGGTCACTTAAGCCAAATACAAAAAGGTTGGCGATCGTCCTTTTAAACTATATAACAATCTGGGTCGGATCGGCGGTTTTTATTTATATATATACCATATATATGTCCCAATAGAAGCACGCTACCCAACAGAAGCACACCCCCCATTTCAAGATTGAAAGCATGCACAAATTTATGATCATATTCCGACTGAATGCACATAAAATAAGACAATCCCCCTTTATTTCAGAGGCACAACAAAAACAAATGAAAATGTACGATCATATTCAGACTGAATGCACATAGAATAAGACAATCCCACTTTATTTTAGAGGAACAACAAAAACAAATCCATGAAATAGATGCGCATCCATGTGTCTGCACTCGCCCAGTGTGCATCTATTGGGACATATACAGTATATATATTATTTTTTCCCCTGCACTCTCGACCCTGCTCCCTCTCCTTCCTAGTTCACTCCCAGTTCACTCCCTATCACCATTCAAATCCCTCGTCATTCCTTCCCCACACTTCCCTTTCTATTTCTCACTCCACACGCCCTCTCCATTTAACAGTTAAAAAACAAACCAAAAAATCCATAGAAATCAGGGGCGGGCGATTTTTCAGGCAGGGGTGTGGACGATCAGCAACTTCTTTTAATATTGGGCCTTATGAAACAGCATACATTAACAAAGTTATGTATCTAATTTTAAAGCAAATAATCAAGAAGTTGAGTACACATTTAATATTCTTCGCATGAGTAATGGGGCAATAACATGACAAACACATCTTTACTTATTCACAATTATCATGATGGAACAAGGAAGGCCGTGTGTAACTGGAGCTAGATATTTTCTGGAGTTATTTAGCCTTCTCAGCCATTGTCGATGTTGCTCGCAACATGGGTAATTGAACAAGTCGGAGTCGGATACCTATTCAACGGCCGCTGGTGCCATCTGTATTTGAACCTTAACATTAAATATATAGATTGACTTTTACCCTGCCTAGTGGGTCTCTTGTAACTACACGGAGTAACCAGTTTGAGAGCTGGCAAATTTGCATATGTAGATAAGATATGACATCAGCAGCCAAAATCTCTTACGCAGTTACGAAAACGTGACGTAGTCATGACGTTTTCGGGCGTGGGCAGCTGCTATATAAGGCATGCAAAATTTGAACTCTGCCACTACGATTTGGCGGTGGACAGCGACGGACCTTTTACTCTGCCATCCCGCCCACCCCACAATAAGAGACTAGAACTATAGGGTTAAAGCATCTCGGGGCCTTCTCTCATTATACTCAAGCATGTATGATTGTCATTTTGTTCATTAAACAAGGCCAAATATATACCATATATCCGTGTTCGCGTTGTTCAATTATAAGCATCTCAGCTAGCGAATACATCTACAAAATGAAAAGCTTTCTCTATGAAATATAACTGAAACCTGCTTAAAATGATTTACTCCAAACGTCAAGACTATTTAGATCAAGATTTCTCTCAGATATATACATATCAGATATTTGTATACACCAAATTTTAACAAAGGTTTAAGTCGATGCATCAGACCTTCAAGCGTAAAAGTTACAGCTTCTTCGCTCCTATTACCTGATTAAGGAACCGGACGCGGTGGCCGATTCGGTAGAGCGCACGTTTCCTGCGCGGAAGGTGGGGAGTTCGATTCCTGGTCAAGTCCAACTAATTACTTACACAATTTATACTTGTCACTTCCTAGCCTGGCGCTCGGCATTATTAGGATAGGACAAGGACTGGTTGGCTCAGTTTCAGGATAATATGACTGGGTGGGATATCAGGTCATGGTGCCAGTGGCCTGGTCTTCCAATGGGACAGCATTATAAAGTCACCATGAGTGCGAACTGTTTCCAGGATGTAAGAATCCAACAATCAACCAACGAACCTGACTAAGTACCTACTCATGATTGCGCCAACTAAAAACCTTTCATGTCATGCCCAAAAGCAGGCCCTACAAGGTGTGAGCGTTATGCCTTATGCTGCTGTCACATTACGACGCTTCTCGCCAACGCGCGTCGATGTATGTGATTTTTTGGCGCAACGTCAGGATACGTCAGGAAGCGTTACGCATGCGTTAGGCATGCGTTGTTATTCATTGATCTACGGCGACGGTCGGCGCCGCCTGTCAGGGAATCAGCGAAGTTTTGTGCTTGCACAAAACTTTCGATGCGCGACAACACGCAGGTGCCATCATTATGGCGACGTTAGGGGCCCGTTAAGATACGTTAGATGCAGTGGAATAACGTTATGCGAACGATAGGCACATGCCGCACGCACGTGAGGGTCGTTCTAACACGTTGCGCCAAACTGTTGCTTTGTTTCTTTGTTGTTGTTTTACGTCCTAGCTACATCTAAGGTCATAGCAGGACATCGCGGCAAAACACACTACCAATATGTTGCACTGACACCGAAAAGTTTGATGTATCTCGACGATTAAAAGTGATTTTGCGCATTGGCGGCGAGCCTGCGAGAAACGTCGTAATGTGACAGGGCCATTACCTTTGATATACTTTTACATTGTTTTCAATAAATTCCTGTTTGCAGAAACCGGATACATTTGGAATAAGGCTCCCCCCCCTCCTCCAACAAAAGAAATGGTGATCATCCCCACCCGTTTCTGAAAAATCGCCCACTCCTGAATTATGCGTAATGCTTTGGCATTGCGAGTAATCAGGATCACGAAGACAGTACAAGGCGTGCCAGTAGCCAGGACGTCTTTGGCACCGACTAGCGGAACTCGTCAGAACTACGTATTTAACCCAGTCGCCGACTAGCGGTGTGTTCTTTAGCCTCGCTGCCGTGGATCTCAGGTTCTGATGACGTAGCAGGCAGTGTGCTTAAACTGTCGACGCGCTGCTTTGTGGGTACAAGTTAGCTATATAAGGCGACGCAGCAGTGGGTTTCTGTCATTACGACCGGAGGAGCCAGGAGACTTTGACCAGACTTTAAAATTGGCCTCCCACCCAGCCCACATATGATATTGGTAGGGCCATAGCATCTCTAGACTCGTTTATAAGCACTTTTGAGCTGACATTGTGTAACCGGATGTTTCAACCTTACCTTGATTAAAGTTACCATAATTATACTTGCTGTCTTCGTGTTTTTCCTGATTAAAAGAAAATATAGCATTTTGTTTAAAACTGTTAAATGTGGAGGTCGAGTGGAGTGAGCACTGGAAAGGAGAGTGGAGAGTGGGGTGGATGGAGTGAGAAATAGAAAGGGGAGTGAAGAGCGCGGGGGAATGGACAGGGCAGTGGGAGAAAGTAATGGAGAGGGATTTGAATGGGGTGTAGAATAAGGACACGGCTATGTGTGTTACAGGGTGATAGGGAGGGAACTGGGAAGTGGAGGGTGCAGGGTCGAGAGTGGAGGAGGGTGTTGGAGTGTGGGAGATGGAGGGTGTTGGAGTGTGGGAGAGGGAGGGTGTTGGAGTGTGGGAGAGTGTTGGAGCATGGGAGAGGGAGAGTGTTGAAGGTTGGGAGAGGGAGGGTGTTGGAGTGTGGGAGAGGGAGGATGTTGGATGGGGAGGAGGGAGGGTGTTGGAGTGTGGGAGAGGGAGGGTGTTGGAGTGTGGGAGAGGGAGGGTGATGGAGTGTGGGAGAGGGAGGGTGTTGGAGTGTGGGAGAGGGAGAGTGTTGGAGTTTGCGAGAGGAGGGTGTTGGAGTGTGGGAGAGGGAGGGTGTTGAAGTGTGGGAGAGGGAGGGTGTTGGAGTGTGGGAGAGGGAGAGTGTTGGATGGGGAGGAGAGAGGGAATGCGGATGTGAGTGGCGGAGAGAATGGAGGGGGAAGGCAGATGGGGGAGAGTGAGGAGACCACTGAAATACTGGGAAAACAATTAAAAATATATAAATTAAAAAGACCCGGCCGCCCGACCCTGATTCTTTATTTCAAAAGGACGATCACCAACTTTCTTTTATATTTTGGCCTAAGGCTAAACAATTTTGATCACTCTAACACAGATCCATGATCATAATGCTTTGTCAGAAGTGATGCGATGTTAATATGTGAATTGTCATGGGCGTTCTGTTCAACATCATTCTGTCAATACTGAATATCGAATTTCAATTGTTTAAAAAGTGTATTAATGAATATTCCACCGATGATTTAAAGAGCTGTAGTTAATCTAGTCCTTTTCATCGCAAGTGATCGAGCTGCTAGTGGGACCGGACAGGATGGCAGAGTGGATAGAGTGTTTGCTTCCCGTGCCGTGGGACCAATCCCCGGCAGAGTCAAACCAAAACTTACAAAATTGATACTTGTCGTTACATTACCTGGTGTGTGGTATTTCTAAGACAGTGCAAAGACTGATTTGTCTGAGTGTCATGAAGGGGGGAGGGGGTGGGGGAGAGGGGCAAGAATGGCTTCAGCCCAGTCTTTTAATTTTTCGCTTGGAGTTATGTCATGCCGGTTGCATGGTCCTGGGTCAGTTTGGGTCTATGTCAGGCAGGGTGTGGCAGTTCGGTTTGGTGATTTATGGCCGCACTCCCCGCCCCCAGAGCCACACCCCCCAGCACGCAGGGCCATCTCCAGGGGGCCGGACTCGAACCCTCAACCCTTGGGCGCCTCATCCCTGCTCCGAGGTGTGGGTGGGTGGGCGAATTTGGTGCGTGTTGTCCGGTCGGCTGGCGGGTCAGCTGTAAGCAGGGCGTGGGCAGGGGTCACGTGTGGAGGTTGCATCAGAGCTGCTCCTAATGCGGGTGATGCCCGGGAGTTGGCGCCACCGTAGCCCGGCAGTTGCCCGGGCAGTGCTGTAGGTATGGGCCGGTGGTTCGGGCGTATGGACATAGGGGGCAGGTCGGTGGCTGGCCGGGTCCATTGGGACGGGTGTGTGGTGGTGTGCTAGTTCGAGTCCAGTCGGGTGCTCCGACGGGAGGGGCCATGCCGTCGCACCACCGCAGTGAATTACCCACGTTATGTATAACATGGACAATGTGATTTTGTTGTTTGTTTTTTGTTTGGTAATTATGTTTGTTCTACTGAATAAGTCTTTTGTCAGTGCCGAAGAACTGGTCTTCCAGCCATTTTTCAATTCAGGGTTATTTACACAAAAGGTATATAGAATAAGGTATACAATAACTGTTGAATACACAATTTGCAGCATGTAACACAATGAAATTCTGTAACCCAAAAGTTCCATAGCAATATGGGAACAGTAGTGTCATATAACTAGATCAATATTAGTCAGATCAATGTGAGTATTTACATAGTATTTAGAATATAAGCGAAAGTTATTTTCTGCATTCATTTGGTAAAGTTGTAATAAGTTTTAATGTTCAGTTGGAGTTAGGCAAGCAGTATATAAGTGTCAGTTTGTTAGAAATATTCTAGTGTTACTTTAGTGTAGTTAGTTATGTGAGTTTATGAATTAATTGGGATATTGTGCCCTAGTAATGTCAGTGTCATGGTATCCCAATGGGGCAGCACTATATAGTTTCCACCGGTTGGTTCGTACACCCGTAATAAACAAGCAATGTCTATATTAAATGCCATATTGATAGGTTCTTCTTACTGCATTTTGCAGACAGTTATGCTTGTTGGGGTTTTACAACCTGGCAGCACCTAAGGTCATTTCACGATGGGTACCGACTTGTGACAGTGGCGCACTCATGGGGTCTTTATAGTGCTGTTGCATTGGGACATCATGCGGCCGGCCCCATCATCCAATATCCCACTCAGTCACATTATCCTGACTATATATAGCACAACATGTATGACCATAGATTACGTTGATGCTGTAAATACTGAAGTGTAAGTATACATATATTACCGCCCCACCCACGGGGAGGCTTAAGACTAACGCATGTAGATATATATACAAATACATAAACAATATATACATAAACAATACCCACAGAGGATTTGTCAAAATCCAGCAACAGGAAACGGAAATAGGCCTCTATGGGCGCCGCCATTTGTAAACTCGTGTTGAATAACCCATAATCAAAATCCAGCAAACGGAAACGGAAATCGCTTGTCAAACTTCGGTAAGGAGCAAGCAGGATGGACGACAGCAATTGGCCTAACGCCTTAATGATGCGCCGCCGCAGAGTAGCACACGTCGAATCGAAGAACAAGTACACTGGTCCCTCCCCACAGACCTTCCATATATGGTGTGATGACATCACTGGATCCAGTGTATGTGTTCCTCCGTGCTACTCTGCAGCGGCCCTGTCAAGGCATCAAGTCCATAGGCCCAATTGACGGTATTCGGGGTCAGCTATTGGTTAATAATATATCAAAACAAATGCCCGCTGCCATAGAATTTGCCGATACGTGCAGTTTAAAACTTAAGATTTTATTCAAAATTAAAAGAAAGAAATAACAATTTGGCATAAACATGGGTGCACAAATGAAATATTAATAGTTTACTTCGCGGAAACGACGGCCATATTCGGGTCACCCCAGTTGTTGTTTTGGGGAGTTTTCAGTCGCATTGGTGTGCCGAAGGCTGCAAATCTGCAACACTGAATGGGCACCAATGAAAGCAGTCCCATGTAGTTGATAGAATTTCAAATCGAACACCGCGAGTGGAGTAAAAAAAAATCATAAAATACTTTGCTGTAGATTTATCGGTGGGTCGGTCCTAAGCATTGCTTATTCATATTAGTTATAATATCGTGTTTTTATAAGCTTATCTATATTGACCTAACGATACCAACAAATTGAAAGATCTTCCCTCAGTGGTTGTCCTAAGTGAGAAGAGATGCAGAGAATTTCAGATACATGTACGTGTTTTGCCTGTATGTGTGTAATTGTAAGCATTTCATATGTTGGTGAGGCAACATTGATAATTTGCGAGCGAGGCTAACATGACCTTCTTGACTCCCATATGACATACTTGCATGCAATCCTCACTTCGCCACAACACTGCCACCAAGCAAGTCAGATTTTCCCACCCTCCCAACCCTTTTTTCTTTTGGTTTTTGCTTTAGTTCAGTCATTTGTAGGGGTTAAGTGCTGATTTCACTAATTGCCTCTATTCCTATGCCTTAAATGTATCTTTCATCTCGCTTCAGAAATATGCCCAGTCGCATTTTTCAACTCCAACAGCCAATTCCGGACAATAAGGAAGCCAGTCCTTCCTTGACAACGGTGCCAGTCACTCGCATTTGAGCCAGCCTCACTCGCCTCTGTGGCACCAGTCATCCGCATTTGAGCCAGCCTCACTCGCCTCTGTGGCACTGACTTTTTGTTTATTTTTGTTATCTGATTATGATATGATAATGATTGAGATAACCTATCCTATTGCAATGATGGAGGAACCATTCAATACAACTATTTAGTTATATCTGCCTTCTCTCATGTGTCCGAGCGCTGCAAATTACATTACTTATGCACATACACTATGTAAGACTTACTATATTAGAAAGAGTAGTATATCAGTTTACACTGGACTCTTAGGCAAGAAGCTACATAGACAGATAGTGTAGTAGTGTACATTTACATTACAGGCAAGGTGCCACGTAGACAGGTAGAAATAATTAGCCGGCTTTAACTAATTTATTTTGGGCGAGGTAATGCAATATGACTGGCAGTTTAAAACTTGATTCGGTTTATTGGGGTTTTATATCATAAGGTCATCATATCAGGACGCGTACCAGCTTGTGACAGCTCACATTGATTATGGGTTAATAGTGCTGTCCCATTGAGATATTATGCTATCAGCACCAAGTAACACTATCCCACTCAGTCAGATTTTCATGGCACTGAATGAACCTGTCCTTGTCCTATCTTAGTCATGGGTTTAAAAGAGCAGGTGGCGCTCATTTGCTGTCATTGCTGGGGGTGCAGAGAACAGGTAAGCAGCCCCTCCCACCTGCCACTCACACCAACAAGCCACCCCACTGGCCAACCCCACAAACCCCCTCGAACAATCAACTTCAACCTCAAAACCCAACCCACAGACTCGCCACTGCGAGCCTCGGAATATCCACTCGCACACAACCCACCATAGCAGCATCACATCTTCTTAAAATATTGAAATTGATATTATTGAACTGTATGCTTTGATGTAGATTTAATGATTGATGATTGATTGATGATTGATTGACAACTGATTAATGATTGATTGATGACTGTTGATAAACGTGCTTTGGTTATGATGATTGAAATATCCTGCGATCATGATTGAAATGTATTCATTCCTCATGTAAACTATTATTAATTAATCCTGCATAACTTTACTTGCATGTCGGGCCCTGTTACTGGTCACTCACAGCTGCATTGAGTAGAGCTGCATGAGTCAGCAGGTTACCCTGCCTATCATGGAAATAAAGTTGCGTTATTCCCACCTCCTGCTTCCTACTTCTCTATTCCCCGGGTAGCAATGCCGAACACCAGACGAGGTAATGACATGTATCAATTTTGAAAGTCCTTATCCCCATTTGACTCGGCCACTGATCAAACCCAGTACCTTCTTCTTGCCTGCACAGAAACATTGGAACGTTGATAATTTGGTAACTGTTTTTGAATTCGTGATTGATTTATCGGGAACGGCAGCTGAATTGGTAGAGCATGGGCCTCGCATGTAGGAGATCAGGAATGTTGGTTCCCTGTCGAGACAAAGCAATGACTTTATAATTGATACTTCTCGCTTCCTAGCCTGGCACTTGGCATTAATAGGATAGAGCAAGGACTGGTTAGCTCAGTATCAACATAATATGACTGATTGGGATATCGGGTCATGGTGCCAGAAGCCTGATTTCCCAGTGGGGCAGCACTATTAAAACACCTTCAGTGCGCACTGTCACAAGTTTGTACCCGTCCTGATATGACCTTATATGTTGCCAGGACATAAAACACCAACAACACACCAGCCTGCCTGCGCGGAAGCATTGGAACGTTGGTAAATTGGTAACTGTTTTTAATTTGTAATCGTTAAGGAATTTAGTTAGCAACGCGCCCACGAGGGCGCGTTGCTAAAGGGGAACGTGTGTGTGTGTGTTACCGGCAGTGCACAATGTCAATGATTAGGACTAACAGAGGCACCATTGATTGGGCCATGGACCTAACAAAGATCAATATAACAAGAAAAACAGTTAATCATAACAACATTCGCAAACATATTTAACAAAATTAACTCGCTGACAAAATAAATACTCTTAAAATGCAAGGAATAGATAAACAAAAACAAATTGTAAAATTAATAGATTGTAAACCTTCCCCCGACCCCCCCCAAAATCACCCGCCACCCCCCAAAAAACCCCATTAAAAAACAAACAATAACAACAAAAACAACAAGAACAAATCCATCGGCCCATCAGAATGGGAAGCGCTCCCTCCCCCACAAAAACTCACACAGACACACGGACACACACAAACACACATTTATTTGTTTGTTTCTTGTTGATTTACGTCCTAGGAACATCTAAGATCATATCAGAACTGGTACCGACTTTTGACAGTGTGCACTCATGGCGACTTCATAGTGCTTCCCCACTGGGAAATCAGGCCGCTGGCACCATGAGCTGATATCCCACTCAGTCACATTATCTTGACACTGAGCTAACCAGTCCTTGCGCTATCTTATTAATGCTGAGTGCCAGGCTAGGTAGTGACAAGTATCAATTTTGTAAGGTACTGGTTTGAATCGACTGGGAACCAAACTCCCGATCTTCCACAAGCGAGGCCCGCGCTCTGCCGATTAGGTCACCACGCCCGCTTGTAAACTAGTCCGATTTAATGCATTGGTGGGGGAATGCAAATGTTCTATTATTGATCGGGAATACGTGACCAGGTGCATGTATGTATGTGTATATGTAGGTGCTGGTGGTGCCTGAGTGAGATGTAAATAGACATAGTGGTGCTGGCCGGAGTGTGTCTAAGGGGCACTCAGAGCCTGCCCCCTCCCCCCTCTGCTGGTTAGGATCACCACACTCAGGCTCAAGGCAGGTGGTGGCCAGGGGAACCACACAGCTTGGTTGGTGGTGGGCAGATCACTGGTAACCATGGGGACCAGGAATGCTGGATCCCGATTGGTAGAGCTAAGAATGCTTGTTTCTCATTGGGAGAATAGGGTGGGGTGATACTCTACACTGAATCCATGTACCATATAAATAATAAACCAGAGGGCTTGACTCTCTCTCTTCTTTCACACTTTATACTCTTCCTTTCTCTTTGCCTGTATTGATTTCACTATAGCCTGCCTACACAACCACAGATTCGAGCAGTAGACTTTACAGTATAGTATGACACACATACACACAGACACCTAATGAAACCTTTGTGGGTAATCTCTAAATAAACCCACTACTTTTTATGACTGTTCAAGACCTGTAATAACCTCCCAAAATATAGAGGCGGAAGCCAAGCAGGTCTGCTTATAGATTCCTTAACATTTCTCGTCTCCTTCAAGGTATGGTACGTGGGTTGGCGTGTCCAGAGTCCCAAGTCAATCGCTAATGTTTGAAAGTTATTTTTAAAACATTGTCGATAAATCTTAATGTTGCAATAGAATGAAGTCAAAGACAAAAACATCATGAAGGATTCTCGATAAATGTTAATATTGCGATAGAATAAAGTGAAAAGACAAACAAAAACACGAGAAAGGATTCTCGATACATGTTAATGTTGCAATAGAATAAAGTCAAAGGACAAAAACACCATGCAAGATTCTCAATAAGTGTTAATGTTGCAATAGAATTTCTTTTAAAGAACAAACAAAATCTCAACTCAATAAAACAAAGATAAAACTAAGCGAGTCATAAAGAAGCTTCTGAAAGCAGGACATGGACATCAGAGAAATACTGCCATGTAATGAATTCCCTTTAGGCATCTTATTTATCTACAGTTTCCACTTTCAAATGAATTCCAATTCGCGAAATGTCGCGGGGGATAATTAGGATTTATCGTCGTCGTTATGCATGAAGCATCCCTCGCCCTTATTCCTTATTAAACATGTAACACTATTTGAAGAAAGAATTTTTCTTTTTAAATCACCAGACAGGATGGCCGAATGAGTTAGAGCGTCCGTCTCCCGTGTTGGTAGATCGTGGATTCGAATCCTGGTTGAGTCAAACCAATGACTTACAAATTTATACTTGTCGCTTCCTAGCCAGACGCTTGGCATTAATAGGATAGGGCAAAGGAGCAGTGGAATGAGGAAGACCAGTCGTCTGCGACTGAAATTGTCCGTGCTTAAACAACTAATGTACCAAAAAAAAAAACCCAAAAAAACCTGCCCTCTCTCCCCCTCCCTCCTCGCTCCCCCCACTGCCCACAACCTTAAGATTAAGCATGCTTCCAGCAAGATGGTCTAGCATTTGAAAGGTCGGTTGAATTTGTCCCAATTAGACAATTTATCTTCAAGCGTAGGGAGAATTTGGCGAATGCAATCATCAGTCTTAAATGCACGGCCTTAAAGTTACATAGTGCGATGTTTTTGGGATTCTGTCTATTTTCTGAGATGATTATATTGAATTGATTGTTATGATATACCTCACTTTAGTTGGAAGTAACTTTAATTTTAAATGGCTAACTTTTCAGATATTTGAAGTATAAATATGTAAGATTAGTTTTGGCAAGCACGCCAAAACTCTGACACCATAGGCTTCGACACTAAGAGGTTCTATTAAATTGCCTCAGTGTTTCCTTCTGTGTGGCGACAAATACTTAAGAAGTACATCAGTATCTAAGTTCGATATGTAGAATCAAATCTAGATAATTATTTTGGTTTTGAAAATTTGATGCATTATCGGGCTATGCAGCTTTAATTAAGCCGATAGTGCCGACAAGTTGTCGGCTGCTGACTAAAACTCAGATTTGTTTCTGCCAGTGTGCGCTGGGTGCCGACAGTCTGAAATCGGCTGGGTAAAATAATCGGCAGCCGATTGGGCATTATAGTCAATAGTAACTAAGTGCACTTAATCAAATAATGTCAACGTGATTAAGGAATAACTTGTCTGCCCACTCCACTGACTGCTCTCGATAAAAAAGGACGCTGTCTGTTTGGTTAAAGGCCTGCATTGATTGACCTGATGGGGTGGTACAATGCGTTGAGGACCCACTTCCCATGTAGCAGTGTTAAGTCGATGGCTGGCAGCTGTAGTTGTGTAGGTAGGCTAAATATGAAATCACTACAGGGCCCATATGCATGGGCTGGTGTTAGGGCTCTAACCACGGCTAGGGTAGCTCCATCCGGCTAAAGTTGGAAAATCCACATGCATGAGCCGGTGCCAGTGCTAGCCGCCGACCGTAGCCTAGGCTAAGCTACCCTGATTTCAAGTCAGGTTTAAATGCTAGCCGCGCCAGTTAGTGTGTGTGTGTGGGTCTCAAGCTATTCAATGCTATCATATTTAACAGAATTACATACTCAATAAGTGAAATTTGATCAAATTAACCCTAAATTCGAACCGATATTAATGCTGGCGCCGCATTGGCAGAGAGATTATTATTGTCGAATCGACGAATGTGAAGTAAACAAATCGGCGCCGCCGCTTCAACGTCGATATCCATACTGTCCCACATCAACAAAACACACATCGCCGCCGCCACCGCCGAATCGGCGGCAATATATTAGGCCCAAATCTATTCAATGCTGTCATATTTAACAGAATTACATATGCCATAAGTGAAATTTGATCAATTTGACCCTAAATTCGAACCAATATTAAAGCCGCCGCCACATTGACGGCGTTATTCATATGGCCAATCGAGGGAATTCCCAAATCTATAAATAATTTGACGGTTAGCTACCCGCCCCGGCTATGACATTGGTGCATACACCTTGACCTAATTAACCAAGGCCCTCCTAGCCGCGGATAGCTATCCCAGAGCTAGCTCCTAGCACCGGCTAAGCCTAACTCCGATTCATGCATACAGGCCCAGGCAAGAGAAAGGTAGAGTATAAAGTGCACAGACAGACAGAGAGAGCTTGCACCCTCAGGTTTATTATTATATAGGTTCATGAATCCAAGATGGCTGTCACACCTGATCAGCTCCTCCAATCAGCAGTAGGCATTCTCCAATCAACCAATGAACATTCAACATGCTTGTATCCAAGCCTTGGTTGTTTATGGCTACAGTGCCCTGTTGTGTCAGTGATCCATAAATAACATTTGGGGGGAAGGGGGTATGCAGAACTGCTAAGGCTCTGTCACACTAAAACTAGTGGCCCTCTCACACTATCTATAACTACATAATGTCTATCTAAAACTCAGTAAAGGATCACCAGCACCACATAATACCTTAATGCCTCTGACCCTAGATATCATTTGCCTTTTCATATAACACTTGTAATCCACTATAGACCAGTTCACACATCCGCCAATGTCTAATTATCGGGAAATTTTACAGCAGGACGTGGGGGTTCGACCTTCGCCAAGTTAAACAAATTCCTTGACAATTGATCCATGCCACTACTGATCCTGGCACTTAGCATTACTGGGATAGTATACTGCAAGGCGCAGTGGAATGAGGAAGACCAATTGTCCATGATAAAAATTCCCCGCTGCTTAATCAACGAATGTACCCCCCCCCCCCTCCTCACAACCTTCCTATTAAAAAAACTAAATTGATTGAAAGTTCACGATTGTGAAATTTAGTTTTTTTGATTCTCGAAGTTGGCTGTATCTGTATTGGTATTATTACTGTCATACACAGTGAATCTGTGAGAGGAAATTAGCTGATGCAGGGACTGTTTAAATAAGAATTGTCTATAAGCTGTCGACATTCAAGAACGTGACAATGCTAATCCCTTTTGTTCGGCCGACCTAGCACTGCATGTCGATTGAGGTTTTCTTGTGATGCTCAGACAATGGATACTGAGTTGAGTTGAGCTTTATTTAACCACAAACTTCTCGTGATGCTCAGACAATGGATTTTCAGTTGATTTTTTTTTTTTCTCTTGAAGATTTATACTGTCTATCATGGATAAGTCTGAATAGACTTGTTTTCACCATTAGACCGTTTGTCAATAGAAATCACGAGCCTACACTTTTACCGACCCGAGGGATTTTTAACCTCCCACACCACATAGACATGGTATGAGAGCAACTGGCCTTTGATGACACTGTAAGTTATACACAGTGGTGGAAATCCAAATTGGCAGAGGTGGGGGCATTGAGTTTTATTTAACCACAAACATGCAGTGAGGCAACTAACTATAGGGCTGCCGCAAGGAGTGATCTCCCAGTGAAGCAACCAGTGGTACATTCATTTAAAGTTTGCACTCATGCAAAATACATTGTTGCAACAAACCTGCTATTTATAATCTTTACCTAAAATCAGATTTACCCCTGCATATACAGTAAAACCTCTCTATACTGACCTCTCGACAGATCTACCACTCCCCGATATCGATCGCTTTATTTGGGTCCCAAAAATACCATTGTAAAGATATTCTAACTCTCTAAACCGACCACCTCCTTAAATGGACCATTTAAAGTCGGTCCCATAGTCAGTCGATTTAGAGAGGTTTTACTGTATACACATAATGATATGTGCAAGCATTGCAAGACAAGTGACGAGTTAAGGCACTAAACCCAGTAAACGTTAATCCAGACAAAGAATTATTATAGAAGAATTTTCCCTGAAGCAATTTGATTTCTCACAAATTCCACTTTTATTTTGATGACTTCGTTATTAAGCAGTGAACAAAAGAACATGTATGTAAACAAATGAACCTTTTGACGGTTTTACTTTCATGTTTATCTCAATTTTTGGATTGGCGTTTATGGGGTTTTGTGCCTGAACTCTTCAAGGGACATCAACGTTATATAATAGTCATGCCATGAATAGCCCTTGCCCACTTTGTTCCTACTTTAGGAGACATTTGTCGCTGTAATTTTTATATGTATATACAAAACTTGCTGAGCAAATGAACAATTGACAATAGTATACATATATCATGACCTTACCATAAAAAGGTGATTGATTGATTGATTGATTGGTGGTTGCTTTACGCCGTGTCGGCAGTGTAGGCCATATTCACGGCAAGAAATGTTTGTTTTTTGTTCAAACCATCACTTTTACATGTAAAAGCAGACAATCAATTATGTGCCAATATACACTTATTAAATTAGAAAGCTCACAATTATATATTTGTGGTCAAGGGAAACAAATTCCCATAGACAAAGAAAAGTTTGATTAATAATTGATAGAACCTATTTAGTAAACTAAATGAGGTGGTACAGTCCAGCTGCCCTCAAAAAGGCTAAAATGTTTTCCTGTTTTACCTTAGTAAAAAGGTCATGCATACTGTCTGCAGTGTAGAACTGTTGGTGCAGGGCCAAAAAATCAACGCAACTTAGTAAAAATGTGTTTGAGTGTCAGTGGGGACTGATACCCAATACATTCAGGGGGAGGTTCCCCCTTGAGCAGAAAAGCATGAGTAAGGCACAAGTGGCCAATACGGCAGCGGCTAAGGACCACTTGGTCCCGCCGACCTCCCGCGTGAGTCTGCAGTGGTTTTCTCACAGATGGTTCAATCTCTTTAAGTGTATTAATGTTTTCATCCCACTCATGTTGCCATTTGGATTTTATGTGGGTGGCTATTAGTGGTTTCAGATCAGAGTGAGGGATCAGACACGGGTCAAGATCACAGTTCAGGGCCTTCTTCGCAGCCCGATCAGCTTGTTCGTTTCCTTGTATGCCGGCATGGCCAGGCACCCAGCACAGGTGGATGTCATACCCACCCGTTGTCAGTTGGTTCATTTCATAAATGACCATTGCTAGAATAGGGTTATTCGTTTTCAGTCCAGCAACAGAAAGCTCACAATCATATATTTTTGGTCACGGGAAACAAATTCCCATAGAAAAAGAAAAGTTTTATTAATAATTGATAGAATCTATTTAGTAAACTATATGAGGTGGTACAGTCCAGCTGCCCTCAAAAAGGCTAAAATGTTTTCCTGTTTTACCTAAGTAAAAAGGTCATGCATACTGTCTGCAGTGTAGAACTGTTGGTAAAATGTGTTTGAGTGTCAGCGGGGACTGATATCCAATACATTCAGGGGGAGGTTCCCCCTTGAGCAGAAAAGCATGAGTAAGCCACAAGTGGCCAATACGGCAGCGGCTAAGGACCACTTGGTCCCGCATGAGTCTGTGGTTGTTTTCCCACAGATGGTTCAATTTTTAAAGTTTATTAATGTTTTCATCCCACTCATGTTGCCATTTGGATTTTATGTGGGTGGCTATTAGTGGTTTCAGATCAGAGTGAGGGATCAGACATGGTTCAAGATCACAGTTCAGGGCCTTCTTCGCAGCCCGATCAGCTTGTTCATTTCCTTGTATGCCGGCATGGCAAGGCACCCATCACAGGTGGATGTCATACCCATCCATTGTCAGTTGGTTCATTTTATAAATGACTGTTGCTAGAATAGGGTGATTCGTTTTCAGTTTTCAGTCCAGAAACAGCCAGGAGGCAAGAGAACGAGTCACTGTATATAACATAGTTAGTGTGGTTGGATACCTCGATACACTCCAACGCGAGAAGGACTGCTCGGGCTTCTGCAGTGAAAATCGAGCTCTGATCGGGCAAGCGGACGCTAAGTTTTTCCCATCGGCAGACTGCCGCAGCAGCTTTGGTCTTTCGAACCATCAGTGTATATGGAGAGGTGGTCTGAAAACTGGCCTTGAATCTCTGCATGCAGTCCTTGGTACTCGAGTGGATGTGTCCCAGACTTCCTCAGTTCCGTGAGTCGGAGGATAACTGATGGCTTCCTCAATGACCACGGGGGATGTTCTGGGACTTTGGCATCCTCCAACAGGTCCAAATACACGACCAAGGCCTCCAAATGAGGTTACATTCGGAGCCTCAGTGGCCAGATGTAATTCGGCCTGGCTTCATACCTGGATTCGTCATGTTTTTCTTTGTTTTTTTTGGTCCGTTAGTTGCTTAAGCAGGTGAAATTTCAGTCATAGATGACTGGTCTTCCTCATTCCACTGCTGGTCGATAGAAAGCCCGAGCCTACACTTTTACCGACCCAAGGGATTTTTAACCTCCCACACCACATAGACATGGTATGTGAGCAACCGGCCTTTGATGACGCTGTAAGTTATACACAGCGGTGGAAATCCAAATTGGCAGAGCTGGGGGCATGGGGAATCGAACCACCGACCCTCAGATTAGGAGTCTGACCTAGAAAAAAGTCAGACACTCTAACCACTCCACCACAGAGAATGCCACAATAGACAATTGTGTGGAGGATTCAATGCATTAGTTTTTATCTTGACTACATATTGCATGGCCAGTTTGATTCTCCTGTTGTTAAGTGATAGGTCATTGGCTTCGACCGAGAGGCTCTGAACCGGTGAGGTGCGGAAGGCCCCAAGGGCCAGGCGCAGTCCCTGGTGGTCGATCCATAAAAAGGTTCTATCTGACAAAGTGACCGAATTGGTGTTATGGGTGTAAAAATGTTTTATCTACAAAAGGCTATTATGCAGTTACACAACTGTTTCTCAACTGGTATTTTTCACTGAGATATATTAAAAATAATATTGTTCTATCTGCTTTGTTATCATGCAGTTACAGAGCTTCAGTCCTCATTATCTCGAAAGCACCATTTTGTCAGATAGAACCTTTTCATAGTACGGTTGCAATATATTTGTATTTACATAGAATCAAATTTGCCCCTGTATGCAGGTGAAACAAATATTTAAATTCTTTATTTAATACATAAAAAAGTAGTAATGGGGCGCAAAGCTTTTTTAGCATGTCTGTATAACTTCAGGAACTGTATTAACGCCATAGAACAACAACCCTCTTTCCAGTTCAGATAATAAGGTCTGTTTGTATGCAGGCCTCGCTCTCACTCGCCACCGTCCAATAAGTGACCGCCTCTAGTGGCGCCAACTGGTGGCCCAGGCAGGAACTAGGATCACGTGTACACGCCGCCCCCGTCCCATCATGTTCTGTACGGGGCGTCGTTACGCTGGTTCCCGTCGGATGACTCGCCGCCCACACCCCGCCCCCGGCCGCCCCCCGTCGACCCCCCGCCCCTCACCCCACCCCCCACCCCCACCCCACCCCCGCCACCAGGAACCAGCGTGGATCGACACATTCCTTGCCAACCAGACAACTTCTTTTTGTTGTTGTAAATATTTTATTCATCTGAACACATATTTTGTTAGCGCTGAGGCACTGGTCTTCCAGCCGTTGAAGCGGTCACATTTGGGTTTGTACATGGTGATCGGGAAGTGGAATGTGCTGCATTGTGTGAAGCACACTGCATTCCGAACGATGTGATAGAGTACGATGACATGATCATGTATAACACTGCCGTCTTAAAGCAGTACACAAGGTGACACTGGAATTTTTGTTTGGACACGATTGTCATGCATTTGAATAACTAACACTCCTTTCATTATTTCACTATTTTTGTCTTTCTTTTAAAAATAAATCCCTCCTTTCATTATTTTTTATTGTGCATCATTCTATTTCAAAATTCAAGTTGGTTGGTTTACATCGTCGAACTTCCGGTGACACTCCCCCCAGACTGAGGTGGCCGCATCACGTGACGACAAAATGTAGTGTCTGCGCGTCCCGCCTTGGGGGCGCTCTAGACGAAACCGGAAGTCCCAAGATCAATATGGCGGTTATCTGGTTTCCGCCGGGGTGACAATGGCGCTGTTGCGCGACGGTCGTTAGGGACACTAAGCGTGCCCCCAGATAAGACGTTCGCTCCCGGAAGTAGCCTCTGCTGGAAACCGGAAGCAGAATTCCGCGATTGGTCAGTGAGAAGTGGGAATGCGAGGTCGCCGTTAAAAATGCACTCAGTGTGTCTGTGGGGAAGGGGGGGGGGTGGTGTTAGCTGAGTAGTGTATGTGTTATTTAAAAAAAAAAAATCTTTTCTTTGTACATTAGTTAATTAAGCAGGGGACATTTCAATCGCGGAAAATTGGTCTTCCTCATTCCACTGCTCGTTGCCCTATCCTAATAATGCCGAGCGCCAGGCTAGGTATTGACAAGTATCAATTTTAAAGTTATTGGTTTGACTCAGCCAGTGTTCGAACCCGCGAGTTCAGATCCCACGACCTACCAGAATGGGAGGCGGGCGCTCAACATATTCGTCCATCCCGTTTTGTTAACCGTCTTGTTATTGAGGAACCGGACAGAAACCGGACACTGTCCGGTGAAGTACGGTAATGTACGGTTTATATACGGTACCCATCCGGTGTGTCCGTTCTATCTCCGGTGGTGTCAGGCGGTGTCCGGCGGTGTCCGGCGGTGTCCGGTACAAGTTTTGAACATGTTCAAAACTTGTACCGGACACCGCTGGACAGACGTGTACGGTTGGTGTCCGGTTTACGTCCGTTTTGTCCGTTTTGTCCGTTTCATGTCCGTTACTCACCCGTTAGGTGTCCGGTTTGTATCCTGAAGAGTCCGTTGACGGTGCTGAGGGAATTTGGTCCATCAATTTTTGGCGGGTCCGGGAGGAGTCTGGTAGATGTCTGATTGGTGTCCATTTGGTGTCCAATTGGTGTCCATTTGGTGTCCGGTCCATCTATTTGACATTCGTTTTCCATCTGGTTCTCGTCTGGTTCTCGTCCGTTTACCGTCCATTTCATCCGGCGGCCGTTGCAACAGTTTGACACCGGACACTACCGGAATAGACAATTCTTTGTCCGGTGGTGTCCGGTACTCAGTACGGTAAGGTCTGACTGGGCCTTTGAGGTGTGTTATTTGAATATGCGTATGTATATTAAAGCTGTATAGTCCGATGAAAACACCAACATTTCTAAGCGAAAACAATTATATGGATATTATCCCACATATCTAACTTAGATACTGGTGCATTTATTAAACATTTGTAGCCACATAGAAGGGAATAAATACTGAGTCAATTTAATATAACCTGCTACTGCTGAAGACAATGGTGTTAGAGTTTTGGCATGCGTACCACAATTAATTTGACATGTTTATACTGCAAATATCTCAAAAGTTATTCATCTAAAATAAAAGTTACTTCAAACTAAAGTAGGGTAGATTAGTAACAGTCTAGTCAATATATTTATCTCAGAAAAATGACAGAAACTCAAAGCCACAAGGGAGGTGCAGCCCTAATTCTCGGGGAATGAGCTTGCGAGTTTTGAAATCAGCAATGGCTCACCTCGAGTGCTTAAAACGCGTAAATTGTAATGTGAAATATATGATCTACTAAATATCTCTATTTAAAAGAAAGAAATCTTATTTTAAGAATATGAACAACAATATCAAGGATGATAAGTAGCCACTGATTAGCGGGTTCCCGAATTTTGGGGATTGATTTTTGACACTTATCAATATGAGAATTTCCCACCGATTAGCAATTTTCTTAAATTTAGGTAATGACCTGCCTTTTTAGGTCTGATCTGTTCTCATCCCTGAAATATTTGCATGCAGTCAGAATCATATTGTAATTGTCCTTAATATAAGTTTTTATTAGTACACTTATACTGCCATTAATATGACAGAATTGTCTCAGTACGCCCTTATGACGACTTTATAGTGCTGCCAAGCTGGAAGGCAGTGCCACCCCCATCTTGCCATGATATCATACTCAGTTTTGGAGGATGCCAAAGTCTCAGAACATCTCCCGTGGTCGTTGAGAAAGCCATCGGTTATCCTCCGACTCAAGGAACTGGGGAAGTCTGGGACACATCCACTTGAGTACCAAGGACTGCATGCAGAGATTCAAGGCCAGTTTGCAAACCACCTCTCCATATACACTGATGGTTCGAAAGACCAAATCCGGGTAGCTGCTGTGGCAATCTGCTGACGGGAAAAATTTGGCATATGTTTGCCCAATGAGAGCTCGATTTTCACTGCAGAAGCCCGAGCACTCCTTCTCGCGTTGGAGTGTATTGAGGTATCCAACCACACTAAATATGTTATATACAGTGATTCGTTCTCTTGCCTCCTGGCTGTTGCTGAACTGAAAACGAATCACCCTATTCTAGCAACGGTCATTTATAAAATGAACCAACTGACAATGGATGGGTATGACATCCACCTGTGCTGGGTGCATGGCCATGCCGGCATACAAGGAAACGAACGAGCTGATTGGGCTGCGAAGAAGGCCCTGAACTGTGATCTTGAACTGTGTCTGATCCCTCACTCCGATCTGAAACCACTAATAGCCACCCACATGAAATCCAAATGGCAACATGAGTGGGATGAAAACATTAATAAACTTAAAGAAATTGAACCATCTGTGGGAAAGCCACCACGGACTCATGCGGGAGCTCGACAGGACGAAGTGGTCCTTAGCCGCTACCGTGTTGGTCACTCGTGGCTTACACATGCTTTTATGATCAAGGGGGAACCTCCCCCTAAATGTATCGGGTGTCAGTCCCCGGTGACACTCAAACCCATTTGACTAAGTTGCGTTGATTTTTTGGCCCTGCACCAACAGTTCTACAGTGCAGACAGTACACATGACCTTTTTACTATGGTAAAACAGGAAAACATTTGAGCCTTTTTGAGGGCAGCTGGACTGTACCACCTCATATAGTTTACTAAATAGATTCTATCAATTATTAATAAAACTTTTCTTTTTCTAGGGGAATTTGTTTCCCTTGACCACAAATATATGATTGTGAGCTTTCTAATTTAATGAGTGTCTATTGGCACATCATTGATTGTCTGCTTTTACATGTAAAAGCGATGGTTTGAACAAAAAACAAACATTTCTCGCCGTGAATATGGCCTATGCTGCCGACACGGCGTAAAGCAACCACCAATCAATCAATTAATCATACTCAGTCTTATATCAGATTATCATAACACTGTACTCACCAATCATAGCATCAGGCAAGGTATCAATTTTGTAAGTCTTTGGTTTGACTCGTCCAGGGATTGAACCCACGACCTCACGCAACTAAAGAAGGCATCATACGGTCTGGTCCAGGTTGATAGCAACTCCCTGAGACGATCAGTTTTCTTTGGTCAAAATATGATTGTTTGTTTGTTTGTTGTTGTTTTATATCCTAGCAACATCTAAGGTCATAGCAGGACTGGTCAAAATAAGACATTTGCGATAACGCATTTACATTGCTGGAGATTGAACTCATCATTGCAGCTAACTTACCTATATCTTACGTCATGAAGATAAACAAACCTGTTGTAATCTCCAATAGGAAGGGATGAAAGATTTCTCCGATTTCGCCAATTTCTATAATTTTTTTATATTCAGTGACTATCAATTTCACAAATTGTCAATTTAGATGACAGCAATTGGTTAGTTTGATTTCCATTCATATATGACCTTAGATGTTCCTAGCACATAAACCCAATCAAGAAAGAGTTCAGAATGCTCACAATAAGAACAGTTGAAACCTAACTTCTCACATTTTCTCACGATTCCCTGACAGTGCTAATTCTATGGGGGAAAAAATCCATGTTTTCACGGAAATTCACCTTTGGTGTAATAACCATCGCTTGATTCTTTCGGAACCCGCTAGGTGGCGCCAAGATCTCGGCCTGACATCAGCATTGTTTTTGCCGATCCACTGAACAGGGATGGTTGGTTGATTGTTGGAGTTTTAAGTCCTGGCAAGATCTAAGGTCATATCAGGACGGGCACTGACTTGCGACAGTGCGCACTCATGGCAACTTTATAGTGCTGCCCCACTGGGAAATCAGGCTGCCAGCACCATAACCCGATATGCCCACTCAGTCACATTATCCTGGCACCAAGCTAACCTATCCCTATCCGATTAATGCAGAGCGTCTGGCTAGGAAGCGATGAGTATTAATTTGATAAGTCATTGGTTTGACTCAAGCAGGAACCGAACTGCCGATCTTTCGCACATGAGCCATGCGCTCTACCAATTCAGCGACTGCGCCCGGCACCCTTTAACAGTGAGAAGGGTGTGGACAGCTGGACAGTGGTATATCCAATTCATCGAGGTGCGGAGGTGTATTTGAAAATAGGTATATATATTTTGATATATTTCTTTACAAAAAAAGGAAAGAAAGAAAAAAGTGTTTAAAGACAATTCTAAAACCATGCAATACATATTCACTGAATGCATAGTTTTGTAGTGGTCTGCACTGACCTCTCAGGTAAGGAGCCGCATAGACAGGTAGCTGTGGGTAGTGTGGTGACATCAGGGAGGAACCTAGGTGGTGTAATGGTTAGCACACTGGCCCGGAATGCAAAGAGATGTGGGTTTGAGTCCCACTCTAGGCGCAATATTTCCCATTTTCATCATCCCATGACACTGGTTGCCGTGACAATGATCCTGTACAAGATATGGCCTGTATGGTTGTTGAACCTACCTTGTGTATGTATGTGTTAGTGCATTGCCTGTATGTATGTAATTGTAAGCATTAAAAGACTTACAATTCCAGGGGGACGAGTGTAGTGGTCCGCACTGACCTCTCAGGCAAGTAACCACAAAGACAGGTAGGCGTGGGTAGGCGTGGGTAGTGGGGTGATTTCAGGGAGCCTAGGTGGTGTAATGGTTAGCACACTGGCCCGGAATGCAAAGAGATGTGGGGTCGAGTCCCGCTCTTGGCGCAATATTTCCCGTTTGCATCACCCCCATGACACTTTTATTGGACTGGAAGTGTACACAGTTACTACTACAGCTGATACTTCATTTATAAAATGTATAATACTTTTAGTATCAAACAGGATTTGCATGCAGTTACTATTACAACTGAGAGTAGTTTCATTTATGTATTAAGGAATTATACTGTACGGCCGGAAGACCAGTGCTCTGGCGCTGACAAGAGATATTATTCGATGAATAAAATACACTTTCATAAAAAATAAAACGTGTTTGCTCTGAGGGTGCTTGCATGATGACCTGGCAGCCAATGGGATTACGTATACATGACGTCACTGCCAGGGGGGAGGGTGTGTATTCGGGTTCATAATAAACTAGATACATGAGTTTGGGCGTTTAGAGGTATTTATGAGGTAGTACATTTGAACAAAAAAATCATTCTTGTCTATTTCATTAAATGGCTTATTAAAGCTGCATAGTCCGATGAAGCATCACATTTTCAAAACCAAAACAATTACCTAGTATTGATTCTACATATCCAACTTCCATACTCGTGCACTTATTATACATTTGTTTCTGCCCAGAAGTGAACACTGAGTCAATTTAAAAGAACCTGTTACTCCAGAAGCCTACGGTTTCAGAGTTTTTGCGTGCTACCCAAAACTAATTTTACATCTTTTGCACTATAAATATCTCAAAGGTTAGCCATTTTAAATCAAAATTATTTCAAACTAAAGTAAAGTAGATTATGATGATCAATCTAATATATTTATCTCAGAGAAATGACAGAATCTCAAAACCATCGGACTTAAGCAACTTTAAATCATTGGTAATAATAACTGGGTGGGGGAGGGAGTGGGGCGCTTGTACTGTTCAGGGCTGGGCCAAGTAGTCCTCACTCAATGCTGGATTGGCTGACTCATGCCATAGATTGTGCCTCAAGGTATAACCACCATTCTGAGTACATTGGGTGTCAGCGCTCACTAACAACAGGAGGATGTTCTCTGTGGTGCAGTGGTTAGAGTCTCTGACTTTTTTCGAGGTCAGACTCTTAATCTACAGGTTGGTGGTTCGATTCCCCATGCCATCACCTCTGCCGATTTGTATTTCCACTGCTGTGTATAACTTACATTGTCATCAAAGACCGGTTGCTCTCATACCATGTCTATATGGTATGGGAGGTTAAAAATCCCTTGGGGTCGGTAAACGTGTAGGCTCGAGAATTCTATCAATCAACTGTTTAATGGTGAAAACAAGTCGATTCAGATTTATCCATCATCAATCAATCAATAGTTCCATCCTCTAGTCTAGGGTTGGATGCAATGGTTCTCCACTTGTCCCGATGTTGTGCTGTTCTGATAGATTGTGAATAATTCAAGCCTGTCCACTGTGAAATATTTGTAAACCATGATGTTCTTGGTCTCCCTCTCCCTCTGCTGCCATTCACCTTCCCTCCCAACAATGTACGATATATTGAACTCTGACGAATGATGTGGCCAAAATAAATAAGTTTCTTTGTCTGTATAGTGGCAAACAAGCTTTTCTTATTTTTAATTTTTCTGAGAACTTCTTTGTTGGTGATCTTCTTTGTCCATGATATTTTCATCATCCTTCGATAAGTCCACATCTCAAATGCTGCTAAACGTTTGTACATTTTCTTAGAGATTGTCCATGTCTCTGCCCCATACATTAGAGTAGACCACACATAACACTGAAGAATACGCTTCCTTGTTTGTATTAATATCTTACTTGATGCTAACACTCTATACATTTTGGAGAATGTTGTTCGGGCTATTGTTATCCTTCTTTTAATTTCTTCCTCACATCTCCCATCATTTGTAATCTTTTGTCCGAGATATATGAATTTGGATACGTGTTCTATGTTTGTGCCATCTATGGTTATATTGACATTTGGTTTATCTGTCTTTTTACTTATAACCATTGTTTTGGTCTTCCTGGCATTCATCTTCATGTTGAATAGTATTCCAGCTTTATTGATTCTATTCACTATATCTTGTAGGTTTTTCTAACTGTCTGCTAGTATTACACTGTCATCGGCATATCTAAGATTGTTGATGTTCATGCCACCTATTGTCACTCCCTTGCAATCTTCAATGTGTCCTGAAAATCATCTCTGTGTACAGGTTAAATAGACATGGTGACAATACACACCCCTGTCGAACTCCTCGTTTAATCATAACTTCATCCGATAGGCCCTGCTCCATTTTTATAAATGCACGTTGTGTCCAGTATAAGTTCACAATTAGTTTAATGTCTTTGCCATTGACACCAATATCTTGTAAACATTTGATTAACAGTTCATGATTGACTCGGTCGAAGGCCTTCTCATAGTCAATAAAGCAGGCATAAACATCCTGGTTCACTTCACAATAACGTTCACAAATCATTCTCATAATGAAAATCCCTTCACGTGTACCTCTTCCAGATATAAACCCACTTTGTACGTTACTGATTTGTTCTTCAATTGACAAGCCCCACCTGCTTCGGGCAGGTGGGGCTCGTCAATCTTGGCTGACTGCTCATCTAGGAGAAGGTAACCTCTGATTTAAAACCCCCGCTGCCGTGCGGCTAGTCCCATTTATGGGAAGACCAGAAGTTGGTAGTGCACACCAGCGGCCATACCGACTCAATTGTCGGCCTAAACTAAGTGCGGTGCACATCAACTTTGTTGGTGTGGTCAGGGGATGTCACCCCTTCAAGTGCATGAAGACTGGAGCAGCAGATGAGTTAGAAGATCAATAGCTTTGAAGGTGTAACAGCAAGATGATGTGGCTCATCAGGGCACACTCTGACAAAGATGAGTAAGTGGCCAGTCACCTTGGAAAGGAAGGGGAACCTACCAAGTATTTACCCATAGTAAGCAATGGTAATTAATGGAAGCAAATTTAGAAATGGAGACAACTCTGGTCCCTCTGCGGGGAAGCCTTCTAATATCCATGATAGGCAGTATAAATCTTCCAGAACACAGACTGCTCGAGTGTAGATTTCATGGCCTTGTGCCAACAATGTGTTAATGTAAATAACACGCAAGACCTTTATGACCAATGTAAAGCACAAAAAGATTTTAGGGTTCCTAACAGCAGCTCGACTGTATCACCTCCTGTAGTTGTGAGTTAAATTTTGCTATCAACAAGCCTAACTAATTCAGTGTTTTGTGTAGCTTTCAATGTAGGCATGGACATAAACTATAAATGAAGAGTTCAGGTGCAAACCGCCGTGAGTACCAATAGGAATATTGAGATAAACATTCAAGTCCAACCTTCAAATGCTTACTCTCTTATGGCCCTGTCACATTACGATGCATCTCGCAAGTGCGTGGCCAATGGCTAACGTATGGCCAACATATGGCCAACGTATGGAGTCTTTACCTGATCTTTCTCGGGCCAACCTTTGCAGTTTTGGGTGTTAGTAGTTTCTATATATATATTTTTTTTTAATTTTCAAGTCTTTTCCTAACCTGTATATGAGAACTTATCCTAATATGTACATCTACGCAGATGACATACAGGCCTGTGGGAGAGGATCCCATCCCATTGTGGTTTGATACAACATCCTTTCACCCATGCCCTGTCCTTAGATAGTACACCAGTGTGCCACAAACACCCCTGGACCCTTCAGGACTGCGACTAGGTGGGATGGCTGTGTTGTATGGTTAGCCATTTTCTATTTCAGGGTGATTCGGATGCATGACCATGGCCTGCCTGGTTCTGCTTTGGTTTGTATCGCATGACCTACCAAAACGGAAGGTGGACGCTCATCTCTCGGCTGTCTCGTCTGGTTAGTCACAATGACATGACAGTAATTAACATGTAGCATCAGGGAATATTACCTGTAAACTATTCCGATATACAGCATAGGGTGGAATGCAAATATCTATTACTAATCGGTGTACGTGACCAGGCTCATGTATGTATATATATATATATGAATGGGCTGGTGGTGCCTGAGTGGGATGGAAATAGACATAGTAGTGCTGGCAGGTCTGGGTGTGATTGCACTCAGGGCCTACCCCATCTGCTGGGATAGTGATCACCACACTCAAAGGTCAAGGTTGGTGGTGGCCATGGGGCCATACTGATTGGTGGTGGTGGGCAGACCACATGGGGAACAGGAATGCTGGATCCCTATTAGTAGGGCCAAGAATCCTTCTTTCCCATTAGGGGAAAGGGGTATGGTGATACTCTACAATGAACCCATGTAGCCATATAAATAATAAACCAGAGGGCTTGATTCGCTCTCCTTCTTTCACACTTTATACTCTTACTTTCTCTTTGTCTGTATTGATTTCACTATAGCCTGCCTACACAGCCACATATTCGAGCCTCAGCCTTTTTTAGAAAAGTTAGTGCCATTCGTTATGAATAACCATAAAGACAGACCTTAAGCAGACGACAATTAACTCTTTTTGTGAGGGATCAGACGTGGTGGCCGAATAAGTAGAGCGCAGAGTTCCCATGTGGATCATTGGGAGTTTGAATTCCAGCCGAGTCAAACTAGTGACTTACAAAATTGATACTTCTTGCTACCTAGCTTGGTGCTGGGCAGTAATAGGATAGGACAGGTTAGCACAAAATCAGGATAATGTGACTGAGTGGGATATTGGGTCATGGTGCCTACAGCATGATCTCCCAGAGGGACAGCACTATAAAGTCACCATGAGTGCACACTGTCAGTACCCGCCCTGATATGACCGTTGAAGTTTCCAAGACATAAAACAGCGACAACAAACAAACTTTACTTGAGGATGTTTACTAGGAAGGTGACATAATGTCAGGCCGACTGATTTATGCCCCCCCCCCAACACCCTGGAACTGCACCACAGGTGTGGACCAATAAGGGAGAGCCACCACAAAATCCTTTCAGCCAATCAGATCTGGTTGGTTTTTGGATGCTTACATCCTGGCAACATCTAAGGTCATATCAAGACAGGTACCGACTTGAAATAGTGTGCACTGATGGTGACTTTATAGTGCTGCCCCACTCAGTCATATTATCCTGACACTGAGCTAAACCAGTCCTTTCCCTGTCCTATTAATGCCAAGTGCCAGGCTAGGAAGCGACAAGTATCAATTTTATACGTCATTGGTTTGACTCAACCGGGAACCAAGCTCTGGATCTCCTGCAATCGAGGCTCGCAATCGAGGCTCGCGATCTCCCGATTCGGACACCGCGCCCGGTCAGCCAATGAGAACTCACGACACAAACTAACAGAGTTAACATACTTTTGGTCATTTACCAGCTACAGCCAAGCAAGCGGTTAAAGGCCCGGTCACAAACATGTTAGTGGACATAGTTGAATGTAGTAGAGGCTAACCTAGTTGAACATAGTTGAGTGTATTGTCATTCATACTTCTCCGTAATGCTAACTTGGTAATAACGTGGGTGGGCCGTGAGTTCCGATTTAATCTGAGGACATGTTCAAAAGAGCGCTACATTAGAGGCTGACATACTGTGGTGAAGCCTCCATACTGTTAATGTACTCTAGCACGCTCTAGCTTATTCTAGCGTACTTTAGCATAGTTGGACATAGCTGAACATAGTTGACTGTAGTGGAGGCTAACATACCTTGAACGTAGTTGAACATAGTTGAACGTACCGGCATCCATGCCATAACGTATTTATCTGTACCAAAACCTGCCGTACCTTAATGTTTTTCACCGTAGTTTAAAGTACTTACACCATGTTTGACCCACATTGATCTATCCTACGTTCAACTACGTTCAAGTACGTTCAACTACATTCACTAGCATGTATGTGACAAGGGCTTAAGTGTCAATAACTCTGACACCATCAAAGTAGCAATCGAGGAAGTTGACACCTAAATGTGACCTTAAAGACACTTGACACCTCAACTTGACACTTAAGGCGCTTGACACATGGATGTGACACTTGAGGCACCTGGCGGAGAATGAGTCAGGAATTCACCTGGTAAGCCTACTACTATGGATGTTATTTATTTACTGATTTAGTAGCTGCTAAAAAAGAAACTGATTAGGCTATTGACCATTATAGGGACATCCCTAGGTCAATGCCTGATATCAATTAAACAATTCTTCTTTGGTAAATGGTTATTCTCTTCAGTGAATAAACATAGTGTATGTGTTCAGCGCCAAGGCATTGGTCTTCCAGCCATATCATGTTTGTTGTTTGTTGTTGTTTTACATCCTAGCAACATCCAAGGTCATATCAGGATGGGTACCGAATTGTGACAGTGCGCACTCATGCCAATTTTATAGTGCTGCCGCACTGGGAGACCAGGCCACCAGCACCATGACCTGATATCCCACTCCGTCACATTATCCTGACACTGAGCTAACCAGTCCCTGCCCTACCCTAATAATGTCGAGTGCCTGGCTAGGAAGTGGCACGTATCAGTTTTTAAGTCATTGGTTTGACTCGACCAGGGTTCGAACCCACGATCCCATGGTCTATTAACATGGGAGACAGACGCTCTAACTCATTCGGCCATCCCGTCTGGTTCCGGCCATATCATGCTGCATTCATTCACATTTATAATAGAGTCTGAAATCGACAAGAGTTTGATACAAAGAGAAAAAGAATAGTGCTTTCACCCAACAGCATTGAGAGATAACACGGTGTACGTTTCACAGTTTCAGTGTCAACGTTAGGGTAACTTTGTACCAATATCATCATCATCATTCTGTCGGTCGTGATGCGACAAAGTCTGCTTTCATTACTTGACTGCTGCTCTCCATTTAGCTCTCTGCTATGAGAGTTGCATCCATGAGTCGGTCTTAATGTCTCTCAGCTTCAAGTTTCTCTTGATGGTATCCTTGAACGGGAGACGAGGGCACCCTCTCCTTCTGTAACCAGAAGACAGTTGAGAATAGAGGATCTGCTTTGGTAGCCTGTCTGATGATATCCTCATGAGGTGTCCAGTCCACCGGAGATTCTTTTTGAACTCTACTAATATACATGGTGAATGTGAAACTATTCTGTTAGTAGAATTTGAAGCACATTAAATATATACTTTGGTGCAGATTTCATTTTTTTAAAGTATATGATGTTTGATGTTGTTTCCTTATGTTATTGTTAAAACTAGTTTAGTGAACCCCTTCTGGAAAAATGGTCTGCATGTATGGTCAAGTGTTAGTAGATAAAGTGCTGTGGCAGTGGTACTATTTATCTCGCTTAGCAATTTAGGAAATGAATGTGAATTGTCAATTTTACTATTAATCACTAATGGTTTGGTTTATTGGTGTGTTACGTCGAACAGCAATATATCTCATATCATGTTGGGTACAGACTTGTGACTTTATAGTGCTCTCCAGCTGGATACCGTACTGATAGCCCCATGAGCTGGTACCCTACAGAGTTTCAGTAGCCTAACACTGAGTCAATCACCCTTTGCCTGATTCTGGTAATGCCACACACCAGGATGGGTATAAATTGTCCAAGTCCAGTGGTTTGACTTGACCGGGGATTGATCCCACAAGCTCTCATACAGGAAGCGATACCTGTACTCAGTAGACAATCTTGTCTTGTTGACGATAATAGAGATATCATTCGTAACGGATCATATTGTAATAGTACTGTCGTGGTTTGTACACACCAGACGGGATGGCCGAATGAGTTGAGCATCCGTCTGCCGCTTTGGAAGATTGTGGGATTCGGATCCACTCATTCGAACCCTGGTAGAGTCAAACCAATGACATAAAATTGATGCTTGCCACTTCGTAGCCAGGCACTCGGCATTATTAGGATAGGGCAAGGACCTGTTGGCTCAGCGTCAGAATAATGTGACTGCGTTGGGATATCAGGTCATGTTGCAGGCGGCCTGGTCTCCCAGTGGGGCAGCACTATAACATCACCATGAGTGCGCACTGTCACAAGTCGGTATCCATCCCTATATGACCTTTGATGTTGCCAGGATGTAACACTCCAAAAACCAACCAACTCTCATCGGCTGAGAAGATTTTGGTGGCTCTACCTTATTGGTCCACACCTGTAGTGCTGCTCCAAGGTGAGGGTGTGGGGTGGTGGGGCGGTGGTGAATCAGTCACTCAGAGGCAATCATTATGTCGCCTTCCTAGTAAACATCCTCACATAGAGTTTAAGGATAAGCAACAATGGTAGACTGGCTAATATGATCATTTATTACATCAACAACTATGATACACCTTTCAATTATATATCTAGATAGGCAAATGGCTGGGCAAACCCACCCTACCGATCAATTAGAATAAACAGTAACAAGAACATAAGGAAGGGAAAAAAAAACCCCAAAAACCAAGACGAGCGGGCACCGATAAGTGGCTACGGTGCTGGACGGGTGGGCAGTGACGGGCCATACCAAGGCCGAGGCGGAAGGGGACCCCAACGCCCCCTGGCGGATTGAACTAGAATGTGCCGATCTTGATGGTGGCGCCGACTAGGGCATCCCAACTCTCCCGCCCGAAGCATCCGTTAACCTGGCGGATCGCACCTATCTACCCCAGGAGCCCACAACGGCTCCCTAGCTAATGCACCCTACACCCGTATATACAAGTATATACGCTGTATAAAGTCCCTGTTTTATTAGGACCGTAGATGTTTACAGGAGGTAAAACTCCAACAACCAACCGGCTCATGTACTCATGTCTCCCGTTGTAATGAACCAGTGGTCCCGCTCTAATCCACTCGGATTCTCGGCCCGCATTTATTGGCACAATAAATCGGCACCGAGTCGCAGTCCCGGCTCCCAATAAAGGAGTACATCAATATCAATCGGCCCCGCGTTTATTAGATGATTGCTGAGATTTTAGCTGCCTAAATGGAAATGTTTCGGTGCAAACGCAGCCTCAATAAAAAAATATATATATAACAATTTGTTTTCGCTGCATTAGTATTAATTTAGGACCAGACGGGGTGGCCGAATGAGTAGAGCGTCCGTCTCCTATTTTGGGTGATCGGGGGATCCGAACCCATGAGTTCGTCGGTTCGAATACACGTCGAGTCAAACTAATGACATACCAATTTTAGACTTGTCGCTTCCTAGCCTGGTGCTTTGTATTATTATGATAGTTCAAGGACTGATTGGCTCAGTGTCAGGATAATGTGACTGAGTGGGATATTAGGTCATGGTGCTGGCGGTCTGGTTTCCTTGTGGGGCAGCACTATAAAGTCGCCATAAACGAGCACTGTCACAAGTCGGTACCCGTCCTGATATGACCTTGAACGTTGCTAGGACGTGAAACAACAAACAAACAAATTAATTGATCTCCTCACCTCCCCCCCTCCCCTCCATCCCCCTCCCCATCCCCCCCCCCCGCGCCCATTCCATCTGCCCCCCCCCCCCCCCCCCCCCCCCCCCTCGCCTCCCCTCCTTCTCCCCTCCCCTCCCACCCCCCTACTCCGCTGCCGCCCCCTCCCTCTGCCCCCACTCCCCTCCCACCTCCACCTGCCCCCTCTGCCTCCCCTCCCACCCCTCCTCCGGCGCCGCCCCTCCCCGCTGCCCCCACTCCCCTCCCACCCCCCGCCCTCCCCTCCATCCGCGCCCCCTGTGCCTCCCCTCCCACCCCCTCCTCCGCCGCCGCCCCTCCCTCTGCCCCCACTCCCCTCCCACCCCCTCCCCTCCCCTCCACCGCGCCCCCTCTGCCTCCCCTCCCCTCCACCTCCCTCCGCGTCTGCCTCCCCTCCCCGCCGCCCCCAGGCTTCTCCTCTTGACTGTCCACCTCGTCTGGTCGCCGCTCTCCTCACTCCGAGGCCGCGCTCGCCCACTGCTACCCGCCACCTCGATCTACCTACCTCCATCCTTGCCGCCGCTCCCGCCCATTCAATCACCCTCCTTGTGCCTCCACTCCCACTCCCAGGCTCCCCACCCTTGCCCGACTCCTCCACCTGCCCCTCTCACGCGCTTGCTCCTCCCCCTCCTCCGGCGTCCTTGCATCCGCTACTCCCTCCATCGACCGCCCCTCCTTTCTGTCTGCCTCCATCACCTCTCCCGCAACGCCCCCAGGATCTGCCAATGTGCTTTGAGTGGAGAACATCGGGTGGTGGTGGCCGATGGGGGATGCTGACTGACTGAGGCCGGCTCGCACATGCAAAAAAACAACTAAGAAATACAAATAAATACATTTGTTTAAAGCCAACAACAAGAAATTCAATCACCATAATGTGTGACATGAACTGAAAAAAGCAGGCTCAAAACGACGTTTGCAACGATTACTACAAGGGCACTATTTCACGGATTTTCTTTTGTGTATATTTTTTTATTCATCTGAATACAATACTGTTTTGTTTGTTTTAGGGGGATACATTTATTATTCATCTGAAGATAATCTTTCTTCAGCACCAAGGCACTGGTCTTCCGGTCATGTTTAACATGGGTCATTTACACTTTTTTTGTAAATGCTCCATAGTCATATGGCTTTTGAGTTTCTGTCATTTTCTTCTGAGATGAATATGTTAGGTTGATCATTATAATCTATTTTTCTTTAGTTTGAAGTAATTTTCATTTTTGAGATATTTCAAACGTAAACATGGAAAATTAGGTTTGGCAAGCATACCAAAATTTGGACACCATATGCTTATCCACTAACGGGTTCTATTAGATTGACTCAGTATCCCCTTCAATGTCGCAACAAAGGCTTAATAAGTGCATCAGTATCTACGTTAGATATGTAGAATAAAGTGTGATGCTTCCTCGGACTATGGAGACTTAATTACAAGAACAATTTAAAAATAATATGTCACTTTTCGAGATTCCAACGTGGCTATCCACCTAACCACTAGCATTGGCCGTGCGTTGTGTTGGTTGGGTGTGGGTGTGCGGTTGGAGGGTGGAGGTTGGGGCTGGGGGGGGAGGGGGTGAAATACACTGCAGCATTACAAACAAGTACATCCATATATATACCTCCAAAGTAAAGCTTGTTTTATGTAACAACGCGTCCAGAGCACATTGATTTTTATCATCGGCTATTGGACATAAAAAATATATGTCCATTCTGACATATTTCTTTGGAGGAAACATACTGCCGCAACGAAGGCTACTCTTTCTGATAAGCAGCAAGGGGTCTTTTATATGGACTTTCCCACAGACAGGACAGAACTTTCCCACAGACAGGACAGCACATATAATCGCATTTGAAGGACCAGTTGCACTTGCTATCCGGACCGCACTTCGTCCACACCTCTCTCTATCTCCTCTCCGCCGGCCTTGCTCCTCCTTGATATGTCTTAAAAGAGTTCCAGGAGGGGGTGCCCGCCAGCATTTCACTTTCTACTCTTACTCTGTCCCTGTCTATGGCTCACTGGTTGGTCACCATAGAGCAAATACACATGGTCCTTTGACTCAACTCTCCTCATTTCTCTTTCCTAGAATCTACCCTTTTTCTTTTCTCCCAGGCATACTCCTCCCCCTGAGCAGGGGAGTTGTGTGCTTGGGTGGGGGCCCTGTACCTTTGGGTTTTCTTTCACTTTGTTCTCATTGCTCGAACCACCGCTGCACCCATCTTTACCCGCCCTTCCTCGAAACCCTGGCTGCTGTTGACTGGATACAAGTGCTCAACTACCGCCGGACTGAAGAGATTCGGGGCTGCCTCAAAGCTTTGCCATTACAACATTGTAAAGATGTCCCCAGCTCTACAACCATCACTACTGAAGATTAATCTTCAACCAAAGATTGGGCCGATTTATCGGAGCCTCTCTATAAATGTTGCAGTTATGCAACCATTAACCGTCGTAAGGTTACAAACCACACCCAAAGTCAAAGACCAGTTGTAGACCACTGGTTGAAAGGAAAATATCCCAAACTGCAAATGGGTCAGCTGAGCAGGATCGATCGCATGATCCACACCTTCACAGGTAGAGATTCTACCGCCTGAGCTACATCCCGCTCCCCATTCATACACATCCAGGAATTAGTATTTGATCTAATATTGGATAGTTCCTATCACAAATTCACTGCGATTTCAGTGCACTAGAACAAATGTAGGACAAACGATCCACCAAATTTGGTTATCATAAATCATGTGTTTATGGGTTGAGAATTTGTTTGACAAATTGAGCACAAATCCAAGGATAGGGCTGTGGTGGGGTGGGGGGGGGGGGGACTAGCATCGGAGTGCAAGATGTGCAAACACAGCAGGCTATTTAATTCATGACGAGACAGAAGTGGTATAAATTGTTTTTATTCAATCGGAAAGAACATAAGGACAAATCAAAACTCGGCACTCTCAACCCTACCACTTGAGTAGCTGGTTGTTAGTTGAGGGGTGGGTGGCGGCAAAATTGGTGATTGGACTAGTCTTTGTGGGTTTGCGTCTTGGCAGCAAGTGACCGATGGTGGTGCTCGCTTTGACGTCACCGCCAGGAGGACCAAATCCGGCAGGTGGCAACAGCTGTGGTAGAATATTCAGTGTGAATGTAGACGATTGGCAGTGCTAGCATGTGAGTGAATGACCCTGGAGGAGCCCACATTGAACGCTGGATGGCAGCGGAGTAGCATCATGCGCCTGAATACTGATAGGTGGCATGTCAGTATCAATTAAAGAATGGCTGAGGATCCTACCCCCCGCGAATCACCCATGTTATCGTTAACATGAACAATTTTTCTCAGTAGGGATCAGCGGACAATAATTCGATATACACCTATTACCCAAGTCATATATATGCACGAGGATCACATCAATGGACGAGAAAACTGGTTGGATTTTCTTTTAAAATAATTTGACCTGAAGTGTGTAGGTATAATTGATGCCATTTTAGAATAGCAATACAAATTTTCCTTAAAAGGTTGATGAATGTTCGCCTGCAGACTTTATGAAATGTCTAAGCAAAATAGATACAATTAAATATTAACGCAAGATGGTTATTTAATTAAATACCCGTCCAAGTTGATTTCTCCACATGTCCGTCATTTATGGCTATAACATAATTATTTTGAATTAGGTATTTTTAAAACCTAGTTCTTTTAAGATTCCTCTTCTCAGATTATGCCAAAAACTATTAAGGTTATTCAATTATTATGATTATGTCATGGGGGTGATGAAAATGGGAAATATTGCGCCTAGAGCGGGACTCGAACCCACATCTCTTTGCATTCCGGCCAGTGTGCTAACCATAATACCACCTAAGCTCCCTGATCTCAACACACTACACATGCCTATCTGTATATGCGGCTCCTTGCCTGAGAGGTCAGTGCAGACCACTACACTCATCCCCTTGGAAATGTAAGTCTTTTAATGCTTAAAATTACATACATACAGGCAATGCACTTACACATACATACACAGGGTAGGTTCAACAACCATACAACGCGTAGCTTTTACAGGATCATGAACACAGCAACCAGTGTTGTGGGGGTGATTAAAATGGGAAATATTGCACCTAGACCGGGACTCAAACCCACATCTCTTTGCATTCCGGGCTAGTGTGCTAACCATTATACCACCTAAGCTCCCTGATCTCAACACACTACACATGCCTATCTGTCTATGCGGCTCCTTGCCTGAGAAGTCAGTGCAACCCACTACACATATTTAGAATGCATGCATTTACGGCAATGACATTCTTGTGAGCAGAATATATTTGATAACAACGATGAAGATATTAATATAGATACTGATAATGATATTAAAAAGGATATTAATAAAGATATTAAAACAGTTATTAACAAAGATATGAATAAAGATACGAATAAATATATGAATAAGACCAGATGGGGTGGCCGGATGAGTAGATCGTCCGTCTCCTGTTTTGGGAGATCGGGGAATTCAAACCATTGAGTTCGTGGGTTCGAATCATGATCGAGTCAAACCAATGACTCAATAATTGATAATTGTCACTTCCTAGCCTGACGCTTGCATTATTAGGATAGGGCAAGGACTGGTTGGCTCAGTTCAGGATAATGTGACTGAGTGGGATATTAGGTCATGGTGCTGGTGGCCTGGTTTCCCGATGGGGTAGTACTATAAAATCACCATGAGTGTGCACTGTCACAAGTCAGTATCCGTTCCAATATGACCTTAGATATTGCTAGGACGTAAAACCACGGAGTTTAGTATTAAAACCTAATTTAAAGAATATTGTGTTAAAAAGAAATTTTTCATGTTAGCATAACATGGGTAATTTGCGACGGGGCGGAAGTGGTAGGGCACTCAGCCAACTTTTGACACTGATACGCCACCTATTGATTTGATACCGAACTGAACCATCATCTGCCCCTAACGTTAATATTGACACCAGCAGCCTTACCCTACGATGCTGCCACCTATATTTGACTCTTAGAACTAAAACTACACCACATATGCTGCCACCTTGCAGTTTCATTCACCCAGGTGCTGACGTCACGGACAGCATTGAACCGCTCAAGCGCCACCCGGACACAAACCGGCGAAGACCGACCAACCACCAATTTGCCACCTCCCACCCCTCAACTAACAAACCGGGTACTAACGCGGTAGGGTTGAGAGTGACGAGATTGATTACCTATTGTTCGATTGATTACCTATTGTTTGATGACATTGATTATTTCTGATTGAATAAATGCAAATAATACCACTTCTCTCTCATCGTTGAAGAGAGCACAACTTGTTTTGTTAATTAAGAGAAAATAAAATAAAGCATACACAATGTTTTATAATAGAAAGTCCTGAATTAAATAAAAGTAAATAAAAGCACTTATTATTAAAAACCTAATTTAGGAAATATTTTCTTGAAACATGCGTTGAAAAGAAAGACAACTTCCTTGTTAATATTAATCATTTATTCATAACAACAAAATTACAATCTTTTAATACGAAATAATGAATTTAAAAAAAATTAAGATAACAAAAGTCCGAGTTCAGTTTTTTTTAAATGTTTTCTTTGTGACTCTGCATCGGGTAACTGTTGTGTGGACCAGCTGCTCGGGTTATAAAGGAGTCTGTCGACAGGAGGTAGAACCATGAAATCCCTAAATGCTCGTCTCCTCGCTTCGATATCGCTCTCTCCAAAGCTGACCTAAACCCCCGTCCACTTTGCCTCCTCTGCCACCAGTCCACAGCAGTGACTCCCACCCGCCCACACACACTCAGGCACACTCACACACACACTCACACACACCCACACACACACCACATCTCAGCACCCGCATCAACCCCATCAACCCCAACCCCCAAACACACACACACTCACACACACTCACACACGCACTCACCCACCCACTAACACACCCACTCACCCACACACACCCACACACCCACACACACTCAAACACACCCACACTCACACACACACTCACACACACTCACACACACACACTCGCACTTACACACTCACACTCACACACTCACACACACTCACACACCCACACACACACTCACACACTCACATCTCACCCACAGGCATCCACACCCCCACAAACGCATCCACATCTCACTCACCCACTCACATCAACGCACACACATACCCACACACACACTCACACACACACACTCACTCACTCAGACACACACTCACCCACACACATATCCACATCTCACCTACCCACACCCGCCCACACACTCACACACACCCACACACAACCCCAGACACACACCCACCCACACACACGCACAACCACACACAACCACATCTCACCCACCCGCATCCACGCGCCTCACACACATCCACATCTCACTCACCCACACACATTCACGCACACATATACCCACACACACACAACCACATCTCACCCACCGGCATCCACCCATCACCCCCACACAAACATCCACATCTCAACCACCCACACACAACCACACGCACACATACCCACACATACACACTCACACCCCCCGACACACTCACCCAGACACATATCCACATCTCACCTACACACACTCACTCACACCCACACATCCACATCTCACCCACCCACCCCCACACCCACAGTCACACTCACACCCACTCACACCCACCCACCCACTCACCCACCCACTCACACACCCACATACACATCCAGATCTCACATACTGACACCCATCCACACACACCCACTCACACACATCCACACCACACCCACCCCACCAACACCCATCCACACACTCACACACACACCCACACACATCCTCATCTTACCCACCCACCCTCACACACTCTCACCCACACCCAAATACATCCACACCTACATCCACATCTCACTTACTCACCCACATGCACCCCTCTCGCTAAGCGAGGTACCCCCTACACTCCACCACTGCTCACTCGCTGATACCTCAAGCTCTGAGAAGTAACCCTCACCTCTCACACCCCCACACACACCAACACACACCCACACACGCATCCATCCCTCACTATCGGAAGTAATCCCCTATCCCACCATCACGTCTATAAGGAGTAACCCACCCATCACTGTGTCTCAGCTCTGAGAAGTAACCCTCACCTCTCAAACACCCACACACACCAACACACACCCACACACGCATCCATCCCTCACTATCGGAAGTAATCCCCTATCCCGCCATCACGTCTATAAGAAGTAACCCTGCCACCCCTCACTCTCTCCCAGCTCTGAGAAGTAACCTTCCCCCCCTCCACCGCCACACCCACATCCACACTCACCTCGACCCACCCAACACCCACACTTACCTTCAACCCACACCCACACCCACACCCACCTACACCCAAACACATCACCATCCCTCCTGCTCCTGGTCCTGCTCCACCTCCTCCCCCCTTCTCTCTCATATCCACTCCCTCGCCCTCCCCTCCTCCCCTCCTCCCCATCCCCCTTCCTCTCCCTCCTCCTCCCCCTCCCCCTCCTGTCCCTATCCCTCCCCTCCTCCTCCCCCACCTCACCTCTTCCCCCTCACCCCTCCTCTCCTGTCCCTCCCCTTCCCGCTGCCACCTTCTCCTCCTCCTTCTCCCCCTCCTCCCGCCTCATCAAACAGTTGACTTTGGTGGACACCCATGCAATTCCTTCTACTTCCACCTCCTACCCATCATCCCCCCTCATCCCCCCTCGTCCCGCCTCGTCCCCGTCGTCCCCCTCCCCCTCCCTCCCCCCTCTACCACTCCTCCCCATCCTCCCTCCCCTCCTCCTCCCCCTCCTCCCGCCTCATCACGCAGTTGACTTTGGTGAACACCCATGCAATTTCTTCTACTTCCACATTCCATCCCTCATCGCCCCTCATCCCCCCTCATCCCCCTTCCTCTCTCTCCCCACCACCTGCCACTCCTCCCCATCCTCCCATCCCCTCCCCCTCCCATCCTCCTCGCCAAGCAGTTGACTTTGGTGGACACCCATGCAATTCCTTATCCTTCCACCTTCTACCCATCATGGCCCCTCATTCTCCCTCCCCCCCTCCTCTCTCCCTCTCCACCCCCCCTGCCCCTCCCCTCCCCATCCTCCCATCCCCTCATCCTCCCCCTCCTCCTCCTGCCCAAGCAGTTGACTTTGGTGGACACCCATGCAATTCCTTATCCTTCCACCTTCTACCCCTCATCCACCATCATCCCCACTCCCTCCCCCCCCCCCCCCCCCCTTCCTCTCCCTCCCCACTCGCCCTGCCACTCCACCCCTTCCTCCTCTTGCACACCCCCCCCTCCCCCATCCCGCCTCCTCACGCAGTTGACTTTGGTGGAGAGTCATGCAATTCCTTCTACTTCCAACTCCTCCCTCCTCATCCTCTCCCCACCCTCTCCTCCTCTTGCCCCTCTCCTCCCCCCCCCCCCCCCCGCCCCCCCCCGCCCCACTCCCGCCTCCGCATGCATTTGACTTTAGTGGCCTCCCATACAATCCCTTCCACCTCCCACCTCCCCTCACCGGTGCCCGGTCGTCCTCCCTTTGATTTGGCCATTTCAAAGATGCCCCGCGCTGTGCCTCTCTCACTGGGGCGGATATTACCAGGAAATCAGACTTTCATTACGGGGTTTTTTCTTTCTCCTTCTTTCAGGTCCATCTCACTAAATATACATCAGCACAATATTTTTGGGATGGGACAATTGTGATTTCAAATAATATCGACATACTACATGGGCATTTATAAAACCAGTTTAAGCAAAATATTTAGTTGTTTTTTGTTTAATTATAATAACTGACACTAAATAATCCCCCCCTAAAGTTTATATATAAACAAAGAATTCTTTTTAGTTATAATAACTAGACATTAAATAATCACCCCCCAAGTTCATATATAACACATAATTCTTTTTAATTATAATAACTGGCACTAAATAATCACCCACCCCCAAAGTTTATATATAGAAAAAGAATTCTTTTTAATTATAATAACTAGGCACTAAATAATCACCCCCACGTTTATATATACACACAGAAACGTTTGAAATTATAATAACTGATACTAAGTAATCCCCCCACCATAAAAAAAACAACCTAAAGTTTATATAATAGATTAATAAATGAATAGAAAATGATTCTTTCACTCAAGTACCCCTGAATAACTTCACCAGTATCTAAGTTAGATATGTAGAAACACATTTTAGACGAGTGTTTTGGATTCGAAAATTTGACGCTTTACTCAGCGTATGCAGCTTCAAGATCACCTACTGAAATTGATATTTTTCAAAAGCGATAACACTTTTTCAACTGCCAATTTCAATGGCTGAAATATTTTACTTTTTTTCTATAACAGCTAATTTTAGAATTAATCTTATATTCCACGCTGCATCATTTTTAAATGTTCAATTGTAAAAAAGAATGAATCAAGGTGATGGCTAATTATGAGTGTCTTCCATGGCAGTTGATGGTTAATTTCCTGAATTCACGATGTCGTAGAAATAAAAGCAGGTTAAACGGCCTAGGAATTGCTAAGAATTGCTCCACCATCACCACGTCTCACAAAATCCTCTTTTATTTGGTCTCCGAAGCTCTACACACATACATAGAAATGTCTCCATTCCGTCATCATCATGATGCTTAACTACACTTTTCACAATCACTTCCCTCACGATCCCCCATTTCTGAGGACGGCTACATTACCCGGCAGTCCCCATCCCCCATTGCGCCATAGTGATCACAGAGGGCGCCACTGGTCCCCTACTTCCTGAGCCTACATAAGTCTAAAGGCCACGCCGAACAGTCCCACTTGTCACCCATTACAAATCACCAACAGTGGAGACATCTCTATATTGGTTGGTTGGTTGTTGGAGTTTTACATCCTGGCAACATCTAAGGTCAGGTCAGGATGGGTACCGACTTGTGACAGTGCACACTCATTGCGATTTTATAGTGCTGCCCCACTGGGAAATCAGGTTGATGGTACCACTAACCGATATCCCAATCAGTCACATTATCCTGGCACTGAGCAAACCAGTCCTTGCCCTATCCTAATAATGCCCAGCGCCACATCCTCTTCAGGATGGACTTCAGATTGAGGCCAACTTTCCTTTCCATGTTACGTCCTTCAGAAAACCACATTTATTCGCATTGATTGATTTTACTTTTCGTTTTTGTTTTTGTAAATGAGTTGATTAAGCGGGGCAACATTTCGATGGCGGACTATTGGTCTTCCTCATTTCACTTCTTCTTAAAGCTGCATAGTCCGATGAAAATATCAAATTTTCAAAGCCAAAACAATTATCTAAATTTGATTCTACATATCTAACTTAGACACTGGTGCACTTATTAAACATTTGTCACCACATAGAAGGGAATACTGAGGCAATTGAATATAACCTATTACTGCAGAAGTCTCTGGGGGTCAGAGTTTTGACAAGCTTGCCAAAATTAATTTTGCATGGTTCCACTTCAAATATCGCAAAATTTAGCCACTTAAAATAAAAGTTACTTCAAGCTAAAGTAAGGTACATAGTAACGATCAACCTAATGTTTTTATCTCAGAAAACTTCAGAAACTCAAAACCATCGGACTATGCAACTTTGAATTGACATAAGGCATTGAGATTGCTGTAAAGTTGAGATTGCTGTTGCCGAGTAGATAGAGCACAGGCTTTTCGGACGGCAGGTTGGGAGTTCGAATTCCCGTCGAGTCAATCCAATGACTTAAAATTGACACTTGTCGTTTCCTAGCCAGGCACTCGGCATTGTCAGGATAGGGTTTATTGGTTCAGGGTCAGGATAATGTGACTGAGTGGGATATCAGGTCATGTTGGTGGCAGTGTGGTCTCCCAGTGGGGCAACACTATCAAGTCGCCATGAGAAGGCACTGCCACAAGTTGGTACCTGTCCTGATATGACCTTAGGTGTTGCGAGTACGTAAAACTCCAACAACAAACCAACTGTCCTTCAGAAGGCTACATTTTATCGCATTGATTGATTTTATTTTCGATTTGTTTTTTAAAATTATTTGATTCAGCAGGGGAATTTCAATCACAGACAATCAGACTTCCTCATTCCACTGCTCCTTAAGGGGCTGTCACATTATGACGCAATGCCCCAACGTATGCCAACATATGTGATTTTTACCAGCTACGTTGGGATACGTCGTTATGCATTACTTTCGACGTATGACTACGTTCGACAACATGTGGACTTTACAGCAGTCGATGTTTGTTGGACGTATGTTAGACAAAGGTTGTTCACTATGTTGCACTACATTGACCATCATTTAAGGCAGTGGGAATGTACAGTCCACATACTGACAATGTATGGATAACGTACGTCTAACATATGTCTAACGTACATTTAGAATTTCTCCAGCGTGTCTTGACATATGTAACATATGAAGCGTAGTTCTGGCGATCAAATAACGTATATAATGTTCACTAGCATTTTGCTAATGTACCATAAGCATAATTCGAGCGTTTTTCACCTGGAAGCCCGTTAGCCATACAGTAGTCATGAATACATTCACCATATGCTATGTACACGGTATGCATACGTCCAACTTTGCCCCCTGCGCCAACAAGTTTTACGCTTCTCGACGTAAAAAAGTGATTTTACGCGTTGGCCGCGCACTTGTGAGATGCTTTGTAAGGTGACAGGGCCTTTAAATTGGCATATTAAAGCGTTGACATTGCATTGAATCCCCCCCCCCCAGAAAAAAAACCAACAAACTCCCCCAACCCCCTCCCTTAAACCTGCTATGAACTAATAACAATGAGTGTACTGAAATGTATGCCGATGTTTGATAGCTAAGCCATTTCACTAAACTATATACCGTTCTATATTTATAATGATATATTCTTGGAGTATTAAATGAAACAATATTTGCAATATTATAGTAATTTAGCTCATTTATAAAAGGGCAAGGGAACCAAGCTGCCATATTTTCTCTCAGTTATTTATACTCTGTATATGCACCCATACAGAGAGCATAAATACGATTAATGGGGTTTCCTTTGGTGTTAAACTGAGTTAAGCATTTGCGAGTTGCGGATTCGATCCGCTAGGCGGCGCCCCACTCCCCGTATATACCCTGTGTGCATTCCGCGACCAGCACACCTAACTGAGAATCACCGCATACCAGAACTCTGGTGGCTACGACTAGCCACAGTGAGGAACTTTGATTGTACATCAGGACGCTATGTCCCCAAGTAGGTCTGAGATTTTTCAATTTATTTATACAGAGTGTGACACCATGGTGATATCTTTATTTTATTCTGATAATAAATTGTGGGCAAATAATACTCGTTGTTGCAGATATACACTGCTAGGTGCTATATGAACCTGTCTCAAAAGGTTTCCATTGTAACGATTGACACAAAACAGCACAGAAACGGTTACACTGAAAACACAAGGACATTTGCCTCAAATCAATATGTATTCTATTGGGATTATGAAACACCATGTAAAAAACAAATTAGTTTATCCTGAGCAAATGCATAAGCAGATAGTATGTTGATCATTACAATGGACAAAGTTGTGTCCCATATTGCTTAGCACCTTTTGAGACAGTCTCATATATTCATATTTGTTTTAAAAATACAATACAATACATTAAACCGATGAGTGCATGATAATTCCATAACGTAGTAGGCCCCCTATATTTTTCCTTCAACCTTATTTATGGTATTAGATAATATCATTTGTTTATATCTAGAAATGTATATTTATTTAGTTACCTGGGTACACCCTATGAACAAAGGCTTAGGGAATTGAAACTTCCTACCCTTTCCTCCAGAAGGAAAAGAAGTGACATAATTGAAGTTAACAAAATTATGAAAGGTTTTGATGAAATACATATGAACCAATTTTTCACCTTGAATAAAAGAGAAGGCAGTCGGGGCCATACTCTCAAACTAGTAAAACCCAGAGCCATTTCAAAGTTAAGGCAACACAGTTTCTCAAACAGGATCATAAATATATGGAACAGTCTCCCACAAAATGAAGAGTTCAGGCGCTAAACCATGTAAATGCCAATCCCAAAATGGAGATAAACTTTGGTATCAAACCTTCAACAAGTTAACTTTTGATATTCCTACTTGTCTGTTCATTGCTGTATAGTCATGTGATCATATGAAAAGTGGAATTAGTGAGAATTAAAATTATTTTCATGTACAAATCTGTTACTTAAACTACAATTTTAGATCGTGTTTACGTGGTTTTGCGCCTGAACTCTTCAAATGTTATTGATGCCGAGTCAATATATTCATTCAAGAACAGATTAGAAAAGGCATGGGCTGATGATCCAGGGAAATTTGACCCCTTATTCACCACATGCTACTAATTATTCGTTGTGTTGCATATTTACTTGCACTCAAGCAAAAAAGCAAAAATGAGAGACAAATAAGTGTTCACACTTCCTGTCTACCATTCGCTATTTCGCTATTTCGCTATTAAAGTTGTCTTCCAATGCAACTTTCAGCCAACCAATCAGATACGGACTGGACGCAATGGCCGAATCGGTAGAGCACAGCCTTCCCGGACGGAAGATTGGGAGTTTGAATCCCCGTCCAGTCAACCCAGTGACTTACAAAATTGATATGTATCACTACCTTGCCTGACGCTCAGCATTACTAGGATCGGGCGAGGATTGGGTAGCTCAGTATCAGGATAATGTGAATGAGTGGGAAATTGGGTCATGGTGCCAGCAGCCTGGTCTCCCTGTGGGGCAGCACTATACAGTCAGCATGAGTGCGTACTGTCACAAGTCGGTACCCATCCAGATATGACCATAGATGTTGCCAGGATGTAAAACTCCAACAACTGATCAGATATGTGAAAGATGGCCTGTAGAATCTCCTAAGTCTACGGCCTAATGTTCTTAGACCACACACACTGAAGCACATACTAAGTGCCTTTTAACGTGAAATTCAAGCTTAAGACCACTTACGTGTAATCTTAGCAATTCCCAGGCCTCACATGACCTGCTTTTATTTGTACGACGTCGTGAATTCAGGAAACTAACCATCTACTGTCGTGGAACACACTCGTAGCTAGCCATCCCCTTGATTAATTCTCTTTTACAATTAAGCAGTTAAATATGATGCAGGGCAGAACATAAGATGAATTTTAAAATTAGCTATTAAATGATGAAGTGAAATATTTCAGCCATAGAAGTTGGCAGTTGAGAAAGTATTATCTCGCTGAAAAATATCAATTTCAGTACCTGATCTTTAAGCTGCATCCTCCATCAAATTTTCAAATCTAAAACACTCGTCTAAATTTGTTTTCTACATATCTATTCTAACTTAGCTACAGATGATGTTATTCAGCATTTTGTTGCTCCATAAAAGCAAAGACCCTATAATACTAAGACGGCTCACTCAGCCTGTATTGTGTAATCAAAATGATCAAACCCACCACTTGGTGCGCTGGCTGTTCTCTTGGTTAAACAGGTGCTATATTATATGTATAAATGTATATATGAACGTGAAAGAAGTGTAATGATGGCGATGATGATGATGATGCTGATGATGATGTGTATTTGTTCATAGCAATTTCATATTGATGTATATTCATACTTCCCTATCTCATGTATAATATAATTGTATGTGTTTACGTGTGAAACACCAACCGGAGCCGGGCTGATCAAACCTACCACAAGGTGGCACTGCAAAATTTACATTACCATGGGAGACATAGGGAGTGAGCTGTCTTCGTATAATAGGGTGTTTGATAAAAGGGAGTACTAAATCAATTTAATTTGAAAAATTTATATATTAATGTGGAATGGAGCCCATGGCGTCAGCGTTTTGATGTGCACAACAAAATCAATGTGTAATGTTTGCACTTCAAATATCCCCAAAGATAGCCATTTGCAATTACAAATTACTTGAAACTAAAGTAGGGTAGATTCTAATAATCAACTAAATCACAGGTGGCACCAAAGTGGCAGAAGCAGGAACTAACTCCTATGACAGTAGGATAGTAGGTAATACCTAATATATAGAGGAGAACTGATAGGTGGTAGTGTCCTTGTTTATATTCCCATAATAAATTATAGAGCACATATATGTATATGTGGTAGTCTGTACATGAGCCCCACTACCACATGGTGGTGGCGGAGCCTACGCCGCACACCTATGCAGTTACACTGAACTGCGCTAGGTGGTGGCAGACTAGCCACCTGGCAGACCCCCGACGGGGCTGCCCTCTATTGCGTGTGGCTAGCTCACCCACCCACCCACCTATAGAGGCAAAGTGGGACCTGGCGCGTTAGGGGGGGGGGGGTCAGTTGACTGTTGACACTGAGGAGAGCAAAGAGGTTTTGTAATAAACCAAGTTGAAGCGTACTGATACTGAATCTTGGCGTTCTTCCGTGAGTGTGTGGCAGTGTGGGGACGACCGTTGGCCATTAAATACTTTTTTTTTTTTTACCAGAAATTCAAAACCATCGGACTATGTAACCCTAAACAATGTTTTAAAAAAAGAGAAAATGGTGGAAATATCAACATACCTGTAACACTTACGACTGGAAGACCAGTGCTAAGGCGCTGACAAAAGATTTACACGAATAACATTCATTTACCAACAAATAAATACGTTATTGCCCGATATGCAGTTTGCGGCTAGAAAATCTCAGTATGGGGCATTGGCCGAGGCAGCACTGATGTTAATGCACACTCCAGGTACCGGAGGTTCTTAAACCCCATATTGCGATGACAAGGGATTGCTAACTTACTTTAAAACATTAGCAATATTAATCAGTAGAGGCTGTTGTTTCAATGTTTTTTATCACCATATAAGAAGGACTGCAGCAAACTAGAAAATGCCCAGAGAAGGGCCATCACAATGGTTCCTAAGCTCAAGGATCTATTCTATGAAGACACACTTAAGGGCTTGAATCGACTAAGTCTCTTCTATGGACACACTCCAGGTGACATCATGGAAATATATCAGCATATATCTGAATTATATACCATAAAGTCTCAATACGTTAAACTGGAAATATCACCAATGGAGACCAGAGGACATGAACTTAGGATTCAAAATCCCAGGACCAATTGGTGAGTGAAGTAAACCCTTCTCCTTGAAACACAGGAGATAGACTTCCACCCGAAATAGTCGAAGTTCCATCACTAAATGCATTGAAAAACAGACTTGATCAATTTTGGAGTCAGTATGGGTATAGTCAGTCTTTGCTGCATAACCACTATAATTATTACACTTCATATATGGACAGGCTGAATCTGTTATGCCTAAATATAAAAACAGAATAGGATAAGTATAAGCATAAGTATAAGTATAAGTATAAGTATCCGATAACTTACCAACCAACTAGCTACATAACCCGAGGTGAGAACAGCGAACGAGTATGCAATATAACAAGGATACCATGTACACAGAATTCACCACACTGAGAATTTATATTTGATCATTTTTAATTAATCAAATAAGTTAGGGCTTCTATGAAGCCTATTAGTATATATATCGAATGGCCGACATGGACCAACTTTAACGATCATGACATGCATTAACCAGGTGGGGGTCGAACAACATTGTTGACTAACCACATAACAGAGAAGAGTATAGATCAAGCAGCCAGCAGGAACCATTCTTAACTAGTATTACATTGTGTTATTGAGATGAAGGTCAACATACATAGTCCAACAATCAGAGAAACAGCAGGCTGCTTAGTATCTAGTTAATTGTCATTATTATTGATCGGCTGACAAAGACTGATGCTAAGAGAAAGTTTATCAGTAAGGTATAAAGGTTAGATATTATATTAACGATAATCCAGTAACAGATGCATGTATGCAAGAGGAGAACATATTTAACAATACATGAGCAGCTCCCATGAAGAGGAATACTAGTCAAACTACAGGTGTAGGACACCAATTAGTTTATCGTTAGTGGGAAGTATAGGACAGCAGCACTCAACCCCTGGTAGGGAGGGTGTGTGGGTGAGTGAAATCACCGTGCCAATGAGCATGTCGAATGTGTGTCACTTGTCTCATGTATCAGGATGCCCATGATGCTGCCAGTTGCCTCATGCGGCAAATTACCCATGTTAGCGAGGCCAACATGCATTATGTGGTAATCAAATGTGAAAGCGAATGCAAATACGAATGCGAATACATATGTGGTATGCGATGACTTTTCACTGTTTGTATTGGAAATGGCACATCCATGCCAATCACTACGCATAGTGATCCAGTTTTACTTCTACGCAGATCACAATCACAGTCAGACATATGGAATCAAAGCTATTGTATTTACATGTTTTCCATTTTATGTTACATTTTCATTTGCATACTGCATACCACATATTTGGAATCGTAGCTTTAGCCAACTCACATTGTGATCTATGCTCTTTATATTATATTATAAGCGAAATTCTGCCAAGAGTAAATAGAAGAATATAACAAAGTGATGCCATCTTTATCACATCATACAGATATCCAGACGCTACGCGAGATGGACCTATAGAAGTGTGTGCTCAATGTCATTTAAACCGGTTATCATATACAGTAAAACCTCTCTAACCAACCACCTCCACTGCTCGACTACTCCCCTATATTGCTCGCTTTATTTGGGTCCCAAGATCGCCCATACAATACCATTGTAACAAAATGAAAAACTCCCATAGCCGAGCACCTCCCTAACTGGACCATTTAAAGTCAATCCCATGGTCGGTCGGTTTAGAGTAGTTTTACTATATTTGTTTGGTATCAGAATAAAGTCTAAGGAGTTGACGGTTTAAAAATATAAATTTAGGTACACTGTTTCTTTTGGTGAAACACACCTGAAACCGACAGGCAGGTTCCTGCCCATTAGGGAGACTTCTGAGGATACACTTCCCACTATTCTACCTGCCAAAGCTCCTTAGATACATCTTATATCCTTGACCATAAGAAGGACTTCACGTAATGCGTTTACAGTTGAGATTTGAGACACCAAGCATCAGCAGGTAAATGCTACCTGTTAATGCTGCCGTACATGATACGAGAATTCTATTTGGGTCTCATCCATCAGCAAATTTCTTTTTACTAAATGTAGTTTATTCATTGAATAATATCTCTCGTGAGCGTCGAGCTCTAATCTCCCAGCCGTACAGTACAATGTATAAATGAAACTATCAGTTGCAATAGGAACTATCAGTTGCAATAGGAAATATCAGTTGCAATAGGAGCTATTAGTTGCAATAGGAACGATCAGTTGCAATATGAACTATCAGTTGCAATAGGAACTATCAGTTGCAATAGGAAATATCAGTTGCAAAAGGAACTTTCAGTTGCAATAGGAACTGCATGCAAATCTTGTTTTATAATAAAATAATTATATATATTATAAATGAAGTATCATCTGGTAATAGTAACTGCATACAATTCCAGTTCGATAAAAGTATTATGCATTCGGTGAAGATGCAGTATATGGTATTGCATGATTCTAGAATTTTCTTAAAAGATTTGTTCTCTTCCCATTTTTTCTAAAAAGAATATATAAACAAATTTTCAAATATGTAAATATAAATATAATATGTATGTAAATCATTGGATTGACATACAAGTAATAGGCTGGTTTCTAGGAAATAGGTACACTGATTGCCCATATACATAAGTTATTAAATAGTGGGGTTAAATGAGCGGGTGGCGCTCATTTGCAGTCATTACTGGGGGTGCAGAGAACAGGTAAGCAGCCCCTCCCACCTGACACTCACACCAATAAGCCACCCCACTGGCCAACCCCACAAACCCCCTCGACCAATCAACTTAAACCTCAAAACCCCAACCCCAGACTCGCACATGACCCACCATAGCAGCAACATGTCTTCTTAACTTAACTCAATCTTTAAAAATAAACCTGAGCAAAAAACAAACTAAATGGAAAAAAAAGCAAAAAAAAGAATTGACCTGATCAAAAAATTGAAACTCATATTATTGAAATGTCTGCATTGATGAAGATTTGATGATTGATGATTGTTTGATAATTGTTCGATCATTTTATTTGTTGATTGATTAATGATTGATTGATGACTGATGATAAACATGCTTTGTTTATGATGATTGAAATGTCCTGTGATTGTGATTAAAATGTATTTATTTTTCATGTGACTATTATTAATTACCATAACTTCACTTGAATGTCAGGCCTAGTTACCAGTCACTGACAGCTGCATTGAGTAGAGCTGCACTAGTCAGCCGGTTACCCTGCCTGTCATGAAAATAATGTTGTGTTATTCTCACCTCCTGCTTCCTACTTCTCTGTTCCCCGGGTAGCAATGACGGAAAAGGTATTGTAGTGGTCTGCACTGACCTCTCAGGCAAGTAACCACATAGACAGGTAGGCGTGGGTAGTGTGGTGATATTAGGGAGCCTAGGTAGTGTAATGGTTAGCACACTGGCCTGGAATGCAAAGAGAAGTGGGTTCAGGTCCCACTCTAGGCGCAATATTTCCCATTTTCATCACCCCACGACAGTATGATTGTGACAGAGGAGAGAGTTATGTAAATCAGAACAGTGGATGTTAGTGTTTGGTTATATCAGACTAGAAAATGTTAGTTTGTTGTTGTTGTTGTTTTACATCCTAGCAACATGTAAGGTCATATCAGGATGAGTACCGACTTGGGACAGTGCACACTCATGGTGACTTTACAGTGCTGCCCCACTGGGAGACCAGTTCACCAGCACCATGATCTGATATCCCACTCAGTCACATTATCCTGACATTGAGCCAACCAGTCCTTGCTCTATCCTAATAATGCCAAGTGCCTGGCTAGGAAGCGACAAGTATCAATTTTTAAGTCATTGGCTTGACTGGACCAGGGCTCAAACCGACAAACCAATGGGTTCGGATACCCCAATCCCCCAAAATACCAGATGGATGCTCAACTCATTCAGCCACCCCGTCTGGTCAGAAAATGTTAGGTACTGGGCGATCTGAATAATACAAAACGTGGGCAACGTGTCATATATATGAACCTTCATTAAATCTCAGAGTGGCATCCGAAAGGGTTCGACCCCTGCCCAGTAGGAGCTGCATGACGTCGTTGGTGATGGTTCCAGGTCGCTCAACCTTATCTGGGGTGGTTACGGTGGCGAAAATAAGGCTGGAAATATCACCACGCATTGGTTCGGGTGATGGTGTAGTGGTTCAGGCCATGAACCTTCGGGTTTGATCCATCCAGCGAGGAGGACTAGCCCAGGACTGACCGACTGAGTTGAGCGTCCGTCTCCTGTTTTGCTAGATCGTTGGATTCGAAGCTTCATGACAGATTATCGTGTCTCTCCTTCTTTGTGAAAGGTTTGTGACCTGGAAGGTTACAGGCTGCAGAACTGCAGCATTATATAAATGGCATTGGTAAATCGGTCTGTTTTTGGCTGAAGCATAGACTTCTGGGGGGAGTTTGTAGAAGTAGGGTGTACCTGACTACGATAACAACAAATCATTGAAGCGCACTGGGTCCGATTTTAGCAGAGCAGTCATGTCCAGTCACCGATGGATTAGTAGGAAGGGGCAGGGAAGGTGGGATCTGCAAGGAAAAGGGCCACACCCAAGCAAACAAGTTCCTTGATCAGGGGGAGGAGTAAGCCCAGGAGAAAACAAAAGAAAGGGTAGTATTGCGGTAAGAGAAGTGACCAGAGTTGAGTCAAAAGGGCCATGCCTCCTTGCCCGGTGGTGACTAATCAACAAGCGGGAGACACGGATGGAGTAATAACTCTTTTCAGACATGATCAAGGAGGAGACCAGCAGCGGAGAGCCGATAGAACATGTATGGATGAGGTGCAGTCCGGACAGCAAGTGCATATCATGTAGTGTACGGCGGCCTTTTATACGGTGCCATTCATGACAACAACAGGTGTGGAGATTGCTTTGTTTGATACAGGTCATTCAGTTATCTACCTATGAGGTAGATACCGCGAGCAACTACATTCAATCAAAAAAAGGTAGTTTTATTTAATGACGCCTCCAGAGGACATTGATTTTTATCATCAGCTATTGGACGTCAAACATATGGTCATTCTGACATATTTCTTTGGAGGAAACCTGCTGCCACCACATAGGCTACTCTTTCCAATAAGCAGCAAGGGGTCTTTTACATGCACTTTCCCACAGAGAGGAAAGAACATACCACAGCCTATGATGACCCAGTTGTGGACCACTGGTTGGAATGGAAAATAGTCCAAACTGCAAATGGATCCACTGAGCAGGATCGATTCGATGACTGACAGCTTCAGAGGTGCACACTCTACCGCATGAGCTACGTCCCGCTCCCTAAGCATAATCCAGTCCCTTCAGAACTCATTGCACATTTCTTTTGTTGTCATTACCGGCCTGGTGGCCGAATCGGTAGCGCACAGGCATCGCGTGCGGAAGGTCGGGAGTTCGAATCCCAACCGAATCAAAGCAATGACTTATAAAATGTATACTTGTCACTACCTAGACCGGCACTCGTCATTAATATGTTAGAACAAGGACTGATTAGCAAAATATCTTTTTTTTGTTTGTTTGTTGTTTTACGTCCTACAACATCTAAGGTCATATCAGGATGGATACCGACTTGGGACGGTGCGCACTCATGGCGACTTTATAATGCTGCCCCACTGGGAAACTAGGCCGCTGGCACCATGACCCAATATCCCACTCAGTCACATTATCCTGACACTGAGCCAACCAGTCCTTGCCCTATCCTAATAATGCCGAGTGCCAGGCAAGGAAGCAACAAGTATCAATTTTAAGTCATTGGTTTGACTCGACCAGGGTTCGAACCTACGACCCCACGATCTACCAGCACGGGAGACGGACGCTCAAACTCATTCAGCCATCCCGTCTGGTCAGGCAAAATATCAGTATATGGTGACTGTGTGGGATATCGGGTCATGGTGCCAGCAGCCTGATTTCCCAGTGGGGCAGCATTATAAAGTCACCATGAGTGCGCACTGTTGCAAGTCGGTACCCTGTCCTGATACGATGTTTGATGTTGCTAGGACGTAAACAACAAACACACATTATTGTCACATGACATATGTATGACTAACCGCATAGGTTCTGGATATGCGCACGCATGCATGGTATATAATTGAAAACAGAACGAGACAGTAGTATAAAGTGGCAATTTTAATTCTTTCTATCTTAGCTTGTTACATTACTCTTTCATGATGAGATGACCTTAGATATTTCAAGGATTACAGGCACTTAACCCTATCGATACATCATATTAGTTGGGTGGGTGGGACGGCAAATCTGGGCGGCAGAAGTACGTCCTCTCGGTTTGAAAAGTCTGGTCGAAGTGAATATCTCCAGTGCCACGTCATCGGCTTTGACTGGAAATCACTATAGGTGGCGCGTCAATCGGCGGCCATTTTAGTTCTAAAAGTGAATATAGATGTCGCCACCAGTCTGATTTTAATCTAACTGCGTAGTTCAAGAAGTATCATGTAGATGGCGTGTCGATCAGCGGCCAAAGTTTTTAGTTCTAAGAATAGAATATAGTCGGCGCCATGGTGCCCTAATCTACTGAGATTCACAGTCTCGTTCATTCAATTACCCATGTTGCGCACATCATGGACAATGTCCGATTAAATTACCTTTGTGTGTGTTGATGAGTAAGCCCATTGGAAACTTATCCTCTGAACATGACTCGATTTTGCGGTCTGTTGTGGCCCGACCATTCAGGCTGTGTAGTGTGCTGAACAGTCAAAGGAGTGTTCTTATATACTGGGATCCTATTTCTCAGCAAAATCGGTGATCTCAGCAAAAACTGAGTTTCCAAATCAGCAGCAGGGAAAATAAATCCTGTTCATGAAAATCAATAACACTTTTAGTTATTTGTTAGTCTTGAAGTCTTAAAACAGTTAGAATTTCAAGACCAAAATATTTCCAAGTGGGGGCCAGATTGCACCATTTTATTTATAACTTTAAACAATATCTGTGGGGGATGGGTGGAAAGGGGGATGGCATGGCCTTGGTCCGCAGTAGTTACTCAGGGATTTAAAAAAAAAATTGTCACTGGGAGCCCTGAAATAGCAATAGAGCAAAATTGGTTGGTTGTTTGGAGTTTTATGAACTGGCAACATCTAAGGTCTTTCAGGGGGCGCGCAGCAAAGTGATTGAATTAAGTTCACTAGAATAGATTGATCTGCTGCGCAGACACCCTAGCGCCCATCCCCCTCTAGTGGCGCCATCTGCAGTCCTTTCAGGTATACCAATATATGGCTGTAGCTAGGGGGGAGTTTGGGGGAAAGGGGACAATCCTCCCCATACAACCCACTACAAAAAGCCACCTAGAAATTGTTGAAAAATGCATTTCAGAGCCTCTAGATTTCAAAATGTCCTGGGAGGGGAGGTGGGTGGAATACCCACAGCCCCCTCCCACCCTTAATGCATTGTCCTTTCAATACCCATCCTTTCCAAGAATGTATCTGGTAGCCCAGTCCTAATTAGGGTTACCATATATTATATATATATTATATTTGTGTGCTCACGGGAGCTTATACGTTATGGGCAGAATACAAAACTTGTCACAAAAAAACAAAAAACAAAAAGTGCATATGTGCTTATGTGCATATATGTATATATGAGTATATGTATGCATGAGTATATGTGTATATATATAATATAATACTAATTTCTGGGCATTAAGTGAGTAGGACAGTGAGCAGGCGAGCGGTGGCGCCACCGTCGGAGTTGAAGCCTGATCAGTAGATGAGTAGTCCGGGGCTCAACCACTCCATTGTAAAGTTACTGGTGGGTGAGTGTTAGGATAGTATAGAATTCCCACTTATTATACTCGTATAATTCTTATAAGGCATATATATATACGCGATTCTCGTGGTTTAATGCCCTGGGCGTTTAAATCACTGAAGTGGAGGGGTGGGGTGGGCTTCATATACATATGAAGAGTTCAGATGCAAAACCACGAAAACACCAATCCAAAAATATAGTTTAAATACCACGTTTTTACTTGATAATAATGGTTATTCTAAATAATTCCACCTTACTTATGATCACACAATTATGGAGCAACAAACAATAAAAGTAGGAATTAAAAAAGTAAAATTTGTAATGGTTTGATTCCAATGCTTAGCTCAATTGTTGGATTGTCACTTATGGGATTTTGCGCTTGAACTCTTTATATGTATATGTATGTATATATCATCATCATCATGCTGTCAGTCGCGATGCGACAAAGACTGCTTTCATTACTTGACTGCTGCTCTCCATTTAGTTCTCTGCTGTGAGAGTTGTGTCCATGATTCGGTCTTAATGTCTCTCAGCTTCAGGTTTCTCTTGATGGTATCTTTGAACCGGAAACGAAGGCACCCTCTCTTTCTGTAACCAGAAGACAGTTGAAAATAGAGGATCTGCTTTGGTAGCCTGTGTGATGACATCCTCATGAGGTGTCCAGTCCACCAGACATTCTTTTTGATCAGAAGATCTTCCATATGACCATGATTACAGCACTATCTATGCTGTTTTATTTAGGGTCAGCACTGTATTATTACACACATCCAGCATGACCATTCTGCGTGACGTTCCCATGTATTGTTTATGATGTCGTTGTTATATTTAAGTATTAGATAAACACTGTTTATATGATTGCGTTTTACGTCCAGTCATGTTCGTGGTAGCATACATGTTCATGAATGGCGGCATTATGCTCGATTGCCACACATTAATGTCAGGGCACACAGTCTTAGTGTGGGACGAGCAACTCAATCAGGGAAGGGGGACATGGCATTGTACGCTATATATACATATGAAGAGTTTAGGCGCAAAACCTCCGTAAGCTCCTATCCAATAATTGAGCTAAACATTGGAATCAAACCTTCAACAATTTTACTTTTTTTAATTCCTACTTTTTGTGTTCATTGCTCCATAATCGTGTGGTCATAAGAAAATTGGAATTAGTGAGAATTAAAATTATTTTCAGGTACAGATCTGTTATTTAAACTACATTTTTCGATTGGTGTTTTTGTGGTTTTGCATCTGAACTCTTCATATGAATATGGATGTAAATAGAAGTAAACATGTCAGATCCCGCTACAGAAACCCAATGTAATTGGGTTAATATGGCTGCGGACAGATATAACATCGGGCGGATCGGGAACTTCTCTCCATATTGGAATTAAGGTTGGCTGGTTGTAGGAGTTTTACGTCCAGAGCAATATCTAAGATCATATCAGGATGAGTACCGACTTATGGCAGTGTGCACTCATGCCAACTTTATAGTGGTGCCCCACTGGGAAATCAGACCGCCAGCGCCATGAACTGATATCCCACTCAATGACATTATCCTGACACTGAGCTAACAAGTCCTTGCCCTGACCTATTAATGCTGTGCATCAGACTATTAAGCGAAAAGTATCAATTTTATAAGTCGTTGTTTTGACTCGACCAGTAATTGAACTCCCGACCTTCCGTATGGGAAGCCTACACTATACCGATTCAGCTACCATGTCTGTTGCGAATGGAGAAGCAACCAAACTTCTGATCTCCCGTATGCGAGGCCCGCGCTGTACCGACTCGGCCACCGCGCCCGGTGAAAACACAGGGTAACTCGGCTGCTTGAATGGTGTTCTGGCTGCTTTAATGGCGCTTGATGTGCCTTCCCTTATTCATTAGGTCCGATTCGGGCGCAGTTTGACCAATGCTTCTCCATCCGCAACGGACGCGGTGGCCGAATCGGTAGAGTGCAGGCTTCCCCTGCGGAAGTTCCGGAGTTCAATTACCGGTTGATGAATCAAACCAATGACTTACACAATTGATACTTGTCGCTTTCTAGCTTGGCGCTCAGCATATTAATAGGATAGGGCAACAACTGGTCAGCTCAGTGTGAGGATAAAGTGACTGAGTGGGATATTAGGTCATGGTGCCAGTGGCCTGGTTTCCCAGTTGGGCAGCACTGTAATAAAGTCGCAATGAGTGTGTACTCTCAAAAGTCGGTACCCTTCCTGATTTGACCTTATATGTTGCCAGGACATAACACTTGAACAACCAACTAACCAATAGAATACTGCCCGCGTAAACTGCGGCAACGCTACCAGAGAAAAAGAAGCCAGTCAGTCAGTCATTCCCTAGCCTTCGCCATTAGTGGAAGGACAACAGAAGTGACGCCCAGAGTGTCTAGAGAAGAGTTCAGGCGCAAGAACCGATAAATGCATGTTATACCCCAGTCACACTACTGCTTGTGACCACTTTGTGACCACACACAAAAGCCTGGCCGCAAAGTGTTCCTTAATAGTCGCCGAACTCCTTGCACAACAAAAGGTAAACCCAAAACAAAACACACCAATCTAGAAGAGAGTTAAGGGGAGGGTGGTGACAACAAAAATGAAAAGCTTGTTTTATTTAACGATGCCTCTAGAGCACATTGATTTGCATATCGGCTATTGGACGTCAACAATATGGTCATTCTGATATATTTCTTTGGAGGAAACCCACTGCCACTACATAGGCTACTCTTTCCGATAAGCAGCTAGGGATCTTTTAGTTGGTATGTGCTGTCCTGTCTGTGGCAACTTCCCACAGACAGGACAGCGCATACCACAGCCTTTGATGAACCAGTTGTGGACCACTGGTTGGAACGGAAAATAGCCCAAAGTGCAAATGGGTCCACTGAGCAGGATCGATCGGATGACCCACACCTTCACAGGTGGACACTCTGCTGCCTGAGCTACGTCTCGCTCCCAGGGCGGTAAGCTGACAAAAAAAAAGATCTTCATTATATATGTATAGCGTGGTATAGGATATGGGTTATTTAGTATATATATTATATATCTATCATGCATAATTTAAAAATTCTGTCTAAGGTCAGTGACTTATATGGGGGTCGGGTTATTTTGGGAGTGACTTGTCAAAAGGTGAGTGACAGCTTCGATTTTACATATTTACATATTTACATATGTAATGGGGTTTTAAAGCTGCATTGTAAAATGAAAGCATCACATTTTAGAAACCAATACAATTATCTAAATTTGATTCTACATATCTAACTTAACTTAGACACTGATGCACTTATTAAGCAGTTGGTGCCACAAAAAATTAAATACTGCACCGAGTTAATAGAACCTGTTACTGCTGAACCCTATCGTGTCAGAGTTTTGGCATGCTTGCCAAAACTAATTGAAAATATTTGCACTTCAAATAGTTCAACATTTATCATTTAAAATAAAAGTTATTTCAAACTAAAGTAATGTACATTATAACAAGCAATTTGATATATGATGAGTTAAGGCGCAAAACCACGTAAAACCCAAAAATATAGTTCAAATAACATATTTTTACTTTAAAATAATTTAATTCTCACTAATTCCACTTTTCATATGTTCACAAGCTTATGAAGCAATGAACAAAAAAGAAGGAATATAAAAAAAGAATTGTGTAAGTTTGATTCCAATGTTTATCTCCATTTTTGGATTGCCGTGTACTTGGTTTTGTTCTTGAACTCTTCGTGTTGATCTCAGAAAAATGGCCCAAACTGAAACCATCGGACTATGCAACTTTTTAATAAGTGCACCCGTATCTAAATTAGATAAATAAAGGCAAATTTAGATAAACCTTTTGAAATTTATCTAAAAATATAAAAAATACTTCGAATGTCAGCCATTTAATGTAAACTTTACTTCAAACTTAATGTATAGTAGATTTTGTTGTTGTTTAATATTTATTTTTTTATTGACGAGGTATTTACTCAGCCCATAATGTATAAGCTCCCATCAGGGTGCTTGTTTTCAACACTGGACAGCTGTGGTGCTGTCTTGATCTGTTCCTTTGCCCAGGAGTGTTTACCTGTGTCTGCTCAGGTCAGCCTTCTGCAATGTTGGTTGTTAGTAGTAGCCTATGTTAGTTTTTTTGTAATTTTCCAGTTTTGTTGGTCTAGTCTGAGTATGATACCTTAGCCTACTATGTACATCTACATTATAACAATGGCCCTACTGTATTTATCTCAAAAAGTGTCAGAAACTTAAAACCATCGGACTATTCATCTTCAAGCATATGTATGTAAGAGAATACTGTGTCAATTTAATAGAACCTGTTAGTCTTTTACTGTCGAAGCCTACGGTGGCAGAGTTTTGGCATGTTTGCCAACATTAATTTGGCCTAGTTGCTTTTGTTTGTTTGTTTAACGACCCCCCCCCCCCCCCCCCCCACACCCAGCCACCCTGCACACAAAGTAGACATGGGCCATTGGGGTCATATTGGCCTAGTTGCACTTCAAATATCCTACCTTCCACTCCTGGCCTTCGTTTAACCCAGGAGGACGCATGTGTAAAAGCCGCATTCATGGTGGAACCGGAAGTGGCGTTCCCAGACGCCGGCTCACGGGGTTCCCTGACCGGCTCGCATCTGAAAGATTCACGAACGGAGTCCGGCCGCCTGCTTTAAAGTCGTGTTGGCCATGCAGTGACTGAATCGGCAGAGCGCAGGTTTCCCGTGTGGAAGGTCAGGATTTTAATTCCCAGTCGAATATCAAACCAATGTCTTACACAAATTATACTTGTCGTTTCCTAGCCTGGCGCTTGGCATTATTAGGATTGGACAAGGACTGGTTAGCTCATTAGCCGGATAATGTGACTGAGTGGGATATCTGATCATGGCCTGATCTCCCAGTGGGGCAGCACTATGAAGTCACAATGAGTGTGCACTGTCACAAGTTGGTACGCGTCCTGATATGACCTTAGATATTGCCAGAATGCAAAACTACCCGGGAGGACTCCTGTGTGAACAGTGAAACCGCCGTCATGGCGGAACCGTAAGTCGCGTTTCCAGATGCAGGATCACGGCGTTCCCTGAGCATCTCGCATCTCAAAGATTCATGAACAGCGTCCGGGCTCCGGCTTTAACGTTCTGTTTTCGGCGCGCGATACAATAACGATGCGCATTATGAAATGGTAAAGGGGTGAACACGGCGCTTTGAGTGTGTGTGTGTGGGCGGGGGGTGGAGGGGGGGGGGAGGTGCACGGCGCGTGGCATTAACCAATCACCGACCGACATGCTCCAATTGAGGCGGAGATTATAATAAGCCGAATCGGTAGAGCGCAGGCCTTGCGTGTGGGAGATTCGGAGTTCGATTCCCAGTCGAATCAAACCTAATGACTTACCAAATTGATAGTCCTCGCTTCCTAGCCTGGTGCTCGGCATTAATAGGATAGGGCATGGACTGGTTAGGTCAGTGTCGGGATAATGGGACTGAGTGGGATATTTTGTCATGGTGCTAGTGGCTTGATTTCCCAGTGGGGCAGCACTATAAAATTGCTATGAGTGCACACTGTCACCAGTCTGGACCCGTTCTGATATGACCTTAGATGTTGCCAGGATGTAAAGCTCCAACAACCAACCAATTGTTCCGTGACTTCACAAAGGACTTCAACATTTACTTTAAACGAGACTAGAGTTTGAACTACTTTTCAAGACTGTACGTCTAGTTGTTTGTTTGGATGTTCACGTTTGTTTGGATGTTCACGTCCTCACAACATATGTGGTCATATCAGGATGGGTACGGATTTGTGACAATACGCACTCATGGCGACTTCACAGTGCTATTGCTAGTAGAATTCCAGGCCACCGACTTCATGACCTCATTTCCCACTCAGTCATAGTATCCTGACACTGAGCTAACCAGTCCTTGCCCTATCCGAGCAATACTAAGCGCCAGGCTACGTAGCAGCAAGTTTCAACCTTGTAAGTCATTGGCTTGACAAAATAATCTTATTTCATGAATAAATATTATTTACAGCAACAGTTAAAAGCAACAGTTGCCCAACAGAATTATAACCGTATTCAGCAATATTCCTTTATTTATTTATTAATTCATTTATTTATTTATTCATTCATTCATTTATTCATTCATTTATTTATTTATTCATCCATTTATTTATTCCTTTATGTATTCATTCATTCATTTATTTATTTATTTATTCATTCATTCATTTATTTATTTATTCATTTATTTATTTATTTATTTATTCATTAATTCATTCATTCATTTAATTATTTATTTATTCATTCATTTATTTATTCATTTATTTATGTATTTATGTATTCATTCATTTATTTATTTATTTATACATGTATTTATTTATTTATTCATTCATTTATTTATTTATTCATTTATTTATTCATTTATTTATTTATGTGTTCAACGGATGGTAGTACAATACGACCCTACCTTAGTCGAACGGTGAAAGGGGAAAGAGAGCATCTGTTGATGTCGCACTGTGTGTCCTTTGGGCCCGATACGATGTAACTCAAGCGCCGGTGTGTTCAGTTATTTTGGAGGAACTGATTGGAGATTTGGCTTAATTTCTACAATAGGAACTAGCTCAGCTGGTGGGTGTAGTCATTATGAATGCATAGCGTCTGATTGTTGCGGGGGCGATGGCAGTGGCAGTGGCGGGGGCGGGGGAGGGGGCGGGGCCGGGGGCGTTTGCGGGGACGTCGGCGGGGGCAGGGGCGGGGCGGGGGCGGGGGCGGGCGTTGCGGGGGGCGGGAATGGTGTTGCATTGTTGCTGTGGTCGTGATGGTAGTAGTTATAGGTAGGGAGTTTAGTGTCAGAAAATGGTGCTTTTATATCGATATAGTTTATCTTTCATATTTGCTTTTTTGTGACATTCTAGGTATGTCTGTACATGTGATGTATAACGACTTATGCGAATATAAAAATACAAAGGGAATTGTGTCCATTATGTATTATTATATTATAGTTATTACCACTGTTATTCTCCGTAAGACTCCACACTTGACTGGTGGCGCCATCTGCGGCCCACCTCCCCTCCAACGGGTTTCGACAAGTGGCAGTCACACCACAGTGATATATATGTATTGGAAAATATTGCGCCAAGAACCGGAATCAAACCCACATCTCTTACATTCCGGCAAAGACCCTATAATACTAAGACGGCTCACTCAGCCTGTACTGTTTAATAAAAATGATCAAACCCACCAGTGGGTGTGCTAGCTGTTCTCTTGGTTAAACAGTTGCTATATTATATGTATATATGAATGTGAAAGATGCGTGATGATGGTGATGAATGTGATGATGCTGATGATGATGTGTATTTGTTCATAACAATTTCATATTGATGTGTATTCATACTTACCTATCTCATGTATAATATAATTGTATGTGTTGACATGTGAAACACCAACCAGCAGCCGGGCTGATCAAACCCACCACAAGGTGGCACTGCAAAATTTACATTACCATGGGAGACATAGGGGAGTATAAAGATGCATAATGGAATCGTTCATGTTGGTTCATCAACATGGGTAATTTGCGCATGAACAGGGGGCCTGCTCCTGCCATGGCACCACCTGGATTCGAATCCGAATCCCCTGATGCCCCCTTCCGGACCCCATCGGAACCACATCTTGCCACGCAAGATCTGTTACATCACATCTGGTCGACGATAGGCTGCCAGGTCCTGGACTACACCACATCGCCTCCAGACACAGGACCGACAACTACCACCTTACTCGGCCGCCCACCCATCCCTACAAGAAGAAGAACACTGCGATAGGGTTGCAAGCCTGATATCCTGACTTTGACTTCATTTGATTGATTGATTCCTTGATTGATTGCCCTTACTTGATTGATTGTCCATTGCCTCCTATATGATGACATGTCTTGCATAAAGTCCATGTCATGCAGTTCCTTGTTTGTGTTGTAAATTGTTTATGTTGTCCACAACATGGGTACTTTAGCACATGGGGCCGGCAGTTATATATTCAATAATATCTATTTGCCTGACTTAATTAGCCATTGGCGCTGTACTGAGCTCCTACGCCACCTGGAGAATCACCTATAATACATTGACCGATCATGGCGCCAACTAGCGGAACTCGCCGATGTACTTTTAGAACTTCTGCTGCAGCTGCCCTGCTTAACATGGACGCCTAGCTGACGTCATTAGGTCAATGACATTTCATATTCGAATCATCCTATTCCCTAGCAGCTGAACCAGACAACATATATCTACACAGTGCTGGGTTTTGAGCATCCTAACTAACCTGAAATCAAGGCTAGATTATAGGGTTAAGCATCTGTTAGCCTACATTAAGACTATATACATTTCTGTTCAATGTTACCATCCTATCCGGCTCTAAAATAAATGCCGCTTTAAACCTATGTCGGTCTTCTGCCGCTTAATTATTACCATCATTGTTATACTCCGCAAGACCCAACTCTGTGCCGGCGGCACCACCTGTGGCCTCCTTGCCTCCACCGGATGTAGACGAGTGTCAGTCACATCGGAGTATTTTGTATTATATGTTTCATGTATTTTATGTATATCATGTATGTTATGTATATTATGTGTGCTATGTATTTTATGTATATTGTACATATTATTATATTATATATTATATGTATTATGTGATGTATAAGACTTATGCGAATATAAAGTCACAGAAGGGAAAATTGCCTATATTGGTCACCCATATGTTGTGTCCCCCCAATGTGTTGCTACCTTGTCGTGGTGGGGAGGCTTGTGTGCCTCCATGACCGTGAGAGGTATACCGGTGGGGGCTAGCCCCCGGGCAGGTTTAACCAAGCTGGGCAGGACTCATGGTAGAGGACAGACTAAGAGCAGCAACTGGTCCTCCAGGTTGGGGGTTGGGCATGGGGCCAACATCCCCACCCCAGAAAAAAGAACAATGTTACAGAATCATGAACAAGAAACTCAAGGCCCAGGACCAGGAAAACTGGAGAGCCCTTGTTCGTGGCCTATGCCCAAAGTTGGGCGGTAGGCGACACGTTCATCTACAACATGGCTGAGGAAGTGTTTGTGTGGGTGGGCGCTGATGCCTCAATTGGTGAAGAAGAAGAAGAAGAATATGTTGTGTACTACTTAATGAGTGACCCCTTTTCAGGATTGGGACAGGTGGCGCCCCACCCTCAACCCCTACCAGTGCCACAAATACTGTCACTCGCACATTGGAATTCAGAATATATCCTCTCAACCCATTTCCTTGTGTTCTCTCCTTATTGTGCTGTAACAAAGACTTGACATATTATATATAGTGTATTAAATATAAACGGACACTTTATTCGGCTATTTTAAAAATCTTGGTGAGGTTTATATCATTGGATGCAGCGGGGGAGGGGGCTCCTATTAAGTTGTTTGCGGTTTTTCTGGTAGATATTTGATTGTTGCTGAGACAATAGTTGGATAGGAGGCGATCACATGAATATTATATAGCAGAGTGTGATGTGTTATCTCAGACCGTGGATTTAAATATTAAACGAAGGCTTTACACAACCGATTTAGATTTAAGGACTTAATGGATAGCGCATCCAATGGCATGACATGTACTAGAAATGATCTACGAATAAATAAGTAACATGTGAACTCTACAAGCAAAATTGTTCAACATGCCTTCTTTATTATATGTGCTGCATTGGAATGCACATGCGCAACAATTAAATTTGTGGCCACATTCGTTTAGTATCATTATATTGATGGCTAGAATTTTACTATCCCTAAGTACCAGACTGGATGGGCGAATGAGTTGAGCGTCCGTCTCCCATTTAGGTAGATCGTTGGAATCGGACCAATGGGTTCGGACTGTGGTCGTGTCAAACCCATGACTTAAATTTGAAACTTATCGCTTCCTAGCTCGGCGCTTGACATTTTTAGAATTGGGCAAGGACTGGTTGGCTCAGTGTCAGGATAATGTGACCAAGTGGGATACAAGGTCATGGTGCTGGTGGCCTGGTGTTTGAGTGGGGCATCAATATACAGTCACCATGAGTGTGCACTGTCACACGTCGGTGATATTACCTTAGATGTTGCCAGGATGTAAAACTCCGACAACCAACCAACTACTATGCCTAAGGACTTTGAAACTGAAAACATGTACATTCTTTTTATCAAAGCCGTCTCAACGTACATGACAATTTGAATTGAGCTGCATTAATCGGAGATCTGGAAATCCATTTATAAATTCGCTCATTGTATTGATCAGGGTCATGACCCACTAACGCGAATCGAGTCAGCTGGACCATGCTGGGTCATGATGACGTCATAAATCGTGTATGTATGTTGGGTCACAAACATTGCATAGAATGGGGCGGACTTTCATGTATTGCCACATCCAATGTTTAGCACAAATAGTGGACAGTGCCTCGTTATAACTGAATGGCGACACACCAGCGCATCGGTACTCAAACAAAATGTTTTTCAACTGTAATAAGGTCGTGGGTTCGAACCCCGGTCGAGTCAAGCCAATGACTTAAAAATTGATACTTGTCGCTTCCTGGCCAGGTGCTCGGCATTATTAGGATAGGGCAAGGACTGGTTGGCTCAGTGTCAGGATAGTGTGACTGAGTGGGATATCAGGTCATGGTGCTGGTGACATGGTCTTCCAGTGGAGCAGCACTATAAAGTTGCCATGAGTGCGCACTGTCACAAGTCGGTACGCGTCCTGATATGACCTTATATGTTGCTAGGACGTAAAACAACAACAACAAAAATCCCTAATAGGTTTCCGAATGTAAGTTGGTTTATTCATGAAAGGTTCACAAAGCTATCAAGTCTGTCTCGCAGTTTAATAGCAGCAGTGTAACTATAAAACATATGCACTTGTCATATCTATGTTTATCTGTAATGCACTCCCCCCATCCCAGGGGTGGAGTGGGTACCAGCATGCACCTCGCTGCCTCCTGTGCAGGTCTTCGCCGTCCACTAGCTGTGAGGATTTATATAATATATATATATAATATATTTATGTCAGATATATCATCATCATCATCATCATCATGCTGTCGGTCATATTGCGACAAAGACTGCTTTCATTACTTGACTGTTGCTCTCCATTTAGCTCTCTGTTGTGAGATTGATGTCCATGAGTTGGTCTTAATGTCTCTCAGCTTCAGGTTTCTCTTGATGGTATCCTTGAACCAGAGACAAGGGCACCCTCTATTTCTGTAACCAGAAGACAGTTGAGAATAGAGGATCTGCTTTGGTAGCCTGTCTGATGACATCCTCATGAGGTGTCCAGTACATCAGAGATTCTTTTTGATCAGACGATCTTCCATAGAGGGCAGCCCCGTCCTTTTGAGTATTTCCGTATTTGTCACTTTGTCCTTCCAGGTTAGCCTCATGATTGAATGCAGATGTCGCATCATGAAGGCATGCAGCTTTTTCATCTGTCGTCTGTACACTGTCCAGGCCTCGGCTCTGTATAGTAGGGTGAATAGCACAATTGCATAGTAGATCTTGCCTTTGACCCACATGGACACATGGTGATTGTTTCAGAGTCTCTGGCAAAGTCGGCTGAAAGATGTGCTAGCCTTGGCCATCCTCCTCTGTATTTCAGCATCAATGCATCCATCACTTGATATAGTGCTTCTGAGGTAGGTGAATTCCGGAACAGAGTTCAGCTTGTTTCCGTCAACCATGATATCCTCCTCTCGGGTTCTTGTAGAGTTGGGTTGGTACAGCACCTCCCTCTTCTTGATGTTAGTTAATCTTCAGGCCGAACTTCTTTGATACATTGGAGAAAGCGTCCACTATTTTCTGGATCTCGTCAGCAGAGTGGGCAACCAGTGCACTGTCATCTGCGAATAGCAGCTCTCTCACCATATATCATATATATATATATCACATATATATACACATCATATATATAATACATACATAATTATACTATATATTATATACTATATATAATATATAATATAATATATAATATATATATCATCATCATCATGGTGTCGGTCTCGATGCGACAAAGACTGCGTCCATTACTTAACTGCTGCTCTTTTTGTGCGGTTGTATATTTCATGAAAGCTGCCTGCAAAAGTGTTGAAGTGCTGCTGGCTTTTGCAAGTTACCAGCGGCACTCTCTCAGGGAGCAAATAGAGGTTTCACACTGGCAAGAACATGTCAAGACAGGCGCAAACCTATTTGTCCCTGCAGTGGCTGGTCGGGAGATGTTGGGAATTCCATACATCAACCACCCTTAATGCTGCCACAGTGACATGGTTTTTTGTTTAGGGTTTGCTCCCTTAGCCTTCGGTTCTGTCAAGAACCTGTACCACAAGGCAGTGGTTTACAACTCTGCAAGGCAGGGGCGTCAAACTCCCTGAGGTATTGCTATACCTGCAATACCTGCATACCTATATACAATAAATATAATATATATAGTATATATATATATAAGGGGGGTTATTTAATCCGCACCTGGTTATGTCAGTTACTGAGGTCTGAGGCTAAAAATAGATAGATGCAGGTGATGTCGTGCGTCACAAGCAAACTTACCATGTACTCTATCTATATAGCCTCAATGCATTAATCCCATCTCTACGGGCTGTGTGTATATTAGTTTTTGTGGTTTTTTTTTTTGTATACATGAATTGAGGTTCTTATTGCCTTAGCCTAGCCTTTGTGTTGCTTCCTTTCTATATGATTGTCATGTGACCCAAGTAGCCAAAAACGGGCTCTAGGCTGAATCTCCCAAACTTATAATTGTGATGCTGTTTCAGATATAAACCATTAATGAAGACAAAAGTGCACGGTTACATTTCTGGGTCGCTTGATGATTAATTGAATAATTAAATATATATTTTTTAAAGATACAACTTGGAATAATCTATTATTGGGTCATCATCATGTGAAGACGCAGTGGCGCTCTTTGTCTGAGATAATTAAAATCCGCATATTTTATGCAAGTATAGTATTGGTCATCGGACTGATTAGATCAGTGTCAGGATAAGGTGACTGAGTGGGAAATCAGGAAATGGTGCCGGTGGCCTGATATCCCACTGGGACAGCACTATAACGTCACCATGAGTGTGCACTGTCACAAGTCGGGACACGTCCGGATAGGACCTTGCATGTTGCCAGGATGTAAAACCAAACAAAAATAAACAAATACAATATTGGTCATAATGCAACCAGCCAGTGACTCCCTCTCGTGGACCTCACTAGAAGCTACATAGTTGACACAATTATTACAGCATAGGTCACCGTGTAAGGATCCAGTGACACCCTCTGGTGGAGATCACTAGAATCTAAATATTTTACACCATTATTACAATATAGTTCATCATGTAGCATGCCAGTGGCTCCCTCTTGTGGAAATCACTATACTCTACATATTGTACACCATTATTGCAATATAGGTCATCATGTAGCATGCCAGTGGTGCCCTCTAGTGGATATCACTATAATCTATATATTTTACACTATTATTACGATATAGGTCATCATGTAGCATACCAGTGGTGCCCTCTAGTGGAGATCACTATAATGTACATATTTTACACTATCATTACAATATACATCATCATGTAGCAAGACAATGGCACCCTCTGGTATACATCACTATAATCTACATATTTTATACTATTATTACAATATTGGTCATCGTGTAAACAGCCAGTGGCGCCCTCTAGTGGAGATCCCTAGAAGTTGCATATTTTACACTAGTACGATATAGGTCATCGTGTAAAGAGCCAGTGGCACCCTCTGGTGGAGATCACTATAAGCTACATATTTTACACAACTATTACAAGACAGGACATAACGTAAAAAGGCAGAGTTCACCAGAAGCTACATATTTTACAGTATTACAATATTGGTCATCGCGTAAACAGCCAGTGGCGCCTTATAGGGAAGATCCCTAGAAGCTACATATTTTACACTAGTACGATATAGGTCATCGTGCTACATATTTTACAGTATTACAATATTGGTCATAGGATAAAGAACCCAGTGGCGCCCTCTAGTGGATATTGCCAAATATTTTACACAAACTGCTGTTTTCCCCCACCAGCTCACGCATACATACACAGATACATGGTAGTAATTGGCAAATGGCGTGCTGTGAAAGACTAGCTCTATAATTTTATTAAAGTGTTCATCTCCCTGTATGCTTCACGGCTACGCATATTGTGTTTGTTGCTGAGATTAAAGCTGCATTGTCCGATGAGGCATCGCATTTTCAGAAAGCAAAATAATTACATAGATTTGACTCTACATATCTAACTTAAATATTTGTGCACTTATTAAGCATTTATTGCCACATAGAAGGGAATACTGAGACTATTTAGTAGAACCTGTTACTGCTGAAGCCAATAATGTCAGAGTTTTGGCGTGCTTGCCAAAAGTAAGTTGACATGCATACATTTCAAATATCTCAAAACCTATCTATATAAAATATAAGTTACTTCAACCTGAAACACCGTAGGTTAAAACAATCAAATTAATATATTTATCTAAAAAAAATGACAACAACTCAAAACCATCGGACTATGCAACTTTAATCATATCTTCATTAACCATATGGTAGCGTTGTATCCTCCCAATATATACTATTGATGGTTGATTGGTTGGTTGGTTGCTGGAGTTTTACATCCTGGAAACATCTAAGGTCAGGATGGGCAGGATGGGCACCGACTTGTGACATTGCACACTCATGGTGACTAAATAGTGCTGCCCCACTGGGAGCTCAGACCGCCAGCACCATGTGCTAATATCCCACTCAGTCATGTTATCATGACACTGAGCCAACCAGTCCTTGCCCTATACTAATAATACCGAGCGATTGCCAATTTCTAAGTCATTGGTTCGACTCGGCTCGGGTTCAAACCCGTGGGTTCGAATCCCACGATTATACCAAAAACGGGAGACGGGCGCTCTCAACTCATTCGGCCATCCCGTCTGGTCTTCCGCTATTGTTGATTGCATGGAAGGACTCTCAGAACAAAGCGTTTGCATCCTTAATTACAATTTGAAATTTCCAGTCACGTGGCATTCGCCATTTTCATATGCATGCAAATACAGCCTATAAGGAAGGGTATTACTATGCGGACTGAGACGTGGTGAAAACGCACAATTGCAATATGGCGGAGATGAAGCACAGACTATGGAATGCCATTAACTATTTAACATATAAAACACATTCTCGCATGGTTATATCATGATTATGAGTTGGGGCGTCCGTCTCCCGTGCTGGTAGATCGTGGGGTCGTGGGTTCGAGTCCCGGTCGAGTCAAACCAATGACTTTAAAATTGATACTTGTCGCTTCCTAGCCAGATGCTCGGCATTATTAGGATAGGGCAAGGACTGGTGTGCTCAGTGTCAGGATAATGTGACTGAGTGGGCTACCAGGTCATGGTGCTGGCGGCCTGGTTTCCCAGTGGGACAGCACTATAAAGTCACCATGGGTGCGCACTGTCACAAGTCGGTACCCGTCCTGATATGACCTTAGATGTTGCTAGGAGGTAAAACAACAACAAACAAACAAGTATATCAGCGAGTGAATGGACTTGATGTGGGATACAACTCATAAGCTGTCCTAAGTACCAGTTATCACCAAGAATAACAAACTTGGAAACCTGCTGTGAGAACGCTATGGCTGATATTGCTATATAGATATTGTCGTGGAGGTGATGAAAATGGGAACTATTGCGCCTAGAGCGGGACTCAAACACACATCTCTTTGCATTTTGGGCCTTAGTGCTAACTATTACACCATCTAGGCTCCCTGATATCACAACACTACCCACGTCTACCTGTCTATGTGGTTACTTGCCTGAGAGGTCAGTGCAGACTACTACACTCGTCCCCCTGGAATTGTAAGTCTTTTAATGCTTACAATTACATATATACAGGCAATGCACTAACACATACATACACAGGGTAGGGTTAACAACCATACAGCACATAGCTTGTACAGGATCATGGTCACAGCAACCAGTGTCATGGGATGATGAAAATGGGAAAAATATTGCGCCTAGAACGTGACTCTAAACCACATCTCTTTGCATTCCGGGCCAGTGTGCTAACTATTACACCACCTAGGCTCCCTGATATCACCACACTACCCACGTCTACCTGTATATGTGGTTACTTGCTGAGAGGTCAGTGCAGACTACTACAATATTATTAACAAAATTATCCAATTATGTAGATTGGAAGGATAGAGAAATCCAATTCCTTTAGTATGTACTGATTTAGTTTCAATAGAAATCTGAATATATATATATATATTATATATATTGTAGTATGTGTATGTGTGTATATGCGTATGTACATAGGTATATGTATATATATATACGTAGAGTAAAACCTCTCTAACCGACCACATCCACAGATCGACCACTCCCATATATCGATCGGTTTATGTGGATCCCAACAATGCCATTGTAAGCATATTCTAACTCCCTAAACCGACCACCTCCCTAAATGGACCACTTATTGGTGGTCCCAAGGTCGGTCAATTTAGAGAGGTTTTACTGTAAATATATGTAGATATGTGTGTCTATGTGATGTATGACGCATTATGCGAGTATAAAGGCGCAGAAGGGAATTATTTCATTATTATTATTATTACGCTATACACTGGACTGCCTCCTTCATGTGTCATGATTAGTGGTGCCACCTCTGGCCCTCCCCGATAGCTGTATACCCCGAAAACTTCACTCATGTCAGAAGATGTTTGTCTTTATATTAATGTATGCATGTATGCATAAGTGTGTATACATTTGTATACACACTTATGCATATACACATATACACATATACGTGTGTATATGTGTATATATGTATATATGCATATATTATTATGTATGTGTGTATATATATGTATATATATTTATATATATATACATGTATCCATGTATGCATATATATATATGAGACTGTCTCAAAAGGTGCTAAGCAATATGGGACACAACTTTGTCCATTGTATTTTTAATGATCAACATACTATCTGCTTATGCATTTGCTCAGGATAAATTGATTTGTTTTTTACATGGTCCTTCATAATCTCAATATAATACATATTGATTTGGAGCAAGTGTTTTTGTGTTTTCAGTGTAACCGTTTCTGTGCTGTTTTGTGTCAATCATTACTATGGACAAAAAAAAGAAGAGTTATTACCTTTTGAGACAGGCTCATATATGCATATAGGTATATATTGAAGTTACCAAATGCATTGAAATCTTGTGGCTTATATTTAATCAACTGAATTTCAGGCTAAACAGTAGAATAAATCTTCATAAATTATTGGCAATATGATTGTTTTACATATTGCATATTAGCTTTCAACTGGGTAGTTGAAGGAAGAAGAAAGAGCTTATATAATTCCTGACGTTCTTTGCTGCGTTTCTCTTCAGGTTTATAACCTGCCACCACATTGTAGTTGTACCATGAAGAGCTTAATACTCCTAATATAATAAAGAAAATAACAATGTCAATTTAACAGAGTTCTCTCAAGAACAGGAGCCATTGTAAGGCACAGTACTATAAAACCAGAATATGACATATTTACAACTTGATACTTTTAAAAGTTGAACGACGAAGGATAAAGAAGGTCTAATTATCAGAAAAAGACTCATCTCAATAACATCCAATACAATCCAAATTCTAACTTATATTTATACTCCCTCCCCTTAAGCCTTCCTCCCCTAATGTTCGACTACGTGACTATTGTCAATAAGCACAATCAGAACATGTACTGAATTGTGACAGTAGGCAGACATGACAACTTTATAGTGCTTCCTCACTTGGATACAATGGTGCTACCATCTTGACATATATGTATGTATATATATATATATATATATATATATATATATGAGCCTGTCTCAAAAGGTGCTAACTCTTCGTTTTTTTTGTCCTTAGTAACGATTGACAGAAAACAGCACAGAAACAGTTACACTGAAAACACAAGGACATTTGCTTCAAATCAATATGTATTCTATTGGGATTATGAAACACCATGTAAAAAACAAATCAGTTTATTCTGAGCAAATGCATAAGCAGATAGTATGTTGATCGTTAAAATGGACAAAGTTTTGTGCCATATTACTTAGCACCTTTTGAGACAGTCTCATATACCTCCACTCAATTACTTTATCCTGATTCTGAGCCAACCAGTCCTTCCCCTATCCTAGTAATGCCGGGTATCAGTCTAGGTATAGACAAGTATCAATTATGTCATTATTCAGCTTGATATGGCTAGGGATAGAACTCTCGGATGGAAATGGCTGCTCTATCTGCGCGACCATCCCATCCAGCCTCCTGATGCAAGTGTTTTCCCTGTATACAGCTGTATACTAATCTACCTCCAGACCAGATTGATTGATTGGTGGTTGCTTTACGCCATGTCGGTAGCATAGGCCATAAGAGATGGCTGAATGAGTTGAGCGTCCATCTCCCGTTTTGCTAGACACATGGGTTCGAATCCTGGTTGGATCAGACCAATCACTTAAACATTGATACTTGTCGCTTCCTAGACAGGCGCTCGGCATTATTAGGATAATGCAAGCCCCTGGTTGGCCTAGTGTCAGGATAATGTGACTGAGTGGGATATCAGGCCATGGTGTTGGCAGACTGGTATCCCAGAGGGGCAGCACTATACAATCACCATGATTGTGCACTGTCACACATCGGTACCTGTCCTGATATGAACTTAGATGTTGCCAGGATATAAAACCCCAAGAACCAACCAATCTACCATCCAGCTAGTTCTATACCACCGGGCGCGGTGGCCGAATCGGTAGAGCGCAGGCCTCGTGTGCGGAAGATCAGGAGTTTGCGAGTTTGGTTCCCGGTCGAGTCAAATCAATGACTTAAAAATTGATACTTTTCGCTTCCTAGCCTGGTGCTCGGCATTATTAGGATAGGACAAGGGCTGGTTAGCTCGGTGTCAGGATATCGGATCATGGAGCCGGCGGCCTGATTTCCCAGTGGGGCAACACTATAAAATTGGGGCAACACTATAAAATCGCCATGAGGGCATACTGTCACAAGTCGGTACCCATCCTGATATGACCTTATATGTTGCTAGGACGTAAAACAACAACAAACAAACAAACAGTTCTTTACCCAGGTACATATTTCCATTTCCATGCACTACTCACACACCAGAAAATCCATGTCACACGCATCCCGCTTACGACTAATTCTAGCCAGCTCTTCGAAAGAGTAAATATAATTATAATATAATTGAACAACACATACCCGATGAGTTCATTAAAGGTTGCGTTTATTGTTTCGGTTTAATCAATTTACAGTGTCCTAGCAAATTTGTCCTGGTAAATGGTGAGGCCTAAGATGGTGGACCCTATAGTTATAAATGTGGGATGGGTGGGATGGCAATTAAAGTCCTGAGTTGTGTCCTGTCCTGCTCCTGGGTCCGAAGTGAGAATGACTTGACTTCTGGGTTGTTTGTAACCTTACGACGGTTACCGGTTGCAGAACTGCAACATTATAGAGAGGCTCCGATAAATCGCCCCAATCTTTTGTTGAAGAATAAATTTCTGGTGGGATGGTTGTAGAAGCTGGGGGATGTCTTTACAACGATTAAACGATGAGTCGTTGGGGCGGTCCAGAATGTCATCGGAGGGGCCTTATATAGGGCCGAGCAAGCACAAGAAGGCACCGGTAAGTCTTAGTGTACAAAAGTCTCAAGAGCGGTCCTAGTATCGCGACGATGTAACTACGCAATAGATTTTGGAACTTTCCATAATAATTAAATATGCTAATCAGGGAAGCTGTCACCCATAGTTACAGGATTAACCGTGGTGCTTGCTAGTCGGCGTATGCATAATGGAATAGTACCATAGTATAACATAGCTGGCAGCAACAGTGCCATGCATATGCAAATGAGCAATCAGTAGTGTACAAATTATCAGGTAGTCGGCGTATGGTAGAGTCAGTTCAACAAATGAGGTGCTGTCAATCGTAGTTATAGCGAAGGAGTAGTATTGAGTACAAAAACTAACAAGGCCAACAGGCAACAGGATAATAAGATTTAGGACAGCTGTTTGTGTTAAAAGTAGTGTGAGTCCAGATCGGCAGCGATCAGTGAGGCACATAGTAGTATATGTAAAGTAGCCGAAGATCCATAGTATTGTTGACATTAGGAGATATTAGTTTGAATCGTTCAATTACCCATGTTGGGGCCAACATGAACATTTACATATTGAAAAGGTAGGCTAAGTAGCAAGGTAGTGGGTGTTTTTGTTCATTTCTCTTGAACAAAAATTGAATAGTTCTATATAGCATAGTGATGTGAACGTGGGGTTGGTTGGTTGTTGGAGTTTGTTGTTGGAGCAACATCTAAGGTCATATCAGGATGGGTACCGACTTGTGTCAGTGCACACTCATGCCGACTTTCTAGTGCTGCTCCACTGGGACATCAGGCAGCTCGCACCATGACTCGGTATCCCACTCACTCACATTATCCTGACACTGAGCTAACCAGTCATTGTGAGCGTGTGAGGTTGCTAGTTAATACCCCTGTCACACTATTGCTTGCAACCGCTTGCGACCACTTTGCGATCACACAAAAGGAGTGGTCACAAAGAGGTCACAACTGATCGCAAAATTGTCACAAAAAGGTCACAACATGGTTCCAAGTGATCCTCAGTGGTCCCTATATTACTTGCAAACATTTTGGTCGCAAGGAGGTTGCAGCTACTCTGATAAAAACCTGGGATTAACCGTGGTGCTTGCTAGTCGGCGTATGCATAATGGAATAGTACCAAAAGCTATTGCTTTGGTTGCAAGGAGGTCACTGGTGACTGTGCCTTCTTGCAGCAGGAGATGGGACGGGATGGTCGAGCAGATAGAGCAACCATTTCCAACCGAGAGTTCTATCCCTGGCCAGATTAAGCTGAATAATGATATAATTGATACTTGTCAATACCTAGACTGATACCCATCATTACTAGGATAGGGGAAGGACTGGTTGGCTCAGGATCAGGATAAAGTAATTGAGTGGAGATATATATATATGTGCTCTATAATCCATTATGGGAATATAAACAAGGACACTACCGATCTTCAGTTCCCTATGTAATAGTTAGCACTTATCCTATCTAGCTGACCCTGTTATTATGACATAGACCACGGTGGCGCCCCCTGTGAGCGGCCCTGTGCACTGTATGCCAGCTGCGCCTGGCCTTAACGCATTCAATTTCAATATCAAGGTGGTAGCACCAGTGTATCCAAGAGGGGAAGCACTATAAAGTTGTCATGTCTGCCTATTGTCACAATTCAGTACATGTTCTGATTGTGCTTATTGACAATAGTCAGGTAGTCGAACATTAGGGGAGGAAGGCTTGAGGGAAGGGAGTATAAATAAAAGTTAGAATTTGGATTGTATTCACCCTATTCAAGCCGCGGCCAACGTTGAAACCAGACCGAGGGCACTTACGTGTCGGCGAGGCGCTGCTGTATGTAAAGTTATGTGAATACTTTTTTGTCAACCAAAACCTCTCGAAATCACTCAAATTTGAGGGTATTCATTTTTGAAAGTAACATATTCGTCTTTGCATACCTGTTTTCTATATATTGGCCAATTTTCACAAAGATTGGGTGACCCTTGCATGGTGATTTTTCCCATTCTTTAACTACAATGTGACTGTCAACTTCAAGTCTGCATAGTTATAGTGGTATCACGTAATGCAGCACTGTCAGCGTAGTTATCTGTGCAACACAGTTGAACAACTAATCTTAGTAATTACAAATTAATAAAAGCTTTAAAAGGGTTAAAATATATTTTTTAAATATATCTATATTAAGAAAGTTATGCAATTTTGAATTTAAGAAAAGATTGGCAGCCAAGGTGAGTGACTTTGTTAACATTGCCTACTGAGATGCATCTGATCATCACTCAATCTTCATGAAAATTGACCAATAAATAGAAAAAAGGTAAGCAAAAATGATTATGATAGTTTCAAAAGTTAATATCTAAAATTTGACTCCTTTAATTTATGTAGTAGTTCATACACATCGGCACACAGTAGTGTGTTATGGCCATTTCCAATACCGACGCTTACTCAGCCTCGTTCTGATGACGAATTAGGTCGCGGGTGAATGGGGTGAATTGGATGTTATTGAGATGAGTCTTTTTTTGATAATTAGACCTTCTTTATCCTTCGTCCTTTAACTTTTAAAAGTATCAAGTTGTAAATATGTCATATTCTGGTTTTATAGTACTGTGCCTTAGAATGGCTCCTGTTTGTCAGAGAATGCTATTAAATTGACATTGTTATTTTCTTTATTATATTAAGAGTGTTAAGCTATTCATGGTACAAATACGATGTGGTGGTAGGTTACAACCTAAAGAGAAAGGCGGCAAAGAACGTCAGGAATTATATAAGCTCTTTCTTCTTCCTTCAACTACCCAGTTGAAAGCTAATAGGTAATATGTAAAACAATCATATTGGCAATAATTTATGAACTTATCACTGTATATATTGAAGTTAGCAAATGCATTGAAATCTTGTGGATTATGTTTAATCAACTGAATTTCAGGATAAACAGTCCATTAAAACTTGGTCCAAAGTGGTCGCAAAGTGGTTGCAAAGTGGTTGCAAGCGGTAGTGTGACTGGGCTTTAATGAATCAGTCTGGTAGACTTCTACTTAAATGTGTTAAAGCTAACATTGTGATAAATATGTTTATTCTGCTGAATAAGTCTTTTGTCAGTGTTTAAGCACTGGTCTTCCAGCTATTTTTCAATTCAGGATTATTTACACAAAAGGTATATAGAATAAGGTATACAATAACTGTTGAATTCACAATTTGCAGCATGTAACACAATGAAATTCTGTAACCCAAAAGTTCCATTGCAATATGGTAACAGTAGTGTCGTATAACTAGATCAATATTAATCAGATCAATGTAAGTATTTACATAGTGTCATGGGGGTGATGAAAATGGGAATTACTGTGCCTAGAGCGGGACTCGAACCCACATCTCTTTGCATTCCGGGCCAGTGTGCTAACCATTACACCACCTAGGCTCCCTGATATCAATACACTCCCCACGCCTACCTGTCTATGTGGTTACTTGCCTGAGAGGTCAGTGCAGACCACTACACTCGTCCCCCTGGAATTGTAAGTCTTGTAATGCTTACAATTACATACATACAGGCAATGCACTAACACATACATACACAGGGTAGGTTCAACAACCATACAGCGCAAAGCTTGTACAGGATCCTGATCACGTCAACCAGTGTCGTGGGGGGTGATGAAAATGGGAATTACTGTGCCTAGAGCGGGACTCAAACCCATATCTCTTTGCATTCCGGGCCAGTGTGCTAACCATTACACCACCTAGGCTCCCTGATATCAATACACTCCCCACGCCTACCTGTCTATGTGGTTACTTGCCTGAGAGGTCAGTGCAGACCACTACAATAGTATTTAGAATGTAAGCAGAAGTTATCTTCTTTATTCATTTGGTAAAGTTTTAGTAAGTTTGAATGTTCAGTTGGAGTTAGGCAGAAATATTCTAGTATTACTCTAATGCAGTTAGCTATGTGAGTTTATGAATTATGTTATTGGGGTGGGGTTGTTAATAATAAACTGGACCAGCTGTGACCAGTGAACCAGTGGGACCAACCCCAGTGCATTTAGGTCTTAAATTTTACATTTGTATTTGGACGGTCTCTGTCATTGTATATGGTTGACTGGAAATAATAGAGGAACAGCAACAAATAAAAAAGGGGGTGGGAGAAACATTCCATATGAGATAAAGATGGTGGATAGCGCAGTGGTTTTATAGGGTGCAACAACATAAAGTTGTATCAAATGACATTATATTATGCATAATCCAAGAATCATTAAGGCTCAAGACCCGCTGATCTACCTATTTACAATGTAATAATGTAAACGGCCGGAAGACCAGTGCTTCGGCGCTGGAAAAAAATGATGTTCTGATGAATAAACTGTTTTACGAACAACAAAAAGACACCACGTCTGGGGATGAGAGCGAAGGCGTGCTGCTGAGGGGTAATTGTGTTAGATGAAGTGTCTATGAAAGGCTTCATCAGTGATCAGTTCTATTTAATTGCCTTATATTTCTTTTCCTACGCAGTAATACATGTTTAATAAGTACACCCACTATCAAAGTAATATATGTAGATCAAATCAGATTTATGTGTTTTGGTTTTGAAAATTTGATACTTTCACTGGACTATGCAGCTCTATGGTCAAATTACATACGCCTGAATCAGGCCATGCACTAATCTGTCCATCTTAGTACTAATTTGTGCATCTTAGTGCTAATATGTGCGTCTTAGCACTAATTTGTGAATCTTAGTGCTAATATGTGCGTCTTAGTACTAATGTGTGCATCGTAGTCCTAATTTGTGTATCTTATTACAAATAAGTGTGTATTAGTACTAACATGTGTATCTAAGTACTAATATGTGTCTTAGTACACATTTGTACATCTAAGTACTAATATGTGCATCTTTGTACTAATATGTGTATCTAAGTACTAATATGTATCTTAGTGCATAGTTGTACATTGAAGTACTAATATGTGTGTCTTAGTACTAATCTGTGTATCAGAGTACTGACCGGCCTGAGTACAAATTTGAACATCTAAGGACTAATATGTGCGTCTTAGTAGTAATATCTGTACATATATATATATATAATGGAATATATATAATTATATATTTATATATGCGAGTTCATGCAAGAAACAATTTTCAATAATTTATTTTACAAACAAATACGGATAAAAATGTATATATCATATCTAAACGAGAGTTACATTACCGTTATTTACAACTCTACTATATACACATAGATACATATATATAGAGAGAGACACATTGGTACCAAGATGCATACATCAGCATTAAAACTATCAGTGTTAGTACTGTCATGGGGGTGATGAAAATGGGAAATACTGTGCCTAGAGTGGGACTCGAACCCATATCTCTTTGCATTCCGGGGCAGTGTGCTAACCATTACACCACCTAGGCTCTCTGATATCAACACACTACCCACGCCTACCTGTCTATGCGGCTCCTTGCCTGAGAGGTCAGTTCAGACCACTACAGTACTAAGATGCACGGATTAGAACTAAGAAGCACACATCAGTATTTATATGCACACATTTAAGTACTAGGATGCACAAATCAGTACTAATAAACACATATTAGTACTAATATATACCCATTAGTACCAATATGGACAAATTAGTACTAAGAAGCACATATTAGTACTAAGAAGCATATATCAGTACTTAGATGAACAAATGTGTACTAAGACAGCTCAGTACTCTGATACATCGATTAGTACTAAGACACACATATTAGTACATTTGTACGAAGCCACATATTAGTACTTAGTTACCCATATTAGTACTAATCCACACATATTAGTACTTAAATGTACACATTTGTACTAAGACATATCAGTACTCTGATACACAGATTAGTACTAAGACGCACATATTAGTACTTAGATGTACAACTTTGTACTAAGACACATATTAGTACTTATATATATATATATATATATGGCAGTTCCTTTGCTTAACAAACTTACCAACTAGGGACAGGGCACAGGTGAAAGGAAGGTGGTAAAACCAAAAGTCAGGGACACATCCGTTAGAACTACGGTTAACAAATTAACACCGCAGCCGACCCACGTGCTCAGAGTATGGATGTGTTGTGGCACATCTAGGTAGCAACCAGCAACAGGGCACAAATAAAAAGAGAGCTACAAACAAAACAAACAAACAAATTTTGGGAGCACATCCTCATCCACAAGCCTATTACCATCTCACTAGATGTACATACTACGCTAAGATATTAGTTATTTGATAGGAAGTTATACCAAAAAAACCACCAAATTAACATATATACTAACTACTTAAATAAATGCTGGTGGACGTCCCGGATAGCAACCCGGAACCGGAACCCGGCCATACACCATAACATTCCTCACAGCTGTCCAGGGTTGAAAACAAGCACCCTCGCCGGAGCTTACACGCTATGGGAAGAATAAATACTGTATCAATAGAAAAAACACCAGAAAAAATTACCCCCCTCCCCAGCACAAAAAGTAGACATTGGCTATTGGGGATATATGAGCCTGTCTCAAAAGATGATAACTCTTTTTTTTTGTCCATTGTAACGATTGACACAAAACAGCACAGAAACGGTTACACTAAAAACACAATGACATTTGCTTCAAATCAATATGTATTCTATTGGGATTATGAAACACCTCGTAAAAAGCAAATCAGTTTATCCTGAGCAAATGCATAAGCATATAGTATGTTCATCACTACAATGGACAAAGTTTTGTCCCATATTACTTAGCACCATTTTGAGACAGTCTGATATGGCATTTCATGCCAGAAACAATATATAGATAGTATATAAATATACGGGTATAACTCATCGGTATGAGGTTTTCCTATTACTTTACCATTCTTCTTATGTTATATTTAAGGTCCAATTGCGGACGACTGTTGATTAACTGCGGCATACTGGCCTACAGTGGTGCCGCCACCGGCAGTTCTTATCACTTATCTCTCTCGCCGTATTGATCATCCTGCTGCAAAACACTTTTTATATGTATGATAAGGCTATATTTACTTGTCAAGAGAAAATAAATACTCTCAATCCACTTAGCTCTTTATATTTCTTCCTTCACCTCAGCTAGATCAGGTTTATATATATATATATATATATATATATCCTTTCGAGGATGTCAAGTCCAGCCTTACTGTCCCATCATGAGTGAGTGATGACTACACTGCACCACCCATTCTACCTATCCGCCATAGCATTAACGCAGGACCATCTGATCTAGAAGCATCAGCAGAGTGAGTGATAGCCCCCGCCCCCCCCCCCCCCCCCCCCATGGAAATGGCGGCCCCCATAGAGGGCAGCCATTTGCAATAAAAAAGAACAGCTCTGATTGGCTCAAATTATGGAAAGGTCCCATGGAATATGTCCATTATTGTTTTAGTAGTTTCTTGTTCAGACATAGTTCCACATTTATGTATGTTTTGCACCAATTAAAGTGTTTGAAGTTTATTTGAAATTTATCTACATCAACCTCTGTTTAAAGCACACAATATCAGTACTTGAAGAATGGGCAAATCCTTCTTGCAAGGGTATGCTCAATATGGGACAGTGGGCACCAGTTTGTCCTCCTTTCTTCGCTGTGGATCCTTCTCCTACGTTGGCCGGGAGGGAGGGGGGGAGGGAGGGAGGGGGAGGGGGGGCCAGTGTATAGTGACCTCGTAGCAAGTTGGTTGATAAAGCTTGACATCCTGGCAACATCTAAATTCATATCATCAGGACGGGTACCGACTTTACTTGTGACAGTGCGCACTCATGGTGAATTTATAGTGCTGCCCCATTGGGGGATCAGGCCGCCAGCACCACTTCCTGATATCCCACTCACTCACCTTATCATGACACTGACCCAACTAGTCTATTCCCTACCCTAATAACGCCGAGCACCTGGCTAGAAAGCGACAACTATAAAAGTGTACATCAGTTGATGGTGATCATCACCATTATTATTATTTTCATCATCATCATCATCATCATCGTCAAGTGCTAATCTACTCTGACAATCACAATGAAGAAAATATACTCATTTGCCGGAGATTTCCCCTGGCTGGTGATTCTCTTTGTGACAGCATCTGTCATATCACTCATAAGCAGCTAAGCCACTCCCGACTTGCGGGTCAGCATCGTGAGCGCTACACCAGTCCCCGTTGGCTCGTGGCTCTGCTTATTCTATTGTGGATGAGTGCAGAGTAGCGTATGGGTGTCAGCGACTGACAGTACTGTGCAGTTAATAGTGAGATGTCAAGACACAGGCGCCGCTGTGCTAACTGTCACACCTTTGTCGGGCGCAAATTTTGGCAAGGCGCATTTATTTACTGATGGGAATGTTCCCGATTGGTGGTGTAGAGGGGGATGAGGAGGGTGGGAGGGGGGGGGGGAGTGGGGTAATAATGTGAGTGCTTCTCTTGTCGCCGAATCCCCTGCTTCTTCTGACAGTGGGTCCTGAAGTAGTCCCTGACTCTGAGAGGCTTTGCAGATGTTGTGTCTCAAATAAATTACCGGTGCTTTGCTTGTGACACTGATGTGTTCTCTGTAATGTCACCCACTGGCTTTTATGAGAAATCATCAACTGCTCTGAGAGTGGGTCAGCTTACCGAGGAACAGTACCATGAACTTCCCCCCCCCCACACACACACTAACTCACTCACTCTCACTCGTTCGCGCACACACCAACTCTTCCTCTACTCACATATACACGCACACTCACACTCACTCACACTCATTCGCCCTCATTCACCCACTCACCCACACACACACACCACACCCCCACTCACCCTCCAACTCACACTCAGTCACTCACACACACACAGACAACGCCCAATTCACCCACCCCTCACACTCACACACTCACACTCATTCGCACTCATTCACACACACAAACCCCCCCACTCACCCTCCAACTCACACTCATTCACACCCGCACACACAGACAACCCTCCCCCTCACCCTCAAACTCACACTCATTCACACCCACACCCACACACAAACAACCGCCCCACTCACCCTCCAACTGACCCTCATTCACACCCACACCCAGACACACACACAACCCCCCAATCACCCTCATTCACACCCAGACACACACACACACAACCCCCCACTCACCGTCCAACTCACACTCATTCACACCACACACACACACACACAACCCTCCCACTCACCTCCAACTCACACTCATTCACACCCACACCCACACACACACAACCCCCCACTCACCCTCCACTCACACTCATTCACACCCACACCCACACACACACCCTCCCACTCACCCTCCAACTCACACTCATTCACACCCACACCCACACACACGCTAACCCCCCACTCACCCTCAACTCACACTCCTCACACCCACACCACACACACACAACCCTCCCACTCACCCTCCAACTCACACTCATTCAGACCCACACCCACACACACACACAACCATCCACTCACCCTCCAACTCACACTCATTCACACCCACACACACACACAACCCTCCCACTCACCCTCCAACTCACACTCATTCACACCCACACCCACACACACACAACCCTCCCACTCACCCTCCAACTCACACTCATTCACACCCACACACACACACACACAACCCTCCCACTCACACTCATTCACACCCACACCCACACACACACACAACCATCCCACTCACCCTCCAACTCACATTCATTCACACCCACACCCACACACACAACCCTCCCACTCACCCTCCAACTCACACTCATTCACACCCACACCCACACACACGCACAACCCTCCCACTCACCCTCCAACTCACACTCATTCACACCCACACCCACACCCACACACAACCTCCCACTCACCCTCCAACTCACATTCATTCACCCACCCACACACACACACCCCCACTCACCCCATCCACTCACACCCACACCCACACACACAACCCCCCACTCACCCTCCAACTCACACTCATTCACCCACACCCACACACACAACCCCCCACTCACCCTCCAACTCACACTCATTCACACCCACACCCACACACCACACACCCTCCCACTCACCCTCCAACTCACACTCATTCACACCCACACACACACACACAACCCTCCACTCACCCTCCAACTCACACTCATTCACACCCACACCCACACACACACACAACCCTCCCACTCACCCTCCAACTCACACTCATTCACACCCACACCCACACACACACAACCCTCCCACTCACCCTCCAACTCACACTCATTCACACCCACACCCACACACAAACACACCCCTCCCACTCACCCTCCAACTCACACTCATTCACACCCACACCCACACACACAACCCTCCCACTCACCCTCCAACTCACACTCATTCACATACACACACCCACACACACAATCCCCACTCACCCTCCAACTCACACTCATTCACACACACACTCACACACACAACCCTCCCACTCACCCTCCAACTCACACTCATTCACACCCACACCCACACACATAACCCTCCCCCTCACCCTCATTCACCCACACACAACCCTCCCACTCAGCCTCAAACTCACACTCATTCACACCCGCACATACACAGACAACCCTCCCACTCACCCTCCAAATCACACTCATTCACACCCACACCCACACACACAACCCTCCCACTCACAGTCATTCACACCCACACACACAACCCTCCCCCTCACCCTCAAACTCACACTCATTCACACCCACACACACACAGACAACCCTCCCACTCACCCTCCAACTCACACTCATTCACACACACACACATAAACAACTGCCCCACTCACCCTCCAACTCACACTCATTCACACACACACAACCCCCACTCATCCTCAAACTCCCACTCATTCACACACCCACCAACACATAAACAACCGCCCCACTCACCCTCCAACTCACACTCATTCACACACACACACAACCCTCCACTCACCCTCCAACTCACACTCATTCACACGCACACATAGCCCCCCACTCACCCTCCAACTCACACTCATTCATACACACACACTTTGCGAAGTGGCTTGCAATACGGTGGTGTGGGGGAGGGGAAGGGGAAGGGGACAGGGAGGCTGATAGGGATGGGAGGGGTGGGCGATGGGGGATGAGGGAGGAAGAAGAGGAGGGGGAAAGGTAGGGGGGAGGGGGAGGGAGGAAGGGGCTAGGAGGGGAGGTGGAAGTGTGGGGGGGAAGATGTGATGGAAGGGGCAAAGGGCGGTGGAGTGCAGGCGGGAAAGCAGGGGAGGGGAGGTGGGAAGGTGGGGGAGGCCAGGGGGGGAAGGTGAAAAAGGAGGAAGGGGGAAGGTGTGGGAGGGGAAAGGGAAGGGGATGAAGGGAAGAGGAGATGAGGAGGGAACTGTCAGAGAGGGATGAAGGTGGATGAGGGAGGGGGGAAACGGAGGGGAAGGGGCAGGGAGAGGGAAGGTGAGTGGGAGAGGGGAAAAGTTGGGGAGGGGAGGGGGGGGAGGTAGGCTGAAGTAGAGGTGGGTACAAGAGGGGGAAGGTGTGGGAGGGGAGGGGGGAAAGGTGGGGAAGGGCGGGGAGGGGGGAAAGTCTGGGGGGAGAAGAGGGGGGAAAGGTGGGACATGGCTGAAAGCTGGGGTTGGGAGGGGGGAGGCTGGGGAATGGGAGGCGGGAAATGTGGTGGAGGGGAGGGGGGGAGGTGGGAGAGGGGAAGGGGTAAAGGGTGGTGAGGGGGAAGAAGAGTGGGAAGGAAGTTCGAGGTAGGGGTAGGGATAGGTGGAGGGAAGAGGGGAAGTGGGGTGAAGTGGAGCTGGGGAGAGGGGGAGGGGGGAGCTCCTCCCATAATGCCTACTCATGAAAGTGCTGCCGGTGTTTAAGGGTTATTACAGGGATGACATGAACATTAAGAAGACATTATTTAAATGCTCGTTGAAAATTCATGAGTGGAATTCGCCAGATTGTTTGGGAAATGGAAAAGTCAGATTTAAATATAATAACAACTCTGTTTTTTTAATATCATGCTCAGTCAATGTTTAATATATATATATATTTTGGCTTATATGTTATTTATATATTCATATATATTTATATAGCAATTCATCACTTGTATTAATATATTACATATTTCAAAATCGATTTTTATCAAATCAGACGCAGTGCCCTAATAGGTAGAGTGCTGGTCTTGCGTGCGGAAGGTCGGGAGTTCGGTTCCGGGTTGAGTCAAACCGATGACTTTAAAATTGATACTTGTCACTTTCTAGCCTTGCGCTCAGCATTAATAGGATAAGGCAAAGACTGGTTAGCTCAGTGTAAGGATAATGTGACTGAGTGGGAAATCAGGTCATGGATATGGAGGCCTGATTTCCCAGTGGAGTAGCACTATTTTGTAGCACCTGTAGTTTGTTTAATAGTTTTGTATTTCCTCCCATGTATACTACATCGCCATAGTCAAAGTAGGGGAGGATCATGCCTTTATATATTTTAATTGCCATGCTTTCAGTCATGTAGTATCTTAGTTTAGCCAGTAGCCATATTTTATGGTTTACTTTTGTGTGAGTCAGGATCACGAAAAGAGGCCAATTGTGAAACGTTGTCGGTGTCACACATTGGATGTTGGTGTCGAATAGTATAATTATAGTTTAGCATTGACAGAGGTATTGGAAAGGATAGGGCAAGGACTGGTTGGCTGAGTGTCAGGACAATGTGACTGAGTGGGATAGCAAGTCATGGTGCTTGTGGCATGGTCTCCCAGTGGGGCAGCAATATAAGGTCACCATGAGTGCACACTGTCACAATTCTGTATGCATCCTGATATGACCTTAGATGTTGCCAGGATGTGAAGTTCCATGAAACAACCAGCCAACCAATCTACCCAACCCAGGAACTCGGACCCAATTGGTAATTTAACCTTAGCAACCAGAATGCATTACCTGACTGGTTCCTCAGGAGCTGCTGCCATTGTGTTCTCAGTGGACAGTGAGAGGGCATTGATGGTTTCTAACATTTTCATTTTGTTCCAGTCCAGTGTTCATAAAAGGCTGACTTTGGGTGGTAACCATAGCAACTCAGTAAATCCAGGATCCTCACCATGCCTCAGTAGTACTCGGTTTGAGACTTCATTGCCAAGATTTACTCTCAGATAGCTATTATATATATATATATATATATATATATATAGTGTGTGACATCATGGTCAAAAATGAATATTGTGTATTTTCCTAATTTTGTTCACTCTTGCTCATATATATATACTGGTAATGTGAAGGAAAAGATAGTTGATGTTACCATTTTGTCATAAAAAACAAGAACTAATTGAATAGCCAGCCCAAAGTGTGGACTTATTAATCACCAAGTCTGGATTTAGTAATCAAAACAATTATTTAAGCAAATGTATTGCATGAAACAATTAATTGTTATGTTGTGATCCCCTAAGTTTTGAAATGCACTGTCAAGAAATCTGTATAGGATGATTATCTTCTTTCCAATTTTGAGTTGTGGATGTAACACAATAGAAGGGGACACCAAATATAGTACAACACTTCAATTTCTTCTTTTGTTCATACAGCTTAATAAAAAAGGTATATTACTAGTCATGCTACTCCAGAATATGCTTGCATATGCAACAGTATCAATGGTTTTCTTGTTGAAGCTCTGGTATTCACAGAATAGCATATTCCCTGACAAAAGAATCAGGAAACAAGCAGGGGACACAACAGTTACATCCAAAACCAGTTTAATCACCATGGAATATTAGATACAAAAAAAAATATATATGCATGCAAAATGAACATTTATTTCAAGTAAGAGCCTCCTTTTATTATTTCATTGACTAACAGGTAATATTCTATGCAAAATGAAGCTCTAGTAGGCTGTAGAAAAGTCCACATTCTCCATGTAACAAATTCATGGCCTTAAAAACCATATTTTTGGAATGAAAATGTTCGCTCTTTTTTATTATGTCACATTAGGCCTTAATTTGTTCATATATATCCCTCCAAAGTGTAAGAATAGCAATTCTATAAAGAAAATACCTCCTCGACTCTTTTCATAATTGTTTTTGACCGTTACATACTGGAAAATACATTGGCCCCATTTACTATGAAACCACCCATATATAATAGTTTGCCTACATGATGAAACAAGAGTAAGACGTCATAGTAGGTGAGAGTGTATTTACTCTGGCTAGAGGAATATATACCCCTTGCCTAAAAGAAAATGTCAGCAGTACAGTGAGTGGCGGTTACGGTGTGAAAGGGTGGTGGCGCCACCACCGGAGCTGGGGTTGGGGGAGGCTGGAGCAGTAGATGACTAGGACAGACTCCATCAGTCCATGAAACTGAGTGGGTGATGGAGGAAAGGAGGGATATTACAGGTTTTGAAGTAAGAGCTGGGAGACCGTTGGAGTGGGTTCCCAGGAAAGGGGAAGCAGAGAGTGCCCGTAACAGGGGAGTGGGGGGGGGGGGGGGCTGCTGAGAATAAGGGGTGTTGGGAAGCTAGAGGTGCCCAGAAGGAGCAGTGAAAACATTAGGGACTATTCTTTATTTATATTCACATAATAAATTATATACACATCATTCTTATATGTATTTATTTATATACTTGGGTGAAGATTTGATGTAAAGTATAATGTGGTGTTTGGTGTGGCTTTCTTGTGTTTTGGTTCAAAGTAGTTCAGTGAACTTCTTGAGATGATAAATATGCGCATTTGTTCTTGTGTTAGTAGATAATGTATGAAGCTAAAGGTGCCACTAGGTTATGTATCAGTAGGTGCCCATATATGTTAGTAACAATACCGTACCATGTGGATATACATATTTGTTGTTATTGAAGATTTATACTGCTTATCATGGATAAGTCTGAATAGTCTTGTTTTCACCATTAGACAGTTGGTCGATAGAAAGCCCACGCCTACACTTTCACCAACCCAAGTGATTTTTAACCTCTGACGCCACATAGACATGGTATGAGAGCAACTGGGATTTGATGACACTGTAAGTTATACACAGCGATGGAAATCCAAATTGGCAGAGGTGATTGCATGGGGAATCAAACCATGAACCTTCAGATTAGGAGGCCAACCTAGAAAAAGGTCAGATACTCTAACCACTCCGCCACAGAGAACACCACAAGTGGATGGTGATGGATATTATGCCAGTATATGTCTCGATTGATATCTCCTAAATCAGAAACTAACTGTTCCCTACATCTCCTGAATTCTTGTCTTTGTTTTCACTGCTGACCCAGATTCTTGGAATTTGGGGTTAATTAGTGAACATCGAGGTGGGAAAAACACAAATATTACTAAATCTCCTTCTTCATTGAATAGGACTTGAATAATAATAATAATGATTAGAACTGAGTGCGGCAAGTAATTACTCCATTATCTTCAATGTGAGCCCTTTGTGGGGAGCTGAAATGATGTGCACCGATTTAGATGAGGCAATATGGATGGCGGTAATTACTTCAAGTTTTATTTTTCAATTATTGAAAGTATATTAAAAGAAAGATGAATTCAAACTAATCCTGTATTAAATACAGTAGCGCTAAATTAGCATTGTTCGGGAATAGGTTGGTTGTTGGAGTTTTATGGTCAGGCAACAGCTAAGGTCATATAATGGCAGGTACCAACTTCTGACAGTGTGCAGTCATGGTGACTTTATAGTGCTGCCCCTCTGGGAAATCAGGCCACCGGCACCATGACCCATATCCCAATCAGTCACATTATCTGGATGCTGAGATAACCAGTCCTTACCCTATCATATTAATGCCGAGTGCCAGGTTAGGAAGCGACACGTATCAATTTGATAAGTCATTGGTTTGACTCGACCGGTAACCAAACTCCCGATCTCCCACACGTGCGGCCCATGCAACGCCCAATTTGGCCACTACACCGGGTGTCTGGAAATAGTATTCAGGGTATTACCATGGTTATATGCTGTCGAATATTTTGAACGTTAAGGATGGATTATAGAATAGTATCGCAGACCAAAACCAAATCATATATAATTAATTTGCGATAATAAAACCACATGGGAGATCATGAATATTCTATCAAATATACAATTAGTGGTTTGTAGTCACGTAACCGAAACGTTTTCTAGTCATATCTTCCCTGCAAGTTTCATCTTAATTAGCCATGGTTTAAAGTTGTATAATCCGATAGTTTTGAGTTTCTGTCAAATTCTTCAGGTCGATCTTCAAGAGCTATTTCATTTTACTTTGAAGTAATTTTATGTTAATTCTTTAACATTGGTGAATTTTGAAGTAAAGACATGCACAATTAATTATAGTGTGTACACTGAGTTTCTTGACATATGTTTATTAATATTAATATTAATAAACACATTAATATTAATATTAATAACCATATTACTATTAATAGACATATACTATTAATAAACATATATCAAGAAACTCAGGGTGTACATTATAATTTAATATTAATATTAATATTAAAATGAATATACAGGCTTCTTGTTGTTGTTCATGTTGATGTTACAGTTACTGCCCAGCTAACAAAAAGACGTCATACTGATGTCAGTATAACCTTATTGAATGTTACACTAACATTATAAACAATTTTTATTGTGACGTTTCTTAACATCGCTATGGCATTTTCATTTAAGGTTAGTGCAACATTTGTTAACGTCGATATAACAACATAAAAATGTCCCTTTTATGATGACATAGAAATGTTGTATGAAGATAATAATAACACTGAACAACATATAAAATGATTATAGTCTCTTGAGTTACAATCTTCCTTAAATTTGGCACAGTATTACAATAACCATTCAGTGAGACTAATACATATTACTTATGCTTTGATCCTTGATTGTTGTTGCCATGCAGTGGCCCTTCCTTATGTGTAAGTTGGTTCACTTACTTTTCTTGAATGTCACTTCATTTAATGCAGGTTAGTTTCCCACTAAATGGTCATAAGGTGGTTGGCCCAGATCATCCTGTCCTGTTTGGCAATTTTGTAGTGAAGATCGCATCAATATCAACTAGATTAAGTTGGATTAGGTTTGGGTATACTTTATATCTCACATGTCTTTACAGTCTTTTCCAAGATGGCTACCCTCTGTCTCAGTCACAATATACCCCAAAACATTACAATACATGTTATGCCGTCCGTATAACGTTAGTATGATGTTAAAACATTACAATACATGGTATAACGTCAGTATAACATTACTGTGACAATATGATGTACCATAACCAAATACTAACATTAGCCTCACGTTACTTAACGTTATGTGTTAGCTGGGTGTTAATCTGGTTATCCCTATCACTGTTATTATTAGTATTGTTATTATTATTATGAATTTACTTGTTTTTTTTTCATGATAGCGGCATAGCACGCAATCAACAAAATGCAATAAATAATTAATGCGTGCATAAATATATAAGTTACATATTGAGGATCAAACCTCGTCAAATATTTTTGGTTGAAAGAATTTGGTACTTTCATCGGACAACTCCCAATAGCCGATGTTTACTTTTTGGACTTGGGGGTCATTAAACAAACAAACAAAAAACAAAGACATGAAAATACAAATTCATCGGACAATACAGCTTAAATTCAGATAGAATTTATAGAATACACACACCGATAGCAGCCTACCTGTGAGTTTTGTGTTCAATGAGTTGCTGTATGATATCTGATCTGGTTACATTTTCACAACGCCCGGTTTTATCACGACGTTTAACATTTACAAACCCTCCAATTTTGGCTTGAGCTACACATCTGATCTCTAATCAAATAGGAAATCTGAGAAAATGATTAGTTCCAATCCGAACAACTAAAATGTCAGCAGATTCATGGGTACCAACAAATCAGTGACCAATCTGACAAATGTTGTTTTGCTACTCTACAATTTTAAACTCTAAACTGAAAATAGGTGGTTGGTTGTTGATTTACGTCCTGGTAACAACTAAGTTCATACTAAGACCTGTGTAAAGATTTCAAATTCCCCCCTGATTGAAGTTCCCCCAAAGGAACTTGAAAACTTTTTCAAATTCATCCCACAGGAATTTGAAAACGTTTTCATTTTCCCTCCCTCGTTTTAACGTTCCCTCCCCCATTTATGGGGAATTTTCTTTATTTTTGTTATATTTTTATATTTTTCATGACAAATATAATAATACACAGAGAATAGCATAATGGAAATTATTACTAGTACACCAAAACATATTTCACCTCAAATGACACAAAAATATTATAGGTCTGAATTTTGACAAGTTTTTAAAAGTTTTTAAAACAATTTTAAATTCCCGGAAGGGGGAATTTGAACATAGGGGAGGAATCTGAAAACTGTTTTTAATTTCTCTCCCGGGAATCTGAAAACGTTTTCAATTTCACGGGAGGGAAATTAAAAACGTCTTCAGATTCCCGGGGGGAACTTGGAAAGGGGGGAAATTGAAATTGTTACGCTGGTACCGACTTGTAACAGTGCACACTCATGGCAACTTTATTGTGCTGCCCCACTTGCTAGGAAGCAACAAGTATCGATTTTAAAGTAATTGGTTTGACTCGATCGGGAACCTAACTTCCGACCTTCCGCACGCGAACCCTGCGCTGTACTGATCATGCCACCATGCCCGATAAACTGAAAATAACAATGACTATAAATACAAGGACAACAACCACTAAAATAACAGGTAGGCATATATGACGCATAATTGTGTAGGGTCAATATTATCATACATGGAGTACATGTTGGTAGACGTCTATTATTGTTTTGTTCTATAGGTCCTAGCTTCGAGGCTACACATTCAAGCAACCTGGCGTACTGCCAACCTACGAAAGGCCCGTCCTGATATGACCTTAGATGTTGCCTGGACGAGAAACTCCAACAACCAACCTACGAAAGGTAAGCGTGCTTGGTACTTCTGATAGTAATACGAACACCACTGATAATGGTGATAATGATGATATTGATAATGTAAATAACGCTAATAATGATAATGATAATAATGATAATACTGATAATACTGATAGTAATGATAATAATGATAATAATGATAATACTGATAATAATGATAATAATGATAATAATGATAATAATGATAATAATAATGATAATAATGATAATAATGATAAAACTGATAATAATGATAATAATGATAATCATGATAATAACGATAATAGTGATAATGATAATGATAATAATATTACTACTGCAGTAGTCTGCACTGACCTCTCAGGCAAGGTGCCACATAGACAGGTAGGCGTAGGTAGTGTGGTGACATCAGGGAGCCTAGGTGGTGTGATGGTTAGGACACTGGCCCAGAATGCAAAGAGATGTGGGCTCAAGTCCCACTCTAGGTGCAATATTTCCCATCTTCATCATCCCCACAGCACTGGTTGCCATGAACATTATCCTGTACAAGCTACATGCTGTATAGTTGTTGAACCTATGCGGTGTATGTGTACCTGTAAGTGTATTGTGTGTATGGATGTAATTGTAAGCATTAACAAACTTACAATTCCAGGGGGACGAGTGTATTGGTCCGCACTGACCTCTCAGGCAAGGAGCCGCATGGACAGGTGGGTGTGGGTAGTGTGGTGACATCAGGGAGCCTATGTGGTGTAATGGTTCGCACACTGGCCCGGAATGCAAAGAGATCTGGGTTCGAGTCCCGCTCTAGGCACAATATTTCCCATTTTCATCACCACACCCACGACACTACTAATAATAATACATTCGGACAGGATGCTGATGCAATCGATAGCTTAGTTATCTTACACATATATTGTCCCTTACATTGTGTGAAAAATATCAATTTATCTCTACATTAGCGTGGGTGCCAAGCCATCGGTTTATTCCAGTTTAGATATTATCATCGTTTCAGGTCGATCGGTGCCGGGGATTAGTCCAGCTGCCTTATGAATAATAGCAAATGTTGTTGTTTAAAAGTACACGTCAATTTATTATGAAGAATCTATGTTTCTTAAGAAATAACCCCAACAATTGTTTACAAAATACAACTGAAATAAAATGAAACATTTATTTATTAAAGTATTAAAATAGTTATTAAAAGATTCAATATATTTATTAATTTACAAAAATAAACATCTTTCTGGTTTAAAAGAAATTTGTCGAAACTTCAAATTGGTGAAATAAACATCAACCAATTATAAATAAGACGCCCTTTAATAATGAATAGAGGCCCATATATTGCTAAGTACAATTCTATTCGATTCAACGGGGAATGTACGGCAGCACAAAATAAAACTTCCAACCAGAAACAAAAACAAATAATAATAATAATGAAAAGAACAGTAGCATAATAACGCAAAAGTTTACAGAATTGCACTGTGTTACATGCTGCAAAATATGTATTCCTCTGTTATTATATACCTTACTCTATATACCTTTTGTGTCAATAATCCCAAATTGAAATAATTACTGCAAGTCCAGTGTTTCGTCACTGATAACATACTTATTCAAAAGAATAAACATATTACATTTTTTGTTTTTATGTAATCCATTTAACTGTACCTCATATCAATTAAGTAATTACTTTGTTCTAGTTGGGCTTCAAGCTTTAGACTTGAGGCTTTTGACTTTACTTAGGCGAGCGCACACCCCGGTGTCGTTTCTTAGTACAACGGACGCGGCGTGTGCTCTTTATCAAGCACTAACTAGCCCGAGACGCTTGATACCCAAGTGTGCTGCCACAGCCGACGGGATGCGGCGCGCGCAACCTGCGCAGACGCCGCGCGCAGGCTGCGCAGTGGCGGGCGGCTGTGCGGAGACAGTGACTATGAATCCTCGGCCTGCTATCAGTCACTGGGGTCAGCTCTTAAAGCCTCCCTCACCGCTGCTCTGCGCACACCGGTGGCAGATTTAGGCGCAAGAAAACAAGGATGGTGTGTGTGGGTGTGTGTGTGGGTGGAAGGGGAAGTACTCAACTGTCCTAGTATTGCTGTTGTTCTTATTATTTTATATCAGTATTATAGACACCATTATTGCCATTATTCTTGCCACTATTATTGTCACTATTATGCCACTATTATTGCCCAGTACTATTCTGATTTGTTGGTCACTATTATTGTGACTATTATTATCATTATTAGTGTTGCTGTTGCTCTCTCACCTATTATCATTATTATTGTCACTAGTACTATTGTCTCTTTTATTGTCACTATTGTTGTTGTTATAATAGTCACTAATAATATCATTATTATTGTGACTAGTACTATTGTCTCTAGTATTGTGACTATTGTTGGTGTTATAATAGTCACTATTATTATCATTATTATTGTCACTAGTACTAGTGTCTCTATTATTGTCACTATTGTTGTTGTTATATTACTATGGTCACTATTATTTGCATTAGTATTACCACTATTACTGTCACTATTATTATTACTATTTATCTACCTATTATTATGACTATCATTACCCATATTAGTGTCACTGTTACTGTCTCTATTTTTGTCATTAATATTGTCACTATAATTGTCCCTTTTATTGTCACTATTGTTGTTATAATAGTCAATATTATTGCCATCATTAGTGTCACTATTACTGTCACTATTACTGTCACTATTAGTATAACTATTATTGTAACTATTATTATAACTAGTATAGCCAAATTTCTTGTCACTATTACCGAGACTATTATTATCAATATTACTGTATTCTTATTATAACTAGCATAGCCAATATTAGTGTCACTATTATTGTCACTAGTATTGTCACTATTCTGGTCAATGTTATTGTTACTATTATTGTCAATATTATTGTTACTATTATTGTTTACTATTATTGCCACTATTATTGCCACTGTTATTGCCACTATTGTGGGCACTGTTATTATTGTAACTGTCACTATCACCATTACTCTTATTGTCCTTATTATTGTCACTATTATGATCACTATTATTGTTACTATTATTGTTTACTATTATTGTGATTATTATTGCCACTATTATTGCCATTATTATTGCCTCAATTATGGGCACTGTTAATGTTAGTGTACCTCTCACTATCACCATCGTTGCAATTGTCCTTATTATTATCATCACTATTATTGTCAGTATAATTATCACTAGTATTGTTACTACAATATTCTCTGTAATTGTCCATACTATTGTCACTATAATTGTCATTATTCCTATGATGGTCATCACTGCGCTGCGGTTATATTGCTGTGTTAGTGGGTCATATCTGATGTAATATCAACCGTGGAGGAACCAGGCTAGAAGGCAGGTGGTGGGTCACCGTATCCTGGTCCCCAGGAAGTGTAGGCTTTGGTGGCCGCTGAACTCTGCTGCTCAGCCTTGTAGGCGTCCACTCCTCCCACCACCCCCTTCCTGCTGCTCCTGTTCCTGCTGCAACCTCCTCCTCCTCCTCATCCTCCTCACGGCTGCAGTCTCCGCCTCCTTGCCGCCCGCCCTCCCTCCCGCCCTCCCGCCCTCACGCCCTCTCGTCCTCCCTCCCCCGGCTTCCCTCCATATAAGGCTCGTCACGACCCACCCGGATCGATCATTATACGAGTAGCCCAGGAGGAGTGCAGGCAGTGGAGAAGCAGGAGTGGAGAGGGAGCGAGAGAAGGAGAGAGTGAGAGTGAGAGAGGGACGCAGGGGTCTGGAGGAGCAGGACGCTCCGAGAGGCCTCCAGTAGTCTACAGTAGCGCCGGCGAGTGCGGCGGTGGAGGCGGCGGAGGCGGCCCGTGGAGCGGTTGGTTGGGCGCTGGAGGAGGTAGGGAGGACTGTCATTAACACAGCTACTGGAGGAGGTGAGGCGCAGGCGGTGCACGGATACGGTACAATCTCACAGCCGGGAGGGGCTGCCTGCCTCTGCCTCTGCTTGCCTGAGTCCCTAACTGGCTGGCTGGGTGGCTGGCTGGCTGGTTGGCTGGCACCGGGCCGTGGAGGAGCGGGTGCCCGGGGCGCGGGCGCGGCACGGCGTGGACGGACCTATGGACGAACCACCTCCTCCTGCGTGACGGACTCAGCCCTGGAGGACTTCCTTCCTTATCCTCCCTCCTGAGTGAGTGACTGGGCTGGCTGGCTGGGAGGCGGCGGGCGGCGAGACCTCTGCTACACCACGGGGTGCCGGGGAGAGAGTAGCGGGCGGGCCGGCACTGTTAACGCAGGTAAGGATGATTGCTTTTGTTTACATTCCTCGTCCGATACTACTATTTGTTATTGTTGTTGTTTGTGTTCCTAGTCACTCCTCTTCTACGATGCATTCTTATTTATGATCATAGTCCTCCTGTCATACTGTTTGTTATTGTTTATGATCCTAGTCACCCTGATACTACTATTTGTGATTGTTATCTTAGTCACACTGTCCTACAATTTAATACTGTTTACAGTCCCAGACTCACCAAGGCGCATGCCGGACTCGCCCCCTCCCCGTGAATAATGACAATAATAGAGACAATATTACTAGTGACAATCATAACGAACCCGTGATATTGCATTGATACCTATGATATATCAGTTTCTAATGAAACTAGGCTTTTCAGCGGGGTATGACAATGGACCGCACCCTCGAGAATGCAATACCAGGCCGCCTAGCTATTCACTAGACACCTGATATAATCCATCACGCTCTGTTGTGTTCCAAGGATACACAATTGCAACCACCTCCTCCTTCTTCCTTCTCCACCTCTCCCTCCTCTGACTTTCTCCTCATTCCCCTTTTCCTTCTTCTCCGTTCGCTCCTCCTCTTCTCTCTTCCTTCCTCCTCCAGCTCCCCCTCCCGCTCCTCCATCCTTCTCCACCTCCTTCCCCCTTCTCCCCCTCCTCTTCTTCTTCCACCTCCTCTTCTTCTTCCACCTCATGTTCTCCTTCCACCTCCTCTTCTCCTTCCACCTCCTATTAATCTCCCCTTCCTCTTCTCCTTCCACCTCCTCTTCTCCTTCCACCTCCTCTTCGTCTTCCACCTCCTCTTCTTCAACCTCCTCTTCTTCTTCCAACTCCTCTCCTGCTTCCTTCTCCACGTCCTCTCCTCCCTCTTCCTCCTTCTCCTTCCCCTTCCCCTCATCGTATTTCTCCTCTACCCTACTTCCTCCTCTACCGCCTCCTCTACCTCCTCCTCATCTATGTCACCCTACCCTCATTCTCCCCTCTTCCTCCTCCTTTCCCTCCTCGGAATTGTCCTCTACCTACTCTACCTCCTCCTCTACCTCCTCCTCTACCTCCTCCTCCTCAATTTCCTCCTCCCCTCCGCCGCTACCTCCTCTACCTCCTCCTCTACCTCCTCCCCCTCCTCCTCCACCTCCTCCATTTCATCTCCTCTACGTCCTCCTCCTCTCCCTCCTCTACCTCTTCCTCCACCTCCACCTCCCCTGCTCCTCCTCTACCCCTCCCTTTCCTCCCCCTCCCCTCCACCACCCCTCCCCCTCCACCACTACCCTAGTATCACCTCCACTGTTTACCTGTACCATAATCAAAGCCACCTGCAATAACATCACACCCACCCATACAAGCATCTGCCTGTCCTCCTTCTGATTTGAATGTGCCCGACAGATGTACTACTACTAAAGCCACAACCGGACGCGGTGACAAAATCGGCAGAGCGCCGGCCTCGCGTGCGACAGACCAGTAGTTCGGTTCCCAGTCGAGTCAAACCAATAACTTATCAAATTGATACTTGTTGCTCCCTACCCTGGCGCTCAGCATTAATAGGATACAAAACTATAAGTATCGGAATAATCTGACTGAGGGGGATATTAAGTCATGGTGCCGGCAGCCTGAATTTCCCAGTGGCGCAGCACTCTAAATTCGCCATGAGTGTGCACTGTCACAAGTGGGTATCCATCCTGATATGATCTTAGAGGTTGCCAGCACATAAAACCCCAACAACCAACCAACCCCTATTTAGATGTACCCTAATCCACTGCCACCTGCAGTGACAGCGCCCCTAGTGGCAGACAAGGGTATGACTCGCCGTCTCCTGATTTGAATGAACCCAACACATGTACTACTTACTAAAACCACATCCCAACACAACGCAAACCCGCGCCACCTCGCTCCTCACCACTCTCCCCACACACGCCCCCCCCCCCCCCCGCCTCCTCACCTGCCCCCCTCGCCACACACCCGACTCCCTCCCGAGTCCTCTCCTGTCTCCGGCTGCGAGAAGGCAAATCTGTTTTTAAGTGACATGAGTTGATTGGTATTTTTAGGGGCGTGCTGTGTTTGTTGACATGTCGACCTAATAGTACACACAGTGAACCCTCGCTTTTGTGTCGACCAACCTCCCCCCTCTCCTCTCCTCTCCTCTCCTCTCCTCTCCTCTCCTCTCCTCTCCTCTCCTCCTACCCTCCTCCCTCTCTGCCTTACGTCCCCTTTTCCTTGCCTCCTACTCCATCTTCCCTCTCTTCCTCCCCCTGCTCCTTGCCCCCTTCCTCCTCCTACTCATCCCGCCGCTCCTCCTCCCATCCTCTGCCTCCTTCAATCCATCCTCCTCCATCTCCTCCTCCTACTCCTTCCCCCTTCTTCGCTCTCTTCCTCGCCCCGCTCGACCTCTTCCTCCCTCTTCTCCTCCCTCTTCCCTCATGCCCCCTTCCTCATTCCTCCTCCTTCCTCCTCGTCCTCCTCCTGCCCATCTTTCATCCCATCCTCCTTAATCTCCTCCTACTGCCCCGCTTTCTCCCTCTCTTCCTCGGCCTCCCCTCGTCCTCTTCCTCCATCTCCTCCTCCTCCCTCTTCCCTCTCTTCCCCTCGTCATTAGTCATCCTTCCTCCTTGTTCTCCTCCTGCCCATCCTTCAACCCACCCTCCTTAATCTCCTCCTACTCCCCCTTATCTCCCTCTCTTCCTCGTCCTCCGTCTTTTCCTCTTCCTCCCTCTCCTCGTCCTCCTCCCTGGCCGTCTCCTACCCTCCTCCTTCCTCCCCTTCATCAAACCCATCCTCCTCCCTCTCCTCCTTCCCTCATTGTACTCCGTCCAGACCGGATGGGATGTCCGAATGAGCTGGAGCGTCCGTCTCCCGTGCTGGTAGATCGTGGGGTCATGGGTTTGAACCATGGTCGAGTCAAACCAATGACTTGAAAATTGGTGCTTGTCACTTCCTAGCCAGGCACTCGGCATTATTAGGACAGGGCAAGGACTGGTGTGCTCAGTGTCAGGATAATGTGACTGAGTGGGATACCAGGTCATGGTCCCAGTGGCCTGGTTTCCCAGTGAGACAGCACTATAAAGTCGCCATGAGTGCGCACTGTCACAAGTCGGTACCCGTCCTGATATGAGCTTAGATGTTGCTAGGACGTAAAACAACAAACAAACAAACAAACCTTCCTCCTCATCCATCCCATCCTCCGTTCTCCTCCCTCTTCCCCTTCCTCCTCCTCCTCATCCCGGTCCTCCTCCCATCCACCTCCATCTCCTCCTCCTACTCCCCCGTTTCCTCCCTCTCTTTCTCAGCCTCCCTCTTCTCCTCGTACGCCCTCTCCTCGCCGTCCTCCCTCTCCGCCTCCTACCCTCCTCCTTCTTCCGGATTCATCAAACCCCTCCTCCTCGTCCCTCTCCTCCTTTCATCATTTTCCTTCTTCCTCCTCCTCATCCAGCTCATCCTCCGACCTCCTGCTCCCTCCCTCTCCTCCTCCTACTTATCCTCCCCCTCATCCTCCTCCCTCCCTCTCCCCCTCCTCCCCCTCCTGCCCCTCCTCCCTCCCTCTCCCCCTCCTCCCCCTCCTCCCGCTCCTCCCCCTCCTCCCCTCCTCCCCCTCCTCCCCTCCTCCCCCTCCTCCCCCCTCCTACCCCTCCTCCCCCTCCTACCCCATCCTCCCACCCTTACCGCCCCTCCTCCTCCTCTTCATCCACCCTCTCCTCCATGTCCCCATCCACACCTCCCCCACTCCTCCTCCAGCCCCACTATCAAACCCAGACATCCCGACCCAGCGCTGTCAATTTGGGAAGTTTATTATGTCACTTTGTGGCGTGTGTCGACATTTGAATAAATGCTCACGTCCCTCCTGCTCTACTGAAAGAATCCTCGATGCATGCGGTTTGTGTTATCTGATTAAAAATCCTTGTAGTATATACCAAGCTTTAGGAATCTAAAACTTGACAATAAACAGCTTCACGCAACACTCGAACAATGAAATCAAAGGCAATTAAACAGTCACGACACTGGATCGCAATTTCTTGATGCGAATTGGCTTTTTTTCTTCTCTTTTCTTAAAGATATGCCCCTTGATTTAGGATAAATTAATATTTGAGAGTATTCAGGTATCGGATAGTATTCCATCTCTGCAAACAAATTATTTGATTTGAACAAATAAGCTAAGGGAAATAACTATATTTGGCGTTGTATATAGGAAGGAGAGTAGAATATTGGGAATGGACTGTTCTTATAATGTACATCTGACGCCTTGCCACCATTTTTAGAGTCATTAGTTCATTCGATTCTTCACTTTTGCGGTAATAACTAATTGTGTGTTACATTAATTATGTGACGAGTAATAATAATTGTCTGAGTATAAATCTGATATTCTCGCATTATTTATTCTAGGATATTAAAGGATATTTTCAGGTGAAATTTACGCCATATTTACGCATATGTGTACATTTGTATGTATATATGTATGCATATACGCATGCATATGTGTATGTATATATGTATGTGTATATTTATATATATGAGCCTGTCTCAAATGGTGATAACTCTTAACGATTGACACAAAACAGCACAGAAACGGTTACACTGAAAACACAAGGACATTTGCTTCAAATCAATATGTATTCTATTGGGATTATGAAACACCATGTAAATATCAAATCAGTTTATCCTGAGCAAATGCATGAGCAGATAGTGTGTTGATCGTTACAATGGACACAGTTTTGTCCCATATTGCTTAGCACCTTTTGAGACAGTCTCATATACTTCCGAGCGAGTGGCATGCAAAAGCCCCGAAGATGGTGGGGGGGGGGGAGCATGCTGGTACCCCCTCCCACCCAGGAAGGGCTGTAGGAGCTGGACACTACAGAGATTATTACACATGATAACAGTCTTATCAGTATCCGTATATATGTATTTCTATATGTATATATATGTATATGGGTGTATATGGAAATATGCATGTATAAAGTATGGCTATGTAAGAAAAGGACGGATACAGACGAGTGTTGGGTCGGCACTTTTATTGAGCGTCTGGGCATAGCGAGATAACAGGCATACCGGTCAAAGTTTGAAATCGCGTATGGAAGTGACTTGCCGGGAGGGGTTGCCAGCGGAAAGCGCCCGATGGTGGTGCTAGTAGTGGGCAATCGGGGCAAATCGGGGAAAGTCAGCGATTGGACAATAATATAGCAAAGTAATATAATGGAAATAAATAATAATAACGATACTCCGCCTATTTATATCTGCATAATTAATTATACATCCTATATATGAAGAGTTCAAGTGCAAAACCATGTTAATGCCAATACAAAAATGGAGATAAACATTGGAATCAAACCTACAAAAATTAAATTTCTTTATATTCCTTCGCTTTTGTTCATTGCTCCATAACCATGTGATCATAAGAAAAGTGGAATTAGTGAGAATAGAAATATTATTTTCAGGTGAAAATCTGTTATTTAAACTACATTTTTGGATTGGCATTTACATGGTTTTGCACCTGAACTCTTTATATGTATGTGTATATTTATGTGTATACTCCCGAGTGAGTGGCATGCAAACATCCCAAACATGGGGGGTGAGGGCGGGTGAAGTGTGCTGATACCCCCCAACCAGGAAGGCGGGGGAGGTAGGAGCAGGACACTACAGAGATTATTACACACGATAACAGTCTTATCAGTATCCGTATATATGTATTTGTATATGTATGTATATATATGTATATGTATATGTGTGTAGATGTATGACTGCATGCCCGTCCTGATATGACCTTAGATGTTGCTAGGACGTAAAACAACAACAAACAAACAAACAAACTATGACTGCATGTATATATGTATGAATTATATATGTATATATGTATTTGTATATGTATATACATATGTATGTGTGTATATGTATATATGCATGTGTATAATTATGTATGTATTATATATGTATATATATGTGTATATGTGGGGAGTATAACCGGATGTTGACTCTGCGCATGCGCGAGACGGCCATGCATGCCGACGTTGCGTGCAGATATATATAACATTGGCGTGGCAAGGTCTACCCACCTTAATCATGCATAGGTTTGTATAAATAATAGCAATATGTTAGATATCGCTGTACGCTCACACACACAACCCGTCGTCCACCGGGCGCGGCAGACGAATCGGTAGAGCGCGGGCCTCGCACGCGGAAGGTCAGGAGTTTGGTCCCCAGTCGATTTAAACCGATGACTTATAAAATCGATACTTGTCGCTTCCTAGCCTGGCACTCTGCATTCATAGGATAGGGCAAGGACTGGTTAGCTCAGTGTCAGAATAACATGACTGGGTGCGATATGGGGTCACGGTGTCAGTGACCTGATTTCCCAGTCGGGCAGCACTATCATTATACAAGTTGTCATGAGTGTGCACTGTCATAAGTCAGTACCTGTCCTGATAATTATGATTTTATTTGTTGCCAGGACTGATTTGCACGCGGGAGGTGCAGGTTCGATTTTAGATAAAAGATTCACCCCATACTTGCAGTAGGTGTAAATGACAATGTAGTCTAAATACGGGCGAAAATTGCTTTAAGTGCCTATTACACCTTACCGGATTGAGTACCGGAAACAACCAGACAAAGAATTTTCTAGTCTGGTGGTGTTCAGTTCCAAAATGTACCGAAATGTGTTGAAATGTTGCAATGGTCGCCAGACAAAATGGACACTATACAGACAAGGAACATACATTAACGAATAGCCATGGGACGATAACCAGATGATAACCGGACAACAACCGGATGTCAAACGGACGGACCGAACATCAACCGGACATATACCGGACTGGTAAAGGATGCACCGAAAACATATAAAAAACTGATGGACCGAATTCCCGCAACACCGTCAACAGACTCTGCAGGAAGCAAACCAGAGAGACGTAACGGATGGGTACCAGACATGAACCGGACAAAATGGAATAAACAGACTTAAAACTGACACCAACCATACATGTCAGTCCAGCGTTGTCCGGTACAAGTTTTGTGCATTTTCAAACCTTGCTACCATACACACCAGACACCACTGGACAGCGAACGGACACGCCGGATGTGTACCATATATAAACCGGACGTATTTCACCGGAGAGTGTCCGTTTTCTATCTGGTACCCCAATCCGGTAAGGTGTGACTGAGCCTTCAGTTTGCAACAGAAAGTGGAATTCCTGGTTCCAGCATCAGATGGCTACGTATATCACAGAGTTGGTGAAATGGGAGAGAATGCACAAAGACAAGATGGAAATGATCATATTCCGTCAATTTCACTTTTAAAGTTCATTAAACTACATGTTTTATTAGATTGTTCAACTCAAAAGTAGCGGGTAAATATGAAGACATAGAAACAGAATCTTATCATGTTGCTTCTTAAATTAAGAATTGATCTGCTCATTTAATGTACCCAACATGTAACTATTTGTAGCCAGTTTTTCTAATGGGTTGGTTTTCACCCCCTACTGCAAGTACGGGGTGAAACCTTTATCTAGTTCGATTCCTGCTCGAGGCGAATCAAAGACTGAACACTGATACTTAATGGCATGGCGGACTCGGTATGATCGCTGTCTGGCTTCCTGTGTGAAAAGTCGGGGTTCGAATCCTAACAGAGTCAAAGAATCACTACTTGGCACTGCCTAGCGATGGCTGTTGGGGCTGGATTGCTCATTGTTGAGATAATGTGACTGAGTTGGATATTGGGGTCATCGTTCCAGAGACCCGGTCGCCCATTTGGGCGGCACTCTATTGTGGAACTCTATTGTCGCCATGTTGCTAGGGCATAACACCCCATCAAATAAACTACGTTGCCTGACGCCTGGAGGTACTACGGTAAGGCAAGGGCTGGTTGGATCAGTGCCAGGATAGTCAGGAACAAAAAAGCGGGAAATTAGGTCATGGTGCCGGTGGTCTGGTCTCCCAATGGAGCAGCACTATAAAGTCACCATGAGTGTGCACTGTCCCAAATCGTGACTCACCCTGATATATGGACCAGACGGGATAGCCGAATGAGTTAGGTCGTCCGTCTCCCGAGCTGGTAGATCGTGGGGTCGTGGGTTCGAACCCTGGTCGAGTCAAACCAAAGACTTAAAAATTGATACTTGTCGCTTCCTAGCCAGGCGCTTGGCATTATTAGACCAGGGCAAGGACTGGTGTGCTCAGTGTCAGGATAATGTGACTGAGTGGGATACCAGGTCATGGTGCTGGCAGCCTGGGTTCCAAGTGGGACAGCACTATAAAGTCGTCATGAGTGCACCCTGTCACAAGTCGGTACACGTCCTGATATGACCTTAGATGTTGACAGGTCATAAACTTCAACAAACAAACCCTGATATAACCTTAGATGTTGCCAGGTTGTAAATCCCCAACAAAGAGCATCAATTCATCAATTCAGCTCCTGATACTAAGACTATGCACAGCTGTTTCTACATTCACAACCCACCTCTGCCCTCCCCCCCCCCCCCCCCCACCCCTCCCAAACCCAAGGTCTTCCAGCTTTGGCGTTTTCCCAATTAGCCCCTATATATATACAACCTATTCCAGTCACCAGCCGCCCAAGCCCCATTGAGCATGTGCCCCGACCACGGTAAACTAGACCACGAAACAGCAGCAGCAGTTGCTGCCGCTACCACCCAACCCAAACACCCCCCGAACCCTAACCTGGGCCGCGGGCCCCTTGCTCCGGGCACCCCGGGAAATGCGGCTCGTAACCGGCTTATCGCCACCGCCGGCGGCATGATCCCCCCCGTCACAACAACGCCGACCTCCCTCAGTTCAGACAGCCACCCGCTCCTTCCAGTCCACCCACGCCTCCCCCACCTAAAACCTTCCCTAACCTCCCTCCATCCGCACCCCCACACCCCACACCCCACACCCCACACCCCACACCCCACACCCCACACCCCACACCCCACCACTCCCCCCTCCTGCCACCCATAACTCAACAGAACGCCTGTATCACCCTGCCCTGCCTCTCCCCGCTCTCCCTTTCCGTCTCCCGCTCTCCCTCCCCGTCCCTCGGCCTACCCACTCCCCCTCCCCCCCCCCCCCCCCCCCAGGCATACCCACTCCCATTCTCGCCTGCCCTATTGACAATCGTCCGAACCATAACTCCCCCCTCCCCCAACCACCATTTTCCCAGACACAATTCTGACCCTTACCCATTTTTCCGCGTAAGGCGTAGCTTCGACAGTGCTGGCTGTGCTGAACCCTGCTGTCGACTGGCGACTAAATTGGGCTCTAGTCAATGGACCATTACTCATTCTCTACGTAATGCATATCTTTGACCGTCCTGGCTGTGCCGACCCCTGCTGTCAACTGGTGACTAAATTGGGCTCAAGTCAATTGACCCTTACTCATTCTCCACATAATGCGTAGTTCCGACCGTGCTGGCTGTGCCGACCCTACTTTCGACTGGCGACTAAATCAGGTTCAAGTCAATGGACCATTAGTCATTGTCTATGTAATGCATAGCTACGACCGTCCTGACTATGCCAACCCCTGCTGTCGACTGGTGACTAAATCGGGCTCAAGTCAATTGACCCTTACTCATTATCCGCGTAATTCGTAGCTCCGACCGTGCTGATCGTGCCGACCCTGCTGTCGACTGGTGACTAAATTGGGTTCAAGTCAATTGACGCTTACTCATTGTCTATGTAATTTGTAGCTCCGACTGTGTTCACTGTGCCGACCCTACTGTCGACTGGCGACTAAATGGGATTCAAGTCAATGGACCTTTACTCAATATCTGCGTAAAGCATAGCTTGGACCGTGCTGGCTGTGCCGATCCCTGCTGTCGACTGGTGACTAAATCGGTTTCAAGTCAATTGACCCTTACTCATTCTACACGTAATGCATAGCTTCGACAGTGCTGGCCATGCTGACCCTGCTGTCGACTGGCGACTAAATTGGGTTCAAGTCAATTGACCCTTACTCATTATCTGTGTAATGCACACCATGCCGTCCAGTGGCGACTAAATCGGGATTAGTCAAGTTTGTTCAGTTTGAACAGAACAAAACGACTACCCCTGGCTATTCGCCCCAGCGAGGTATTATTAGTTGACAATTCAGAATCCAATTTTGTGTTTAGTTTCCAACATCCATATACTAGTTCATCGCTACTGGGCCCACCTTTCTCTTAAGGCCCGGTCACATACACATTAGTGGACATAGTTGAACGTAGTGGGGGCTAACATAGTTGAATATAGTTGAACGCAGTTGAACATAGTTGAACATACCGGCATCTATACTTCTCCATGATGCTAACTTTGTAATAATGTGGGTGGGCTGTGAGTTCTTTGGACATGTTCAAAAGAGAGCTACGTTAGAGGTTAACATACTGTGGCGATGTCTCTGTACTCTTAATGTACTCTAACATACTCTAGTGTACTCTAACATACTCTAGGATACTCTAGCATACTTTAGCATACTTAGATGTAGTTCAACGTAGTTGACTGTAGTGGAGGCTAACGTATGTTGACCGTAGTTGACCATAGTTGACCATAGTTGAACGTAGTTGAACGTACCGGCATCCATGCCGTAACGCATTTATCCGTACCCAAAACCTGCCGTACCTTAACGTTTTTAACCGTATTTCAACGTACTTACACCACGTTTGACCCACTTTAATCTATCCTACATTCAACTATGTTCAACTACGTTCACGAATGTATATATGACCATGCCTTAAAAAAAACTAAGCCAAGGATGTAATTCTCACACCAACCCACGGCTATTAGAAACTAGAGTGTTGGTATAAAATATATGGTCAATGTATGCATGAAAAGCATAGAGATAGCATCAGAAGATCTTATCTTTATCGATTTTCTGCTGTGTGTTTAGTTTAAGAATCTTTTATCCTCTTTCAGCCTAGATCCGTATGGAATGGGTTAAATATTATAACAGAGAGAGTTGAATCGGTTGTAACCTCGGCTAACTTGTTCAGTTTAGTAGTCTCCACTGACCTCTCGGACAAGGAACCACGAGGTAGAGTTTGTTGGTTGTTGTAGCTTTATGTTTACATGTAAGGACGTGAATAGGGAGCCTAGGTGGTGTAAGGGTTAGGACACCAACCCGGTATTAAATAGGCGTGGGTTCGAATCCCGCTGTATGCGCAATATTTACTATTGTCATCATCGGCCGCCGCATTTATATTCACTGTTCATCTATATTTTCTGGCTGCTGTTTCACTCAGATAAAGTTGGGCAAGTCGGGTGCAGTGTGACCAGTTAAAGCCATGCATAGTTTGTAAAACTGCGAACGCACTCTCCAACACAACACACAACAGCACTGAATGTTTTCACCCCGGATTGATTTTCCCCCCACCCACTTACCCACCCGCCCGCCCTCCCTGTCTCCCGCCCCGTATTCAATGGGATCTAACGCGGGTACGATAAGGCCGTCACAAGGATGCCCGCCACCACCCTCTCACCCTCCCACCCAGCCCTCACACATGCCACCCCCTATCCTCCAGGCTGTACAGAGGCCCCTCCAGGGCTCTGCGTGCCACCCTTATCCCTATCCTCCAGGGTGGCAGCTGGTGCTTCACGCACTGCGGCAAGTCGAATGCAATTGCAATCTTTGGTCGTCTTTCTCCAGGAGTGGGACTGTGTTGTGCGGTGGGGCGTTGTGCGGGGCGGGCATGTGGGGTGCGGGACGAGGCGGGACGGAGCGGGACGGGGCGGGGCGGGGCAGGGCGGGCGGGGCGGGGCGGGGCGGGGCGGGGCGGGGCGGGGCGGGGCGGGGCGGGGCGGGGCGGGGTGGTCTCCTCCTACAGCTGTCTGTTTGCGACCTAGTTCAGTTCCTGTCCACTAGGGGGGTGTGGATAAGGAAGAAGAGGTGGTGCACCCACTCAGCCCTGCCTCGCCTCGTCCCGTCCACCCTGGCACCCCACACTACCACGCCTCTCCCCGCACGCCCCCCCCCGCGCCGGGCCTGCCCGGTACCCTAACCCGTCTCGTAACCCACCCCACCCCGGCACCCCATCCTACCCCGTAACCCACCCCGTCCTGCCTGGCACCCTACCCCGCCCGTCCCACCCGGCACCCCAACCTACCCTGCACCCCGCCCCGTCCTGTCTGGCACCCTACCCCGCCCATCCCACCCGGCACCCCAACCTACCCCGCACCCCGCCCCGTCCTGCCCTGCCTGTCCCGCCCGGCACCCCAACCTACCCCGCACCCCGCCCCATCCTGCCCGGCACTCTACCCCGTCTCGTAACCCACCCCACCCCGTCCCGCCCGGCACCCAACCCTTCCCCGCACCCCATCCCGTCCCACCCTGCGCGGCGCTGCACCCTACACTGTCCCGCCGAGCATCGCCCCCGCCCGCCTCACACGTGTGACCGGCCACAGGAGGGAGCCTGCTGACGCTCTTTGACGGGGGCTTGATTGCAGGTTGATATCCTGTTGTAAAGACAGCCCTGGTAATGTATTTAGTTTTAATTCAATTTATAATATTATGTGCACAGAATACATACTGTATATGTTAAAATGTATAAAGCTCGATAGAGATGCCATTGTGTTGAGTGAACCTGCTGACCCGGTTTCTGAGTAATCTATCAACTGGGTTCTAAAGCCTCCAGAAGGATGTCGGTGCGGGGGAATCACATGTGTGGGAAACACTGAGTAGCCAGCCAGATAAAGGTTGCATCTATTCATTAAAGAAAGTGTAATAGCAGGCCGATATATCGGAAGTCAGTTGGTGTCATCAGAGATACCCAGAATGCGTGACCGACCTCATACACAATGAAATGTGTGGGCATGTCATGTCAGCCCCATCCCAGAGATTTCTGTGTACATGCGTGGGTGGGAGTTTGAATATATACTGTGTACATTACCATTAATAGACAATTCCATTCTGAGCTCTGAAGACTATGGTGTTCTTCGTTCTTTGTGGAGGGGACTCACTAAGGTGACCATGAGGGCATAGACTATGCAGGGGAATAGTTGACAGCGACATAGGAGGAACCTGCAAAGTTGACCCAGGATGCGGCCATGAAGATAGAGTGTCAAACTTTGCACTGTGCTATTAAGTATAATGAAACCATGGCTCATGACTGTCAGATGAGGCTATTCGCTTATGTGTAGGACATCACTTCCGGAATGGTGTAGTGACTCACAAAACCTGACCACCGGGCGCGATGGCCGAATCGGTAGAGCACAGGCCTTCCGTGCGTGAGATCGGGAGTTAAATTCCCACTCGAGTCAAACCAATGACTTATAAAATTGATACCTGTCACTTCCTAGCCCAGCACTCGGCATTAATAGGATCAGATACGATACAGATAGGACTGGTTAGCTCAATGTCAGGATAATGTGACTGAGTGGGATATCGGGTCATGGTGATGGCAGCTTGATTTCCCAGTGGGGCAGCACTATAAAGTCATCATCACTGCACACTATCACAAGTCGGTACCCTTCCTGATATGACCTTATATGTTGCCAGGACGTAAAACTTCAACAACCAACAACCTACCCAAAATCTGACCTCACACTGCACCGCTCACTACCGCACGACCCCGACCCTTGTGGAGAAGTGTGTTAGCAGAGGGGATTCATTGGTTACCTATTTATAACGGACCACTGCCCCCGCCAGCTGTGGTCACGTGACCAACCCTCCTCCGCACGCGACTTTTTAAGAGCCTGTGACACATGCCTTTGTGGGTCAGTCCATGGCCGAAGCGCTCGACATCGCAGAGTAATAAAGATTTGAACCAGATGGGATGGCCGTATGAGTTAGAGCGTCCGTCTCCCGTGTTGGTAGACCATGGGATTGTGCGTTCGAAAGCTGGTCGAGTCAAACCAATGACTTAAAAATTTATACTTGTCGCTTGGCATTGGTCGTAATGCGTAGCATTAGGGTAGGTCAAGGACTGGTTGGCTCAGTGTCAGGATAATGTGACTGATTGCTGGCGGCCTTGTCATGGTGCTGGCGGCCTTGTCTCCCATGAGTGCGCACTGTCACAAGTTGGTACCCGTCCTGATATGACCTTAGATGTTGATAAGACGTAAAACAACAACAAAGGAACGGGAATACAGATTTGAGCTAACACTGTTCTTGAATTTAGATTTTTGGTTCGAGCACCCTGAAGTGTTCTTGAATTTATAATTGCATAGTTTATATTTTTTAAACATTTTTCTTCGAGATATAGATATCAAATCGATTGCTATAATCTACCTTATTTTACTTTGAAGTAACTTTCCCTTTAAATCGCCACCTTTTTGAGATATTTGATGTGCAATTATGCAAAATTAATTTTGACAAGCACGCCAAAACTCTGACACCATGGACATCTGCAGTAACAGGTTCTGTTGAATTGATTCAGTATTCCCTGTTATGTGGCCACAATTGCTTAATAAGTGCATCAGTATCTAAGTTAGATATGTAGAATCAAACCTAGATAATTGTCTCGCTTTTGAAAATTTGCTGCTTCAGCGGACTATGCAATTTTAACTGTATGTTCTTGAATGTTCTTAAATCGAACACGGTGGGATTTCACAAACAGCTGGAAACCAACACCAAGCAGGACTTTGGTTGCCAGATATCTGGACATGGGCAACTGTGGCCTCCAAGTTATCAACGGTGTGTGGTGTTCTCTGTGGCAGAGTGGTTAGAGTGTTAGACTTTTTCTAGGTCGGACTCCTAATCTAAAGGTTGGTGGTTCGATTCTGCATGCCCCCCCCCCACCTCTGCCAATTTGGATTTCCACCACTGTGTATAACTTACAGTTACAGCGTCATCAAAGGCTGGTTGTTCTCATACCATGTCTATGTGGTGTGGGAGGTTAAAAATCCCTTGGGTCAGTAAAAGTGTAGGGTCGGGCTTTCTATCGACAAACTGTCTAATGGTGAAAACAAGTCTCTTCAGACTTATCCATGATAGGCAGTATAAATGTTCAAGGAAAAGAAACCAGAAAAAAACCTGGCACCTTTAACCATGGCTGCGATGCATCAGGATGGGACATTCAGTCTGCGCTGCGTTCTGCCCACTCTCTCTTCAATGAGATACCATTAGTATATGCAGTGTTTTTAAAATTGTTGATTGGCTGTGAGTATTGACTATGCTGCCGACATGGCGTAAAGAAACCAGCAATCAATTAAGCAATTTGATTTGAGATTTAGTTTCTATGGGTTATTTATTTGCAAGTCTCATTGGAAATATTCTTGAAAAGAATGTTCTTGAATGTTCTTAAGCATGTTGGCCAACTCTTTGTAAAATCCCTGACTACAGTGTTTGAAGCCCTGGTCAAATACACATTAGTGAACATGGTTTAACGATTGATTGATTGGTGGTTGCTTTACGCCGTGTCGGCAGCATAGGTCATATTCACGGCGAGGTATGTGGTGTAAGTATGTTAAACTATGGTGAAAAACGTTAAGGTATGTCAGGTTTTGGTAAGGATAAATATGTTGCTACACAGATGCTGGTATGTTCAACTATGTTCAACTACGTTCAACTGCATTCAACTACGTTCAACTACGTTCAACTAATTTCACCTCTGGTCAACTATGATAAATGACGATCAACTACATTCAACTATGTTCAACTACATTCAACTATGTTCAACTATATTCAACTATGTTCAACTATGTTCAACGTACATTAGCCTCCACTACGGTCAACTACGGTAAACTAAGTTAAAATACATCCAAGTGTGCTAGAGTAGTCTAGAGCATGCTAGAGTATGCTAGAGTATGCTAGAGTATGCTAGAGTACACTAAATTATGCTATAGTATGCTAGAGTACATTACAGTATGCCAGAGTACATTAAGAGTATGGAGACTTCACCACAGTATTTTAGCCTCTAATGTAGCTCTCTTTTGAACATGTCCAAAGATTAAATCGGAACTTATGGCCCACCCATCTTATTACCAAGTTAACATGATGGAGAAGTATAGATGCCAGTATGTTCAACTACACTACATTCAATGACGTTCAACTACGTTCAACTATGGTCAACTACGTTCAACTACATTCAACTACGTTCAACTACGTTCAACTACGTTTGACTATGTTCAACTACATTCAACTTCATTCGACTACGTTCGACTATGTTCGACTATGTTCGACTATGTTCGACTATGTTCGACTACGTTTGACTATGTTTGACTACGTTCGACTATGTTTGACTACGTTCAACTATGTTCAACTACATTAGCCTCCACTACATTCAACTATGAAGCCTTTGCCTTCGGTCAGGAAATTTTACTAGGGAGAAGCAACCTGATGACAATAAGCAACATTGCTATCCACCCGTTACCACTAACACACTTAACAATGCTAGGCTTGGAAATGCAGCACGCCGGTACACATACAGAAAGGAACTTAGGTTTTTATTCAAAGTTGTATTGTCCGATGGTTTTGAATTTGTCATTCTTCTGAGATAAATATATTAAATTGATTGTCATAATCTACCTATTTTAGTTTGAAGTAACTTTAATTTAAATAGTTAACTTGTGAGATATTTGAAGTGTAACATTATAAAATTAGTTTCGACAAGCATGCCAACACTCTGACCCCATAGGCTGCTGCAGTAACAAGTTCTATTAAATTGGCTCAACATTCAGTTATATGTGGCAACAATTGCTAGATAATTGCGTTAGTTTTGAAAATGTGATGCTTCATCGGACTATGCCGCTTTAATGTGGAATATTTGCTAGCACAATTCCACTGCAGTCTGCACCAGAAACAAATGTAGGTCAAGAACCCTGCCAAGGTTGGTTACCAGAAACTTGATGTTTACATGTTGAACGTCAGCTTCAAAATGCACAATCCGATGAAAGCATAACATTTTCTAACCCAAGAGATTCACCTAGATTTGATCCTACATAGATCTAACTTAATTGCTGGTGCACTTACTAAATAAACATATGGTTCTGCATAGAAGGAATAGTGCAAGTCAATTTAATAGACTCCTTCATCGCTGAATCCTGTAATCTCCAGCATTTTTGTATTCACGCCTAAATTTATTTCGCACGTTTGTACTTCAAATATCTCCAAAGTTAACCCATTGAAATTGATTCTTTTTTAAAGGAGATTATAGCAATGATACCCCAGCAGGTGAGAAACAGGTACAGGTGAGAAACAGGTACATGAGTCCAATTTGTGCTCGGAATGTGTGGCCGCACATTGGAGATGTGTGTGTAACTGCTGTCAGAGAGTCTGGTAGATGAAGGAGATGATCTTTTCTTTGCTGACACTTTTGGTTCGTTTGAGATATATGATCAGTTTTAAACTGTGTTGTGCCTTTATGAATAGAAGCACCACATGAACTCCTGACCTTGGCCACTATTTCTCCGGTTGTAGTGTTGACATTATATCTACATACTGTATTGTATATACACATATATATACGCATGCATGCAGTGTATTTGGAGTGTTGATGTTCAGGTAGCTAGAGCCAACATACAATTACAAACTAGGAGTATACCAACAGCGGCTTCTTTCCTATTCAGGGTGTTAGTCAGAAAAATAAAGTTTGTTTTATTTAACAACACCTCTAGAGCACATTGATTTTAATCTTTGGCTATTGGATGTAAAACATATGGTCATTCTGACATTTCTATGGAGGAAACCCACTGCCGCCACATAGGCTACTCTTTCTGATAAGCAACAAGGGGTCTTTTATATGCACTTTCCCACAGACAGTACAACACATACCACAGTCTTTGATGAACCAGTTGTGGACAACTGGTTGGAATGGAAAATATCCCAAACTGCAAATGGGTCCACTCAGTAAGATCGACAGGATGACCCACACCTTCACTAGTGGACATTCTACCATCTGTGCTATGTCCCGCTCCCCGGGGTGTCAGTCGGTGATTGGCTTCGAGAAGCCGACATTGCTTCAAATTAACCCGGCATGCAAAGTGGCCTCACTGAGCGGGGCGTCAGAGAAGGGGACCGTTACCGACAGGGGGCGCTGTGTTAAGGAATGGTGTTGTCACGTGGTTTGGGGGTTAATTACCCCCACACGAACAGCCAGATGGCAGTAGGTGCACCACTACCCACACCCACACTCCCACACCCACAACCACACCTCACTCACACCCCACCCCCAGATCCACACCCACGCCCACACCCACACCCATACCCACACAACCACACTCCCACACCCACTTATCCAGCTTTGATCACCCACATCCACAGTGTACCTACCTTTTCTGGGTCACCTCCGTCTTCCCCCCCTCCCACCCACCATCCCGCCTAGCAGTCAACCCCCCTTCCATCTCATCAATACCCACATCTCCCCCTTAACCCATCCTGCCTCCCCACAGGCGACCAGGCAGTTGCATTTTTTTATTTGTTATTATTTTATTTGTAGCTATTTCTTTTCCCCTATCTTTTTAAAGTTGCATAGTCCAATGCTTTGGTGTTTCTTGTCATTTTCTCAGATTAATATAATAGGTTGATGGTTGTAATCTGAGACTGTCTCAAAAGGTGCTAAGGAAAATGAGACAAAACTTTGTCCCTAGTAACGATCAACACACTATCTATTTGTGCATTTGCTCAGGATAAACTGATTTATTTTTTATATGGTGTTTATTAATCCCAATAGATTACATATTGATTTGAAGCAAATGTCCTTGTGTTTTCAGTGTAACCGTTTCTGTGCTGTTTTGTGTCAATCATTACTATGGACAACAAAAATGAAGAGGTAGCACCTTTTGAGACAGGCTCATCTACCTTACTTTAGTTTGAAGTAAGTTTCAATCTAAACTTTTGGATACATTTGAAGTGGACACATGCCAATTTAATATTGGCATGGATGCCAACACTCTGATATCATAGGCTTCAGCAGTAACGGATTCTTGTAAATTAACTCAGTATTCCCTTCTCCGTGGCAACAAATGCTTAATACTTACCGCAGTATCTAACTAACACATGAAGAGTTCAGGCTCAAAACCACGTAAACGCCCATCCAAAAAGTAGTGTAAATAAAAGATTATTACCTGAAAATAATTTAAATTCTCACTAATTCCATTTTTCATGTGATCATATGGTTATGGAGTAATGAACAAAAAAAGTAGGAATAAAAATAATCGTTTTGTAGGTTTGATTCCAATGTTGATCTCCATTTTTGGTTAGGCGTTTACATGGTTTTGCGCCTGAACTCTTCACATGTAGCATCAAATCCTAGATAATAGTTTCGGTTTAGAAAATATGAAGCTTTTATCAGACTATGCAGCTTTAACAAGATAAACAGTAAACAACATTATTTATCCCCCCACCTCTCTTAAAAAGATTAAATAATAAAGTACTTTCTTTTTATATTCAGCAACAATTTCCACCTTTTGTGTGCTGTTAATGTTTTCCAAATGACGTGCCCTGCGAATTTGGCTTTTGTATTTCAGGTCATTCGGAGCATGTCGGAACAAATAGAAGTTGGAATAACTTTGATTGTATTTACATTGAATTCAACCATTGCCTAAACATGCTAAAGATACAAATATTACAAAAGGCAATATTGATATTCACTTTTAATAAATTATTTGGAATATAGTACTATTACTGTGAAAGAGGAATCCCCTTTTAAAACTAGATCAATTATTATTATCATTATTATTTTTGTTATTGTTATTATTACTATTATTATCGATATTGCTGTTGCCATTGCTATTATTATTATCATCATCATCATCTTCAATAATATCCACTCACCCACTCAATCACTCACCGACTCAATCACTCACCCACCCACTCACTCACTCACTCACCCAATTGAACCCACTCCCTACACACACCCATGCTTCGTGTCATAATGCTATGTGAGTAATATCACTCACTCACCTCACATTAGTCACTCACTCAGTCACTTTATTCACTCACTCATCTCTCATTCACTCACTCACCTTACTCACTCACTCACTCCTACACTTCACTTGCTTTACTCGATTCAGTCACTCACTCACACACACACTCACTCACACACAAACTCACTTCACTTGCTTCACTCACTCCCTTCACTCAGCCACACACGTTATACCCACTTCAATCATTTCAATCACTTCAATCACTTCAATCACTCACTTCTTCCACCCACCCACTCAGTCACCACTCCCACTTCCCTCAATTCACTCCACTTTTCCCACTCACGTCTGTTATTCACTTCACTCACTTTACTTCCCTCACCCACCCACCTCCTCACTCCACTTCACCCACTTCACTTACTTCACTCACGCGCTTCCGTCACACAGTTCAGTTCCCTCACCCACCCACCTCCTCACTCCTCTCTTCAGCCACTTCACCCACTTCACCCACTTCACTTACTTCAGTCACTCACTTCCGTCAATGACTTCACCTCCCTCACCCACCCACCTCCTCACTCCTCTCTTCACCCACTTTCCCCACTTTTCCCACTACACCCACTTCACTTACTTCACTCACGCACTTCCGTCACACCCTTCAGTTCCCTCACCCACCCAGCTCCTCACTCCTCTCTTCAGCCACTTCAGCCACTTCACCCATTTCACTTACTTCAGTCACTCACTTCACCTCCCTCACCCACCCACCTAATCACTCCTCTCTTCACCCACTTCACCCACTTCACCCACTTCACTTACTTCACTCACGCACTTCCATCACTCACTTCACTTCCCTCACCCACCCACCTCATCACTCCTCTCTTCACCCACTTCACCCACTTCACTTATCTCAGACAATTACTTCCGCCACTCACTTCACCTCCTTCACCCACCCACCTAATCACTCCTCTCTTCACCCACTTCACCCACTTCGCTCGTCACACACTTCACTTCACTCACCCACCCACCTACTCACTCCGCTCTTCACCCACTTCACGCACTTCGCCCACTTCACTTACTTCACACACTCACTTTCCTTCACTCACTTCACCTCCCTCACCCACCTTCTTTCCTACTTTACTACACACTGCATGCACTCAGCCCCCTGCATGCCATCGCACTGCCTCGCGCTCATACACCTAATAGTACTACTGCCAGACTTCCCCCCCCCCCCTCACCCCGTACCTCCTCCCCTCTCCCGTGCAAAGCTCGCTTCCCTTCCTTCCGGTTGGCCAGCACGAGTGCTGCCACCATGCGGCGCAAAGTCGCATCGGGCCTCAAACTGTTCTCTGCGGTGACCCGAATCGCTCACCCCTCCCCCTCCCTCCCCTCCCTCCCCCCCCCCTGCACCGCCCCTCCACCTACCGCTCCCCTTCCCCTACCCCTCCCGCTCCCTTCCCCCTCCCCTCCCCACCCTTCCCCCTCTCCTCCCCCTCACCTCCCCTATCCCACCCCTCCCCTACCCCTCTCCCTCTCCTCCCGCTCACCCTTTCTCCCCTCCCCTACTCCTCGCCTCCCCTCCTGCTCCCCCTCCCCCTCCCCCTTCCACCTCACCCTCCCCTGAGTTGCACCCTTCAGAGCTTTTGTCCGCTGCCGCCGTCGCCGCGTGGCGTTGCAGTCGGCGCAGAGGAGGAGGAGGAGGAGGTGTCCCTGACAGGTCACGTGGCGCTACCTAAATCCCTTCCGCGTGAGGTGCCACTAACGAGGTGAGCGATAATTAGGCGCCGTTCAGCACGGCGCGCCAACTCATGCGGGTTATACTCAAGTCGGCGATGGGCTCCCGGGGAGTGACGTCATTGACATGTGTGACGTCACTGCTATTTCCCATACCCTGCACACTTCTGCAGCAGACCGCACAGTCTAATTCATGACTAGAGTTTGTAGAACATGGAGGTCTGCAAAAGCAGTGAGTGCAGGCAGCATTGCGATGGTTGGTTGCTTGTTGGAGTTTAACGTCCTGGCAACATCTAAGGTCGTATCAAGACGGGAAAACCATTGTGGGACAGGCAATCGGATACATACATGCATATATGATATTGTGATTATAGGGCTGCAACAGATTGTGCCAATGGAGGATTGGTCTCTAGAGCCGTACAAGAGGATGTTCCTCAACCAAGTCTGCAGGGGCTACTCCATGGTCTGCAAGACTGAAGGATGTCACTGCCAATAATATATAGGGCTGGCATGCTTGCAGTTGTGTGCAGTGTTGAAGGAAAGCGCTGCATCACTATCGACCGGACGCGGTGGCCGAATCGGTAGAGTGTAGACTTCCCGTGCTGAAGGTAGGGAGTTGGAATCCCAGCCCAGACAAACCGCTTATAAAATAGATACTTGTCCGCTACCGAGCCTGGCGCATGGCATTAATAGGATAGGATAGGACAAGGACTGGTTCATGAAGTATCAGGATAATGTGACTGTATGGGATATTGGATCATGGTGCTGGCGGCCTGGTTTTCCAGTGGGGCAGCACCATAAATCGCCATGAGTGTGCACTGTCAGAAGCCGCTACCAGTCCTCATATCACATTAGATGTTGCCAGGACATAAAACTCCAACAACCAACCAACCATTACGTACGTGAGAAACAGGTCAGTACCCGTCCTGATATGACCTTAGATGTTGCTAGGATGTAAAACAACAACAAACAAACACCATCAACATTAGGCTACTCGGCAGTTAAAGGCAACACCCACACTCTTAAAGGTAAGCAAGCCCTTCCACCACGGCTCGCGTGACGTCACTTAGGGGGTAGCGACCGTTGCCAGAACAGCGCCGGCCGTGTCCCGGCCTGCAGTTGGGTGTACCGGAAGCTGTCGATTGCAAGCGCATTGTGGGATTGATTGTCCTTGTCGAGTGCATGCCTGCACAGCTTCCGGTAGCGGGTCAGGTCTGTGGTGCGAACTGTTCGCCGATAGGTGGCAGTGGACTAGGAGGTGTATGCTGCCCCAGTGTTATCAAGGATGTTATATATAAGGATGGAAAAGCTAGGCTGTTTGAGGCTCTCCCAGCATGCAATCCGAAAATATGGCCGCCGTATTGGAAGCATGATAATGAATGATGATAAAGGCAACATCAAATCCTTGCCAGTACTACCAGTACTAGTACTAGACTAGTAGTTGGGATTACAACTTTATTTGCCTTGTTTAGATTCATTCCGAAGTTAAGAGCTGAGTATGTACAATGAACCTACAGAACACCTTCTACTCGGTGCTGCTCCTCATTTTTGCATGAACTACAGTGACTGTTACTGTACATTATACAGCAGGAGCCACTCCCTTAATTCTACAGGATCGGTGCTGTAACTAATACAGCACAGATCAAACTTATTCTAATAATAAGATGGCCGGAAGACCAGTGCCCCGGCGCTGACAAATGTCATGTTCAGATGAATAAATACTTTACCAAAAAAAAAACAAAAAAATAAACAGCCATAGTTCTATATCACAAGAGGATGGACTATGTCTGTATACGCTGGCATCCTTGCTACTAGTACTAGGCTATAGCATATGAATGATGTGGATAATTATCACGCTTTCAAATTGGACAATTATCATGCTTTCATGATGTCACTTAACCATCTATCTCTGTACTATCTGTGGTGCTATGTGTTTAGAGAGGTTGCAAATGCGGATCTGTTCTGGTCCATGTCGTTAGGTCTTTGATTGTCATTTAACGCTGCATAATCCGATGGAAACATCAAAGTGTCAAAACTGAAACAGCCGGATGTGATCCCATGTGTCAAATGTAGGTGTGTGTGCACTTAGCAAGCATTTATTTCTGCATAGAAAGGAAATACTAAATGAATTTAAATAGAACCTGTTATGGCTGATTCGTATCGCATCCAAGTTTGGATATGCTTGCCAACATTAATTTAGTGGCTTTTCATTCCAATTATCGCCAAAGTTAGCCATTTATAATAACAAATGTTACTTCAAAGTAAAGTAAAGATTAATTATAACGATAAATCTAATATATTTATCTCAGAAAAATGGCGCAAACTCAAAACTATCGGGCTATGCAACTTTAAATCCGCGAAGGTCACGTAAACCCGTCAAGCTAACATTCTGAAATGTTTGCGATACACATGATGTGCCAAAATAAAGTGGAAAGTATGTCAATGATGGTGCTTCCATATGTCCATATATCTGTGTGCGTAAATGCCCTGTCAGACTTTACCGGATTGAGGAAATGGACAGACCCGGAAACAAAATTCTAATCCGTTGTGATTCGGACTTGAAATGTATCGATTATGTAATGGACGGGTAACAGATGGTAATGGACGGTAACGGTTGATACCATATCTAATGATCAATGGACAATTCAGTTTACAAAAAGAACTATAAACAATGGCAACGGACGTGTAATGGATATGTAATGGACTGGAACGGATGGTAATGGACGGGAATGGATGGGAAGGGAGGGTAACGGACGGGAAAGGACGATAACGGACGTGTAATGAATGGGAACGGACCGGGAACGGACGGGGAATGGACCGGAACAGACCGGACCGCACGTGTAATGGACGGGAACGGACAGGACCAGACGTGTAATGGACGGGAACGGACTGGGAATGGACGGTAATAGATAATAACTGCATATGTCAGTCCAGCGCAATCCGCTACAAGTTTTGTGCATGCTCAAAACTTGTAACAGATCGGGCCAGATTTCAACGGATGTCAACGGATATCAGCAGATATACAACGGACACAAACCGGACTTTGCCGGATATCAATGGACTTTGTTCCGTTTCAATCCATTTACTCAATCCGGTAAAGTGTGACAGGGCCTTTATGCATGTTGGTGAGGCTAACATGGCTAACTTTCGAACGAGGCTATGTCTATTTCTGGCTCCTTTGCTATTTTCGTCTTACTCTCTGCCTTCTGCACTGCTACTCCTTCCTCACTCTGCCTCGGCACACGCTCCCGTTCACAACTCTTCCACACCCATCCTCCCTCTCACTGGGGGGGTGAGCGCTGTCCTACCTGGACTGTCTACCAGTGTTCATAGATGTCTACTTCCTCCTGCAAACTGAACTCTGTGGTCCTAGGCCATGCATTGCTCATCACAAATACTCAACAGAACATTCGGGTCCAAGTCGCCCAATTGATCTACCTAAGCTCAGCCTACCTGTATGTGACGATTACTTTCTTAATAAATATACTTTAATGTATTTTACTCTTCTGTTACTGTTCTTCCCCTTAGTCCGAGTGAAGTGAATTATGCGGAATGTGTCATAAATCCATGTCGGTGTTTCGTACACAAATCCGATTTATGCGGGTTAATCAGGTGCCGCATGTATGCATTGTCCATGTTGCTCACAGCATGGGTAATTGAGCGGGCGAGACCATCACACTCAGTAACTATGGACGTGATCTCTGGCGCCCCTATCATTGTCTTAGTACCTAATAAATAGCCGCTGCTCGACGCGCCACCTAGCGTAATTCTCATTAACAAATCGTGACGTATTACAAATCTAAATACTCTGACCAGAGCATTTCAATCGATCGGACGTGTTTTATCTCCAGCTTTGATTCACCGTCCCACCCAATCCAACTACTAAGAACTGTCTCTATAGGGTTAAGTGCCTGGAATCCTCAAACTCGAAACCTCAATATCATGACTCTAACTGTAACAAGCTGAATAGAAAGAATAAACACCACTTTATACTGTACTGGTCTTGTGTCGATCAATTATAAATGCATACTACAAAATAGAATGATTAAAGTGCATGGTTTCAAATTGATGACATATTGTGCTGCAGTACCAGGTTCTATTAAATGGACTCAGAATTCCCTACTATATGGCAACACATGTTTAATAAGTGCAGCAGTATCTAAGTTTCATATGTAAAATCAGATCTAAGTGAGTGCTTTCGTTTTGAAAATGTTATGCTTCATCGGACTCTGAAGATTTAATCAATGACTGTGATGATAACAACATCAATAAAACCAAAGGAGCAACACCTGGGGTGACTCATCGATAAAGTTCCAGGAGAGCCAGGGGGCGGTTGTCTGTTGTGTGGGACCTGGCTCTCTATAATGCCCCTGTCACATTACGATGCTTCTCGCCGGCGCGCCGTCAGCGCGCAAAATATCTTCTATGCGTCGAGACATGTCCAACTTTTCGGCGGTTTGGGGAAAAAGATCGGCGTCAGCGCAGCGCGTTATTTGCGCACGGCCAACGTTAGTCGACAAGTGAGGAAAAAAAAAAAAAGTTTGGGGTGACGTGCTCATATGACCTTAGATGTTGGTAGGACATAAAACAACAAAGCAACCATTTGGCGCAACGTGTGGAGATGACCCTCACACGCGCGCGGCGACTGCCTAGCATTTTGCATGACGTTATTCCAGCGCTGTCGACATCCTTCTAACGTCGCTATAATATTGGAACCCGCGCGTTGACGCGCGTTGTGGGTCATTGTTTTTTTTGTACATGCTAAAAACATCTACCGACCTGCTACGCTCGCCGACGTCCTCCGGCGACTGTCAATGTCCAGGATAGTGTACCGACCTGTACCGACGTCCTCCTAACGTTTCCCGACGTTTCACCAAAAAGTGACACACGTCGACGCGCGTTGGAGAGAAACTTTGTAGTGTGACAGGGGTATAAGTTAGACACAAAAGTACAAAGCCAGGCTACTATCAAAGCCATCCTTTAATGTCAGATATCGGCAAACAAGATGGCCTTGGAATGACAGGATTGCCAACAATGGAAAAGGAAAAACTGGAAGCTCTTAAGGGATGCTATATTGGGGTCGTCTGCAGGTACTCCCTAGACAATTGTTAAAATCTTAAATGCTCTGTAGTACATTTTGGACGTAATAACGGGTAAGATTTATGTAATATTACTAAATGAAAAACTGGAAGATTGGCGTATGGTGATGATGGGGACATAAAATATTGTTCACCTTATGGTGAAACCATAAGGGTTGGCAACCCTGCTTTGAGCTTCTACAAAGGCGTCGGGCAGCCACCAATGGACATCAGGCTTACTTCACAGACGCAGGTATAACAGGATGTTCAGATATAGCATCTGTGAAGAATCCCTTGTTTCTCTCATATTTATAACCTCATTCATATTTGTGTCTCTGTCTGTATCCCTACAACTCTATCTATTTATCTCTATATATGTACCTTTTTAATTAATTATTTTCTAATATATGTATATATGGATAGTGATAAGCCGGTTATTGCGTGTAATAAGACCTGGAGTGGGTGGCACTCCGCCCCCCCCCCCCTCCCCGGAGGTTGGGATGGGGGGTGGGTGGGTACCTGCATGCACCTGTCCGCCTCTTGCGCGGGGCCTCTCCTCCACTACCTCGAAGGAATTATATGTATATCTACACACACTTATTTTCAAATATATACATATTTCAATACATGTGCTTAGAGCCCCTCACAGGTGGCGCCACTGTGACCAATCCTGTAGTACACAGGGTCAGTTAGATAGGATATAGTGAGTATACTATTATAGGGAACTGACGATAGATAGTGTCCGTGTTTATATTCCCATAATAGATTATAGAGCACATTTATGTATTTATATATTGATACATGTATAATTATGTATGTATTTATGTATGTATATATGTATATCATATATATTATACACATATATATTATATAATATATATACATATATAGTATACACATATATATTATATACATATATATATATTATATACATATTTATTTATATATATATATAGATTTACATATATTTACAGATATATATTTATGTATATACTACTATTTATATATATGTTTACATATATATATGCATTAGTTTTCGGCGGTACTGTGAGTGTAGATGGGGGGTAGTGTTGCATGTACATACTGATCTCAGGTTGAGTAGGCTGGAACTGTAGATGACTAGAACAAAACGGTTGATGGACGCTCAACTCATTCGGCCATCCAGTCTGGTCCATGTCAATCAGATCACAGTTGCTGAGTCTTATTGGGTCCCGTTCATATTCTCACACAGTTCAATTCATTATATATATCGCTGGCGAAATGGGCCGTTAGTAGGTGGGTGAGGCGCCGCCTGGAGGAAAGGAAGGGAATTAGGGGAGGTGCATGGAAGCAGGCCTCCCGGTCTCCAGGCCGCACCCCAACTGCCAGTAACCCATAGTAGAAACGAGAATATCAAAAGGAAGGTTTACAGGAGCAGTAGCGGAATAAGAACAATACAAGACAGGAGCATTACATACATAATAATATTTGCATAATTACTTTATACCTCACAGTATAAGTTAAAGCATCTCAAACAAAAGCAAATACAATTAAAATAATTGAAAACAACTTATAATCCTACATCACCACTACAATGATTAACTCCAAGTTGCTTCCCAATATTAGAAGTCAATGCGCATTCTAGGTGACCTGACCCGGGTCTCGCTGTAGCGATGATGGAATCTGTGCCAAGATCCAGCAGGCAATTGCACCACACAAAGATCAACTGACAATCGTAAAGAAATGTAAAACTGCAGTGGTATGGCCATATTTCCTCTTCACCGGGTCCGGCCAAAACCATCTTCTAAGACACAGTGAAAGGGGTAAGAAGACAACACAGACAAAGAAAGAGGTGGAAAGATGACATCAGGGAATGGACAGGGCCCTGGAGTTTGTTCGGCAAGTCCCAGAGGGCAGTGGCGAACAGCGAAAACTGTAGAAAACTGGTTGCAAAATGATCTATGGTGGCCCGACGACACTAGCCATTAAGAGATTGATGATGATGATGATGCACAACGTGAGTGCAGGGCAAGACATTATTGGCGGAAATGATGGGTGAATTATTGGTTAGCCGGGACGGCGGCGCGATGACTGTAATTCATCCTGGCGCCGTTTGTTACCTCCGACTCGTGGCGCCACCAGACGGCGACTTTGATCTACGAGGGGGGCAGACGCTGTAAGTGGGCCCGTTTGGGGGCGTGTGTAACTGCTGCTTTACTTAGCTTCCCCCCCCACCCACCACCCACGCCCCCCCCCCCCAACACATCCTACTCCACCCGCCCGCCCCCACACACACGCACTACCCCACACAGTAAGAAGGGCGACATATAAATCTCAGCTGCTGCATGCATTGCGCCTGAGAGCGGGAGAGAGTTATAATTGGGGTTTTGCATCTTAGTAACATCTTAGGGCATGTCATGATTGCACATGCATATACACAAACACACATATGATATATATATATATATAGATATATATATATATGAGTCAGGATCACGAAAAGAGGCCAATTGGGGAAAGTTGTCGGCGTCGAGCATTGGATGTCGGCATCGAAGAGTATAATTATAGTTTAGCATTGATAGAGGTATTGGTTATTCCTTAAATGTATCCTGAATGTAAAGGTAGAGAAAATACAACAATCTTATTTGTTTCTAAGATAATTTAATAAAAAAAAAAGAAATGCACTTCACTTTAAGAATTGTGACGGCGACATCTGTTAAAGTTGTCGGCGTCGAGCATCAGATGTCGGCGTCAAACTATATAATTATAGTTTAGCATTGACAGATGTATTGCAAAGTCCTTAAATTTATCCTGAATGTAAAGGTAAAGAAAATACAACACCCTCATTTGTTTATAGGATAATTTAATATAAAAGAAAGAAATGCACTACACTTTAAGAATTGCGATGCCAACATCTTAAATAAACCACCAATTGGCCCATTTTCTTGAGGCTGACTCATATATATTCATGCATACATACATGCAGATCTACATGCATGCATACATACACACACACCTACATACCTAAATATATACGCATACATCATAATAGTATGTACGTAGACGCATACAGATACATCCATGCCTATATACATGAATATACATACATCCTAGTGTGGGAATCGAACTCACATCTCTTGCATTCCAAGACAGTGTGCTTAACCTGTTAACAATTACACCACCTAGTCTCCCCGATGTCATCACTCTACCCACGCCTACCTGTCTATGTGGCTCCTTGCCGGACAGGTCAGTGCAGACTACCACAATACATACACACATGCATACACACATGCATGCATACATACCCACATACATACATACATTCAAACATACATATATGTATGCATACATGTATGCATACCTACACATACATATACACATATGCATATATACACAACTACATACACATACATCCATATACATATACATACACACATACATACATACATGAATGCATACATCCATACACACTTGCATGCATGCATACATGCATACGCATGTGCATGCCTACATATACACATATATACAGACATACATACATATACACATACACAAATGAACATATAAACACATACATAAACACACATACACATATGAATATATAAACACCTACATACACACATACACACCTACATACACACATGCATACACATACATACATATAAACATACATACAAAGACACACACGGATACATACACACATACATGCATGGATGCATATACATGCATGTATGCATACATACATATATACACACATGAATACACATGCATCCAGACTGGCTTACATACATACATACATACATACGTATTTTCATAGTCTACATGCCTGCTACAGACAACAACATATCTTCAGGCTAAGATGTGAGTAGTATATATGACTTGTTGATTTGGCGCAGGTTAGTCGATACAGTAAAACCTCTGTAAATCAACTGACCATTTAGGGAGGTGATCGGTTTAGGGAGTTTTTTTTATTCATCACAATAATTCCATGAGTTATCGTCTGGCAGCCGAATAAAGCGGTCGATATAGGGTAGTGATCGATATGTGGATGCGATCGGTAAGAGAAGTCTTACTGGAATTCATTTGATATTATAGTGATGTGCTGGTGGGGTTTTGATATTTATAAGCCGATATCCACGCAATGCGAATAACATTAGTGAAATGTTGCATTAGCGTGTCCTTATCAAGGTGATGACATTAGCAGTTTGCGCCTGCACACTCCTTGTCGGGACTCCATGGTAAATGGAGCTCGCCCTATAACCCTGGAGACACCCAGAAGGGCGGCTAAGTCGGCACGCACATGTCACGCACATGACATGCATAGGTCACGCACCTGTCAGCTGTAGTATCTATAGTATACATGTATGTTTAACAACAAACTGGCTCAACTCCCCGCCATTCGGTGTGAGTTAATATACTTCAATTAATCCAGAACTAAGCAGACACTCCCAGTGTTGCTGCTGCTGTCACTGATAATCAGCCTATGTTAATGTCTTATTTTCAACCAATTATCACTATGTTAATTCTGTTAATATGTCTATTAATATCCCCGCAGACCAGAAGGGTGGATCAGCCACATAAGGCCTATCGGGCATAAGGCCCTTAGTTACATATAAAGCAATCGAATAGCAAGTTGACCATAGCGGTTAATATACAAGAAGACTGGAGAATAGTAAAGAATGCAAGGAATGTTCCAATCCACTTTTTAAGAGCTCACGGCTTTATTCTTACGCTAATAGTACAATCCCTTTCTATAATTCCAATAAATACCCTCCATATGTTCCTTCCCATCATATTTACTTTAATACTCTTCCGAATTCCGACAATAAAAGCCTAAATCTCGTCTAAAACATCAGAGCGTGCATAAACACATCTGATGGGTCTGAGCCCGAGCGCTCGACCTTCCACCATTGCTAGGAAAGTCACAATTGACGTCTCCTAGCAATGTGTTACAGCAGGGAACCTGGCCCCGCAAATGGTGGCAAATGCGGGCCTGTCTTGGCGAGTAGCCTGCATTCCAGAATGCGAGCTAATCGGCCCAAGCCCACAATTGCCACAGGACGAGTAGTTTCGCCCACTTCACATGCATATGTATTTATAGTATACATACATATACATATAGATAGTGATAAGCCCGTTATCGCATGTAATAAAACCTGGAGTGGGTAGCACTACCCCTAGTTGACCTACATAATGAACAAGAGGAAGACATGATAGTGGGTTAGAATGTATTTTCTCTGGATAGAGGAACGAGTAGGAAAGTGAGCAGGCGAGCGGTGGAGCCACTGTCGGAGTTGAAGCCTGAAGCCTGAGCAGTATATGATTAGTCCGAGGCTCAACCACCCGATTATACCAGTGAGTGGGTGTTAGGATAGTATAGAATTCTGGGTTATTATACTCGTATAATTCTTATACAGTATATATAATATACCGAGAATCTCATGAGGATTGGAAATTTCACCATCGAATGTATTATTTTCTATTGTATTTATGTATTATTGTTGACCGGATCGCGCTAGATTATTTACTTCGTTGCTTGGTTGTTGGAGCTTTACGTCCTGGCAATATATAAGGTCATATCAGGACGGGTACCGACTTGTGACAGTGCGCACTGATGGCGACTTTTTAGTGCTGCCCCTCTGGGAAATCAGGCTGTCAGCACCATGATCCGATATCCCACGCAGTCACATTATCCTGACACTGAGCTAACCGGATGCATCGAGTATCAGTGGGACCAGGGACCAGCACCGCGGTGGTCGGTCACGTGGCCTATCCTATTAATGCTGAGCGTCAGCCTAGGAAGCGACAAGTATAAATTTGAAAGTCGTTGGTTTGAGTCGACCGGGAACCGAACCCCCGACCTTGAGCACGTGAGGCCAGCGGTTACTCTGATTAGCTACTCTGGCTCAGTTTAACCCACCTCCATTTAATTTGACTATCCATGCAGGTGTGAAGTCGGTAGTGAGCAGATGTATCTAGTACCAGGGTGGCCAGGAGCCACTCACAGGTGGTGCCATAGTGGAAGAAGCAGGAACTAACTCCTTTATCAGTAGGTAATTACTAATATATAGGAGAGAACTGATTAGTGGTAGTGTCCTTGTTTATATTCCCATAATACATTATAGAGCACATATATATATGAAGTGGGCGTGCCTACTCGCCTAAGCCATTTGCGCGCGCGCAAATTGCGCGTGCGCAAATTGCTAACACTTGTGCGCGCGAGGGTTCTCGGTGGTAAAGCGTTGCTTAGCGACTAGCTAAGCAACGATAAGGGTCGGGCGTTCGGGGCCAGACCCGGCGGACGTGTTTCTACACGCTCCTTCGTTTTCCACCGATATTTAGGCTTTTTAGGGTCAAAATTCTAATCTACATTACAGGAACAACACGGGAGGGAACGGGAGACCTTTGTTACTATTTATGTTGGTATCCATGTTAGTCTTTGGTTAAGAATAAATCGTAAGCTCTTGTAAAGGTGAATCAGGACGTTCCTTGCATTCTTTCCTATCCTCCAGTCTTATTGTAGATTAACCGCTATGGAACCTTGATATTCGATTGCTTTCTCTGAACTGAGAGGCCTTAAGCCTAAGTCGGCCTTCTGCAAGTAATGCACCCCTCTGCGGGAATCTGATAACTGACGCATTTACAGAATTAACGTAGTGTTACTTTTAGGCTAGAACCACGACACATAAGGTAAATTAAATAGTAAAGACAGCGGCAGCAACTCGTGCTGGGCTGCGCATATTTGGATTCATTTAGTAACATTTATAATATCTCTAACGACGAAGGGGGCAGCCAGTAGTTGAAATAACCTAATATAAATACACTTTAGGCTGATAAATGCGCACGATGGCAAATCTAGTATTTAGACAATACTCTGGCTGGCGCCTATCATACGGGACGGACACCGACGACGGACTACGCGCAGGCGGGCGGTAAGGCTACGACGGCGGCGGCTGGCCCAAGGAAATTCACATGGAAACAATTAATTATATTAACACGTTAGGCTCGCCTTAAGCGGGGGTGGAATAGCCGAACGGTTAAAATATATATATGTGTGTGGGTTGCTTAAAGCTGCATTGTCCATCTCATCTTCAAAGCAGTGCAATAAATTACATATAGCTTAACCCAGTATGTGGTTTATGTTGTTCATTGATCTATGATATATATGAGCCTGTCTCAAAAGGTGATAACTCTCTTTTGTTTGTACATTGTAACGATTGACACAAAACATCACAGAAACTGTTACACTGAAAACACACGGACATTTGCTTCAAATCAATATGTATTCTATTGGGATTATGAAACACCATGTACAAAAACAAATCAGTTTATCCTGAGCAAATGGATAAGCAAATAGTATATTGATCATTACAAATGGACAAAGTTTTGTCCCATATTGCTTAGCACCGTTTGAGACAGTCTCATATATATATATATGTAAATAGACATACATAGCGCATAAATATATATAGTATTCGTCAATGCATATGTATTTATAGTATACATATACAGTCAAACCTCTCTAAGTGACCACCTCCATAGATCGACAACTCCCCTATATCTATCGCTTTATTTGGGTCCCAACAATACCATTGTAACCACATTCTAACTCCCTAAACCGACCACATCCCTAAATGGACCACTTAAATCCAGTCATAAGGTCGGTCGATTTAGAGAGGTTTTACTGTACATACGTAGCGATATCATACATATGTACATAAGTATTTATCGTATACATATATATTCTGTATAAGCCATTATACAAGTATAATAAGGCCGGAAACTTCCATCCGCCTCCCAGCCCTATCTACTCCCCCAGTCATCGACTTGAGGAGCCTGCTTAACCTAGAAACTTCCATCCTACTCACACTCAGATCCATTGGGGGGGGGGGGGGGCGGCGGCCACACGTCCTGTGCACGCCATCATCCTCGCCACCCCCTTACATACACACACTGTACCGCTGGGTCGGGGGGAGGGAGGTCAATACATCACAGTAGTATTTGAGGTACTACCTGTGGCGAAATACACAGACTAGTCATCGTCACATTTCCTTCAGCTGCTTGGGGAGACGCCCAGTTGCGAGATGGCAGGCCTAGTTAGGAAGGGAAGAAGGGACTAGCAGTAGACCCACCCCCACCCCCTACTTCTACCTTGTCAATCCCCCAATTCCCCGCCCCCCCCCCCCATCCCGCTCTGGCCGGCGATCCATCACCCGGTCGGCCTGCTCCCTGCGGCCCGACAACAAAATGACTAATCCCCGGTCCCCACTCCGCCTATCATGCCATCGTATAGTGCCCTATTATCGCCCGCTGCGATCCCAGCATCCCCCTTTGGGTCAAGTCAGAGGAGGTAGAGGAGGAAGGGGCGGGGTAGGAGGAGGAGGAGGAGGAGGGGGGAAGTGGATGGTCGGGGAGCAGGAGGAGGAGGCCGGGGGCAGGAGGAGGGGGCGGGGTATGAAGAGGAGGGGCATGGGGAGGGGCGAGGATGATGAGGAGGGGGCGGGGAGCAGGAGGAGGGGACGGGGGAGGAGCAGGAGGGGTAGGGGAGGGTCGGGGAGGAGGGAAGGGGGCGCCGGAGCAGGAGGCGGGGGTGGAGGAGGAGGCGTGGGGGAGGAGGGGGAGGAGGAGGGAGCGGGGAAGGAGAAGGGGGAGTTGGCGGGGGGAGGAGGAGGAGGAGGCGGGGGAGGAGGGGCAGGGAAGGAGCAGAGGGTCGGGATGCTACTCGAAAGCAATGTCAGTTCCGGGATCTTAGAGTGAATCTAGGTGGGAATGTGTGTGGGTGGGTGTCTGACGTGTGGGTGGGCGCTGGGGTAGGGTAGGGTGGAGGGGGGGAGAGTGGGGACTGACGGGAACGATAGAGGTGAGACTGACACTGAATCTTCAGCCCAAAACGAGGCGTGAGGAAAAAGAGGGAAAGGAGGGAGGGTAGGAACCGGAAATTAGGGCCTGGCAATCAGCGTGCGCAGTGACCGCAATGAGGCCCTTGCGTTTGTTGACCTTTGGCAGCGGGGGTGGTGGTCGTGGGGGTCAAGCATGACACGCCTGGGTTCCCGCCAGACAGGCGCCGGGGTGGTCGGTCACGTGGCCTATTGATAACCTCATAATGAGACTTCGGCGGAGGTTGGGGGTTGGGGGCTTGGGGTGGGGGTGGAGTGGGGAGGGGTAGCAGGGTTTGGTGTCACGACGATTTAGCCTGAGCATGTGTTAATTTTTGTTATTGTCTTGGAATATTTCAATTTGAATTGTATTTTACTGTAAAATATGGTAGTGGGGTTGTTTTTTGTTGACATCCCCCCAAGGGGTTCCGACCTGATATGACCTTAAATGTTCCCTGGACGGACGTAAAACTCCAACAACCAAGTCAACCCAAGCGGGTAATCTTTGTGACTGACAAGGAGGTGATGGGGGGGTGCAGTCGCTGGTCGGGGGATGGGAGGGCGCGGGGGTGAAATCTTCAAATTTCTAATACTCCCATACAGATCTTATCAAAAGAGTAAGACAGATTGAAAATAAGTTATACGACGCATGCGAATTGTTGAATGCATGCAAGACGGCAGCAGAAAATGTATATGCATTAAAATGTATTAAGAAAAGTCCCTTCATTCATGTTTATATCTTACCTGGTTGCAAAGATATGGCATAAAGTATATTTCATTATATCCATGGTGGCCATCTTGGATTTGGTTAATTTACCCACTGTTATGCCCGGTACACACCTCCCGTATATACCCTAAAACTGTCCGTTTCTGTGACTAAGTTTGAGTTTTAGTCACTTTCAGTCTTTAGCTGTGTGACCCCCTATCACACCAGAACCTTCCGATTCCTGACTTAAAACTCAGTTTTATGTTTTATACGGGAGGTGTGTACTGGGTTTTATAAGATTCGAAAAATGAATTGGGCTGTATTAGTCGGGAAACGGGACTGGTCGGGTTGTGACGGGTCCCGTCAGGCAGTCAGTTTTAGAGCATGAATCATATATGGGAGGTGTGTACCAGGCTTTAGAAGTTGAGAACAAATTCCCAGCCTAAATGTTGTTAATCGCTATCACATAATAATGCAGAATCAAGTGGTAATTCACTTTTAAACAAACATTTTACACAAACCGCTTTTTTACTACATAATGGCCTACACTATGAGTAGTGGGATATTGGGTCATGGTGCTGGTGGCCTGGTGTCACAGTTGGGAAGCACAATAAAGTCACCATGAGTGCGCACTGTTACAAATCGGTAGGCCACCTGCCGTGCTATAACCTTAGACGTTGCCAGGACGTGAAACCCCAATAACCAACCGGAGTCACTTGTGTGGCGAACTGGTTATTTCTTACCCCATAGAAGCATTGTAGTACCTTGTAAGTGGAATAAAGTTAATTGAACCGCTTTGCCTGGACACCACTTCCATTACCCCGAGGATATTAGCTCTACATAGCCATAGACTAAGGCTATAATAGCAACAGTCACTGGTGTTATTTATTTAGCTGAGTAAATGTGTGAGGAACTGGGAAGCGGAGATGGAAATATTTATTTTAAAGTTGATAACAAATTCCTCTGCTGAACTAGCCCGTGTGCCGATCTCCAATGGAGCGGTATCTGTGGCTTCCGTGGTTTCCAGTCTGACTAACGTTCTTTCTCTTGCGGCTGTCACACCTCGCCGGATTGAGCAACAGACAGAATTGTCTAGTCCGGTGGGGTTCGGGCATGATAAGTATCAAAATGTATTAAAATGTGTCAAAATGTTGCGATATCGGGTCAAAGGACGCTGGACGAACGGACATGAAACAGACATGAAACTGACATGAAACGGACATGAAACGGACATGAATGGATAGACAATGGAGGAAACAAACTCAAACCAGACAAGAACCATAGACGTCAATCCGGCGGCATCTGTTCCAAGTTTTGTGCATGTTCAAAACTTGTACTGACACAAACCGGACATCAACAAACTTTGTTTGGTTTCTTTCCATTTCACCCAATCCAGTGAGGTGTGACAGGGCCTTTAAATTTTAACTGTCGCTGGATTTGATGTTGTGCTTCGACAGAGCCGAAGTTGTAGATAGTGATGGTGTGCGCACAGAAGTGCGCAGTCACGTCTGGCATTTGTGGGTCTCTGCGCACTATCAGCCAATCAATCTGACCAACAATTAAAGTTGCATGGTCCGATGGTTTTGAATTTCTGTATTATTTCTGAGATAGATATATTAGATTGATCACTAGTATCTACTTTACATTAGTTCAAAGTTATTTTATTTTAAATGGTAAACTTTTTAGATATTTTGAGTGCAAAAATGGAAAATTAGTTTTGGCAAGCATGCCAAAACTCTGGCACCATAGACTTCTGCAGTAACAGGTTCTGTTAAATTGACTCAGTATTGCCTTCTACGCAGAAATGAATGCTTAATAAGTGCATCAGTATCTAAGTTAGATATGTAAAATCAAATCTAGATAATTGGTTTGGTTTTGAAAATTTGATATTTCATCGGATTATGCAGCTTTAAGTTCATTTTAACGTATTTAAAGTTGGATAGTCCGATGGTTTTGAATTTCAGTTCCTTAAATCTGATTGTTATAATCTACCTGACTTTAGCTTCAAGTAATGTCTATAATAAATGGCTAAGTTTTGAGATATTTGAAGTGCAAATGTGTAAAATTTAGTTTGGGCAAGCAGGCTAAAAACTCTGCCATGATAAGCTTCAGCATTAACAGGTTCTAATGAAATTGTCTCGGTATATCCCTTATATGTAGCAACAAATGCTTAATACGTGCATCCATATCTAACGTCGATATGTTAAATCAATTCTAGATAATTGGTTTGGTTTTGAAAAGTTTCTGCTTCATCGGACTAGGCAGCTTTAGGTTTAACTGAGTTCTGGTTTTTCTGCTGCAATAGCAAATCTAAATATAACCCAGAAACTCTACAGAATCATGGACATTGGGCGTGCAACCCTACTGATTACCCACCCACCCCCACCCACCCATCCCCCACGCCCGAACTGGAGTAACAGTCTTACAGTAGACAGAAGAAAGCGTAATGGGTTTGCTTTTTATTCTGGTTCTAATACCCCTGTCACACTACGACGTAACGAGCCAACGTGAGCCTAACGTGATCATTTTTCGTCATTACGTTGCCGTACGTTGGGTTACGTTATGATGACGTCATAATGACGTTAGAGTGACGTCGAGCTACGTCATGTTACGTCGTGTTACGTCGGCGCGCGTCTAGGTTTTGAACCTGTTCAAAACTTTCGACGTATCTCGACGTGACGCCGTCACGTCGGGATGACGTGACAATGACGTTAGGTAGACGTTCCGCGATCGTTATAGCAGCGTAAATGACGTTAGAGTCACGTTATGTCACGTCAGACCGACGGCCCGGGTGGGAGCAACGTGTGGGCCGCGTTTTGCACGTTACGGTCACGTCACGGTCACGTTACGGTCACGTTACGGTCACGTTACGGTCACGTTACGGTCACGTTACGGTCACGGTTATGGTCACGTTACGGTCACGTTACGGTCACGTTACGGTCACGTTACGGTCACGTTACGGTCACGTTACGGTCACGTTACGGTCACGTTACGGTCACATTACGGTCACGTTACGGTCACGTTACGGTCACGTTACGGTCACGTCAACTACGCGGCATTCACGTCCACAATTTGCATATTACGCCGATAACTTCGACGTGATATCATTATTTTCACGTTGTGGTTACGCTGACGTAGTCACGTCGTAGTGTGACAGCCCATAAGCTGACATCGATTTTATTGGCGTTCGATTTGGGGCGCACAGTTACATGGGAACTTATGGATTTTCAACATTGAACAATCCGTGATGTATAGGAAAGAAATCTGGGAAATTGAAAAGACGCACAATTTTTATATTTATATATTACTTAGATATATATTTGTGTGGCTGTGCTCATATACATTTATTTATATGTTTTTGTGCATATATATATATATATATATATGTATTTACATGTATGTTGATGTGTATATTGATGTGTATTTACAAATGTATATTGATGTGTATTTACAAATAGGTATCTATATTTATTTATATGTGTATTTATATATATATATCTATGTATTTATATATCTATTTATATATCTATTCATATATGCATTCATATATTTATCTATATATATATTTGTGTATCCATTTCTATATATATTTATATATCTATTTCCATACATATTATATATATATGCACATATACCCTATCGATTTAATATATATTTCATATATATTTAATTAAAATGAATATCTATTTACTATCTATTTAATTTGGATTTCATGTCTGTTTCATATCTATTTCATATATATTTCATATCTATTTCATATGTATGCCATAACTATTTATATCTATTTACATATCGTTCCCATAACCATTTCTATATCCATATCTGTATCCATTTCTATATCACTTTCTACACATATTCCTACATGTATTCCTACATTAATTTCGACATCTATTTCTACATACATTGCGACATCTATTTCGACAAATATTTCTACATCTATTTCTACATATATATATACATCTATTTCTACATATATTTCTACCTCGATGTCTACATGTATTACTACATCTATTTATTCATCTATTTCGACATCTCTTTCAACATATATTTCTCCATATATGTTTCCATTTGTTTCTACATCTATTTCTACATCTATTTCTACATCTATTCTACATCTATTTCTGCATATAATTCTACATCTATTTCTACATATATTTCGACATATATTTCTACGCATATTTCTACATCTATTTCGACATATATTTCTACATTTATTTCTACATGTATTTGTATATCTATTTCTACATCTATTTCTACATATATTTTGTGCTATATTTCGACATCTATTTCGACATGTATCTCTACATCTATTTCTAGATATATTTTGTTATCTATTTCTACATTTATTTCTACATATATTTCTACATCTATGTATACATCTAAGTCTACATTTATTTCTACATCTATTTCTACATGTATTCCTACATCTATTTCGAAACTAATCTCGACATCTATTTTAACATAGATGTAGATACATCTATTTCTACATATATTTCTACATCTATATCGACATCTATTTCGACATGTCGCTCTACATCTATTTCTACATCTATTTCTACATATATTTATAAGTCTATTTATACATCTATCTCTAAGTTTATTTATATATTTATATATATATATATATATATATATATAGGCCCCGTAAGATCACGTGTCTGCATGGATTAGCTCACCGGACGTCCGCGCTTTACCATACCGGGCGCGATGGTCTAATTGATAGAGCGCGCACCTCGTGTGCGGAACGTTGGGAGTTTGGTTCCAGTCAAGTCAAGCCAATGACTTTAAAATTGATGCTTGTCACTTCCTAGCCTGGCGCTCAGCATTAATAGGATATGGCAAGAACTGATTGGTTCAGTGTCAGGATAATGTGACTGGGTGGGAGATATCGGGTCATGGTGCCAGCGGCCTGGTTTCCCAATGGAGCAGCACTATAACATCGGCATGAGTGTGCACCAGTGCACTGGTATGACCCTAGACATTGCTAGGATGTAAAACAACAAACAAAAGATAAGATATCTATATCTGGTTCTATATATATTTATACACATATATATATCTATATATATATATATATATATATGTTTATATGAGACCTATTTGTGCACGAATGAACGCCCGTAAGATCACGTGCCTTTATGGATTTGCTCACCAGCCGTCCCTGCTCTACAAGTCCAATTAGGGCTTATCAACCTAAGCGCGGGGGAGCTATTTGCAGACAGTGCATCGTGCGTCGTGTGTCGTGCGTCGTGCGTCGTGCGTCGTGCGTAGTGCGTCGTGCGTAGTGCGTCGCGCGTCGTGCATCGCGCGTCGTGCGTCGTGCGTCGTGCGTGGATCATCATGGAGGTCTGCTGCGCTGTGTGACATTTCACAAACAAGACGTGGTATGAGTATGCATGCGCCCCTCCCGGCTCCTTCCCCCCTCCTCTCTCCCTCCTCCTCCATCCCCCCTCGTCCCTCCGCCTTCTCCCTCCCCCTCATCCCTCCTCCGCCTCCTCCCTCCCCCCGCCCCCCACCCCCCACTACTTTACTATCGGGCCTGGCGTATTGATTGGCTAGAGGGGGAGCGGGATGTAACTCAGGTGGTAGGGTGTCCACCTGTGACGGTGTTGGTCATCCGATCGATCCTGCTCAGTGGACCCATTTACAGTTTGGGCTATTTTGCATTCCAACCAGTGGTACACAACTGGTTCATCAAAGGCTGTGGTATGTGCTGTGCTGTCCTGTCCTGTCCATGGGAAAGTGCATATAAAAAACCATTGCTGCTTGTCGGAAAGAGTACTCTATATGGCGGCAGTGGATTTCCTCCAAAGAAATATATCAGAATGACCATATGTTTGACGTGCAATAGCTAATGATATGAAAATCAATGCGCTCTAGAAGCGTCGCTAAGTAAGACAAGGTTCACTTCTGATTGCTCAGAAGGGTGTCCCATGATGGTTAAAATTCAATGGCAATGCATGCAGCCAATATTCTCACTCCGGAAACTGGTGGGAGGTGGTGGCCGGTGGGGAGAGGTTCTGGGAGGTAGTTGTAAGTGGTGGGAGGTGGAGGGAGGTGGTGGGCGGTGGGGAGATGGTCCTTGGAGATGGAGGATGGTTGTGGAAGGTGGTGGGAAATGGAGGATGGGGGAGGGAGAGGTAGTGGGAGGTGATGGGAGGGGGAGGGACGTGGAGGTAGGTGGTGGGAGATGGAAGATGGTGGTGGGAGATGGAGTATGGTGGAGGGAGGTGGTGGGAGATGGAAGATAGTGGAGGTAGGTCGTGGGAGATGGAGGATGGTGGTGGGAGATGGAGGATGGTGGTGGGAGCTGGTGGGAGATGGCGGATGCTGGTGGGATGTGGTGAGAGATGCAGGATGGTGGAGGAGGTGGTGGGCGGTGTGGAGAGGCTGTGGGAGGTGGTTGGAGGTGGTCGGAGGTGGTCGGATATGGAGGATGGTGGAAAGTGGTGGGCGTTGGGGAGAGGTGGAGGGCGGAGGTGAGAACTGGAGGGGGTAGGGATGTGGATGGAGCTGAAGGGGGGTGGATAGGGGTGGCCAGAGGTGGAGAGAGGTGGAGGAAGGTACTGGGATGGAGGGAGGTGGACAGAAGGGGGGAAGGTCACGTGGTGGGCGGAGGGGAGAGATGGAGGGCTGTGAAGGGGGCGGAGGGAGGTGGGTGGAGGGGAATGGGTTGGAGGGAGGTGTAGGAGGTGGAGGGAGGAGGAGGGAGGTGGGGAGAGGCGGGAGAAGGCGAGGGGATGGCGGGAGGTGTATGAAAGGTGGAGGGAAGTGGGGAGAGGCGGGAAAGGCGAGGGGATGGGGGAGGTGTATGAGAGGTGGAGGGAGTAGGGAGGGGGGAAGGGCGATGGAGGGCAGGAGAAAGGAGGTGGAGGGGGTGGGGAGGGGGGGGAAGGCGAGGGGATGGGGGGAGGTGTATGAGAGGTGGAGGGAGGTGGGGAGAGGCGGGAGAGGCGAGGGGAGGCGGCAGGTGATGAGAGGGGGGAGGTGGGGAGAGGCGGGGAGAGGCGAGGGGGTGGCGGGAGGGGTGGAGAGGGGGAGGGGGGTGGGGAGGGCGGGGAAGGCGAGGGGTGGCGGAGGTGGGGAGGGTGGGGAGGTGGGGAGGGGAGGAGGCGAGGGGTGGGGGAGGGGGAGGGAGGGGGAGGGAGGTGGGGGGGAGGGGGGGGAGGGGGGGGCGGGGGGGGAGGGCAGGTGGAGGGAGGGGGGAGAGGCGGGAGAAGGCGAGGGGATGGGGGGGGGAGGGGGGAGGGGGTGGGGGGGGGAGGGGTGGGGGGGAGGGGGGGGGGGGGGGGGAGGGGGGAGGGGGGGGGGCGGGGGGCGAGGGGGGGGGGAGGGGAGGGGGGAGGAGGGGGGGGGGGAGGGGGGGAGGGGAGGGGAGGGCGGGAGGGGGGGGGAGGGGGAGGGGGGGGGGGAGGGGGGGGGGGGGAGGGGGGGAGGGGGGGAGGGGAGGGGGGGGAGGGGCGGGGGGGGAGGGGGGGGGGGGGGAGGGGGGGGAGGGGGGAGGGGGGGGAGAGGGCGGGAGGGGGGGGGGAGGGGGGAGGGAGGGGGGAGGGGCGGGGGGGGGAGGGGGGGGGGAGGGGGGGGGGGGGGAGGAGGGAGGAGGGGGGGGGGGGGGGGGAGGCGAGGGGGGGGGGCGGGGGTGGGGAGGGGAGGGGGGGGGGAGGGGGGGGGGAGCGGGATGGGGGAGGGGGTGGGGGAGGGGGAGGGGGGGGGGGGGAGGCGGGGAGGGGGGGAGGGGGGAGGGGGTGGGGGGAGGGGGGGGAGGGGGGAGGGGGGGGAGGGAGGGAGAGGGGGGGGGGGAGGGGGGGAGGGGGAGGGGGGGGGAGGGGGGGGAGGGGAGGGGGAGGTGGGGGGAGGGGGGGGAGGGCGGGGAGGGGGGGGGGGGAGGGGGAGGGAGGTGGGGGGGGGAGGGGGGGGGGGGCGGGGAGGGGGGGAGGGGGGGGGAGGGTGGGGGGGAGGGGGAGGGGGGGGGGGAGGGCGGGGGGAGGCGGGGGGGGGGGGTGGGGAGGGGGGAGGTGGGGGGGGGGGGGGAGGGGAGGGGGGGGGAGGGGGAGGGGAGGGGGGGGGGGGAGGGGGGGAGGGGGAGGGGGGGGGGGAGGGGGGGGGGGGGGAGGGGAGGGGGGGGGGGGAGGGGGAGGGGCGGGGAGGGGGGGAGGGGTGGGGGAGGTGGAGAGGGGGGGAGGTGGGGGAGAGGCGAGGGGGGGGGAGGGGGAGGGGGAGGGGGCGAGGGGAGGCGGGGGGGGAGGTGGGGGGAGGGGAGGTGGGGAGGAGGCGAGGGGATGGCGGGAGGTGTATGAGAGGAGGAGGGAGGTGGGGAGAGGCGGAGAAGGCGAGGGGATGGCGGGAGGTGTATGAGAGGTGGAGGGAGGTGGGAGAGGCGGGAGAGGCGAGGGATGGCGGAGGAGTATGAGAGGTGGAGGGAGGTGGGAGAGGCGGAGAGGTGAGGGATGGCGGCAGGTGTATGAGAGGTGGCGGGAGGTGGGGAGAGGCGGGAGAAGGCAAGAGGATGGTGGGAGGAGTATGAGAGGTGGAGGGAGGTGGGGAGAGGCGGGAGAAGGCGAGGGGGGTGGCGGAGGTGTATGAGAGGTGGAGGGAGGTGGGGAGAGGCGGGAGAAGGCAAGGGTATGGTGCGAGGTGTATGAGAGGTGGAGGGAGGTGGGGAGAGGCGGGAGAAGGCGAGGGGATGGCAGGAGGTGTATGAGAGGTGGAGGGAGGTGGGGAGAGGCGGGAGAAGGCGAGGGGATGGCGGGAGGTGTATGAGAGGTGGAGGGAGGTGGGGAGAGGCGGGAGAAGGCGAGGGGGTGGTGGGAGGTGTATGAGAGGTGGAGGGAGGTGGGGAGAGGCGGGTTGCCAGTATGGGGGGTGACGGGTTGCTCGTATAAAAGGGGGATTATGGGATTCTGTGAGTGTGTGGGTGTGGGGGAGGGGTGGCGATGTGGTGGAGTGGGAACAAATAGGCATCAGGTAGCCTCTATGCTGCACAGCGCCCTATCCAAGCTCACCCCGTCCCACCCCAGTCAAACCAGCCACCTACAACCCCAGCCTGCCCCGCCCCACCCCACCCTATCCAACCTTGACCCCTCCCACCCCAGTCAACCCTGCCACCTACAACCCCAGCATGCCCCGCCACCCTATGCAGCCTTGCCCCGTACCACCCCAGTCAACCCCGCCACATCCAACCCCACACCGCCCCGCCCCACCCCACCCTATCCAACCTCACCCCTTCCCAACCCAGTCAACCGCGCCACCTACAACCCCACACTGCCCCGCCTCAGCCCCACCCTATCCAACCTCACCCCAGCCCACCCAACCCCTCCACATCAAACCCCACTCACCCCATCCCACTCAACCCTATCCAACCTCACCCCACCCCACCCCACCCTTCTCTGATTCACCCCACCCTATCCAACCTCACCCCGCCCCACCTCACCCTTCTCCGCCTCACCCCACCCTATCCAACCTCAACCGGCCCCACCCCACCCAACCCCACCACATCCAACCCAACCCCGTCCATCGCCAAGCAACCCTATCCAACCCAATCCCACCCTACCCCATCCCACCTTACACCACCCTACCCCACCCCACTCCGTACTTCCCCACCCTACCCCATCCCACCTTATCCAACCCTACCCCCATCCTACTCCACCAAACCCAACCCTACCCCACCACACACCACCCTACCCCACCTCACCCCACCCTACCCCACCCCATCCCACCCTACCCCAGACCCAACCCCACCCCACCTCTTCCCTCCCCTCCCCTACCCCTGTCCCGCCTCGCCCCGCTCCCACTGACTGATGAATGATGTGTGTGAATGCCTCCACCCTCCGGCAACAACACACTGCGCCTGTTCTACGCAGCGGGCGGCGGGCGGCGGGCGGCGGGCGGCGGGCGGCGGGCGGCGGGCGGGGGGCGGCGGGCGGCGGGCGGCGGGCGGCGGGCGGCGGGCGGCGGGCGGCGGGCGGCGGACGGCGTGCGGCGGGCGTAGTGCGAGCCATAACCACATCAATGTGCATAGTGCTGGAGTACAGCGTGAGGGCACAACCGCTTTCACTGCACCGACCACATGTTCATGTGACCGGAAGCTAGCCTCAGACTGCGTGCGCACATGTATATATATATATATATATATATATATATATGAATGGTGTGTATTCTACTGTAAATAAAAGCACACACATGGGACTTCTGCCCCCGAGGGGAGAGCCCATATGGACATTGGACATTGGACATTTTGTGACAAATAAATATATATATGGAGGGGTGGCGATGTGGTGGTGTGGGAACAAATAGGCATCAGGTAGCCACTATACCCCACACCGCCCTATCCAAGCTCACCCAGTGGGTGGGTGGGGTGGGGTGAGGTTGGGTAGGGTGGGGTGAGGCGGGACATGGTGGGGCGGGGTGAGGGTGGATAGGGTGGGGTGAGGCGGGGCAGGCTGAGGTGGGGCGGGGTGAGGTTGGATAGGGTGGGGTTAGGCAGGACAGGGTGGGGCGGGGCGGGGTGAGGTTGGATAGGGTGGGGTGAGGCGGGACAGGTTGGGGTGGGGTGAGGGTGGATAGGGTGGGGTGAGGCGGGGCAGGGTGAGGTGGGGCGGGGTGATGTTGGATAGGGTGGGGTTAGGCAGGACACGGTGGGGTGGGGCGGGGTGAGGTTGGATAGAGTCGGGTGGGGTGAGGCAGGGCAAGGTGGGGTTGTATGTGGCAGGATGGGATGGGGTGGGGTGGGGTGAGGTTGGATAGGGTTAGATGTGGCCGGGTTGTGTGGGGCAGGGTGGGGTGAGGTTGTATATGGTGGGATGATGTGGGGTGGTGTGGGGTTGGATGTGGCGGGGTTGGGTGGGGCCGGGTGGGGTGAGGTTGGATAGGGTTGGGTTGGATATGGGGGTGTTGGCTGGGGTGGGACAGGGTGAGGTTGGATAGGGTTGGGTAGGGCGGGGCAGGGTGGGGTTGTAGGTGGCGGGGTTGACTGCCGTGGGACTGGGTGAGCTTGGATAGAGCGGTGTGGGGCATAGCGACTACCTGATGTATATTTGTTCCCATGCCACCACATCGCCACCCCTCCATATATATATTTAGTTGTCACAAAATGTCCAATGTCCAATGCTCACATATGTAAATATATATATATGTATATATATGTATATATATGTATATATATGTATATATATATACCTATATATCTATATATCTGTATATACATATATATATATATGTATATATACATACATACACAGTGGAAACCCATCTTAATGTCTCCTGATTTAACGCGAATTCTGATATAACACGATGATTCATTGGACCCAGAATTCCTTAATTCAAAGGGAATTTAGTAAATCGAGCCCTAACCCCGATTTTGCGTGACCCCTTTTTTTTATCGTGATGTCTTTTTATGGATCCCAATGATCGTGTACAACAAGGTTTTACTCTATAGTTGGTTGGGTCGCTGTTGGATTTTGATATATCCTGGCAACATGAGATTTCACTAATCGAACATGATTTGCCGGCTGGTTGGCTGTTGGAGTTTTACGTCCTGGCAACATCTAGTACATGATTTGGGGAGAGTGCGTGTCACATTGTATTAAGTGTGGAATTGGGGTTCGTCTTTGTTGTTTAACTGGAGCGGGACGTAGCTCAGGTGGTAGTGTGCCCACTTGTCATCTGATCGATCCTGCTCAGTGGACACATTTGCAGTTTGGGCTATTTTCCCAGCTTGGAAGTGATTCACTCCTAACAAAATTGACCACATCCAAAGAAGAAAGTGCTTAGAAGGCAATACCATCACCATCACCATCACCAATAAAATGTGAACATAATTTATGCAAACCACATTAGCATATTTGATTTGATACACAACTTTGTTGGGGTAAATATGAGTGTGTAATGTACATCTATTAGTAGGTACTCCAAAGTGATTTTCTATTTTAGTGTTTCAGTGTTTAAAATGATATAGGTGTATAGATCTTTTAAATCCGATTCCAGTGATATAAAATGTATATAGATCTCTTGAAAAGATCAGAAATTATGAGGTTTTAAAAATTAATTTATTTTCCCTTTTTGCTGCGCATTTTCAAATTAGGGAAATCTAGGTAATTAAGGCCCCATGACAAATGCTGTGTTGTGTATAATTTGTCCAATATTAAAGAATCTCACTTTCTATAGACCAAATAACAGGCTCCATTTTTCCCAGACCATTAGCTTATACTATCTACTGAATATCATCATCGTTAATGATAAATTCTTTGAAATATAATAACTTCTGTTCTACTTACACTATCACTCTATTTTTTATTCCAAAATAATCAGAATCAAAATCTTCATATTATCGTACATGTTTTACATTAATATGAGGCTAAAACTGAAGTTCACTTTGATAGGCTTTGCTAGCTGACTAGAAGTCTAGGTCGCAAATAGATTAACTTTATTAAGATGATTAAACACATTCCCTCGGGCGACAATAGGCTTCAGAAATGTTTTCAATGTCTGGCACCTTCCATACTCTGAAGCCATCATTGATGGGTGCCACATCAAGCTTATTCTGCCGAAACAGAAGCTTCAATTAAAACGATGTTTGTCGCTCCGGTTCTGGAGATGTGAAGACATGGTCATTTCTTAGACCAACATTAGGGAGTATAATATGAATCTCAACCAAATATTGTTAGGTAGAAGAAAACTTGAACTTTCTGATGATTTAATTTGCAGGAAGATCCTGATTGATTTTCAAGGAGAATGAGTGTCTGAATATTTTCACTCCTTCTTATCAATCAAATTTCCCACTCAAAGACAGCCATGCTTGATATGCTAATGAAGCCATGTTTCTTCTCCATCTTTCATTGGTGGTTATTTTTAGCTCAGGTAGCAGACTCAGCAAGGTAGCAATTTTAGGGAAGGGAGTGGCTAAGACTGGATGCAAACAGAATGGCAAACATACACAGAGCTCCTAATGGAACACCCACACAAGTGTCCATTGACTCTAATTTATTTCATCATGTTAATTAAAAAATTGAACACAATAAAAGACAAAAGAACAGGCATCCACCTGATATAATCATTATTTCAAACAAAATTAGTGGAGATTGAAGTGTTTTTAGAATGGTTAAATTACGTCAGATTTTGCGATTGCGACAGCATGTCCACGCACTTTGGAGTACCTACTATTAGTATTATTTAATGTCTTCATTTTATTTCTGCGTAGCACCTACCAGCACACCTACCAACCTTCCTAGTTACACACTTACTTACACACCTACCCACAAACCTACCTACCCATCTAAGGAGTGCAGGCTTCCCGTGGGGAAGTCGAAATGTCGAATATCAACCCCGTCAAACCAATGACTTCAAAAATTGATACTCGTCGCTTCCTAGCCTGGCGCTCGACATAAGTAGGATAGGGCAAGAACTGGCCAGCTCAGTATCAGGATAATGCAACTGAGTGGGATATCGGGTCATGGTGCCAGGGGCCTGATCTCCCGGTCGGGCAGCACTATTAAGTCACTATGAGTGTGCACTGTCACAAATCGTATACCCTGATATAACCATAACTGTTGCTAGGATGTAAAACCACAACAAAAGAACCCATCAAAGGTCCACCCTTTGGCTTACCCACCAACCTACCTATCTGCCTAAGTAGACAGTAGTACTTTTTTTGTTTGCTTGAATAATCGGTTCCTCGATGCGAGGCTGGACCACAACCCCCCCCCCCCCCACTACTCCCCACCCCCTTCCCCCTAGCGGCAATTTCGGGAAAAGCCAGCAGAGTGGCGTTGTATGGGTGGAACCATCGCCACTATTAGGACCCGCAGCCAAGTTAAATAATTCACGAGATTTAACGAGACTACAGTGTCTACCGTCAGGGCGCCACCTATCGGAAACTCGGATACATATATATATATATATATATATATATATATATCGCCTTGATTCTAATAGATATCGCATGAGCATGGTTAACGAACATTCTTTTTTTTACTAAATGTAATTTATTCATTGAATGATATCTGTTTTCGATTACATTATACTGCCATCAACATATTTTATTGTAGCTATTCTTTTGCGGGTTGCCACTTTTATTTTTCATATACAGTTTATTGGTTATGCACTGTACTGCATTGGACTGGGCAGGGTTGCCGAATCGGTAGAGCGCAGGTCTCTGGTGCGGAAGATCAAGAATTCAATTCCTGGTCGAGTCAAACCAATGATTTATCAAATTGATACTTGTCACTTCCTAATTTGGTGCTTGACATTAATAGGATAGGGCAAGGACTGCTTGGCTCAGTGTCAGGATAATATGTCTGAGTGAGATATCGGGTCATGGTGCTGGTGGCCTGATTTCCCAGTAGGGCAGCACGAAAAGGTTGCCAGGAGTGCACACTGTCACAAGTCGGTACTCGTCCTGATAAGACCTTATATGTTATTAGGACATAAAACAACAAACAAACCAGTCGTCGCCATAAATTTGCATTGTCACAAGTCGATGTCCATCCTGATATGAAACTTGTCAATTCAATTCAATAAACAAAAGAACCTCTTGTTGTATGTTGTATTGTTGGTAAAGCGCCGCCTCCGGGCCGCTCACAGCAATAATAATAATTACGCCCACTGGGTTTTAGCGGATTGGCGTTTCATTGTGGCGGGCCGCTTACGTTCTGTACAATGACGCTTAATTTGATTGCAAATTAAAGTGGATTAATCTCACCTTGTTGCGATTGTTGGACATCGTGTGATATGCATACAATCTGTAACTGTGTCTGTATACAGGTATATATATATATATATATATATATATATATAGCAAGTCCGAGCGAGTGGTGTGTTGTGCCCCACACAGGGAGGCGGCGAGGAGCCGCCGGACCCCCCCCCCCCCCCCCCCCCCCCCCACCCGGTGAGCGAGGGAAGGAGGGCAGGGTCTTCAGAGCTTATTATATGCGATAATGGGATTATCACTACCCAAATATGTATAAACATATGTATTTGTATATGTGTATATCCTTTTGTTCTTCTCACTTAACTTTTTAAACAGATGTATATACAGTAAAACCTCTTTTTAACCGACCAGCTCCAGAGATCGACCACCCCCGTATTTCGATCGCTTTATTTGGCTCTAAATCGACCGACCATGGGACCGACTTTAAATGGTCCATTTAGGGAGGGGGTCGTTTTAGGGAGTTATTTTTATCATTACAATGGTATTGTATGGATGATCGTTTGGGACCCAAATAAAGCGATCGATATAGGGGAGTGGTCGATCTGTGGAGGTGGTCGGTTAGAGAGGTTTTACTGTATATATATATATATATATATATAATATATATTACATGTATCTGCTGAAGTGTGTTCAGATCTACTGTTTATCGAAGAGTAGGCTTGGTAACGTGCACTTCAACTTTATGTTTTTCTGATGGTATATGATGTCCATTGGTATTCACATGATTATATATACCATCTCTCTTAAAGGGTGTACATAGATGTGTACATATATGTGTGTGCGTGTAAAATATATATGTCAAAGTGTATTCAGATCTATTCTTTATCAAAGAGTCGGCTTGGTAATGTGCACTTCAACTTTATGTTTTTCTGATGGTATATGATGTGTATTGGTAATCACATAATTATATATAACATCTCTCTTAAAGGGTGTACATATATGTGTACATATATATGTGTGTGTAAAATATATATGTTAAAGTGTATTCAGATCTATTATTTATCAAAGAGTCGGCTTGGTAATGTGCACTTCAACTTTATGTTTTTTCTGATGGTATATGATGTGTATTGGTAATCACATAATTATATATAACATCTCTCTTAAAGGGTGTACATATATGTGTACATATATGTGTGTGTGTAAAATATATATGTTAAAGTGTATTCAGATCTATTAGTTATCGAAGAGTCGGCTTGGTAATATGCACTTTGACTTCATGTTTTCTTTCTGATGGTATATGATGTGTATTGGTAATCACATAATTATATATAACATTTCTCTTAAAGGGTGTACATATATGTGTATGTATATGTGTGTGTGTAAAATATATATGTAAAAGTGTATTCAGATCTATTAGTTATCGAATAGATGGCTTGGTAATGTGCACTTCAACTTTATGTTTTTCTGATGGTATATGATGTGTATTAGTAATCACATAATTATATATAACATCTCTCTTAAAGGGTGTACATAGATGTGTACATATATGTGTGTGTGTAAAATATATATGTAAAAGTGTATTCAGATCTATTAGTTATCGAAGAGTCGGCTTGGTAATATGCACTTTGACTTCATGTTTTTTCTGATGGTGTATAATGTGTATTGGTAATCACATAATTATATATAACATTTCTCTTAAAGGTTGTACATATATGTGTACGTATATGTGTGTGTGTAAAATATATATGTTAAAGTGTATTCAGATCTATTAGTTATCGAATAGACGGCTTGGTAATATGCACTTTGACTTCATGTTTTTTTTCTGATGGTGTATAATGTGTATTGGTATCCACATTATATACGTATATATAACATCTCTCTTAAAGGGTGTACATAGATGTGTACATATATATGTGTGTGTGTAAAATATATATGTTAAAGTGTGTTCAGAGTTACTCTTTTATCAAAGAGTAGGCTTGGCAAGGTGCACTTCAACTTGATGGTTTTCTGATGGCACCACAACACATGCAATCTACACTTTATGGCTTCCCGGCCAATGCCTCCGCTTGTCGTGTCGTTAGGATACGATTACTTTCCAGGCAAACATGTCTCCCGATATAGGGGTTGTTGATTGGTCTAGATAACATGGCCGATAAAGCCACCTTTTGGGTGCTACTAAATGTAAGTTTATTGGCTGCACCTATTCGGTTGCATCGGACACGGTGGCCGAATTGGTAGAGCATGGGCATTACGTGCGGGAGGTCGGGAGTTTGGTTCCCAGTCGAGCCAAACAAATGAGTAATAAAATTGATACTTGTCGCTTCCTAGCCTGGTGCTCAGCATTAATAGGATAGGGCAAGGACTGGTTAGCTCAGTGCCCAGATAATGTTACAGAGCGGGATATCGGGTAATGCTGTCAGCAGCCTGATTTCCCAGTCGGGTAGCACTATGAAGTCACCATGAGTGCACACCGTCACGCATTGGTATCCATCCTGATATGACCTTTGATGTTGCCAAGACATAGAACTCCAACAACCAACCAACAACCTATTCGGTTAAGCCCCCAGTTATACAAAGACTTGCGACCACTGGCGGCCACTTTGCAACCACACTATGACCACTTTGTGACCAGTTGAGACCACTTTGCCACCACAAAACCCACTTATCACTGACTGGGCGATGACCGGTCGCTTTTATCTGACTTTAATATATTTATCACATGAAGATACAGTGAATACTTGAAAAGTTGATGTTTTCATTGGAATATGCAGCATTAATCGACTAAAAAAAAGCTTGTTTTATTTTCCGATGCCTCTAGAGCGCATTGATTTATATCATCAGCTATTGGACGTCAAATATATTTTCATTATAGTGATATAGTGATATAGTGATTGGTAGACAGGAAGTGTGAACACTTATTTGTCTCTCATTTTTGCTTGAGTGCAATTAATTAGCAACACAATGAATAAATTAGTAGCATGTGGTGAATAAGTGGTCAAATTTCCCTGTATCATCAGCCCATGCGTTTTCTAATCAGTTCTTGAATGAATTTATTGAGCCAGCATCTATAACATTTTGTGGGAGACTATTCCATATATTTATGATCCTGTTTGAGAAACTGTGTTGCCTTAATTTTGAAATATTTCTTTGGAGGAAACCTTCTGCCGTCACATAGGCTACTCTTTCCGATAAGCAGCAAGCAGACAGACAGCACATACCACAGCCGTTGATGAACCAGTTGAGGACTGCTGGTTGGAATGGAAAATAGCCCAAACTGCAAATGTGTCCGATGAGCAGGATCAATCGGATGACCCACACCTTGACAGGTGGACACTCTACCGCCAGAGCTACGTCCCGCTCCCCTGCTTGAATCTACTACGATGTGAATTATTTTTAAATGGCCCTACCCGATGTAATGGCTACACTCAATAAGTATTGATACACTTAGATAAAATATTCACCCGGTACTTGTAGTACACGGGTGAAGATCAGCCTTATATAAAATCGGTCGAAAAATCGGGCTAATGAAATGAGTCTTTATGAGAGCCTAATTTCTCAATCTAAGAAGCAAGATTTATTCTTTGTATATGTCTTCATGTTTACCCGCTACTTTTGAGTTGGAAAATATAATAAAACATATACTTTAATGCAATTTAAAAGTGAAATCGACGGCGTTCTCTGGCCGCCATCTTGTCTTTTTGCATTCTCTCCCATTTCACCAACTCTGTGCCTATATGAGTAGCCATTTGATACTGGAGCCACAGTTTCTAGTTCATGTTCCATACTAAACCTATTTTCACCCGTATTTACACTATGTTGTCCTTCACCCGTGTACTACAAGTACTGGGTGAATCTTTTATCTATGATACACTGTGTGTCACTTCCCATGCACGGGCATGGAATGACGTGTCAATATCTTCAGTAATCTTGAACCAATTTCCCATAATTACCCCCTTCGTTAGAATACCGCTACCCCCCTACCACACTCCACACACGCCCTCACCCACGTCCCTCCCCCCTAAGCGCAACATAAACATGTAATCCGCACGATTCATGCACACTTAGTTGGATGCCATCGTAAGAGAATCCATGAAATGCAAGTAGATGCAATACCTGTAAATGCGACTCCGTATGATAAGGAATAGCTTAGCATTTTTTACTTTAATTTATTTTAATTTTGCTTAAATTTAATTTTGCTGTAATTGTGTTTGCTTTTAGTTTTTCGCATTAATATTTGTGCTTTGACTTTATTTGATTATTTATTTCGTTTAAATAATTGTAATCTTGTTTGCTTTAATTAATTTCCTCTTAATTTATTTTCGCTTTAATTTTCTTTTGGCTTTAATTTTCTTTTTGCTTTAATGTTGTTGTTTGAATTTTCTTTTTGCTTTAATTTTGTTGTTTTAATTTTCTTTTTGCTTTAATGTTATTGTTGTAATTTTCTTTTCGCTTTAATGTTGTTTTTGCTTTAATTTTGTTGTTTTAATTTTATTTTTGCTTCATATTTTTGCTATACGTGTTTACCTTAATTTGTTTCTGCCTTAATTGTCTTCGTCGTAATCACTTTTTAACCTTAATTTCTCCGCTTATTATTTTTTGTATAATTTGTTATATGTGCTTTAAGTTTCATTTGCTCTACTTTTATTTGCACAAATTTAATTTTCCTTATATTTAAACAAAATAATTAGGTATTTTTTAAATTGAATTTGTCTTTGCAATAAATTTCTATTTTTGCTTTAATTAAAACTGCAAGTTGACTTAAAGAAGCTTCCGAAGCTTGGGCATTAATCAGTGACCAAGAAAGCATTCTGCCGTGGGGGGTGGGGGGGGAGTAGGGAGGGGGGTGAACCTGAGCCATACATAATTAACACGATGCCAAAAGGAATCGACCTTGTCCCGGGTTAACGCACGTTAAACGCCAGGCTGGAAACATCAATCCCCCGGGGGCACAGACCCTCCCTACCCACACCTCTCAGGCAACTCCTCCCACCTCCCTTTTCACCTTTTACTCCACCCCCACCTCCCCTCTCATCCTCCACCCTCCCCCTGTCCCCTCCCCTCTCGCCCGTCATCCCCCCCCCCCCCCCCCTCCCCCCACACACACACACACACCACCTTCCCTGTACTCTCTTGCCATTCCCCAACATTCCCTCGCTATTCCACAACTGGTTCATCAAAGGCTGTGGTATGTGCTGTCCTGTCTGTGGCAAAGTGCATATAAAACACCCCTTGCTGTGGCGGCAGCAGGTTTCCTCCAAACAAATATGTCAGAATGACTTTATGTTTGACGTACAAAAGCTGATGATAAAAATCAATGTGCTCTAGAGGCATCATTAAAAAAAACCTCCCTTCTACTCTTGCCATTACCCACAGTTCCCCTGCTATTCCCAATCCCCCACCCCTCTTCTATTCTCCCTCCACTCCTCCCCCTTCCCCTATGTGTCTCCCGGCCCACCTCCCGTCTCATCCTCCACGCTTCCTCTGTAACCCTCACCTTTCGCCCTTTACCTCCACCCCACCCTCTCCTCTCTCTTCTCCCCTCCACCCCCTCCCCCTTCCACTGTGTGTCCCAGCCCACCTCCCGTCTCATCCTCCACGCTTCCCCTGTAACCCTCCCCTTTCGCCCTCTTCTCCCCTCCACCCCTCCCCCTCCCCCGTGTCTCCCAGCCCACCTGCCCTCTCATCCTCCCACCCCCCCCGGGTCCCTCCCCTCTCACACTCTACCTGCCCCTCTCCTCTGCCATCTCGCCCTTTACTCCCACCCCATCCTCTCCACTCTCTTATCCCCTCCACCCTATCCCCATTCTCTTGGGTCTCCACTCCCACCTCCCCTCTGATCCCCCTCCCCTGGCCCCTCCTCTCTAGCCCTCTAACCCCCACCCTCACCCCTTATCCTCTCATCTCTCACCTCTCACCTCTCAGCTCTCACCTCTCACCTCTCACCTCTAACCTCTCACCTCTCACCTCTCCTCTTACCATCCGCCACCCTCCCTCCTCTCTCTTCTCCCCTCCACCCTTCCCCCTTCCCCCGTGTCTCCTAGCTCCCCATCCCCTGTCATTCACCACCTCTCCCTTGTTGTTCCCCCTTCCCCATCCCCCTCCCCTTCCTCCTCTCCGTCCCCCCTCCCCCCCCCCCCCCCCCCCCACCGCTCCACTAAGACGGCCTCAGTTCCTGCTGTGCCTGACACAACAGGAAGCTGCAAAAGTAAGGAGCTATAGCTGAGTGCTCGGTGCGGAAGCAGGTCAACTGAACAGCGCATGTGCGTTGCAACGATTTTTGCTGATTGCCGGCTGGAGCGGGCAGGGTGTTATGTAAGAGCTGTGCAGATGGTTCGGGAAAATCCAGGCTTCCCACCTGCACCGGTCATGCTGTGTCCCTCCCTGGGAGCCGGCTGGTTGCTTATTGGAGTTTCACATCCTGGCACCATCTTCGGTCATATCAAGACGGGTACCGACTTGTGGCAGTGTGTACTCATGGTAAATTTACTGTGCTGCTTCACTGGGAAATTACGCCACAGGCACCATGACATGATAGCGATATCCCACTCAGTCACATTATCCAGACACTGAGTTAGCCAGTCCTCGCCCTATCCTAATAATGATGAGCACCTGACTAGCAAGTAACAATTATCAATTTGAAAACTCATTGGTTTGAGTCGACCGGGAACTGAATTCGAGATTTCGCGCACGCAAGGCCCGCGCTCTACCGATTCGGCCACCGCGCCCAGTGGCAGAGCCGACCAACACGAGTAAATGCAACTGATTGCACCAGATGCGGTGGCCGAATCTATAGAGCGCAGGCTTCCCGTGCAGAAGGTTGGGAGGTCGAATCCCAGGCGAATCAAACCAATGACTTAGTTATAGAATTGATACGTGTCGTTATCTAGACTGGCGCTTGCCATTTAATTACTAGGATGGCATAAGGAGTGGCTTGGATAGTGTCAGGATAATCTCTGGGATACTGGGTCATGGTGCTGACCCCCTGGTCTTGCAATGGGGAAGCACTGTAAAGCTATGATGCGCGTGCACTGTCACAAGTCCCTACCTGTCCTGATACAATCGTGAATATATAGGAATACTATTTGAGAATATTCTATGGGAATATTCTATGGGAATCTTACATGGGAATATTAGATCCAAATATTCTATGGAAATATTAGATCCAAATATTAGATGGGAATCTCATATGGGAATATTATATGGCAATATTACATGGGAATCTTATATTAGAATATTAGATGGGAATATTAGATGGGGATATTATATGGGAATATAATATCCTAATATTAGATGGGCATTTTAGATGGGAATATTAGATGGGAATATTATATGGAAATATGCTTATTGCCTTACACGGCTTCACCATGCATTGTGTCTAAGCATGAATAAACTGATGTCGCCCTTATTATTTCTAGCCTCTGCTTCTTACATATGGAAATATTATATGGGAATATTATATGGCAATATTAGATCCAAATATAAGATGGGAATATTATAGGGGAATATTATATGGGAATATTATATCCAAATATTAGATGTGAATATTATATCCAAATATTAGATGGGAATATTAGATGGGAATATTATATTTGAATAGTAGATTTGTGTTTGTTTGTTTATTGTTGGTTTACGTCCTAGCAACATCTAAGGTCATATCAGGACAGGTACCGACTTGCGACAGTGTGCACTCCATGCGATTTTATAGTGCTGCCCCACTGGGAGACCGGGCCACCAGCACCATGACCTGATATCCCACTCAGTCACATTATCCTGACACTGAGCCAACCAGTCCTTGTCCTATCCTAATAATGCCAAGTGCCTGGCTCGGAAGCAACAAGTATCAATTGCCTAGTCATTGGTTTGACTCGACCAGGGTTCGAACCCACGTTCCCACAGTCTACAAACACGGAATACGGACGCTCTAACTCGTTCGGCCATCCCGTCTAGTAGATGAGAATATGATGAAAATGTATAATTACTTTTCGTCGGATACTAAGGTGAAGTTGCCGAGTTGATTCATCAGAAATGATTGGCGCACGACCACGTGACATGGCAATTGGTGCGAGGGGAAGCAGGGTCAGTGGATTTAATAGAAATGACTACCGCATTATCTCATGTCCATGCAACTTCCGGTGGTCGCGGCTGGCAGGGTGATTAAAACCGCCATGACTTACCCACAGTGAGGGAGTCAGTGTGGGTGTGGGTGTGGGTGTGGGTGTGGGTGTGGGTGTGGGTGTGGGTGTGGATGTGGATGTGGGTGTGGGTGTGGGTGTGGGTGTGTGGGTGTGGGTGTGGGTGTGGGTGTGGGTGTGGGTGTGGGTGTGGGTGTGGGTGTGGGTGTGGGTGTGGGTGCGGGTGCGGGTGTGGGTGTGGGTGTGGGTGTGCGTGTGGGTGTGGGTGTGGGTGTGGGTGTGGGTGTGGGCGGTGGGGGTAGTGGTGGTGTGTGCGGGGGGGGGGGTTCCAGGCTGGTCCGCTGCCTGTGGCCTGGCTCTGACAGTGCCTTTAACCACCACTGGTATCTCCCCTGGTTTTGACTCGGTTTGAGTTCAACTTGAATCAAAGATGCATAGTCGGATAAAAGCATCAAATTTTGAAATGCAAAACATTCATTCTAAAGTTGAACCCACATATCTAACTTAGATACTGGTGCACTCATGACAGGATGTATTGTTGTCTAGAAGGTGGAGTGGGACGTAGCTCAGGCGGTAGAGTGTCCACCTGTGAAGTTGTCTCTCGTTGGATTGATCCTTTTCAGTGGATCCATTTGCAGTTTGGGTTATTTTCTAATCCAACCATTGGTCCATAATTGGTTCATCAAAGGCTGTGGTATTAGTTGTCCTGTATGTGGAAAAGTGCCTATAAAAGATCCCTTGCTGCTTATCAGAAAGAGTACCCTATGTGGCGGCAGTCGGTTTCCGCCAAAGAAATATGTCAGAATGACCATGTATTTGACGTCCAATAGACAATGATAAAAATCAGTGAGCTCTAGAGGCAGCATTAAATAAAACAAACTTTACTTTATGTATGGATGCATGTACATATGTCTGTTTGAGTCTTAGGTCCTGGCAACATATAAGGTCATACCAGGACGGGTATCAACTCGTGTTGGTGTGCACTTATGGTGACTTAAGAGTGCTGCCCCGCCGGGAAATCAAGCTACCAGTCCCATGACCCAATATATCCCACTCAGTCACATTATCCTGACACTGAGTTAAACAGTATTTGCCCTATCCTATTAACACTGAGCGTCAAGCTAGGAAGTGACAAGTATTAATTCAATAAGTCATTGGTTTGACTCCACCGGGAACTGAACTTCAGATCTACCGCATGGGAGGCCTGTGCTCTACCGATTCATCCAACACATCAGGTGGCTAGGCCGAAGGTGTCGCAGTGCAAGCTTGCACGCCACGCCCCCCAGTGGCCAACACCCTTTAAGACCGTGCAGTAGCGAGGCGACACCCCGTCGCCAACGCCCATACGATGTAGGCTACTGCATCCCATAATAGGCGGCGTCTTCCCAGCCGCCTCAGCGAATGAACAGCTCTTCTTGAATCCGGAGCGCCCCGTGGCGGTTGCTGTTTGAACCACACCGGAAGCCAGCCCTCCGGGGTATGGCCGTAAGGGGGCACTATGGGGCACACTCCCGGCCCCGCCCCCCCGACACAGACCCTCCACTCCACCGCCGCCACCACTACCACCACTCACCACCATCACCACCAACACCACTACCCACCTGCCACTGCCACCACCGCCACCTCCACCTCCACTACCGCCATCATCACCCGCCACCGCCACCACGGCCACCACGGCCACCTCCACATTCACCACCTCCGTCATCACCCGGCACCTCCACCGCCACCACCCACAACCTGCAACCACCACCACCACCACCCACCGCCAGCACCAGCACCCACTTCCACCATGACCACTGCCACCACCACCACCACCACTACCACCACCCCCACTACCACCACCACTACCACCACCACCAATACCCACCGCCACTACCCGCCCTTCCACCACCATTACCACTATCCACCACCACTACCACCGCTACCCACCATCACCACAACCCACCGACACTACTCCCATCACACACCATAACCACCACCACCACCACTACCCATCGTCACCACCCGCCACCACTCCCACCACTACCCCCACTACCACCACCACTACCACCATCACCACCACCTCTACCGACCACGACTACCACCACTATCACCACCCCCCACCACAGTCACCACCCCCACCACTACCACCACTATCACCACCATCCAACACAGTCACCACCCGCCACCACCCCTACTGGTGACTCCCACCATCACCCACACCACCAGCCACCCCCACCACCCCCACCACCACCTCCACCACCCACCAGTACCACCAATATCACCACCATCCATCACTGTCACCACCCGCCACCACCCCTACTGGTGACTCCCACCACCAGCCACCACCACCACCAACACCACCAGCACCAGCACCACCACCGCCGCCACCCCCACCACCACCACCACTCCCACCACCAAACCCACCACCACCACCCCCAGCCACCACCAACACCACCGCCACCACCACCAGCCGCCACCACCACCACCACCACCACAACCACAAATACAGCCACCACCACCCTCACAACCACCACCACCACCACCACCAGCCACTACCACCACCACCACCAGCCACCACCACCACCACCACCCCCACAACCACCACCACCACTTACCCCAACCGCACCTTGTAGTAGTAACATCCGACATTAGGCCAACAGACGCCGCGTTCCCACCGGGAAGCATCGATCAGTTTGGCGACATCTCCACAAAATCTCCAACCGTCAACTGTCTAAAAAAATAGCACAGCCATCATAATCACCCAAATGTAATTTTGCACATATATTTAGAAAAAAGGAATGTAATAGATGAACAGCAATGCTGATGAGTGTGTGTCCTCTGGAGTCTCGGTGGAATTATCTGATGCATTTTACTAACATTTAGGTTAGGTTTTCGTTAATAGTCAGTGACTGATTAATAGCGCAGTCCCCAGCGTCGCTCTAAGAGGAGGTGTCATCATTCGTACAGTCTCCAAGCGTGGGCTTCTCCAGTAACTCCAATAACACGATTCCACTTTCGCCGCTGGAGAGCTCCTTCGCACCTACATACCTGTATATATATATATATATAAATATATATATATATATATATATTTAACCGTTCGTACCGTGTAATAATGATCTGATTGGAAATGAGACGGTTCTGACAGCAAAAGGAAACAACTGACCAATAGTTGGACAGCCAACTAAACTACAACCTATGTATAAATAAAAGTATCCAGAAAGTGAACCACAAACTGTGGCTATTTGCAAAGCTAAGCCACTACATGGCACAAGAAATTTCAATAAAAATCTTCAAGGGCATGGTGCTGCCCTATTTTGACTATGGAGCTGTAAATTACATGGGTGCAAGAAAAGAACTACTAAAAAAACTGGAAATACTGCAGAACAGAGCCCTAAAAATCTGTCTAAGAGTAGACAAGCTGCACTCCACCTATGCCATACACAAAAGAACCAAAGTCAAACTACTAGAAAATAGGAGAATAATTCATTTGAAAACATTAGCATATAGCTATAGTCAAAAGAATAAACTCCTAACAAAACCGCAAAGGGCTACTAGAGCAAATAATGCGCCACCACTGAAGCAGACCAGAAGCCAAATAAAAGCTCATGAGAGAAGCACACTGGAAATGGCTGCCAAGGTGTGGAATGCCCAAACGGTAAAGGAACGACAAATTACTGAACTAAAAACTTACAAAAAATATCTGAGCAAACTAGGCTAGGAAACCCCCACTAAGCTGCACTGCAAAGGGGCATGTGATATGTCACGGCCCACCAGCGGGATGCCCAATGGAGGGTAACCATGCCAGGAGTAGCCAGATAACACACCACACAGCTACATACAAGCCTATGATATGTAAATAGGAGTAGGCTAGTCTAGTAATAAGAGTAGAACAAAATAAAATACATATATGCAAAAAAAATCCAAAAATACTAACATAGGCTACTAACCATACCAACCAATTATCTATCTGCTACTGAAATGCAGGCAATCAAATAACTTATCAGCACCTACTGTGTGGTAAGATAACACCAACAATACAACTGGCCAGCATTGAAAACAAAGCCTGGGTACCCGGGCTTATATGCTATGGACAGTATAAATACAGCCTCAATAAAACAATTTTTTCTTTAAAGATGATGATTTTACCTTTTATTAATGATTTGAAGTAAATAACAGCTGTATATAATGTTATATAGCATAGTTATACGAATCTTACCTGGGTACAGATGATGGATAACTGTTGTTTTCCCGAGGTACGAGCCTCAGTTAGTCATAGTCCAGGGAGAAGGAAGCACATCCGGGTCCAGCAATTAGCATAATCTACTCACAACCGGAGGGACGTTTGTTGAGTAGCTCCGGTAGAAAAACTGCCGGAGCTCCTCAACAAAAGTCCTCTCGTTGTGAGTAGATTATGCTAATTGCTGGACCCGGATGTGCTTCCTTCTCCATGGACTACGAGTAGCCAGCGGCGTAGTACCGAGGTAAAATTGAATATAAAACCGAATAATTAAGGAAAAAAAGCAATAAATAAATGAATAAATATAATTTATCGTCAGACTTGCCTAAGGCACGTCCGTCGGGCTGGAGCGCAGTGCGCGAACATCCTTCCCTCACAGGCTAGCCAATAGATGTGCCAGAAGGCACCACCTAGTGAGGAAAGGAAGAACTAGGCCTTTCTCAGTACCTATGGCAGTTACAGAAGTTCCAAGGAGGACCCACAATAAAGTGTGTGTCACTCGTCCTAGGCCTGCACATGCTTAAGCTCGCCCGCAGACTCGCCCATCATCATCATGCTGTCGGTTGCAATGTGACAAAGACTGCTTTCATTTCTTAAGCGCCACTATTTTGTGTGGTTGTGCATTTCATAAAAGCTGCTTGCAAAGTGTTGAAGTGCTGCTGGCTTTTGCAAGTTACTAGCAGCACTATCTCGGGGAGCAAATAGACGTCTCACACCGGCAAGAACACATCAAGACAGGCGCAAACTATTTGTCCCTACAGTGGCTGGTCGGGAGATCTTGGGAGTTCCATTCATCACCGCCCTTAATGCTGCCACGGAAGCATGGTTTTCTGTTAGGGTTTGCTCCCTTAGCCTTTGGTTCTATCAAGTACCTGTACACCACAAGGCAGTGGCTCGCCCATTACATATATGTATGTGCTCTATAATCTATTATGGGAATATAAACATGGACACTATCTATCTTCAGTTCCCTGTGTAATAGTATACTCACTACAGTATAACCCCGTTAAAGTAAACTTGAAAGGACCCTAGAAATTTGTTTGGATTAACCGATCATTGGTTTAACCGAGCTTTGACTTTGACTTGGCTTTGGAAAAAACGGGGGTGCATTGTGAATGTACAATGTATGAGGACACTATGATGATTGTTTTTGTATGTATATACAGTTTAACCCCATTAAACTAACCTCGGTTAAATGAAACGATCGGTTAATCCAAACTTTTTTCGACGACCTGGCAAAATACTACCATTTATCATATAAACAAGTCTCAGATGACCTTAAAACCACATGAAAGTTTGGTTTAGCTCTACCGGAAGTGGCCAGGGGCCGACAATTTTGTTTGGATTAACCGATACTTTGGATTAACCGACTTAGGTTTAACCAACTTTTGTATATGATAAATGGTAGTATTTTACCGGGCCGCCGAACAAGTTTGGAGTACCGGATCGTTTGGTTTAACCGAGCTTGGTTTAACGGGGTTGTACTGTATTTCCTATCTAACTGACCCTGTGTAAAGGCGCTGTCACATTACGGCGTATGGCGGGAGCGTATGGCGGCGTAGCGGCTTACGTCATATACGTCGCCATACGCCGCATACGCTACGCATACGCTACGCATACGCTACGCATGACGCTACGCATGACGCTACGCATACGCTACGCATACGCCGCCAGTGCCGCAGACACGCCGGCGTATGTGAAGCCTATGATGCATACGCCGCCATTACGCTTTCATAAATCCGTCCGTCCAAATTTTTTGTGCATGCTCAAAAAAACGCGACCTATGAGGGCGTATGGCCCATACTGTCAAAAAATGTCACAGCACGCTCCCATACGCTCCAATACGCTACACATACGCTACGCATACGCTACGCATACGCTCTTCATACGCTCCTCATACGCTCAAACACACCCGAAAGTGGCACCCGATGGCGTACGTAGGTTTTCAATACGCTCCCGCCATACGCCGTAATGTGACAGCCCCTTAATACAGCATAGGCCACACTGGCGCCACCTGTGAGGGGCTTTAAGCACTGTGTGCCAGCTGCATCTGGTCATTATCGCCTATAAACCCAAGAGATATATAATTATAATACAACATATATATACAGTAAAACCTCTCTAACCGACCACCTACACAGATGGGCAACTCCTCTATATCGATTGCTTTATTTAGGTCCCAAGATATCGCCCATAGAATACTATCGTACCGATACCAAATATCCCTAAAGAGGTTTTACTGTACGTACATACCTGCATACAGTTCTTGCCCTATCCTAGCAATGGCTATGGTCTGCGCTGTCCTGTCTGTGGAAAAGTGCATATAAAAGACTGCATGCCGCTTATCGGAAACAGTAGCCTATGTGGCGGCAGCGGGTTTCCTCCAAAGAAATAAATAGGAATGACCATATCTTTGACATTCAATAGTCGATGATATACAAATTTAAGTGCTCTAGAGACTCAGTTAAATACATCAAACTCTACTTTCTTTTCCCGAAATAGGTGCATTTTGTAACTCTAACGGTAGAAAGGTGATGTTAAGTGAGAGGGTATCCAGGTATAATGTACCGAGGTGCTGGAGAGTAGATGTGGATCTTTGCAGCTGCAAAACCATTCATCACATATCTTGAAAGTATTAGAAAGCTTTGTAAAAGGCTCGAAAGGTGAGGACAGCAAATCGGTGCTGGTTGATTGTATGTTATACCGGTTCCCTCTGTAATATTAGACACAGACAGGTAGCCAGCAATGAATGAATGAATGAATAACCTTCACCGCCTCACTGTATGTGTAACTATATAAGGTACAGGTAACTTGAATCGCCGGCCGGCAGGATGATTGGTTGGTTGGTTGTTGGAGTTTTACGTCCTGGAAACATCTACGGTCATATCAGGACGGGTACTGACTTGTGACAGTATGCATTCATGATGACTCTCCATCTATCCCTCCCCATCTCTCCTTCTATCCCTCAACCTATCCCTCTGTCTCTCCCTCTGAATCTCCTTCTCTTCCTCTCCATCTCTCCCGCGCCGTCTCCCCCTCTCTAATTCTCCCTCTATCCCTCTCCATCTCTCCCTCTCCATATGTCTCTCCTTATCTTCCTGTCCGTCTCTTCCTCTCTCCTTCTCCCTCTATCCCTCCTTCTCTCCCTCCACTCTATCCTTCCATCTCTCCGGTGTTTCACAACAATGTCCCTGTCCATCTCTCCGGTGTTTCACAACAATGTCCCTGTCCATCTCTCCATCTCTCCCTCTCCATCTCTCCCTCTCCCTCTCCATCTCTCCCTCTCCATCTCTCACTCTCCATCTCTCCCTCTCCAACTCTGCCTCACCCTTTCTCTCCCTCTATCCCTCCACCTCTCCCTCGCCATCTCTCCATCACAATCTCTCCCGTATTCTCCCGGGATCTCCCACTCACGCTGTAGCTATAAGTCACACTGACCTGCCTCCCTGAGACAAATCACCAGGGTCCTGTTCCACAACAATGGCCTATTAGCGATGCGCTGCAAACCAATGAACCGTGAACACACATAAATAGTGAAGGTGCGCCCACAGAGTACCTGAGAGAGATTGCTGCGATTAGTGGCGTGTATCAGGCGCGGTGGCCGAAATGGTAGAGTGCACCCCTCGCGTGATGGAGATCGGGAGCTCTGTTCCCAGTCGAGTCAAACCAATGACTTATTAAATTGATACTTGTCGCTTCCTAGCCTGGCACTTGGCATTAATAGGATAGGGCAAGGACTCATTAGTGCAATGTCAGGCTAATGTGACTGAGTGGGTCATGGTGTCAGTGACCTGATTTCCCAGTGGGGCAGCACTATAAAGTCGCCATGATTGCACACTGTCACAAGCCTGATATGACCTACCTGAGATGTTGCCAGGACGTAAAACTCCAACAACCAATCAATTAGCAACCTGTTGGGTTCACTGGTCCATGCACAGGTGCGCGAACACTTCGTGATTTAATGGTTGGCTCAGTGGCAGGATATAATGGCTCAGTGGGATATCGGGTCATAGTGTCAACGGCACTGATCCTTATATCACCTTAGATGATTTAACGAGGCGAAGCACATGCGACACAATAATATTGGTCTCAGTTGCAGGATATTGTGAGTCAGTGGGATATCGGGTCAGGGTGCCGGTGGTACTGTTCATAGTATGACCTTAGATGTTGCTAGGACGTATGACCACAATAAAGCAATCGATACCGACATTAGAATAACCATTGCCAGTGTCACACTTCTTTAATTGCTAAATGCTGCTTTCACGGTGACGAGGCTAATTCTATATTCTTTGTTTAGATGTTGCCAGGACGTAAACCCCAGCAAACAACGTCATACCAGGCCGGGCTTCGACTTCTACCAGTGGGATTCGGTCGCCGCGCCCGGTCAGGATATTAAGAAGAATATCAAAGAGTAAGTAACTATTCGCCCTACTATGGCGACTTTATAGTGCTGCCCCACTTGGAAAACCAAACCGCCGGCACCATGACACCATTTCTCACTGTTACATTATCCTGATTCTGAGATCTTTTTTTGTGGACAGAGTATATATTTATATATATATATATATATTTGTATACAGTTTTTATTCTGCCCATAGCATGTAAGCTTCCGCGAGGGTGCTTGTTTTCAATGCTGGACAGCTGTGAGGAATGTTATGGTGTATGTCCGGGTTACGGTTCTAGGTTCGTATCCGGGACATCCAGGGGGGGGGGGGTATAACTTCCTATCATATAACTAATATCTTAGCCTAGTGTGTACATCTAGTGAGATGGTAATACTAATAGGCTTGTGGATGAAGATATTCTGTATCACGTAGCATCATTCTAGTTATCTAGATATCAAATCATAATTATTTAACAAAGAGGACCTTATTGATTGTAGAAAGGTATTGTATGTAGCTAAGGACGATTTCTAGTTTTTTGTACGATAATTTGATTAAGCAGGGACAATTTCAATCGCGGACAATTGGTCTTCCTCATTCCACCGCCCCTTGCCATATCCTAGTAAACCCGAGTACAAAGCTAGGTATCGACAAGTATAAATTGTTAAGTCATTGCTTTGACTAGACCAGGATTCACTCCCACCTGTTTGAATCACATGTGCTACTAAATTGGGGGTGGGTGGGGGGGGGGGATGGACGCTCAAATCATCCGCCATCAGATCTGGATGGCTTGGGTTTTAAAATATAAAAGGTCCTTTTTATTATTTTAAAGATTGTTGTGGTCTTTTTTTTTAGAACCGACCAAAAATCCTACCTGTAAATAGTACACGCCCCCTATTAGCGTTGTGCCCAATCCACCTACGCATACCCATCCTTCCAAACCCCCCACCTTCCCTCCACCCACCCTCCCTCCTCCGTCCTCGCCCCGCCCCGCCCACACACACACACCTTCAAACCACACCCTTGCCACGCCCTGCCTATCGACGTGATCGACGATCATCGCCGGGGGATTAACCACCTAACACCGGGGGCTCGCTGACAGATCTGCAGCGCCGGGAGAAAGCTACACTGGTCCCCGTGTGCTAATTGTAGACACCCACACACACCCCGATTACCGCCCATTATTGCGACCATAAGAACTACTCTTCCCCACTCCACTGGGGGAAAAAAATCCAATGCTGAACAAAATAAAAAATGGTATCGATTTAGAGTCGTCTGCTGAATCACTACAAATGGCATTTAGGAATAAGCGATTTTCACACGCGGCGGGGATTTTATATTTTTGGCGGGAAACTATCAGACGACTTTGCTGCTGCCGCCGCTGCCGCCCATGACCCAGTTCCCCGCCCCCCTCCCAACCCGCCCCCCTCTGGTCTATTAGCAGTAATTAAAGGAGGAACAATGGGGCCACGCGGCGTGTGACGTCACGCGTGGCGTGTGACGTCACGTGTGGCGACACACCGGCGTCGCGACTAACGAAGGCGCAGACGACTTGGCGCGACGGGCGGCGCCAAAACAGGCAGGGGGTCACGTGACACAGCGATCCATCACGCGGCGCCGCCTGGCGAGAGCGGCGTCAACGACAGTCTGTAATTACCTTTTAAGGGCATCGGGCGGAAGTGGCCAAGTGGATCGTGACAAAATGGTGGTTGTTTTGCAGCGGTATTGGTGCAAACTGTCCGTCGATCTTTTCTCGTCGAAAATAGCAGGAGTTTAACTTGGTTTTTGGCGGATTTTCTTCTACTTTTTTTTTGGAGGCGGGGGGGGGGGGAGGGAGGGAGGAAGGGAGGTTAAGGTTAAATGGCAGTTACATTTAATGTAGGCCACATCGTTTTCAACTGCGTGATTATAATATGGATAGTAAATGTTTTCATAATTGAAAGACACAAGACCGACGTATTATATATTGGACTTTATTACCGTGGTTTCTTAATGTTACATATCAGATTTGAAGAGATGATTGAGTCTTTGAAATTATTTGAGGCTTTCAGAACTTGACCCATTAGCTATCTTACAGCTCGGGTGGGTGGGATGGTAAAAAAGGATCCCGTAGTGTAGGTGTTGAAGGAACCGCAGCTGGAAGGTGGGCTAGTCCGTTATTTAAATATGCCAAGCATCGCGCCGTCTAGACGGCAGCGAGACAATCTATCAATAGAAATGCTTCTTTGTATCGAAAGGAAGACCTCGTTCGTGCATATTCAATTACCCATGTTCTCGTAACATGTACAATGTAAAGCTGCACTTGATGATTTTATTGAGGACCGATAGGAAAATAGACCTTTCCTGTGGAGCATGCACAGTTAGATACTATACACAACATTAGTTCTTACCACTTAGAGGAACACTAAATGTTGTGATGGAAATCCTATATAATACCTTCTATATAGGTCATGCTGCACATTGACCTGTTTTCCACAGCATTAGTTCTGCGGGCTGTTATCAAAGGGATGGGTTGGTGGTGCAAATCCGCTATAAAAACATGTTATACAGAGTATGCTGTACAATGAGTGGCTGCCTACAACATCAGTGTTATCACTGACATCAGAAGGCCGCTAGGTTGGTGATGGAAATCCTCTATATAAAACCTGTTATACAAGGCATGCTTCACAATGAGCTGCTGCCCAAAACATCAGTTCTGCCACTGACATCAGAAAGCCACTAGCTTGGCGATACAAATCCTCTATAACACCGTTTATACAAGGCATGCTTCACAATGAGCTGCTGCCCAAAACATCAGTTCTGCCACTGACATCAGAGGGCCACTAGCTTGGAGATGGAAATCCTCTATAACACCTTTTATACAAGGCATGCTTCACAATGAGCTGCTGCCCAAAACATCAGTTCTGCCACTAACATCAGAAGGCTGCTAGGTTGGTGATGGAACTCCTTTATATAAGACCGTTTATACAAGGCATGCTTCACGATGAGCTGCTGAACAAAGCATCAGTTCTGCCACTACCACCAGACATGGGTTGGTGGTGGGAAATATCCACCAGACCTTTTTCCAAGCTGCACAACTTAGTGAGATAGTCCCCACACAACGTTAGATCTGCCTCTCCGATTAGAGGGTGGATTGGTGATGTCTGTCTGTTTGTTGCTGTTTTACATCCTAGCAACATCTAAGGTCATATCACGACGGATACCAACTTGTGCCAGTGAACACCAACCAGTAAGTAAGTGGTATAAGTGGTGTGTGTGGTGTGTGGTGTGTGGTGTGTGGTGTGGGTATGGGTTTCTGCCGCTCGATGGCGCAGTGCTTCTCGTTTGTGTGTGTGTACGCATTGAGATTGTTTCTCCCCCCTCCCCAGCCACACATTACCGGTGACAGACCAGTGTACTTCCCGCACAAATAACACGTCATCAGAGTGGTCAGCTGTGCAGCGAGGTTATTTATTCGCTTCCGAATAATACAAGCTGATGCGATATTATTATGGCTGGTTGCCCGCGGCACAGGTTCAACTGCATGTACTACTCACATGTTGCTCTTATTATTACAGGCAACATGATTATTATATATATGTTTATATATACATATATAAAGGTATATATGGATTGTGATAAACCGCAATCACATGTAGTAAGTTCTGCAGTTCTTGCTGGTCCTTCTCCGCCCCCCCTACCTGTGGGTGGGGGTCCCAGCATGCACCGCTCCACCTCCGGCGCGAGGCTTGACACTCCACTCACTCGGAAGTTTCTTTTGCATATTTATACATTTATATGTATACATATGTAATATATATATACATATATATATATGTACACGTATATACATACATATATATATATATATATTATTTATATATATACATATGTCTACATATATATCCATAATATATCCATATATATAAACCTTGATATGTACATATATACACATATATACATGAATACATATAAGTATATATGAGACTGTCTCAAAAGGTGCTAAGCAATATGAGACAAAGCTTTGTCCATTGTAACGATCAACATACTATCTGCTTATGCATTTGCTCAGGATAAACTGATTTGTTTTTCACATGGTGTTTCATAATCCCAATAGAATACATATTAATTTGAATCAAATGTCCTTGTGTTTTCAGTGTAACCATTTATGTGCTGTTTTGTGTCAATTGTTACAATGGACCAACAAAGAAAAATTATCACCTTTTGAGACAGGCTCATACATTTCTAGACCGTCTTGACGTAACATTAGTTTGTTTATTTGTTGGGGTTTTACATCCTGACAACCTCTATGGTTATATCAGGAGGGGTACCGACTTGTGACAGTGCGCACTCGTGGCGCCTCTATAGTTAAGTGCTGTCCAACTGAGCGATCAGGTCGCTGACACCCATGACTCAATTTACCACTCAGTAACATCAACCTGGTAAGTGAATATGGCCTATGCTGCTGACACGGCGTAAAGCAACCACCAATCAATCAATCAATTATCCTGGTACTGAGCCAGTCAGTCTGGTTCCCGGTCGAGTCAAACCAATGACCTATCAAATTGATACGTGTCGCATCCTACCCTGGTCCTCAGCATTAATAGGATACAGCAAGGACTGGTTCGCTCACTGTCAGGATATTGTGACTGAGTGGGATATCAGGTTATGGGTGCCGGCGACTTGGTCTCCCAATGGGGCTGCACTATAAAGTTGCCATGAATGTGCACAGTCACAAGTCAGTGCCCATCCTGATATGACCTTAGGTGTTGCCTGGACGAAATACTCCAACAACCAACTCTCTGCTATTAGTATTACCGATTCGGTCACCGCGTCAAGTGTCATGAATAACAGCATGAAGAATTCTTTCTCGACACCGTTCATTTAATTAATAACCCAAACAGCCCAACCTCACTGTTCAGTCCCATCCCATCCCAACCCAACCCCAACCATTCATTCCAATCCCATCCCACCCCAACCCCCACTTGATGTATATATATGTATATATATTAAAAGAAACTTCCGAGTGAGTCGAGTGTCAAGCCTCACACCGGGGGTGGAGCGGTGCATGCCGGGACCCCCGCCCCCAGGTAGGGTGGAAGAAGGAACGAGAAGAAATGCAGAACTTGCTACATGCGATAGCAGGTTTATCACAAAGTTTTTTTTAGTTGTACATGATCATTTCATTGAGCGAATACATATATTTTTTCAGCGTTGAGACACTGGTTTTCCGGCTATATCATGTGTTTGTTGTTGTTTTTTAAATGAATTTATTAACCCTGCTCATAACGGATAAGTGTGTTAATACTTGTTTCCACCGCTGGGCAGCACTAGTCCAATTTGATTCAAGTCTTTGGAATTTAGTTTTAGTAATAATGTTGGTTTGCTTGCTTCTTGTTTATGGCTTGTAACTGTTTGTAGATTGCAAACAGTCCAACATCCAGCTTTCGCTATACTTTGTGTTAATCCAGTTAAACATCATCTGTATTTCTAGGTTGCATTATTTGTTAGTAGTTTCTTAAACAATGATACGCTTTCTGCATTTCGTGTTGCAGCTGGCAGTATATTCCAAAAATGACATTCATTCACATTTAAAATAGAGTCTAAAATCAACAATAGTTTCATACAAAGACAGAAAAAGAAGAAAAAGAAGAATATTACTCTTGTCCAACAGCAGTGTGACATAATTCCGCACTTGCTCATTGAGGGGTCAATAACCTAATAAGTTGTGGTCCGACAGCCTGGTGAAACTCTGGGTTGAACATGTGCAGTGCAGTATAGCAGATTTCCATCGTCCCATAAAAGCAGGTCGCTATTGGATGGAGCTTTACGTCCTGGCAACATTTAAGGTCATATGAAGATGGGTGCCGACTTGTGGCAGTGCACACTCATGCTGTTTTGTTGATGGTGTTCTCTGTGGTGGAGTGGTTAGAGTGTCTGTCTGACTTTTTTTTAGGTCGGACTCCTAATCTGAATGTTGGTGGTTTGATTCCCCGTGCCTCCCTACCTATGCCACTTAGGATTTCCATCGCTGTGTATAACTTCCAACATCATCAAAGGCTGGTTTTCTCTCATACCATGTCTATATGGTATGGGAGGTTAAAAATCTCTTGGGTCGGTAAAGGTGTAGGCTCAGGCTTTCTATCAACAAACTGTCTAATGGTGAAAACAAGTCTATTCAGACTTATCCATGATAGGCATTATAAATCTTCAAGAAAAACCCCACAAAAACCCCACAAAGAAACATATCTCCTCAAGGCGAGCGGGAACCAGGCAGGGTGGGGTTGGAGTAGGGTGGGGGTTAGGGCGGGGTGAGGAAGGAGAGGGGTGGAACAGGGCGGGGCGGGACTGGAGAGTGTGGGTTCGGGTGGGATGGGATGGGATGGGACTGGACAGTGGGGGTTTGGGTGGGATGGGATAGGACTGAACAGTGGGGGTTGGGTTGGGATGGGATGGACTGAACAGTGGGAGGTTTGCGATGGGATGGGACTGGACAGTGGGGGTTGCGATGGGATGCAACTGAACAGTGGGGATTGGGGTGGGCTGGGATAGGACTGGACAGTGGGGGTTGGTGTGGGATGGGATGGGAATGAACAGTGGGGGTTGCGATGGGATGGGACTGGACAGTGGGGGTTGGGTGGGATGGGATGGGACTGAACACTGGGGGTTGCAATGGGATGCGACTGAACAGTGGGGATTGGGGTGGGATGGGATGGATGGGATGGGACTGGTCGAGTGGAGGATTGGGGTGGGGATGGGATGGGACTGGACAGTGTGGGTTGGTGTGGGATGGGATGGGACTGAACAGTCAGGGTTGTAATGGGATGGGACTGGACAGTGGGGTGTTGGGGTGGGATGGGATGGGACTGAACAGTTGGGGTTGGTGTGGGATGGGATGGGACTGAACAGTGGGGGTTGCGATGGGATGCGACTGAACAGTGGGGATTGGTGGTGGGATGGGATGGGACTGGACAGTGGGGATTGGGGTGGGATGGGAATGGACTGAACAGTGGGGGTTGGTGTGGGATGGGATGGGCCTGAACAGTCAGGGTTGCAATGGGATGGGACTGGACAGTGGGGGTGGGTTTGGGATGGGATGGGACTGGACAGTGGGGGTTCAGGTGGGATGGGATGAGACTGAACAGAGGGGGTTGGGGTGGGATGGGATGGGACTGAACAGTGGGGGTTGGGGTGGAATGGGATGGGACTTAACAGCGGGGGTTAGGGTGGGATGGGAGAGGAGCGGGTCGGCGTGGGGCGGGGCGAGTGGTGTGGGACGGGGCCGGTCAGGACTGGATGGGACAGGTCGAGGGGTGGGTGAGTCAGGGGGGGGGGCGGTGTAAGCACCACTCCTCTCCCGCTCCTCTCCCGCTCCTCTCCCGCTCTGCCCTTACCCCGCTCTGGGCGGGGTAAGGGCAGAGCGGGAGAGGACCGGGGCGGGGTGGGGAGGGATGGGGGAGTTGGGTGGGGTGTTGTTGTCATTATAACCTGGGATTGATAGTGGCCATAGTATGAAGGGATAAGCATAATGTCGCTATCTTTAATTACAATACAAGACCGACGAGGAGGGGCAGGTAGGTGCTGTGGGTGGAAGTGCGGGTAGGTGCAGCTATGAGGGTGGTGGTGGTGTGGGTGTTGGTGGAGATCGGGGTGGAGCTGGGGTGGTGGTGGGTATGGGTATGAGTGTGGGTGGGGGCGTGGGGGGTTTGGGTGGGGTTGGGGTGGGGGTGTGGAGGTGGGGTGGGCTCATGGGTGGAGGTGGTGGTGGTGTCGGTGGATGTGGGTGTGGAGGTGGGGGTATCGATGAGGGTGTGGGAGTGTGTGGGGTTATGGGTGTGGGTGGTGGTGGGTGCGGGTGCTTGGATGTGTGATGGTAGGGGTGGTACTGGTGGTGTGGGAGTGGGTGCGGGTGATGGTGTGGGTCTGGGTGTGGCTGTGTGTGAGGGACGTATGGGTGTGGGTGGAGATGGGGTAGGGGCTGGGTGGTGGTGTGGGTGAGTATGGGTGTGAGTTGTGGTGGTGGTGAGGGTAAGGGTGGGTGGGTGGAGGTGTATGTGGATGTGGAGGTGGTGGTGGTGGTGTGGTTATCGGTGTGGCTTGTGGTGGTGGGGTGGGTATTAGTGTGGGTGTAGGTGTGGGTGGAGGTGGTGGTGTGGGTATGGGTGTGGGTTGTGGTGGATGGGTGAGGTTCATGAATATGGAACTGCATATGGTGCTGGTCTCCCGACAAGTCGCGTTACATCTGCCGGCCCCAGATGAAGCCCACAAGTCACCGGGGCACGTTATTAGGACAAGGTGGGGGGGGGGGGGGGCAGGGGGGCGCCTTGTTAGCTGCTCACCCAGCACTCACACAGGCACAAAACCCCATAAGTGTCAATACAATAATTGAGCTAAACATGGGAATCAAACGTTCACAAATTTGACTTTTTTAATTCCTACTTTTCCCCCCTCATTTCTCCATAACCATGTCGTCATAAGAAAAGTGGAATTATTGAGTAGTAAAACTATTTTCAAGTAAAAGTCTGTTATTTACACTACACTTATGGGTTGGCATTTACATGGTTTTGCATCTAAGCTCTTCATATATTTATGTATTTGTATCTATATATATATATATTATACACACATATCTGTAGGTATATATATATGTATATATCCATGTTTGCTGTATATAATCCTCCAATGTGAGTGATGTTTCCCAGTTATACAAGTACCGCGGAGTGCCTGAGGAGGTGCCACCAGTCATGAGACATGAAGGAGGCAATACTGTGTATAACTATAATGTAATAATAACAATAAGGAAATAATTCCCGTCCGTGCCTTTATACTTGCATAATGCGTTGTACATCACATATTTATTTTCACATACATACTTTCATTCCCGCTCTCCTTTTATATATATATATATATATGCATATATATACTATATAGAAATACGCAAATGACAGTGGTAGTGCCGGTAGTTAGGATTGGGGCCGGTGGTGGCGCCAGCAGTACCCGTATGAGTAAGGAGCAAATACATGAAGAGTGCCCATTGGCTAATAATATAATACTATAATATAATACAATATAATAATGTAATATAATACTAATAATTCTCTTCCACGCATTTATACACTTATATATATTATGTGTATATTTTTAATTATGCACCCGTATATGCCTCGATGTATATATATACAGTAAAACTTCTCTAAATCGACCGACCATGGTACCGACTGTAAATGTTCCGTTTGGTGAGGTGGTCGGTTTAGGGAGTTTGTTTATCATCACAATAGTATTGTATGGGCGATCGTTTGGGACCCAAGTAAAGTGATCGATATAGGGGAGTGGTCAGTCTGTGGACGTGGTCGATTAGAGAGGTGTTACTGTATGAATATATATACTTACAGCTGCATAGTCCGATGAAAACATAACATTTTTAAACCGAAACAATTTGATTCTACATGTCTGACTTAGATATTTGTGCACTTAGTAAACATTTGTCGCAGCATAGAAGGGAATACTGAGGCAATTTAATATAATCTGTTACTGCAGAAGCCTATGGGTGACAAGAGTTTTGGCATACTTGCAAAAATTAATTTTGCATGGTTGCACTTCAAATATCTCAAGAGTTAGCTATTTAAAATAAAAGTTACTTCAAACTAAAGTAAGGTAGGTTATAGCGATCAACCTAATATATATATATATCTCAGAAAAAGAGTGAAACTCAAAACCATCGGACTATGCAACTTTAAATATGTCCACTTCTAATACATGGGTATAGATCTATTCACCCTGACATGTGTGTGCGCATATAAATGTGCTACTAAATTAATATTTTAATTAAAGCCGCTACACAACCCATCTTTATGGTAATTACGCAATATTGCTGCCTTTGTGGCCTCGTTCATTCTCTTTCATCACATCTAACCACTTTATTACCATATCTGTGCTTTGGTACCAGGGCCCAGTGGCCGAATAGGTAGAATGCAGGCCTCGCGTGTGGGAGATCGGGAGTTAGGTTCCCGGTCCAGTCAAACCAATGACCTATAAAATTGATACTTGTCGCTTCCTAGCCTGGCAGTCGGCATTAATAGGATAAGACAAGTACTGGTTAGCTCAGTGTTGGGATAATGTGACTGAGTGGGATATTGGGCATGGTGCCGGTGGCCCGATTTCCCAGTGGGGCAGCACTATGAAGCTACCATGAGAGCGCACTGTCACAAGTGGGTACCCATCCTGGTATTGACCTTAGATGTTGCCAGGACGTAAAACTCCACCAACCAACCGACCATGCTCCGGTTGACCGGCATAGCCAAAGGCATTCGTCTCAATTGTAATATACCACTTCTGAGTTGCCCAGTTCAATTCTGCTTCGTTGATCACAAGTGTAGTGGTCTGCACTGACCTCTCAGGCAAGGAGCGGCATACACAGGTAGGCGTGGGTAGTGTGGTGACATCAGGGAGCCTAGGTGGTGTAATGGTTTGCACACTGGCCCGGACTGCAAAGAGATGTGGTTTTTCGAGTCCTGCTCTAGGCGCAATATTTCCCATTTTCATCACCCCCATGACACTGGTCCTGTGACCAGGATCCTGTACAAGCTATCTGCTGTATAGTTGTTGAACCTTCCCTCTGTATGTGTAAGCGCACTGCCTGTATGTATGTAATTGTAAGTTTTAAAAGACTTACAATTCCAGGGGGATGAGTGTAGTGGTTTGCACTGACCTCTCAGGCAAGGAACAGTATAGACAGGTAGGTGTGGGTAGTATGGTGATAGAAGGGAGCCTAGGTGGTGTAATGGTTAGCACACTGGCCCGGAATGCAACGATATGTGGGTTTGAGTCCCGCTCTAGGCGCAATATTTCCCATTTTCAGAACCCCATGACAGTGGAGCCATGACCAGGATCCTGTAAAGCTTTCTGCTGTATAGTTGTTGAACCTACCCTGTGTATGTAGGTAAGTGCATTGCCTGTATGTACGTAATTGTGAGCACTAAAAGAGTTACAATTCCAGGGGGATGGGTGTAGTGGTCTGCACTGACCTCTCAGTCAAGGAGCCGCATAGACAGGTAGGCGTGGGTAGAATGGTTATATAAGGGAGCCTAGGTGGTGTAATGGTTAGCACACTGGCCTGGATTGCAAAGAGATGTTGTCATCATGGTCCTGGCAGTCTACTCCTGGCAACCGAATATTTGCAGTAATAGTTTGTTTCTTGGAGTTTTACATCCTGGCAACATCGAAGGTCATATCAGGATGGGTACCGACTTGTATGACAGTGCACACTCATGACACAATTTTATAGGGCTGCCCCATTGGGGAACCAGACCACCAGCCCCATGACCTGATATCCAAATCAGTCACATTATCCTCCCACTTAGCCAACCAGTTCTTGCCTTATCCTACCAATGCAAAACGCCAGACTAGAAAGCGACAAGTATCAATTTTGTAAGGCATCGGATTGACTCGACTGAGAATCAAACTCCCGAAGCCTCCATAGACTCATGGGTAGAAGAGCTCATCCCGGGATGACAGACATGTGGGTTCGACACCCAATGGGGTCAAGCAAGGTTGTGTACTGGCCCCCACACTATTCTCCATCTTCCTATCAGCAATGCTCGATGACGCTTTCCGACGCATGGGGGATGGCATCTATATACAGTCCAGACAGCGCTGACCTATTCAATGTCACACACTTCAGAATGAAGACCAAGGCTACTGGGATACTGGTGAGAGAGCTGCTATTCGCAGATGACAGTGCACTCGTTGCCCACTCTGCTGAAAAGATCCAGAAAATAGTGGACACTTTCTCCGATGCATCAAAGAAGTTTGGCCTGAAGATTAACATCAACAAGACGGAGGGGCTGTACCAACCCAACTCTACAAGAACCCGAGAGGAGGATATCATGGTTGATGGAAACAAGCTGAACTCTCTTCCGGAATTCACCTACCTCAGAAGCACTATATCAAGTGATGGACGCATTGATGCTGAAATACAGAGGATGATAGCCAAGGCAAGCGCATCTTTCAGCTGACTACGCCAGAGACTCTGGAACAACCACCATGTGTCCATGTGGGTCAAATGCAAGATCTACCATGCAATCATGCTATCCACCCTACTATGCGGAGCAGAGGCCTGGACAGGTGAAAAAGCTGCATGCCTTCATGATGCGACATTGTGCGTTCAATCATGAGGCTAACCTGGAAGGGCAAAGTGACAAATAAGGAAATACTCGAATGGACGGGGCTGCCCTCTATGGAAGATATTCTGATCAAAAGGAATCTCCGGTGGACTGGACACCTCATGAGGATGTCATCAGACATGCTACCAAAGCAGATCCTCTATTCTCAACTGTCTTCTGGTTACAGAAAGAGAGGGCGCCCTCGTCTCCGGTTCAAGGATACCATCAACAGAAACCTGAAGCTGAGAGACATTAAGACCAACTCATGGACATCATTCTCAAAGCAGAGAGCTAAATGGAGAGCGGCAGTGAAGTAATGAAAGCCGTCTTTGTCGCATCGCGACCGACAGCATGAAGATGATGGGTTTGAGACCGGCGCTTGGTGTGTGACATTCATATTTGTTGCAACATCTGTTTCCCCAAATGCTACATGATGGTGGTCGGGTTGGGTAAGGTTGTCTCATGCGGTGGTGTTCAATATGACCATGTGCATCCACATATAACTGAAAGGTATGGTTGGTTGTTGGAGCTTTATGTCCTGGCAACATCTAAGGTCATATAAGGATGAGTGACAGACTGACTTGTGTGACAGCGCGCCCTCATGGCAACTTAGTAGTGCTGCCCCACTGGGAGACCAGGTCCCCAGCACCATGACTTAATGTCCTACTCAGTCACATTATCATGACACTGAGCCAACCAGTACTCGCCCTATCCTAACATTAATAATACCGAGCGCCTGGCTAGAAAGTGACAAGTATCAGTGTTTAAGTCATTGGCGTGACAGTGGTTTGGATGAGTAATGCTGCGTGATGCGATGGGACCGGACGCAGTGGCCGAATCAGTAGAGTGCAGGCTTCCCTTGCGGAAGGTCGGGAGTTCGGCGGAGACAGGCGGAGACAGGCGGGGACAGGCGGGGACAGGCGGGGATCGACGTGGACAGGCGGGGACAGGCGGGGACAGGCAGGGACAGGCGCGGACAGACGGGGACAGACGGGGACCGACGGGGACAGACGGGGCAGGTGGGGACAGGTGGGGACAGGCAGGGACAGGCGGGGACAGACTGGGACAGACTGGGACAGAGTGGGACAGACTGGGCCAGACTGGGACAGACTGTGACAGACGGTGGACAGACGGTGGACAGATGGGGACAGACGGGGATAGACGGGTACGGACGTCTAGGACACGGATCAGGGTTTATTAGTATCACTAAGCTTGGGTTGCCTTATTGGACGCCGCCGACGTTGGTCACGTGATTGGACCCGTTCACCGAGCTGCTCCATTATGTATTCTGACATGGCGGATTCTGGCCGACCTCCCACATCAAGGCCGACCCTGTCTCAGTGAGAAGCTCCTGTTTATTCCCCGAGCAGCTCATCAGAGGAGGCCCGACCCACTGACTCGTCTCTTCCCTTCTCTTCTCTTATGTACTCTCTAGTTTTATAACTATGCTCTTCTTTCCTCTCCTCTGGTGCGCTGCCCTCGTCTCCTCTCCTGTCCTCTGCTCTCCTCTGTTCTCCTCTATGCTCCGCTTTGCTCCCCCTCCTCTCCTTTCTTCTCCCCTCCTTTCCTCCCATCCTCTCCTCCTCCCCTCTCCTTTCGTCATATTTCCTCTCCATCCCCTTCCCTGCCATCAGCTCTGCTCTCCCTGCCCCTCCTCTGCTCTCCTCCCATCTGCTCCCCTCTGCCATGCTGTCTCCTCGTCTCCTCCTCTATCTTCCCATCTGCTCTCCTCACCTCTGCTCTGCTTCCATCACCTCTCCTATCCTCTCTTCTCTCCATGCCACTCTCTTTTCCCCCCTCTCTTGTCTTCTCATCTTCCCTCCCCTCCCATCCACGCCTCCCCTCACCTCTCCTTCCTTCCCCACTCCCCTCTCCTTACCTCTCCTTACCTCTGCTCTGCCATCCTCTGCTCTCCTCTCCTCTTCCCCTTTTCCCCCTCTCCACCCCTCTTCTCTCAACGCCCCTCCTCATCTCTCCTCTCCTCTCCTTCCCTCCCCTCTCCTCCTCTCTTACCTCCTTCCCTCCTCTCCTCTCCTGTCCTCCTCTCCGCTCCCCTACCCTCCCCCTTCTGATCCCCTCCCCTTCCCTCAACCCCTGCTCTCCTTCCCTCTGCTCCAGTTCCTTCCCCTCTCCTCACATTCCCGTCTTCCCATTCACGTCAGTTCAATTCTCTTCTGTTCTCTCTGCCACCCCACCCCAACCCACCACCCCACCACTCCATCCAGCCTCCTAGTGTTTGATGCCTTGCCCATGCGCATAGACTACAGGGTCTTGGTGCGGGCAAGGTCACTGCGTCCACTGTGTCCAGTCGCACCAGTTTAGACCAGCGCCAAAAGACATTGTATCAGAGACGGCGGTCTGTTCATCTCGCATATAAACTATAATTTGTTCGCTCCCCTTCTCTTTTTTTTCTTTCTAAAACCATATTATTTGTGTCTCCTTATTTTTGTTTTGCTCAATCTTGAAGGCACCTGCATGGAGCTTTGTTCCTTTTGAATACATTACCCGTTGTTGTTATTATTATTATTACTGTTCGCAGAACCCCGGTGAAAGTATATGTTATTCGATTGCAAGAACTACGTCTCATATGTTACATACGTCAAGACATGGTGGAGAAACACTAAATGTGCGTTAGACATACATTAGACTACATTATCCATACGTTCTCAGTATGCGGACTGTAGATTTCCATGGCCTTTAACGTAGGTCAACGTAGTGCAATGTAGTAAACAATGTTTGTCTAACGTACGTCTAACGTACATTGATGTATGCCTAACATATCCATAATGTAAGGCCGACGTAACACCCATGTGTTGTTATACGTTGAAGGTTTTGTGCACCGTATATCGATGTACATCGACATACATTGACGTACATCGATGTACATCGACATACGCATAACAAACATGTAACGCATTATGACATATCACGATATAGCTGCCAAAACTCACATAAGTCGGCGTACGTTTGCGTGATGCGTCATAATCTGACAGCACCAGAAACTATGTTAGCCCCCACTACGTTCAACTACGTCCACTAACGTGTATGTGACCGGGCCTATAGTCGCCGACCGGCTCTACTTACACCAGTATATACGCTGTCATATTTACAGAGTATATACAGTCTACTCTGTCTATAATGGACACCCATTGGACTGGAGCAAGATCCCGTTATAGAGAGAGCCCCATTATAGGCAGAGACTGACTGACAGAATGGGCTGAAACCAATATTTGTCTTCCATACTTGACAGACTAGGCCGGTCCTTACAAAATCATTTGTACAATTTGTCATTTGTACAATTAGTCATTTCTACTATATCATACCCATATGGCATGTCCTTATTTACAGATAATATTGATCAACTAGGTGAAAAAACGGCTTGTTCCCCGCATAAGACAGTTGTCCGCTAGACACAGAGGCAATGCTATTAAATTAAAGGGGTTTGGTGACGAGACCAGCACTTTTTGCCGTTATTGACAGAGATTCGTTATTGACAGAGGCTGTTTTTGACAGAGTAGACTGTATCTATATATTGCAACCATGCTACACTTAAGGGACTATATATGCCAATTGCCTCTAGGGTGCTAGGTGGGGATAATAATTATGTTTCCTGGTTGGAGAATGAAGTCGACCTATGGTTATGAGGATGAAGATTGGAATAATCTGTACACGCTCCTCCTTCATATACATATACAGTAAAACCTCTCTAAATCGACCGACCTTGGGACCGACTTTAAGTCGTCCATTTAGGGAGGTGGTCGGTTTAGGGAGTTAGGATATGGTTACAATGGTATTGTTGGGACCCAAATAAAGCTATTGATATAAGGGAGTGGTTGATCTGTGGAGGCGGTCGGTTAGAGAGATTTTACTGTATATTAAATATTCATTTACAATATGTCCACTGATCCTGATACTACTGCTTTAACCAATGTATGCCCCCAAAAGCCAATGTTTACTTTTTGTGGTGGGATGTCGTTAAACAAACAAACACTGATCATGATACTTTACATGTTTATCACTATTATCTATCTCTTAACATTAGTTTTCATTTTCATAATTGGATCATGATATTAACAAACGAAGGAATATTTAATGCCGGACAAAGTATCATTAATCGATTATTAAAGCTGCATGGTCCGATGAAATATCAAATTTTCAAAATCAAACCAATTATCTAGATTTGATTTGACATATCTTATTAAGCATTTGTTTCTGCGTAGAAGGCAATACTGAGTCAATTTAACAGAACCTGTTACTACAGAAGTCTATGGTGTCAGAGTTTTGGCAAGGTTGCCAAAACTAATTTTCCATGTTTGCACTCAAAATATCTCAACGGTTTACCATTTAAAATAAAAGTAATTTTGAACTAATGTAAAGTAGATAGTAGTGATCGATCTAATATATTTATCTCAGAAAAAATACAGAAATTCTAAACCATCGGACTATGCAACTTTAATCTATTATTTCCCGGTATGGCGCCTTTACTGTGTGATTTCAATCGAGGCCAATTGGTCTTCCCCATTCCACTGCTCCTATGGCCTATCCTAGTAATGCCGAATGCCAGGGTAGGTATCAACAGGTACTAATTGTTTAATCATTCATTTGACCCAGTCAGGGTTCAAATACGGGGGTTCAAATACCATACCCTACCAAAGCAGCTGGGTTGGGGCGCTCAAATCATTCGGGCATAATGTCTTGTGATGACCTTAGATGTTGCTAGGACGTAAAACAACAACAAACAAACAACAACAAACACAAACGTTATCTCTCATTATATATATATGAGTCAGCCTCACGAAAATGGGCCAATTGGTGGTTTATTTAAGATGTCAGCATCGCAATTCTTAAAGTGTAGTGCATTTCTTTGTTTTATATTAAATTATCCTAGAAACAAATAAGGTTGTTGTATTTTCTCTACCTTTACATTCAGGATAAATTTAAGAACTTTTCAACACCTCTGTCAATGCTAAACTATAATTATGCCGTTCGACGCCGACATCCAATGCTTGATGCTGACAACTTTAACAGATGTTGGCGTCGCAATTCTTAAAGTGTAGTGCATTTCTTTGTTTTATATTAAATTATCCTAGAAACAAATAAGGTTGTTGTATTTTCTCTACCTTTACATTCAGGATAAATTTAAGGACTTTCCAATACCTCTGTCAATGCTAAACTCTAATTATACTGCTCAACGCCGACATCCAATGCTCGATGCGGACAAATTTCCCCAATTGGCCTCTTTTCATAATCCTGACTCATATATATATATATATATATATATACATCTCTGACCGGACGCGGTGGCCGAATCGGTAGAGCATGGGCCCTGCGTGTGGGAGATCGAGAGTTTAGTTCCCAGTCGAGGCAAACCAATGATTGCTCAGCATTAGTAGGATATGGCAAGGACTGGCTAGCTCAGTGTCAGGATAATATAACTGATTGGGATATCGGGTCATGGTGCTGGCAGCTTGATTTCCCAGTGGGGCAGCACTATGAAGTCATCATGAGTGTGCACTGTCACAAGTCGGTAACCGTCCTCATATGACCTTAGATGTTGCCAGGACGTAAATCTCCCAACAACCACCTTTAGGGCATCAGCCACCAGGAGCGTCGCATTAAGAAATGAGGGTGGTGGGTAGCCATTTACCACTGCCTAGTATTATGTATGATAATGGAGAATGTTAGTATGAATACATGTTGTAGTTTCCCAGCTTTTACATTTAAATGAAAAGCCAGACGGGATTGCCGAATGAGTTAGAGCGTCCGTCTCCCGTGTTTGTAGATCATGGGGTCGTGGGCTCAAACCCTGGTCGAGTCAAATCAATGACTTAAACATTTATACTTTTTGCTACCTAGCCTGGCACTCGGCATTATTAGGATAGGGCAAGGACTGGTTGGCTCAGTGTCAGGATAATAGGACTGAGTGGGATATCGAGTCATGGTGCCGGTGGCCTAGTTTCCCAGTGGGACAGCACTATAAAGTTGCCTTGAGTGTACACTGTCACAAGTCGGTACCCGTCCTGATATAAAATTCAAACTCACTCGCCCTCGACACACGAATAGAACAATCCAAGCGTAGATAATAGGCATACTAGCCGATGAATGCATTTTGATCGGAAATAGGGAATCCTTGTCGTAGGATAAGACGATCAAATGAATAAGGGTGCTCGGTTCTTCTGCGGGAAGACGGCATTGCTTCGATCCCGACAGAGTTAAAAGGAAGGAGTTCGGACCACCATGAATGAGATTCGTGTTCTATTATCGGATAGAGTTCAGTCAGTAGGGGTACTTTGTTAAGGAGACCCTTGCTAAGTAGGATCCAAGTCACATTACCAATGATTGGTTGGTTGCTGGAGTTTTGCGTCCTGGCAAAATTTACGGTCATATCATGATGGATACCGACTTGTGACAGTGTGCACCCATGGTGACTTAATACTTATAGTGCTCGCCCACTGGGAGACCAGGCTGCCAGCACCAGGACCCGATATCCCACTCAGTCACATTATCCTGACACTGAGCTAACCAGTCCATGCCATATCCTAATAATGCCGAGCACCTGGCTAGGAAGCAACAAGTATGAATATTTAAGTCATCGGTTTGACTCTACCAGGGTTCAAATGGTCCCATCGATTCAAATCCCATGATTGACTAAAATGGGAGACGGAGGCTCAACACACTCGGCCATCACGTCTGGTGATTACTGCATGAAGAATGATGGGTGGGTTCTGACAGGCCCACCTCACCATTGCCAAGTGGTCCCACATGGGCTGGAGGGGATTTTGTGCTAAAAGCATTGCTCCCAATGGACGCAAGAGTGAGTGATTAAGTAGGGTATAAATTCGCCTCTCTGGGAATTTATTTCTTAATAAATCGCCAGTCTTCCTCTATATATATATATACATATATGAAGAGTACAGGCGCAAAATGCCGCAAATGCCAATCCAAAAAGTGAGCTAAAATAAAAGATGTATACCTGAAAATGCTTTTTATTCTCACTAATTCCACTTTTCTTCAGATGAAGTGATTGTGGAGAAATGAACAAACAAATAATTATATAAAACAATATACTTTTTGAAGGTGTAATTATGATGTTTATTTCAATTTTTGGATCGACATTTATGGGGTTTTGCACCTGATCCAAAATCCCGGTACTCAGGAAATGATACAATCCTTGCACTTCTCGTATTAATGCCAAGCACCAGGCTATATAGGTAGCGACAATTGTCAATGTTGTATGTCATTGCTCACGGACACCGCAGACGCAGAGGCTGATATGGGTAAAACAAGATTTTTATTTGGGCACTTATGAGTGGCTGTCGGGCGAGGAGCGGTCAAGCGAAGGTCCTGCCATTAAACGGAGGGGAGATGGAACATATGAACGAGGTAACATTGAATGAGCAAAAGAGAAGTAACATATATACCATAGATAGGTATAACTGTTAAATAGGATAAGAGTTAATTATATAATAAATGATTATGGTCAACTGCTCGGGTGTCAGTTGGTAATTATTTGAAAGGAATTTGATGTGCTTTAAGTTAAATGAGTTAATTTGTTGATTCTTTGTTGATTCGCACAGTGCCAATCTAAGGCAGGTGTGGGTGGGTGGGTAAAATTGGAGCTGGGAAGTGGTCATTTCGGCAGGTTGAGGCAGGACCGACCAGCTGAGGTGTGGTGTTGAGGCACCCGTAGTCTGTTGTGTTTTGAATGGCTGAGGAGTGGCATCCAGTGATTGATGGAGGGAGAGAGAGGTGAGGGATAGCAGCCCCGGTCCGATGGGCCGGGTGGTGGCCTTCCTCCCGGTCAGCGAGGGGGGGCTGGCGGGGGCATGTCAGCCCCGAGTCTGCCATGTCCAGCAATGAACCCGAATGAGCGCATAACCTTCTGGACAATTTGATATTAATTACACTCACACATGACATACATCAGTGCACCCATAACAATAGGTTGAAGAGTAATACCAATGATTGAAATGACTTTATATATTATTAGAATGGTTTTGTATTTAATGATTTAATTATTATTAGAATGGTCATAAAAACGATTGAAGAATTTATATGTTATTATAAACGTTTTACAAAATTGGTGTTACGAAAAGCATATTTTAGTTTTAAAGGAAATTATTTACTCTTATTTTATTTGTGATACGGACCCAAAAAAGGCGGAATATGTTACACCTGGTCGCCCCTTTATGATCCAACACTCATTCAGGCCGTAATCGATTAACACGACCCGGGGGACTCGGGTCACCTGAGTCATCAGAATTTCAAATAGAACACCGCGAGTGGAGTCGACAAATACATGTGCCGTGTGCAAAACAACCCGACCCTATTAACCCACCTCTTGGCTGGGGTTTGTGAGGAGCGATGACGTCACATTTTCGCTAGTACCGTCCTGCAGGATAACATCCACCGGTACCAGTCATACAACATTTTTTTTGTAATAACATAGATTAATGAAATGGAAATATCACTAAACTATGCCATCATAAAAATATTTATATCATATTTTGCTGTAATTATATTGGCTATTAAAACAACTTATAAAAGGGCTACCATTTTTGTCACCTCGAGCGTGGAGAAGTATATTCGATTATTCAACCCGAGTCTGCAGGATTAATCGATTACGCCCTACGTGATACAATACTCATTGAGCCCCGCATCATTATGCCCCTCCTCTATCCCTTCGATCACACACACGCGATCAGGGACCATAGCCAATACAAGATCTGAATGCGTGGGAGATATATACAAGGCACTGTGGCCGAATCAGCAGAAGGCAGGCCTCGCATGCGGGAGATCGGGAGTTCTGTTCCCGCTCGAGTCAAACCATTGACTTATAAAATTGATACTTGTCGCTTCCTAGCCTGGCACTCGGCATTAATATCCCACTCAGTCACATTCTCCTGACACTGAGCTTGCCAGTCCTTACCCTATCCTATCCTATTGATACTTGTCGCTTCCTAGCCTGGCGCTCGGCATTAATAGGATAGGGTAAGGACTGGTTAGCTCAGTGTCAGGATAATGTGACTGAGTGGGATATCAGATCATGGTGCCACTGGCTTGATTTCCCTGTGGGATAGTACTATTAAAGTCGCCAAGAGTGTGAACAGTCACAGGTTGGTGCCCTTCGTGATATGACCTTAGATTTTGCCAGGATGTAAAACTCCAACAACCAACCACCCGTCGGTCCCCTCCTACCACCCCCCTCACACCCTCTTACCACTTTGCTACCACCCCCTCCCACCCTCCTACAACCCACTACCACCCTCCTACCACCCCTACCACCTCCTACAACCCACTACCACCCCCCTACCACCCTCGTAACACCCCTCTACCACCCTCCTACAACCCACTACCACCTTCCTACCAGCCCCTACCAACCGCTTCTCAGCATGTGCACCACGCTACACTGGTTGCCGAACGACAAATTGATTCGTAATGTCGGCGGCCGCCAGGGACCCCGCTTCGGGCGGGGCGACGGGCGGGGCGGGCGGCGCGGGCGGCGGGGGGCGGCGGCGAGCAGCGGGCGGCGGGCGAGCGGGTGAAAGGAGGGAGGGCGGGCGGGCAGCGGGCGGGGGTGGGGTGAGGCGGGCACTGGGTCGCGCGAACATGCGCCCAGCAACCAGAGGAACCGGCAGGACTAGCGCGCCGGCCATTTTTCACAATTCAATTTGGTGCTCATCGGCGGGTGTCGGATGTGTGTTGGCGCCGCAGGGTTGTGTTGGCTTCAGGGGATGGGGGATGGGGAAGTGGGAGTCGGGAGGTGAAAGTGGGGGAGGGGAGGGGAGAGGGCAGAGGAAGGGTGGTGAGCTGAGTGAGGGGTGGAGGGGATAGGGAGAGAAGAGGGCGAGTGGAGGGAGAGTGACGGGGAGGGGGAGGGGAAAGGTGGGGGGGTGGAGGGAGATGAGGAGGTGAGGTGAGAGGGGAGGGGAAGGGGAAGGGAGGAGGAAGGCGGGATGGGAGGGGGAGTGGAGGGTGAAATGGGGGAGGGGACGGGGGAGTGGGAAGGGAAGGGGAAGGGTGTGGGGAGTGGGAGAGGGAATGGGGGGAAGGGGAGGGGAGGGAGAGTGGAGGGTGGCGGGGAGGGAGTAGGGGGCAGGGAGTAGGGGGGGGGGGGGTGCGGGGGTATGGGGATTGGTTAGGGGACTGATTGTAGCCCCACAGCCGGTGTGTACAGATGGAGAGATGGGGACGGGAGAAGAGGGGGTGGTGGGGGGGGCGGAGGATGGTGTGGGGATGGTTGGAGGTAGGGTTAGCCCGTCGTAAGTGGGTATATAATGTATTGCATTATGGGAAAGAACTTCTGCCCTCCCCACCCACCCCCTCCCCCACCCCCTACGCCCGAGTGCCTTATTAGCACATGGGACGCATGCGCAGCGTGGTTTATAGGCCGGCCGTGTTGTAGCTAGTTGCGCATGTGCAGAAAAGATAGGAACGGTAGCGAGTTTAAATAGTTAGATATTTAAATGAAGAAAAAAAAAAAGAATTTAAAAAGCTTAAATCTGACCAAATACGAAAAAGAAGTTAAGGTAGAACCTTTCTAAATCGACCGACCTTAGGACCGACTTTAAGTGGTTCATGTAGGGAGGCGGTCGGTTTAGGGAATTTCTATATCGGCCTCTGATAAGGATGGGGGGTCATGAAGCACGTTGGCTACATGATCATGAAGGCCTCGGTGGGCTCCACCGTAAGATGGCAAAGCGAAACTGTTTGAGTCGCTCCCTGTGTGAAATCAGAAAATACGGCCACCATATTGGAACCGTGATAATGAGTGATGATAGGGGAACGATAAATGTACATATAAATATATACAAAATACATAGTAGTGGAGTAAGTGGATAGCGTTCATATTTATATTCGCACAATATATTATATAGCACATAACAGACACATACACACTCCTCTCTTGCACCCAGTACAACTGGATTTGTGTACAGTCCTATATCATTACCTTAAAGGAGTCGGCTTTGACAAAACGCTGCAGTAGACGACAGTGTCCCTCTGGCACGTGACTGAGTCACATTGTACAAATTTCCGATATTTGACATATGGGCTATGGAGAACGACTCTATACTAAATTGCAAATGGTCTATATAATGGTAGATGTTATGTAAAACCAAAGGCATATAAGGTATATGTGGAGTTGGTGATCCATTACTAATTAAAGATAGAAATTGTATATCAATATAGATAGTGAGAGAGGGTCACTTCTTGAGCTGAGAGAGGGTCACTTCTTGACATGTGAGAGAGTCTTTGAAACTCTCCTCACATACCCCCTCCCCCCAAGTGTTATTTATGGATCACTGCACACCAGACACAACAGGGCACTGTAGCCAGACCTAACCATGCCTTGGTTACAAGGATATTGAACCCTCATTGTTGGATAGAAGAATGCCTGTTAGTGATTGGAAGACTTGATCATGTGATCACCACCATCTTGTTTCCTGAAACTATATATACAATAAATGAAGGAGTCTCACCTTTCACTCTATATCTACTTTCCTTCATTGGCTGTAGTGATTTCCTATTAGCCTATCTACACCACACAAACTGCCAGCCGTTGACTTTACCACATGTCTCGTGATTTCGGTTCATACATGGGCTTCCCCAAGAGCCGTGTAGCCTCCTTTGTGATCACCCCACCATGTTCCATGAGCCGCAGTCGATGTAAGATATCCTCATGTATAATATATGTAGTGAATGCCGCACTGTGGGGCTTTGGAGAACTTGTTTTGGGAGCTATATCACTAGAGTGTGGTGACACGACGGGATGGCCAAATGAGCTGAGCGTCGGTCTCCAATTTGGGTTCATACCTTGGTCGAGTCAAACCGATGACTTGAACATTGATACTTGTCGCTTCCTAGCCAGGAGCTCGGTCTTATTAGGATATTGCAAGGACTTGGTGGCTCAGTGTCAGGATAATGTGACTGAATGGGAAGACTGAATGGCACATTCTTGTGAAATACAGCAAGCGCGGTAATTGGACAGGCCCCCAAGCCCAGCCTGACTGTTGTACCATTGAAACAAGGGGGAAGGTTCCTTAGCCCACCCTGACTGGTACACCATCACCGACAATAAATAATAAATCAATCAATCAAACATTGATATAGCGCCCGATCCAACAAGCCGTTCTCAGGCACTTTACATAACAAACAAATATACAGGAAAATAAATTTCACCTAGTTAAAAGCAGATTTAAACAGATGTGTTCTAAGACCTTTTTTAAAAGCACCAACAGATTTACAATCTGTGATATATCCTGGCAGAGCATTCCACAGTGTTGTGGCAGCAATACTAAAAGCATGATCGCCAAAGCCTTTGAGTCTGCTCCGAGGAACTGCTAACTGGCTGGAGACTGCGGAGCGCAGTGTTCGAACATATATTCGAGCATATCTCTCATATATTCTGGAGCCTGATCATGCAAGGCGCGATATACAAGAAGCAGCACCTTGAAATGAATTCTCTTCTCCACAGGGAGCCAGTGTAATGATTTCAGCACTGGAGTGATGTGATCAAATTTATTTGTAACCGTCAACAACCTGGCAGCTGCATTCTGTATACATTGCAGTTTGGAGATACTCGACAGTGGCAGACCATACAAGAGAGCATTACAATAATGACAATGTACAACACTTATAGTGTATTATCTCCTAGTATTAATAATGAAAATAATATTATAGCATAGTAAAGTTCAAACATGCTTCGAGCACTTTAATCCATACATAAATACAATTTGTGAATATATCTGAATAAGAAAACTACTACTAAACCTGATCAAAGACGATGCACCTTATTTGCCGTGAGATGGCGCCACTGCATGCTAATTTCAGAAATTCCAATTTGAATGCACTGAGTGGCGCTTCTTGTTGTAGATTTCTTTGGTACCACATCCGGTCAGTACACATGACCCTTGCCGGTACATCCTCATGACACCCCCTAATACATGGAGTTAATCTTGTTGCCAAGACCTACTCATCTGTAGCTGTATTTAACTCTTTATCGTCCGACTGTGATTCCACGAGATAACCTTCTGCACTCCTCACCATTATGCTCCTCCCCCTCACACACACACACACCCTTGGGTGTTACAGGCATAATGCGTGTTTCAAAGTGAGTGTCCAAAGGGGTGAGGTTATAAATTCATGGGTTGTTATTTATATGCTGTCGTAAATCATTAGCTAATGCACCAGTATCTAAGTTGGATATATAGGATCAAATGTAAGTAGTTGTTTTAATTTTGACAACAATTATATTTCATCGGACCATGCAACTTTAACAGGTGCATACTCAGGATTATATTCACAAACAAATCTGCAATGTGATACCAAGAGATATGGTTATTTGTTTGTGTAATCTCTGAAAGTTGCTGCTTTTGGGAGGTTTGTAACCTGACGATGGTTACCGGCTACAAAACTGCAGCAATATAGAAAGGCCCGATAAATCGGTCCAATCCTTGGTTGAAGATTAATCTTCAGTTGGGATGGTTGTAGAAGCTGGGGATGTCTTTACAACATTCAAAATGGCAAATCATTGGGGTGGCCCTGAATCACTCTGGTCAGGCTGTAGCAGAGTCCTCATATCCAGTAACAGCAGCAAGGGTTCAGGGGGAAGGGACGGGTAAAGGTGGGTCCAGCAGGTTTCAGCAACAATAGCAAAGCGAGAGAAACGACAAGGTAAAGGGCCCCACCCAAGCAAGCAACTCCCTTGATCAGGGGGAGAAATATGCCTGGGAGAAAAGAAAAAGGGTAGAGTATAGGACAGAGAAATGAGGAGAGTTGAGTCAACGGACCATGTCTCTTTGCTCTATGGTGACCAGCCGGCGAGCCAAAGACATGGACAGAGTAAGAGTAGAAAGTGAAATGCTGGCGGGCTCCCCCTCCTGGAACTCTTTTCAGACATTATCAAGGAGGAGCATGGCCAGTGGAGAGGAGATAGAGAGAGGTGTGGATGAAGTGTGGTCCGGTTAGCAAGTGATCTCTGAAAGTGGTTGGATTTTTAGGTCATGAGTCACAGTGTCTTAAAGGGAACCGGAATTTTTATCCAACAAGTGCTCTCCAAGCACATCTTTTCAGTTTGTGAACCTGAATATGTGGATGGAGAGTGCCCTAATGGAAAGTGTGCACGTGCACCCGAAAGGGGTTCCCCAGTCTTTCAAGGTCAGTCAGCAACAATGTTTGGTCATAGTGGGCATTATCGATTAACACGACCCGGGCGATTCGGGTCAGCCGAGTTGCTAAATTTTCAAATCGAACACCACGACTGGCGTTGACAAAAACATGTGCTGAGTGCAAAACGACCCGACCCCAGTAACCCACCTCTTGGCTGGGGTTTGCTAGGAACGATGACGTCACATTTGTGATGGTACTGTCAAACATCATAATAGCTACCAGTATCAGTCCTACATCGTTTTTTTTTTGTAATAACACAGATTAATGAAATGGAAATATAACTAAACTATGCCATCATAAAATACTATAAATCCTATTTAGCTGTAGTTTTATCAGTTATTTAAAAAAAAGAAAAAGGTTTTGAATTAAGCCATTTTGTCCACCCTGAGCGTGGAGAAGTGTATTCAATTATTCGACCCAAGTCTATAGGATGTGCGCATGCGCCAAAAAGTGGATCGGGTGACCCGAGGTGATTAATCGATTACGCCCGTCGGGAATCATATTAGGTCATGTGATGAGGGAATCCCACCTGTGTCATCATTTATACCTTACATTCCAAGTTGACCTAACGGGATGGCCGGATGGGTTTGTGGTTTCGAACCCTGGTCGAGTCAAACCAATGACTTAAAAATTTATACTTGTCGACTCCTGGCCTCACGCTCGGTATTATTAGATTAGTGCAAGGACTGGTTGGCTCAGTGCCAGGATAATGTGTAAAGCGCGGGCCTCCCGTTCGCAAGGTCCGCAGTTCGGTTCCCGGTTGAGTCAAGCCAATGACTTACAAAACTGATACTTCCTAGCCAGGCATTTAGAATTAATAGGATAGGTCAAGCACTGTTGGCCCAGTGTCAGGATAATGTGACTGAGTGGGACATGGGGTCATGGTGCCAGCAGCCTGTTTTCCCAGTGGGGCAGTGCTATAAAGTCACCATGAGTCTGCACTGTCATAAGTCAGTACCCGTCCTGATATGACCTTAGCTGTTGCCATGCCGTAAAACTCCAACAACCAACTAATGACCCCTCGCTTGGCACGCTCTTGCCGACGCCTTTAAATCAGGCGTTTGTCCTTGACCTAATTTGCGGGCAATTGTTGTTGACGACAGTTGCGGCTGTCAGCGTAACGCGGTGCAAGTTGTTTGTTGGAGTTTACGTCCTGGCAACATCTAAGGTCATATCAGGACGGGCTGTGCAAGTTGACCAAGGTCCCTGCCTGACGTAACACACAGTGTGTGTATGTGTGTGTGTGGGTGGGTGGGGGTTGGTGTGAGTGTGTATGCATCTGTGTGCATGTGAGTGTGTGCGCGTGTGTATGCATGCGTGTGCATGTGTGTGTGGGTGTGAGTGTGTGCGTGTGGGTGGGTGTGAGTGTGTGTGCATGTGTGTGCATGTGTGTGGGTGTGAGTGTGTGGGTGTGGGTGTGCATGTGTATGCGTGTGTTGTGTGTGCATGTGTGCGAGTGTGCATGTGTGTGTGTGAGTGTGCGTGTGTGCATGTGTGTGTGTGCATTTGTGCGTGTGTCCATGTGTGTGGGTGTGAGTGTGTGTGCATGTATGTGTGCAACTGTCTTCTTCATTCGAAGATGGGTTTTGCATCTTCTGATACAGGCAGACGACAAGTCATTATCGATTCGAGTGGGTGGTACACATTGAGCTAATTCCCCCCCCCCACATCCCCACACTTACCCCCCCCCCCCCCCCCCTCCACCGGACGCGGCGGGCGAATCCGTAGAGCGCAGGCTTCCCCGTTCGGAAGGTCGGAAGTTCGCTTCCCAGTCAAGTCAAACAATGACTATAAAAATTGGTACTTGCCGCTTCCTGGCCAGGTACTCGGCATTATTAGGATAGGGCAAGGACTTGCTGCTTCAGTGTCAGGATAATGTGACTGAGTGGGATATTAGGTCATGGTGCTGGTGGCCTGATCTCCCAGTGGGGCAGCACTATTAACTCACCATGAGTGCGCACTGTCACAAGTCGGTACCCATCCTGATATGAACCGTAGATATCGTAAAACTCAAACAACCAACCAAAGTCACCCACGCACAACCACCGACACACATGCACACACATGCAATCACAAACACGCACACATATACTTGGATACACATGCACCCACATGCACACACATACACGCTCACATGCGCACACACGCACGCACGCACACACGCATGCTTGCACGCACACACTAGCACACACGCGCACACGCGCACACGCGCACACGCACACACGCACACACGCACACACGCGCACACACGCACACGCGCACACGCGCACACGCGCACACGCGCACACGCGCACACGCGCACACACGCACACTGTCTTACATCAGGCAGGGACGTCGGACGTAAAACTCCAACAACCAGCCAAGACCCTTGCACATGCATCCCAAGACCTCACACACACCAGCAACTACACACAAAAACGAAACCACACACACACAGAAAAGCACACCCACCGTCTCACACACAAACACACACAATAGATAATTAGGTCATTAGTCTATCACATGAATCGCATACTTAATTTTGTTCTTAGAATGAGCTGATCTGAAGATGTGTTTTTGATCATTTAATCCAAATTCAATTTCGATAAGGGTTTATAATGGAGGGCAGTTGCGGTTACAAGTTCGAGTAGTTGGCAGCCATATTGATTTAAGGCGGGCAAACCTTCTGCCTGAACAATATAGGCTTAATTATAAGGAGAGCAATTTTCCCGATAATACGCACCGAGTCGATTTTTAATTCTGAAGCCCAACAAAGATATGGCGGAAGAGGATCTGTGTTTCTCATAGCGAGAATGACCCAGCCATGTGTACAAATGTATATTTATGTATTATGTGTATATATAGATATGTATAAATAATATCAATAATTCCTTCCGCGCCTTTATACTCGTATATTGTGTCACACATGACATATATTTACGGTGTCAAGTATTCGCAGATATCCATATGACTGATTATCCTTACCAGAAACACTGCATACTAAGCTGCACTGCCTAGTTTGTCTTCCCGGTCCTTATCACCTTATTTAAATATCTGTCATGGGGGGGGGGGTGATGAAAATGTGATATATTGCGCCTAGAGTGGGACGCGAGCCCGCATTTTTTTAATTGATTTATTGGTACATTAGTTGTTTAAGCAGGGGAAATTTCAGTCGCAGACAACTGGTCTTCCTCATTCCACTGCTCCTTGCCCTATCCTAGTAATGCAGAGCGTATGGCTAGGAAGTGACAAGTATACATTTTTAAGTCATTGGTTTGACTGGACCAGGATTCGAACCCACGATCCCATGATCTACCAACACGGGAGACGGACGCTCTAACTTATACATATATGGGGAATAGTATTTCCAAATGTGAAAATGCATAATGAATCTAGAGCATCGGGCAGTCAACGTTGCGAAGCAAACAGATATGCTGAGCTCTGTCAACTGAATGTACCCACTCCCATAACGTATGTTATGTAATGCTAACATTCATACACGTGTTGGTGTGTGGTGGGGGGGGGGGGGGGGGGGAGGGTGGAGGGGGGGGAGATGTTTTACAAGGCCAGCTTCCATTAAGGCAATAATCTAATCTCAATTTGCCAGAGAAATTAGTTCACCCTCCTCCTCACCTTTCCTGCTACAGCCCTGCCTCGGAGTCTCGCTGCAGGGTGTGTGGTGTAAAGAGGTGAATGGGGCTGCACTAACTAACACTTCACCGATTAGTTCCACCAATATAAGATCGCCATGCATTGAACACTCGCCCTTCACCTCCAGCCACACACACACACACACACCCGCCCGGAAGCGGTTGACGAATAAGTAGAGCGCAGGCTTCCCGTGCGGGAAGTCAAACCAAGGAATTATAAATGTGATACTTGTCCTTACCGTAGATGTTGCTAGGACGTAAAACAACAATAAACAAACAAACAAGATACTTGTCACTTCCTAGCCGCGCTCTCAGCTATATTTCTTTTCTTGTTTGTTGTTGTTTTACGTCCTAGCCACATCTAAGGTCATATCAGGATGGGTAGCAACGTGTCACAGTGCGCACTCATGGTGACTTTATAGTGCTGTCCCACTGGGAAACCAGGCCGCGAGCAGCATGACCTGATATCCCACTCAGTCACATTGTATTCCTGAACACTGAGAGCCAATCCAGTCCGCATGCCCCTGATTCTCACGGAGATGCTATAACTCATTCGGCCATCCCGTTCTGGTCCTTCTTTTCTTGAAGATTCATACTGCCTAGAATAGACTAGTTTTCACCTTTAGATTGATAGGATATGACAAGGATTGGTCAGCACAGTATCAGGATAACGTAACTGTGTGGGATATCATGGTCATGGTGCCGGCAGATTGGTATCCCAGTGGGGCAGCATTATAAATTATAAAGTCGCCATGAGTGCACACTGTCAAAAGTCGGTACACATCCTGATCTGTTAAGACCTTAGGTGGTTCTAGGACGTAAAACAACAAATATGCACATCCACACCCACCGATTCACCCAGTTACCAAAACGTATATGCACAGGCATGGCTGAGCAGAGAAATGTTATCTCGTGTTCTCTGTGGCGGAGTGGTTAGAGCGTCTGACTTTTTTCTAGGTCGGACTCCTAATCTGACGGTCAGTGGTTCTATTCCGCATGCCATCGACTCGGTCAATTTGCATTTCGACCACTCTGTATAACTTACAGTGTCATCAAAGGCCGGTTGCTCTAATACCATGTCTAAGTGGTGTGAGAGGTTAAAAGTCCCTTGAGTCGGTAAAAGTGCAGGCTCGGGCTTTCCATCGACAAAGCATCTAATAGTGAAAACAAGTCTATTGAGGCTTATCCATGACAGCCAGTATAAATCTTCAAGAAAAAAAACGAAAAAAAAACAACCCAGGCTTCAATTGCTCATATACTGTATTGCAGCGGTGTTGAATATGCACAAAACTTATACTGGGCACTGCCGGACTGATGTGTCTGGTTGGTGTCCGGTATGTCCGGTACCCATCCGGTACCCATCCGGTACCCATCCGGTACCCATCCGGTACCCATCCGGTACCCATCCGTACATGTCCGGTACCCATCCGTTGGTGTCCGGTTTGTCCGTTTTGTCCGATACATGTCCGGTACCCATCCGGTACTCGTCGGATACTCGTCCGGTACATGTACGGTACGTGTACGGTACTTGTCTGGTCGCCAGGCGCCAACTGACCCAATTCCGCTCCATTTCAATACATTTCGATACATTTTGTCACCGGAAAGCACCGGACTAGACAATTCTTTGTCCGGTGGTCTCCGGTGCTCAGTCCGGTGAGGTGTGACAATGGCTTAGTATGTATACTGACAGAGAGAAATGTCAGATCTCTACCACTGCAGGCTTTTTTTTCTACTTTTCTACATTAGAAAGATGTGTGGGACAGGAGATTATATTCTCACTCTGTGTTTGGTAGTTAGTCCAGATAAAAAAAAAACTTGTTTAGCGTCCCTGCCCGACCTGAAAAATGTCCCGACCTCCAGTTATTCTTTATTTTTCATTTGTCAAAAATCCTTTCAAATGTAATATATTGTCATGTTAAATACATGTAGTTGTGTTTTCAGTTGAATATGGATTTTATAGTAATTTTAATGTTTTCTTGTTCAATTCTTAGCTAGAAACCAGACAGGATGCCCGAATGAGTTGAGCGTCCATCCCCTGTTTTGGTAGATCGGGGGGTCCGAACACTTGAGTTTGTGGGGTCGAATCCTGGTTGAGTCAAACCAATGACTTAACCATTGTTACTTGTTGCTTCCTAGCCTGGGACTTGTCATTACTAGGATAGGGCAAGGACTGGTTCGCTGATCAGGTCATGGTACTGGTGGCCTGATTTCCTAGTGGGGCAGCACTATAAAGTCACCATGAGTGCACAATGTCACAAGTCGATACCGGTCATCTCATGACCTTAGATGTTGCTAGGATGTAAAACAACAACAAAGTTAGAAAGTGTATATGGTCTTCTGTACCTCCCTATCATGCCTTCTGGCCATGTATACACTATGGTTACTTGTCTTCTTCCTGTACACCACCATTATACATACAAAATGACCAGACGGGATGGCCGAATGAGTTAGAACGTCCGTCTCCCGTGTTGGTAGATCGTGGGGTCGTGGGTTCGGACCCTGGTCGGATCAAACCGATGACTTAAATATTTATACTTGTCGCTTCCTAGCCTGGCGCTTGGCATTATTAGGATAGGGCAAGGACTGGTTGGCTCAGGGTCAGGATAATGCAACTGAGTGGGATATCAGGTCATGGTGCTGGTGGCCTGATTTCCTAGTGGGGCAGCACTATAATGTCACCATGAGTGCACACTGTCACAAGTCGATACCGGTCATCTTATGACCTTAGATGTTGCTAGGATGTAAAACAACAACAAACAAACAAAACAAACCTAGCTAGAAAGTGTCGATGGTCTTCTGTACCTCCCTATCATGCCTTCTGGACATGTATACACTATGGTTAGTTGTCTTCTTCCTGTACACCACCATTCTACATACAAAATGACCACACGGGATGGCCGAATGAGTTAGAGCGTCCATCTCCCGTGTTGGTAGATCGTGGGGTCGTGGGTTCGAACCCTGGTCGAGTCAAACCAATGACTTACAAATATATACTTGTCGCTTCCTAGCCTGGCGCTTGGCATTATTAGGATTGGGCAAGGACTGGTTGGCTCAGGGTCAGGATAATGCGACTGAGTGGGATATCAGGTCATGGTGCTGCCGGCCTGATTTCCTAGTGGGGCAGCACTATAAAATTACCATGAGTGCACACTGTCACAAGTCGGTACCCGTCCTGTTATGACCTTAGATGTTGCTAGGATGTAAAACAACAACAAACAAACAAACAAAACAAACTTAGCTAGAAAGTGTCTATGGTCTTCTGTACCTCCCTATCATGCCTTCTGGCTATGTATACACTATGGTTAGTTGTCTTCTTCCTGTACACCACCATACTACATACAGAATGACCAGACGGGATGGCCAAATCAGTTAGAACGTCCATCTCCCATGTTTGTAGATCATGGGGTCGTTTGGTTCAAACCCTGGTTGAATCAAACCAATGACTTAAAAATTGATACTTGTCGCTTCCTAGCCTGGCGCTTCGCATTATTAGGATAGGACAATGACTGGTTGGCTCAGTGTCAGGATAATGTGACTGAGTGGGATATCAGGTCATGGTGCTGGTGGCCTTGTCTTCCAGTGGGGCAGCACTCTTAAGTTGCCATGAGCTCGCACTGTCACAAGTCGGTCGTGATATGACCTTAGATGTTGCTAGGATGTAAAACAAAAACAAACAAACAAACAAAACATACACAATGACAAATAAAAATAAAAACCTCCCGCCCCACCTAGCAACACTGTAATGGGTGGACGGTAAGCAAGTATTTCTTGTACGTGGCCTTATCTCGCGCAACCACGGTGGTGATGGGAGGATGTGTGTGAGTGGGGGTTGGGGCGTTAAAGAATGCTCTCTGGAGCCTCGTTTTGAGCAGAATGATCTGTGATGTGGCTGATAGCTGGTGTGTTTGCAGACACTTGTTATTTATGTGTGTGGATTTACAAAAAATAGTTATTGTTCTACTTGTGCTTATCAGTGCAATTCATCTTAAAACACTGAGCAGCAATTATTGATATCTTCGTTATGAATCAAGAAACAAACATCTTTCAATCCGGAATTACATTTACGATGGCGCAGCAGGGTGGGGTTTCTCTGTTGATTGGTTAGAATGTCTGACTTTTTTCTAGGTCAGACTCCTAATCTGAATGTCGGGTCTTTGATTTCCCATGCCATTACCTCTGCCAATTTGGATTTCCACTGCTGAGTATGACTTACATCATCATCAAAGACCAGTTGTTCTGACACCGTGTCTATGTGGTGTGGGAGGATAAAAATCCCTTGCGTTGGTAAAAGTGTAGGCCTGGGCTTTCTATCGACCAACTGTCTAATGGTGAAAACAAGACTATTCAGATTTAGACATGGTAGGCAGTATAAACTTCAAGAAAAGAAGGAATTATGATTGGCTACACGTGTTTTGCTCATTACTATATGAATATTTTTATAGTCAACCTATGTATTCATTACTCTCGGACATAGAAAACGTGGAAGCTTAGGTTGTGAAAACGTGGCTTTTATTCGGGCACCCCCACCCCATCATCATCAAATATGTTGGTATGAGAGGGCAGTTACGGAGGACATAAGGTCATGGTAGATGATCAGTTCATGGTATGAGATCTAATATGATAACATAACAAAGCAATAAAGTGTTTATATGAGAATAGAACATTTAAACTGCAAACAATTTATAATGGGTAATGAGACATATTAATAACAAGTATAATTATCAATGATTAATTACAATAGCACTTTGATTTGTCAATTGCCTGGGTGTCAATTCGCTTCACTTGGCACAGAAGACAGCAGAAAGGATGTAACTTTGAAAGGTTTAATCAAGTAAATAATCAATTCGGAGCCTGAAGCAGGCTAATCAAGTGGGTGACTAGGGACCCGTCAGTTCAACTGCCGGCATGGGCATATCATGATAATCGGTGTGTGTACTCATCTCAGATTCAGCTGGATGAAGCGAGAACTCAGCCCCCCGAGGAAAGAGGGTGGTTGGGTGGGGAAGCGAAGTGCACAGGCAGAGTCACTGAGGTAGAGTGGCTGGAAAGAGGGAAACGTAAAGCGATGAAAACAGAGAGCGGTAGCCTCGTTCGCAAATTATACATGTTAGCCTCGACAACATGCTCAATTGTGTGGTAATGTTTTTTTGTCAGAATTTGATCAATGTTTGTGATTTTTTTTTTTTAATGTTTTGATTGGCTCGCCCAATCATTCAGCAGCTGTGGGTGGGTGGGTAAATAAGGGGTTGGTCGATATGGTCAGTGGGAGAGGCTGTTGCTGTTGGTTGCTTGGTGTGGAGGTGAGTATCAGAGTAGTCTTTGTGATTGGTTGGCATCAGGGGGAGGATCTAGAGTGTGTGTGTGGCAGCGGCCCCCCCCTAGATAAAGGATTCACCCGGTACTCGCAGTACACGGGTGAATACCAGCCCTATATAAAAACGGTCGAAAAAGCGGGTAAATGAAATGACAGCCTAATTTCACAATCTAAGAAGCAACATTTATTCTTTGTATATATCTTCATATTTCCCCACTACCTTTGAGTTGAAAAATATAATAAAATATCTAGTTTCATAAGATTTTAAAGTGAAATCGACGGCGTTCTATGGCTGCCATCTTGTCTTTTTGCATTCTCTCCCATTTCACCAACTCTGTGCCTATATAAGTATCCATTTGATACTGGAGGCAGGCATTCTACTTCCTGTTCTATACTAAAGCTATTTTTGCCTGTATTTACACTACGTTGTCGTTCACCCATGTGATACAAGTACTGGGTGAATCTTTTATCTACCCCCCCTGCATTCCAGACTATTAGCAGATCGATTTATATCAAACAACTTGGTGCTATAATAATAATAAAGCGAATCACCCCAGCTCAATCAATACCAGCCACTTATTCCTAAAATATGATATATATGTTGGTTTAAAGGTCATGATGAATTCAGGTCACAAATATGTTGTTTCAATATGTTTTTGGGTGGATAAATGTACCCACATGGACTTAACTAAGCATATAGATACACATATCATTATGCATATAACCATATGCATCTATTCCCATTAGATGAAGTGTCTGAACTGGCAAGAGCGCTGGTTGGATTCTTGTCTGGCCCCCCACACTGATATGACCTTAAATATTGCCAGGGCGGAAAGCTCCAACAACCACCGACCTTCTCTGGAAAGTTGCGAGGGGGAGGGGAGTCTGTGTGAAACCATTGACTTACCAAATTGATACTTTTCGCCAGCTAGTCTAGCGCTTGCCATTACTAGAATAGGGCAAGGACTGGTTAGTTCAGTATCGGATAACTTAGCTGAGTGGGATATCAGCCCATGGTGCCAGTGGCCTAGTCCCTCAGTCATACAACACGATTAAGTAGATATCCGCGCACATATGAACTTTGATGTTGCTACAAGCTAAAACCGAAACAAACAGGTATTTCCCTGTACACAAATAAGATCATGCAGATACACCTGTATACATATATGCAGATGAAATATATGTATATGGGTCATTCTGTAAAACTGGGCATGAAAGTGTGGCATGGAAACCAAAAGTGAAAACCTTCCAAATAATAACAAAAACCCTTCAAAATAATAGCCTAATGCAATGTCCTATGAAGGTTTGCATGATGTGGCATATGTCAGAGTTGAAAAAAGATGAATTTCACTTTTTGACTGAGATATTATACAATTTGAGCAATACATTAATATCACTTGTGTAACATGAACATCAAAGACACATCCAGAACCTCATTTTAACATATACAACATAGTTAAACAACATGTTATCCATTACTCTTAAGCAGACAAGGTTATGACTTACAAGAGACAAGTTGAAAAATAAGTTGGACAAAAGTTTGGCTACATGCATAGTGTAAATGTGTAAATTTTCACATTTCAGATTAGCACAAAATCATATAAGTAAAGTTTAATTTCTTTATTGGGATAGCTTCAATAAATGTACTATTGCTAACATTCTTAATACACAGAGGGTACAATAATTATTTGACTTGAACAAATTATCAGCATCGTAATGTGGAAAACAAATATGTGATGCCCAGTTTTAAAGAATGACCCATATAGGTCTTTATTATACAGTATGTAAATAAACTAATATGTTATTTATAGTCTCCAGTTAGCCCACTTTGTCTGAGTATGTATACTTATTACTGCAATATGAATGCTTATTCGGTTCTGGCCCAGACTACACTGCAGTCAGGGGGATATGTGAGTCCATGTGTGTGTTTATATCATCATCATCATCATCATGCTGTCAGTCGCGATGCGACAAAGACTGCTTTCATTACTTGACTGCCGCTCTCCATTTAGCTAAGTACATTTCATGAAAGCTGCCTGCAAAAGTGTTGAAGTGCTGCTGGCTTTTGCAAGTTACCAGCGGCACTCTCTCCGGGAGCAAGTAGAGGTTTCACACCGGCAAGAACATGTCCAGACAGGCGCAAAACTATTTGTCCCTGCAGTGACTGGTCGGGAGATGTTGGGAGTTCCATACATCAACTGCACTTGATGCTGCCACAGTGACATGGGGTTCTGTTGAGGGTTTGCTCCCTTAGCCTTCGGTTCTGTCAAGAACCTGTACCACAAGGCAGTGGTTTACAACTCTGCAAGGCAGGGGCGTCAAACTCCCTATATATATATATATATATATATATATATATATATATATATGTGATGTATAGCGAATTATGTGAGAGTAAAGGCCAGAAGGGAATTGCTTGTTTATTATGACACTGATTATTCTCTGTACTGTCTTATCTCCTTTAGTCTACGCATGTGACTTGTGGTGGTGCCACTTGTTGTCCTCGTCCCTAATTGATGCTACCTGCTATCATTCGCAGTGGACGATTATGTACATATGACGTATAACATGTTATGCGAGTATAAAGGCGCAGAAGTGAACTACTTTCATTATTATTATTACTGTTGCTACCTTGTCCACCTTCCTGTACCTCCCCAGTCCAACTAGTGGCGCCACCAACGGCTGTTCCTGTACCTACCATCCGCGGGAACCTCACTGACATCACTGGGTATCTTTTGTTATATATATGGGTGTGTGCCTTTATTCTATCATGTATACCCTTATTCTGAAATACAAACATTCTGAAATATCAGGTACAACTGCTCCCAATAATATCGGATAAGTGATTATGGACCTGTATGCATATATATATACATATATATATACATATATACATATATATATATGCATATATACATATATTATAAGAATTCCTCCAGTATGTGTGGTGCGAGAGGGAGGCACCGGTATACAAGTCCCCGATAGCTGGGGGGGGGGACACTCCACCAATGCGCCGATGGAGGAAATAGCAAGGTATATATGTGTTCCCCTAACGCTTATACATGCATAATTCGTTATACATCACATATATACACATATATATATATATACAGAACAAATAGAATATATAGAACAATCCAGTCTGCGGCTTTGTAATCGCATAATACTTATACATCACATATATGTGTATATAATATATACAGATCCGCAATCCCTTATATATACGACAGAATCAAACTCTATTTCACTACTAAATCCAACAAAAAGACCAAAGAGATAAAATATCTTTCCACAGTCCCAACGCAAAACACACAGAGACCGTAGCACACCCTGGCGCCCTCTGGCGGTTCGCGTCTTGACCCCATTAACCTTTTGCGCTGGCACCCGGCACTTCAAACTGTCCACCCCAGCAAGACACGACAGGCACTTGGCCGCGCTCCTCTTTGACGACCGGAAATGATCACGAGAACGCACCGGAAGTTGCCTGGCGGTCATTTTCACATTCCCCCCTTTATGATCAGACAACCGGAAGTCACGCCGGGTCAGTTGATATAGCTTTATGGGGCGCGATGTTAAAACTTGAGCGGGTTTTAGCTCTGCTTCATAACCACGGCAATTGCTTTAGTTTAATCATTTTTGTACTGCATTCTTTTTTGTCAGAAATCTTAGGTAATGATAGTGTATTAGTTTTCGCTGAGCTCTCAAGAAAGTGGTCATATAGACAAATAGAAATCAGATACATATCGATAAATAAATAAATAAATATATAGATAATAGATAAATATCGATGGCCAAATGAGTTGAGCGTCGGTCTCCCGTTTTGGTAGATCGTGGGATTCGAACGCATGGGTTTTGAACACTGGTCGAGTCAAACCAATGACTTAAAAATTGATACTTGTCGCTTCCTAGGCAGGCACTAGTCATTACTATGATAGGGGCAAGGACTGGTTGGTTCAGTATCAGTATAATGTGATTAACTGGGATATCAGGTCATGGTTCTGGCGGCCTGGTTTCCCAATGGGGCTGCACTATAAAGTTGCCATGAGTGTGCTCTGTCATAAGTCTGTACCCGTACTGATATGACATTGGTCGTAATGCTCGGATTGCGTTTGATGCGAGGGAAGGAAGACACCCTCCCCCCCCCCCTCTCTTTCCCGCCGTCGCCCGGCTTTCTCACCTTCCCTGCCACTCCGCCCTCAGCTTTCTCCCGCTCTCAGTTCTCCCTCTCTCAGCTTTCTCCTCGCCCTCTCTCCCTGCCCGCCGGCTTTCTCAGCTCCCCGGCCTTCACGCCTCCCCGCTCCTTCCCTTATAAGGCCGCCTGCCGGCCTCCCTCAGCCACTCGCCTCCCAGCCGTCCTCCCTACACAAGCTCGAGCCCTCTCCTCCCTTTTTTGGTGGAGGGCTCTTCGGCGCCCCTCACCCGAACATTTCAAGCTCCCCCGAGCTCATTTACTCTGACATTACCGCTGCTCCTTCTGAGCCCCTGTTTATTGCCTTGCTTCTACCATTTGAATTGTTGTACATAGTTGCTTATTTTCTTGTCTGAGGTGTTCAATAAAGCGCCTTTTTTCCCACCCCCGCCTTGCCTTCTTCCTTTTCGCGCATCGGTCATAATGCTTGCATTGCGTTTGATGCGAGGGAAGGAAGAGACCCTCCCCCCCTCTTTCCCGCCGTCGCCCGGCTTTCTCACCTTCCCTGCCACTCCGCCCTCAGCTTTCTCCCGCTCTCAGTTCTCCCTCTCTCAGCTTTCTCCTCGCCCTCTCTCCCTGCCCGCCGGCTTTCTCACCTCCCCCGCCTTCACACCTCCCCGCTCCTTCCCTTATAAGGCCGCCCGCCGGCCTCCCTCAGCCACTCGCCTCCCAGCCATCCTCCCTACACAAGCTCTTTCTTCTCCACCCACCCACCCAACTCTCCCTACGTGCTAGTGGAGGGCTCTTCGGCGCCCCTCACCCGAACATTTCAAGCTCCCCCGAGCTCATTTACTCTGACATTACCGCTGCTCCTTCTGAGCCCCTGTTTATTGCCTTGCTTCTACCATTTGAATTGTTGTACATAGTTGCTTATTTTCTTGTCTGAGGTGTTCAATAAAGCGCCTTTTTCCCCACCCCCGCCTTGCCTTCTTCCTTTTCGCGCATCAGATGTTGTCAGGACGTAAGACTCCAGGAACCAACCAACCAACAAATCGTCCTGTATTTATTATGTTAGCATGATAAATATATATATATATAATAATGCCAAGCGCCTGGCTAGGAAGTGACAAGTATAAATGTTTAAGTCATTGGTTTGACTCGACCAGGATTCGAACCCGCGATCCCATGATCTACCAACACGGGAGACGGACGCTCTAACTCATTCGATCATCCTGTCTGGTATATAGCAATACAAAGGCATATATAGCAACACAAAGGCATATATATGGTTAATAGAGGAGAGGCAATGCAGGTGTACTCCATTTCAAATAATATTCGCATAACGCGGTATACAACACAATAGAGAGAAAGCAAAAACAAAATCAACGAAAATGGTGTGTTGTGAATAAATGCTGACAAAATGTGTGGTGTATGATATCAACCTTGACCCCGCCCACCCATCCCCACACACCCATACACACACCCAGACACATAAATCTCTCAGCTGCAGCTGAGCATAGTGACAGTGTCTGAAAGACCCCGCCGGACCTTGTGATAAATCAATGGCTTATGGGGGTTTATCCAAGCATGAAAAGCTATTGGACTTTCGGCTTATGTGGATGCATTCATCCCTTGCTGGCATTCACGCTGGATTATCTGCAAGTGAAAAATAATATATAGCCCTTGATAATACCGTAGAACCACTGAATAAATTACATGCTTTTAATCTGGGAAGATTGGTTTGATTAGGGAACAGTTATGTTCAGGATGTCTGATGGTAGCCGACCTCGTGTGCGGAAGGTCCGGAGTTTGGTTCCCGGTCGAGTCAAACAAATGACTTACACAATTTATTCTTGTCGCTTCCTAGCCCAGCGCTCAGCATTAATAGGATAGGGCCAGGACTGGTTAGCTCAGTCAGGATAATGTGACTGAGTAGGATATCAGGTCATAATACTGGTGGCCTGATTTTCCCAGTGGGACAGCACTATAAAGTCACCATCGGTGTGCACTGTCACAAGTCGGTACCCGTCCTGATATTACCTTATAATCTTGAAAGGATGTAAAACTCAAACAAACAAAAACCAAGGCAGTACCCGTCCTAATATTACCTTAAATGTTGCCAGGACATAACACTCTAACAACCAACCAATCATCAAAAGTCGCCCCTTCCAGCTGCATTCGCTCTAGGCCTCCGGTAGTTTGCGATGTTGCCACTAGGAGGCGTGCAGTGATCGGGGTGGTGACCTCGCTTCTGCCCACTCTCGCCCTTGGATCCTTTGATCGCCAGTTGGAAGCTGGAGCGCCTCTGTCTCTGAACGCCTCAGATCTCTGTCGCATCAGAACAGGATAGAAGTTGGAGAGGATGGCAGCAGTCTACGCGCTCAATCTGCCTGTGCAATGTTGGCTGGTTGTTGGAGTTTTACGTCATGGCAATTTACATCTAAGGTCATATCAGGACGGGGACTGACTTGTGACAGTGCACACTCATGCCATCTTTATATTACTGCCTCACTTGGACTGGGAGACCAGTCCTGCCATCACCATGACCTGATATCCCACTCAGTTACATTATCCTGGCACCAAGCCAACCACTCCTTGCCCTAGCCTAATAGTAATAATGCCAAGCGCCAGGTTAGGAAGCGAAAAGTATCAATTTTGTAAGTCAACGGTTTGACTGTACCTGAAATTGAACTACCGACCTTCCTCATGGGAGGCCTGCGGTCTACCGATTCGGATAAATATATACATATGTGCATATATGCAGCGATGAATATATACATATATATATATGTGTGTATATACATATATATGTATAAACATTTACAAGTTTACCATCCCAGTGACCCTGTAGGTGACACTAGACACATCCAAGTAGTAACCCCCTCGCAGGTGGCGCCGGTGTGGCCAAATCTGTAACTGCGTTCGGGATTAATAGATAGTATATATTATAGTAGTGCCATGGTGAATATACTTATATATATATATATTTATATATATATATATAGCAGAGCAATCTTCATAGAGAAAGGTGAAATATCTCTAAAACCACGCCACCTAGAAACAAACTGTTTGGAACTTATATAGAAAGCATATTTAACGAACAGCTTATATTACATTTATAAAGGTAGGGTTCTACATTTCTATTAATTTTGAATAAAATTGATGTTTTGAACTGCACGCCTCTGCAAACTCATTGAGTCAATGCATTGTCAATGGCCATGAGCAATCTTCATACACAAAAAGTAAAATATCTTTAGACCTACACAACCTAGAAACAAACTGCTTAGAACACATATAGAAAAGATGTTTAACAAACAGATTCTATTAAATTGATAAGGTTAGGCTTCTGCATTTCTATTAATTTTGAATAAAATTGACATTTTGCACTGTGCCTACCGGCAAACTCAATGGGAGTGTGCATTCGTTCTGCAGCCAAGTTGCGTGTGCATACACAATGTTTATAAACATTCAAAGGGGTCTATAGCATTATGCAAGGGTAGACATTTCAAATTACAAGACACCATCTTGTGATTTTAGTTTTTCGTTAAATATTTGTATTCATCTGAACACATATTTTATCAGTGCCGAGGCACTGGTCTTCCAGCCATTGAAGCAATCACATTTGGTATGAACATTGTGGGGAAGTGAAATGTGGGGCATTGTGTGCAGTACACCCCATTCTGAACATTAAACGTTGGGGCAGGGGGGGGGGGGGCAGCTTATGCAGTACAGTATACATCATAGCTACTCGATCACCATTCATTAAACTGAATCAGCCAACAAATTCTGCAAACCGAGCATCGGGAAAAAGCAATCAAAGAACTGTTTTTTCTACCCCCTGCGATTAGAAAAAGTTCACCTCCTAAACTGGCTGCACCTTTTGATGCTGGCAAATCATGAAAAGTTGCAGTCACCCATCTGCGCCATTTCCTCATTGGACAGCCCCATTTGCTGACTCTACTCCATCACTCACTAGCCCACGATTGGCGACATGTCCTTGTTTTTTTTTTATAGAGCAACACCTCTAGAGCGCATTGATTTTTGTATTACCGGCTATTGGACGTAAAACATATGGCCATTCTGACATATTTCTTTTGAGGAAATCCACTGCCATTATATAGGCTCTTTCCGATAAGCAGCAATGGGTCTTTTAGATGCACCTTCCCACTGTCAGGACAGCAAATACCCCAACATTTGATGAACCAGTTTTGGATGACTGGTTGGAACGGAAAATAGCACAAACTACCAATGGGTCTGCTGTGCAGGATCGATAGGATAACAGAAACCTTCACAGGTGGACACTCTATCACCTCAGCTACGTCGTGATCCCGGTGGGAGTCAAACTGATGACTTAAATATTTATACTTGTTGCTTCCTAGCCTGGTGCTCGGCATTATTAGGTTAGGGCAAGGACTGGTTGGCTCAATGACAGGATAATGTGACTGAGTGGGATATCAAATCATGGTGCTAGAAGTCTGGTGTCCCAGTGTGGCCATGCTATAAGGTCGCCATGGCTGTGCACTGTCACAAGTCGGGGCCTGTCCTGATATGACCTCAGAGGTTGCCAGGAGGTAAAACTCCAACAACCAACCAATCAAATGCAATATATACGCGGCTGTCACCAGATCTAGTTAACACCGTTTCCCACTGAGGCCACGTGACATGTTCATGAAACGCGCTCATTATTATGTAGTACTAATAGTTTGCTGACCATTTCCAGTCTAATACCCTTGTCACACTACGACGTAACGAGCCAACGTGAGCGCAACGTGGTCATTTTTCATCATTACGTTGTGTTACGTCATGATGACGTCAGAATGACGTTAGAATGAAGTCGAGTTACGTCACATTACGTTGTGTTACGTTGACTTACGTCAAGGTTATGGACATGTTCAAAACTTTTGACGTAGCTCGAATGTAAGGGTTTACGTTCGCCGTACGTTCTGTTCACGTTCAGTGAACGTCAATGACGTTAAACGGACGTTATTCCAACGCTGCTCACTACGTTCAACTACGTTGACCCACATTAAACCGAGTGCAAATGCCCACGGGGCGTAATGGGAACGTCAGGAGAACGATAGGAGAACGTCAGAAGAACGTCAGGAGAACGTCAGGAGAACGTGCATTCAACGTACGTTCAACGTCTCATGAAGTATGTAAGTCATGTAACGTTCTTCTGGCGATGGAATAACGTTCATAACGTTCCGTTAGCGTAATGACGTTGTCTTCTCTCATTGAACGACGGTATCACTACGCTTTACCGACGTTACGCTCTCGTCCACTACGCTGCATCCACGTTCAACTTGTGCCCAAATTTGCATACTACGCCGAAAAGTTCAACGTTCTTCACGTTCTCTCTACGTTGACGTCGTTACGTCGTAGTGTGACAGCCCCATTACATTCCTCTAACATACCAGCTGAACTCAACTACTCTTTTTAACCCCTCCAAAAAATATTCGCGGCATAATATATATTTTCAGTAGTTTTTAGATTCTTTAAAAAAAACAAAAAAACGTCGCTGATTTTCTAGTAACACTTCTCACCGGATTTCTCGAAGCAGTAGTCATTCACGACCGGGGGGCTTTGATGCCGTCGCCCGCCGCCACTCACTTTGTGGCGCCACCAGCGCCTTGATGATCAGAGCCCCCTCGACGCAGGGGTGACCAATGTTTTATGTCTCTGGACATTAAGTAATTGATGAGCAGATGAATCCGGGTCTCGGGCCGGAGCTCGGGCGGGGATCCGGGGGGTGAGGGATGGGTGAGGGAGGGGGATCCGAGGAGGGGGGAGGGAGGGGACCCGGCGATCGGCTCGGGGGACATCCGGGGGGTGGGGGGGAGGACGTCGGGCTGGGACCGGGGAGGGGCGCGTGAGGGGCTCGGAGTGGGGCTCGGAGGAGGAGGGGCTGGAGAGAAGCTCGTGCGGTAGAAGTCAGGCGGAGTAGAGATTAGGGATGGGGTGAGGGGTGGGGCTGGAGACACACTCACGGAGTGTGATTCAGTGTGTGTGTTGGGGTGGGGGGGGGGACTCGTCGGGGTGGAAGCTCAAGCGGGAAATGGGGATAGCTGGAAGGGCGAAGTTGGGGGCGGAAGGGGGGAGGAGGCGGGTGACAGGGGGAGGAGGCCGGGGCTCGGTGGTGGGGAGCCCGTCCGGGCTCAGGGGTGGCCGGGGCCAGTCGGGGCTCGATGGTGGCTCGACCGTGGCCCGGCCGGGGCTCGGGGGTGGCGGGGACCGGCAGTGGTTGGCGGGTGCCGGGGACCGGGTGAGGTTGAGGCGACGGCGTGTTAGCGTGTCGGCTCGTCCATCACTGTCCTTCACAGAGTCTTGGCGCCCGGGGTTTGATGTCTTGTAGCATCAGGACAAATGGAGTGTTCTGAGCCGATGGGGTTGGCTGGATCTGCTGGTTGTGGTGTTAAGCTAAGATTCCATATATGTGGTATGTGGTATGCGGTATGCGAATGCGTATGCAAATGCGGCAACAAATCGAAAAGCATCTAAAGGCATAGTAGTGCTTCCATATCTCCGAATGCGATTGCGAATGTGATTGCGAATGCGAATGCGAATGCGAATGCGAATGCGGCAAATGGATCGACCCATGGACCAATCGGTGTGAATGCGAATGCGAATACTGCTGCGTTTGCCATAGAAAACAATAGTAACTTTGACTTTCCATCACAAATTTGGAGCAAAACACTCTATAAATGGGATGGGTATTTCTTTTTGCGGGGGGGGGGGCTTGTTTAGCAACCCCCCAACACAAAAAGAAGACATCGACTATTGGAGGTTGGCATGGGTATCTATGCCGCATACCGCATTTGCATTCACATGCCACATGCTGCATACCGCATATCTGGAATCTTAGCTTTAGTGTGTGTGCATAAGGGTGTGTAGGGGGGTATGTATACCGTGACATTCTTAACACACAGAAAGAACCGGTTTCCTGTGTTTAAGGAAAACCAACTCTATAGTAGGATTATTATTACCAGTTCCATAGTTTGAGTTTCTACCATATGTATTTAATTGTTAGATGAGCATATAATATGATCGTTATAAACTATCAAGGGTGGTTGATCAAGCATCAAGGGTGGTTGATGTCTGGAACTCCCAACATCTCCCGACCAGCCACTGCAGGGACAAATAGTTTTGCACCTGTCTGGACATGTTTCTTGCCGGTGTGAAACCTCTATTTGCTCCGCGAGAGAGTACTGCTGGTAACTTGCAAAGCCAGCAGCACTTCAACACTTTTGCAGGCAGCTTTCATGAAATTTAACCATCAAGAGAAACCTGAAGCTGGGAGACATTAAGACCGACTCATGGACATCATCACTCTCACAGCAGAGAGCTAAATGGAGAGCGACATTCAAGTGATGAAAGCAGTCGTTGTTGCATCCCGACCGATAGCATGATGGTGATGATGAAAATATTCATATTTATTGTTGTGAATATAGTTTATTCATTGAATAAAGTATTTTGGCAGCGCTGTTTACAAAATATGTACAGTACAACCTCTCTAAATCGACCGACCATGGGACCGACTTTAAATGGTCCATTTAGGTAGGTGGTCGGTTTGGGGTGTTAATAAAAATCATTACAATGGTATTGTATGTGCGATCAATTGGGACCCAATAAAGGTATCGATATAGGGGGGTGGTCGATCTGTAGAGGTGGTCGGTTGGAGAGACTCTACTGTATAGAATAACTTCACAAGCGGACGGTGGGCATCATACCAGCTCCACAACCAGGGTGGCACCCCTCCCCCTCCCCCACCCCCACCTATACCCCTCACCCCCTCCTCCCTCTCCCCCGCGCAAATATGTCAAATTAGTTTTTGCAAGCACACCAAAACCCTGACACCATAGGCTTCTGCAGTAATACATAATAGGGTCTATCAAATTGACTCGGTCTTCACTTCTAAATGGTGACAAATGTTTAATAACTGCACCAGTATCTAACTCAGATATCTCAAATCAATTCTAGATAATTGTTTTGGTTTTGAAAATGTGATGCTTTATCGGACTATGCAGCTTTAAGAGAACCAGTTGAAAGCTGAAACCTAAACCCCAACACATCTGTCTGTTCACGCCCACTGTCAGGAAGCACTGTGTTGTTCACCACAATAGGGTGACTACTCAATGAAAGCGGCATAACCCAACAGAAATGATTGGGTCTCGAGTAGCAAGCACACTGGTTCCACCACACCAACACCTATATGCACACTCTCGAGTGTGAATGGGTCTCGCTGTCAATAGGCATCACCGAGCACGGTGACCGAATTGGTAGAACGCGAGCCTCGCATGGGGGAAATCAGGAGTTTGGTTCCCAGTCGAGTCAAACCAATGACTTGTAAAATTGATACTTGTTGCTTCCTAGCCTGGTGCTCGACATTAATAGGATAGGGAAAGGACTGGTTAGCTCTGTGTCAGGATAATATGACTCAGTGGGATATCGAGTCATGGTGTGGGGGTGGCATGGTCTCCCGATGGGGCAGCACTATACAGTTGTGCTGAGTGTGCACTGCCACAAGTCGGTACCGATCCTGATATGACCTGAGATGTTGCCAGGAGGTAAAAATCCAACAACAACAACCCCCCATCCCCGCACACACATCCTGGAGTATGAATGGGCCTCACTGTCAGTGCGCATGCCTCATCAATCCGGCGCGGCGTAGCGCCGAGGAGCCGTGTATTGGTGGGACCAGCAGCCAATTGGGGGGTGAGGGTGGGGGCGGAGGCGGGGCTGGTGGGGGGGGGGGGATTATAAATACAGCATCAGGCAGCGTTTGATCCGAGAACCAGCACGACGCCCACCGAGCACGGCCAATCAACACCTGTCTGCCGTTTAGTACTTGGCGTGTGATGGGCGGTGCTTGTTTGTTGGAGTTTTGCGTCCTGGCAACATCTATGGTCATATGAGGACGGGAGTTGTTGTGTGTGATGGAGAGTGGTGTGGGTGGTGTGGATGATGTGGATGATTTAGACACTTGGGCCTACTCTTTTCTGGATGTTTGTGTGTACTGCGCATGCACTATGCATGCACACTGCGCGTGTGTACTGCGCGTGCGTACTGCGCGTTCGTACTGCACGTGCGTACTGCGCATGCGTACTGCACGTGTGAACTGCGTGTGCATACTGCGCATGCATACTGCGCGTGTGTACTGCACATGCATACTGCGCGTGCATACTGTGTGTGTGTACTGCACGTGCGTACTGCGCATGCATACTGCATGTGCGTACTGCACGTGCATACAACTGCGTGTGCATACACTGTATACTGTCTGTGTACTGTGTTTGGCTAGGGTAGATGGGACAGGTGGTTGTTTTTTTGGGTCTTTGGAGTTTTACATCCTGGCAACATCTAAGGTCATATCAGGATGCATACCAACTTGTGACAGTGCACACTCATGGCGACTGCATAGCGCTCCCCCAGTGGGAGACAAGGCTGCCGGTAGAGCGACCCCATATCCCACCCAGGTCACATTATCCTGACACTGAGCCAACCAGTCCTTGCCCTATCCTATTAATGCCGATCACCATGCTAGGAAGCGACAAGTATAAATTGTTTAAGTCATTGGTTTGACTCGACTGGGAACCGAACTCCCGACCTTCCGCACCCGAGGTCGACGCTATACCGATTAGGCCACTGCGCCCAATGTGGACAGGTGGTGAATTGCTAATTGTCTGTAGGACTTTAACGTCAAAGCACGGCCTAAGAATTGCGGTGTTGGTGCTGTGCCAGTCATCCTTTGAGTAACCAAGGGCCATCAACGGGCTTTGTAAAGAAGTAAATGTGGAGTAAAGTGTACACTTACGGATTAACATACATATCCTCTTCTGGCTGAGTAAGGCCCTAATGGGCCTCTAATGCCAGCTCGTTATGGCACAAAAGAACTTGTTTTTGCACACGTATTTGGGTCAACATTACCCTGAAGTCATATAAGTGTGGGTGTCGTCTCCAATGTCTGTCCATCCTTCTATCAAATGCTTCTACCATTGGTGCTTGAGTTCTGAGTTCTGAGTGTAGAGTACATATATTATTGAGTTCTGAGTGTAGCGGATATATTTTTTTACTCATAACTACGAGTACATGATATGAGATTTTACTACTTCTCTCGGTTTACATTGACGATTAAATTGACATATTATCATAACTCACAATTATTAACTTTGACTCCATACCAGGTATTCGATATATAATTTGATCATCGTCTTACAGAGTACTATTAACACCATTTTCCCAGCCACTTCGCTGTTCAATTAAAGCTGCATAGTACAATGAAGCATTCTCATTTTCAAAACCAGAACACTTATCTAGAATTGATTCTGCATATCTAACTTAGATACTGATGTACTTATTAAGCATATCAATCAATCAATAGGATACAGCTATAATAGGCCTTGGACCTGTTAGCCACTCTTAATTAATAGAAATGGAGACAGTTCTTCAGATGTGGTGGATTGTAGCAACTGTCACTGGTTCCAAGATATACGTAATGCTTGACCAGTATGCATCCAGTCAGGACTTGAAACAGTTCACCGACTCTGCTGCTACAACACTCTCCTGCAAGTCATTCCACAGGTCAACCACCCTAAAGCCGAACAAGTTGTGTCACAGGTCCAGTCTGGAGTACTGCTTCCTCAGCTTCAGGGAGTGTCCTCTGGTCCTGGTGTTGGAGTCTCTGATAAGGGGGCTGCCTGTCTTGTAGATACCATGGAGATATTTGAATACTTCAATCATATCCCCCTGGGCCCGTCTGTAGTACATGCTTGGGATCTTTAAATGATGCATACATTGTCCATAGGGTATTTCATTGAATCCATGTACAAGCTTCGAAGCATAGAAGGGGATACTGACTCAATCTCATATAACCTGTAACTGCATAAGCCTATGGTGTCAGACAATAGGAATCCTTCTCATGACTAATTTAACAGGTTTACACTTCAAATATCTCCAAAGTTAGCAATTTAACATAAAACTTACTTCAAACTGAATTGAGACAGATAATAACAATCAACATGATATATTTATCTCTGGAAATGACAGAAATTGAAAACCATCTGACTATGCAACTATGAGAAAACAAAAAGGTTTTGCTTACTGCCAGGAGTGGGGTTCGAACCCACGCGGACATTGTCCATTGGATCTTAAGGCCAACGCTTTAACCACTCGGCCATCCTGGCGCTGCGAATATTGCCTGCTTTCATTGTACCTGAGCGCATTGCAATAACACACAAAGCACAATTAAAAAAGTCTGTGCGCAGAGGTATTTTCTCTGTATTCACACCCAGTCAGACCGGACACCACCGGACAAATGATTGTCTAGTCCGTTGGTGTCCACTGTCAAAATATAGCAAAATGTAGCAAAATGTAGCGAAATGTACCAGATGAAACGAATGCTAAACGGACAAGGAATGTACATTAACGAATAGCCACCGGACGATAACCAGACGAAAACTGAATGTCCAATGGACGTAATTGATTGTTCACGGACGCACAGAAAACATATACTGACCCAATTCCCGCAATTAAAAAAAACACCAAAAACACGCCGTCAACGGACTTGGCAGGAAGCAAACCGGAGACTTAACGGATGGGTACCAGACATGAAACGAACAAAACGGACTAAACAGACTTAAACCGGACACTAACCGTACACGTCAGTCCAGTGGTGTCCGGTACAAGTTTTGTGCATGCTCAAAACTTGTACCGGACACCTCCGGACACCACCGGACAGATAACGGACAAGCCAGATGCCAACCGTATATAAACCGTAGTTGCCCTATTTCACCGGACAGTGTCCGGTTTCTGTCTGGTTCCTCAATCCAGTGAGGTCTGACTGGGGCTTTACCGTTTACATGATTCAATGGAACCGTGTGTTAATGGATGTATGCAATAAATACCCACTATACAATATTAAAACACACGCATAGAAAACAAAACCAACAACTAGTATCAGTTCAGTAAACCACAACACACATAACTTTATCGGTGTGGCCTTTGTTGTGTTATTGCTAAAGTTGAACTGTATCAGTTCTAAATAGATAGCAAGCACCCGCCCCCTAGTGGCAGCAACGTGCATGTCGGTGCATCCATTGTCATTATGACGCATCACCTCCCCACCCCTCTCCTTTTGTTACCAACAACACACAGCCGTCGAACTGGACCCGCTGGCCGAATCGGTAGAGCGCAGGCTTCCTGTGTAGAAAGTCTGGAGTTCGAATCCCAGCCGAGTCAAAACGATGACTTATAAAATTTATACTTATTGCTCATGTCGTGAGGGTGATGAAAATGGGAAATATTGTGCTTAGAGCGGGACTCGAACCCACATATCTTTGCATTCCGGGCCAGTGTGCTAACCATTACACCACAGTTGTCAATCATACTGAACTAAGTCATTATGAGCACGCATTCACCCGGGATTCACCTATGACGTCAGCCTATTTCACCGGAAACCAGGGAACACACGGTGTGGGATGGCCGAATAAGTTGAGCGTCCGTCCCCTGTTTTGGGAGATCAGGGGACCCAAACCCATGACTTCATGCGTTCGAACTCTGGTCGAGTCGAACCAATGACTTAAACCTTGATACTTGTCTCGTCCTAGCCTGGCGCTTGGCATAACTACGATAGGGCAGGGCTGGTTCGCACAGTGCCAGGATAATGTGACGTAGTGGGATATCAGGTCATGGTGTTGGTGGCCTGATTTCTCAGTGTGGCAGCACTATAAAGTTAACATGAGTGCATACTTTCACAAGTCTGTACCCGTCCTTATATTACCTTAGACGTTGCTAAACAAAACAAAAATTAAAAAACCGAAAACCAGGCAGACTGGTCAAAGAGGGCGTAGCTTTACAGCTTGACCAACAATATTTGTCCAATGGTTACTTGTGTGGACATTATTAAATTGGGGCAAATCAGTCGTAGTTGTGTTAGTACAACAGGGATAGACACTGCTGAATGAGTGTGATCGGTGTGTTGATGGGTGGTTAATAATGTAATGGTTTCAGCCATGTTCTACTAACAATCAGTTAATACTTACATAACTGTGACCCATTTGACGAAAGCCCTTCAAACACAGCAATGTATCTAATTTCTTAAAAAGGGCATAGTCTGATGAAAACATCAAATTTTCAAAACCAAAACTCTTATCTAGATTTGCTCTTATCTAGATTTGTATCTCACTTAGATACTGGTGTACGTATTAGACATTTGTCGCCACACAGAAGGGAATACTGACACAATTGAATAGATTAGAACCTTTTACTGCGAAAAGCCTTTCATGTCAGATTTTGGTGTGCTTGCCAAAATCAATTTTACATGTTTACACTTCAAATATCTCAAATGTTAGCCATTTAAGATAAAATTTACTTGAAGTTGAAGTAAGGTAGATTACAACAATTAACCTAATATAATTTCACAAAATGACAGAAACTCAAAACTATCGAACTATGTATCCTTAAGTAAAAAACCAAACACTGTTAAAGTCAATCCGAGTAGCCTTATGGATCATGATGTTCTCTGTGGCGGAGTGGTCAGAGAGTCTGATTTTGTTCTAGGTCAGACTCCTAATCTGAAGGTTGGTGGTTCATTTCCCCATTCCCCCCCACCTCTGCCATTTTGGATTTCCACCACTGTGTATAACTCACAGCCACGTCAAAGGCCAGTTGCTCTTATACCATGTCTATGTCGTGTGGGAGGTTAAAAATCCCTTGGGTTGGTAAAAGTGTAGACTCAGGCTTTCTATCAACCAACTGTCTAATGGTGAAAACAAGTCCATTCAGACTTATCCATGACTAGCAGTATAAATCTTCAAGAAAAGTGTTCGTAAAGGTTACACCTCAGTAGTGATATCGATTGATTTTAGGGTACAGGGTTCTTGCAAGCTCTTCAAAACCTTGAAAGTCTTGGAATTTGTTAATTCACAATTCCAGGCCTGGAAACTCCTAGAATTTGTCTAAAGATCATTGAATAATCTTGAAAATGGAAAATCATAAGCATATTTTTCTAAGGCCTATTTTTGCTTACATGCTCAAACTTCAATCAGTGATGTTTTGTATTAAAAGTGACTTTTGTGAGTTTGTTGTCCTGCCTCTTGATTTGTATGTTAAAACCATATATATAGTCATTGTTATTTCTCATGCTTATTCACAATTCAGATCTTATGCAATGAATCGACTTTGAATACAGCTGTGTCCTGGGGTCCATTAATTAAAGCTGCATAGTCCGATGAAAACATAAAATGTTCAAAACCAAACAGTTCAGCTAGATTTGATTTCACATATCAAACTTATACCCCTGTCACACTACGACGTAATGAGCGAACGTGACCCTAACGTGGTGATATTTCGTCATTACGTTGATGTACGTTGGATTACGTTATGATGACGTCATAATGACGTTAGACTGACGTCGAGCTACGTCATATTACGTCGTGTTACGTCGAGTTACGTCGAGGTTTTGGACATGTTCACAAATTTTGACGTAGCATGAACGTAAGGGTTTACGTTCGCCGAACGTTCTGTTCACGTTCAGCGAACGTCAATGACGTTAAACGGACGTTAGGTAAACGTTCCTCACTACGTTCCACTACGTTCCACTCGTTGACCCACATTAAAGCCAGTGGAAACGTCCATGGGGCGTAATGGGAAAGTCAGGAGAACGGCAGGAGAACGTCAGGAGAACGTCAGGAGAACGTCAGAAGAACGTGCATTCAACGTACGTTCAACGTCTCACTCCTAGCTAACGTCATGTAACGTTCTTCTGGCGATGGAATAACGTTCATAACGTTCCGGCAGCGTCATTACGTTGACCTCTCTCGTTGAATGACGGTATCACTACGCTTTACCGACGTTACTCTCTCGTCCACTACGCTGCATCCACGTTCAACTTGTGCCCAAATTTGCATACTACGCCGAGAAGTTCAACGTTCTTCACGTTCTCCCTACGTTGACGTCGTTACGTCGTAGTGTGACAGCCCCATTAGATACTGATGCAAATATTAAGCATTTGTTGCCACATAGACACTGATAGAAGGCTATACTGAGTCAATTTAATAGAACCTGTTATACTGCATAAGCCAATGGTGTCAGAGTTTTTGCATGCTTGCCAAAATGAATTGAGCATGTTTGCACTTCAAATATCTCAAAAGTCAGCCATTTAAAATAAAAGTTACTTCAAACTAAAGCAATGTAGATTATAATGATCAACCTAATAGATTTATTCAAGAAAATGACAGAAACTCGAAATCATCGGATTATGCAGCTTTAAACAAACTTCTTAAAAACGTCCTGGTATTTTTACTGAAAGGTTCTTGAAAGTCCCAGAAAGTCCTGGAATTTGATATGTCAAAACGGCTATGAACCCTGATGTAGACTTGTCATTACAGCGAGGCTGATATATTGGATATTGTGACTGTGACGGACCACAAGTGTGTGGGAGATGATACGTGTGAAAATATGTGCATTGTATAGGTCTGATCTGTGGCTGAGTGATAGCTGGAGGGTCATGGACACTTATCCAGGGTCAATACGGGACTTGGAAAGTCTTGAAAAGTCTTGCACTTCAATGGCCCCATTTCAGTGCCTTGAAAAGCCTTGAATTTAACTTACTTTTGGTAATTAGTATTGAAAAGCCTTGAATTCCATTAAACTGTCCCCACTGATGTAAACTAGTCGGAAATCGCCACTCCGAATGGCGATTTCAAACTAAATCAAAATGAAAATAGTCTTGAATTCCTATGAAAAACAACCTTGAAAAGCCTTGAAATAACCTTGAATTCCATATCTTCACATGTGTCCGGACCCAACTAATCATGTAAACCATTCCTAGACAGGTAACGCACACTGTGCCAGAATGGTGGTTCTTAGTCCCGCCTAGCTTTAAAGTTGCATAGTCTGACGGCTTTGAGTTTCTGTCATTTTCTGAGATAAATACGTTAATTTGATCATTAAAGCTACTTTAGTTTAGGTTGAAGTAACTTTTACTTTAAATGGCTAACCTTGGAGATATTTGAAGTGACAACATGCCAAATTAATTTTGGCAAGCACGCCAAAACTCTAATGCCATAGGCTTATGCAGTAACAGGTTCTATTAAATTGAGTCCCATGCCCTTCTATGTGACAACAAATGCTTAACAACTGTACCAGTATCTAAGATACATATATAGAATCAAATCTAGGTAAGTGTTTTGGTTTTGAAAATTTGATGCTTCATCAAACTATGCAACTCTAAGCGCCTTCTTACATGGCCGACATCGCTGACTTGATGGGTCACGTGGTACTATTACCTCAATAAACCTATTTCCGGTGAGGATGTGCAGTGAGATCCTGCCCACATCACTAAATATTGCCAGTACCATCAGAGAGTGTGTTGCTGATGGTGGTGGAAATCTTCTACATATGATTTTATTTCCCATCGAGCATCTTCTTCTTCTTTTCGGTCGCCTTCAATTACACTTGGAGCCCAGTTCTCATAATAAAATTGACAGTCCTCTGTAGCACATCTGCAGCCCGTACAGCAAGTCAGTCGGAGCTGGCCATATCTCTTCCCTCAGTGAGTGATGGTTCAAGCAGCTCTGTAGGATATGCTCAGCAGTCTGATCTTCCTCTCCACAGGGGCAGAGGGCAGATGGTACTACACAGAAGTATCTGTGCAGGTGATTGTTAAGCCTGTTATGCCCAGTCCTAAGGCGGAAGATGATCACTTGATGTTGTCTTGACAGTTGATGGTAGCTGTCTCGTGATTCTGTTGATCTATGCAGAGACTTAATGATGGTCTTCATCTCCTTAAAGTCAACACTGTTTTCGTGCTGTTCTGCCTCAGCACCCATCTTTGCCATTTTGTCAGCTTCTTCGTTACCCTGAATGCCGCAGTGTGAGGGAATCCACTGCAGCACAATACTGAAGCAGTGGATATTTTGAAGTGCTTCCTGGAGTCGTGGCAGTTTGTTCTCTGTGACTGCCTCAAGGACAGACCTGGCATCAGTCAGGAAAACTATCTGAGAGTCTGTAGCTGTGGTGCTTTTCAATATCTTAGCAGCTTGAACTAGGGCTTCAACCTCAGCTGTATACTTTGTGCAGTGAAGGCCTGTTGGTGTTGCCTCTGTCTGCCTTTGTCCATTGGGGTACCTGATGTATACACCAGCACCACCTCTCCGGACTGCATCTGTAGCTGACCCGTCAGTGTAGGCATGGATCCATGCCTCCTGGGGGTACTTTTCATCAAGCATTGCCAGTGTCAGGATTTTCCTGCTCATTTCGCCGTGTGCATCTTTAGTGGAGAGGTAAGGCCATGTGATACTAATACTGAAGTTCTCCAGCTTTCTTTCCCAGGGAGGAGAATCAGTGATGGTTAAGGCCTCTACTTGCACTGGGAGCTTTGCTTGGTGTTTTGTCTGCAGGGCTCTTGTTTCAGTCATAAAACTGGACCTTTTCAATCTTCCAGAAGAAAGTTCTCCCACTCTAGTATTCATCAGGTGGTCTTTGAAATACTTGGCTTTTATGAACTGTATCATGGCTTTGCTTTCTCTTCTCATGATCAGGGGTGGTATTCCTGTTATCTCTTCCATGTTCTTAATAGGTGTAGATCTTATTGCACCAGTGATGATACGAAGAGCCTGGTTCTGGACTTTATCAAGAGTTTTCCTGTGGGTCTGGGCCAAACTCATCCATGAGCAGGACCCATATTCCAGGTGTGGTAGTACGGTGCCTTGGTATACATTTTTGAGAATCTTCTCATTGGCCCCCCAACTGCGTTCCTGCCAGCTTCCTCATGATGTTCACCTTCCTTCTAGCTTTTCCCTGTGCACTCTCTATGTGTGGGTTCCATGTTAGCCTCTTGTCAAAGGTGACTCCCAGGTATGTTTGTTGGTTTTCACACAGCATTGGGGTACTGCCCAGGGTCAAATCAGCAGCCTTTGCTTTGGTGGATAGTGAGAAGAGTGTAGCTGATGACTTTTCTTTGTTAATTGCCACACACCATTTGTCGGTCCATTTTGTGATTTTGTCCAAGGCAAGCTGAATTCTGTTGGTAGCTGTTAATGCAGACTTTTCTGTGCACCATAGTACCAAATCATCGGCATATATGGCTGCTTGGATTCCCTTTGGTAGCTCAGGCACAAGATCATTGATGAAGAGTATAAATAGAGTTGGCGATAGAACTCCTCCTTGTGGCACTCCCTGACGCATTAGCACCTTCCGGCTGCTGCAGCCATCAACTGTCACACGGGCTTTACGATTGTGCAGGTATGACTTGGTCCAGTTGTACATGTTACCTTGGATGCCGCTGCATTGTAGTTTGACAAGAAGACCATCCTTCCACACCTTATCAAATGCCTTCTGTATGTCAATGAAGGCAGCTAGTGTCACTTTCTGGTGTTGAAATCCATCTTCTATGATCTGGGCTAGATGTGTTGTTTGATCTTCTGTGCTCCTGTATCTTCTGAAGCCAGCTTGTTCAGGCCCAATGATGCTCTCTGCCTCCATGTACCACTGGAGACGCTTGTTCACAATGCGTTCCATGGTCTTACAGACACAGCTTGTCAGGCTGATAGGGTGATAGCTCAGTGTCTTGGATCTGTTCTTTCCTTTTTTCCAGACAGGGTTCATACTGGCTTCCTTCCATGACTGGGGTACTTGCCCTTGTTTCCAACTAAGGTTGAATATACCTAGCATTTTCTTGAGGGCGATGTTGCCAAGGTGTTGTAGCATTTCGTTTGTAATGTTGTCTGGCCCTGGAGATTTATTCTGTTTCAGCCACTTAATGGCCGTCTTCAGTTCAGCCATGGTGATATCTTTCGACATAGTATGATAGTTGGCCTTGTGTCGAGCATGATGTGATAACTTTCTGCCATATATTTAACCTAACTATCTTAGATTGATCGAAATAATCTACTATACATTAATTTTAATAAAGTTTGATAACAACTGGCTAAAATATATGAAGTTAAAACGAAAAATAATTATGACATGCACAATGAAATGCTGACTTGCAGCAATGAGAAGTTTGATTAAATTTACATTAAAAGCCTTTAATGCAGCGATAGCTGTTCAATAAATGCACAAGTTAGACAAGGATAAATTGACTTAATAACCCTTCAATGAGGCAATAGCTGTTCAATAAATTCACAAATTAGATATGTATGATCAAATCTATCCAAGTGGTTTGGTTTCGAAAGTGTTATGCTATTCATATGATCAAATTATGCACCAGACGTGATGGTCGAATGAGTTAGAGCATCTGTCTCCCGTGTTGATAGACCATGGGTTCAGACCCTGGTCGAGTCAAACCAATGACTTAAAATTTCATACTTGTCGCTTCCTAGCCAGGTGCTTGGGATTATTAGGATAGGGCAAGGACTGGTTGGCTCAGTCTCAGGATAATGTGACTGAGCGGGATATCAGGTCATTGTGCTGGTGGCACTATAAAGTCACCATGAGTGCGCACTGTCACAACTCGGTACCCGTCCTGCTATGACCTTAGATGTTTCTAGGACATAAAACAACAACAAACAAACAAATCAAATTATTCAACATAAATATTGATTTCCTTCAACTGCCAACCTTCTAGCCACACACACACACACAGAGCCCCTCCTCCCTATCCACCGGTAAGGCTTTCTTATGCGAAAAGCCTCTTTGAAACTGACAATGGTGAGCTCTGATTTACAGGTTACTCTCAGCCAACCCCCATTGTGAGCCTACCAGAATAGGCTACCTTTAGCCCGATGGTCTCTCCGTCATTATCAGTGTCAGACTGAGCGGTGGGTGTGTGGGTGTGTGCGTGTGGGTGTGTGGGTAGGTGAGGTTGTGGGGGACACATAACACTAAAGCCTATTCCATTCCAAACATACTTAGCTGACTCAGTCTTTTGTTTGTGTAAATATGTTTATTCTGCTGAATAAGTCTTTTGTCAGTGCCGAAGCACTGGTCTTCCAGCCATCTTTCAATTCAGGGTTATTTACACAAAAGGTATATAGAATAAGGTATACAATAACTGTTGAATACATAATTTGCAGCACGTAGCACAATGAAATTATGTAACCCAAAAGTTCCCTAGCAATAAGTTAACAGTAGTGTCATATAACTAGATCAATATTAGTCAGATCAATGTGAGTATTTACATAGTATTTATAATGTAAGCAGAAGTTATCTTCTGTATTCAGTTTGTAAAGTTGTAGTAAATTTTAATGTTTAGTTGCAGTTAGGCAAGCGGTATAAAAATGTAAGTTTGTTAGAAATATTCTAGTGTAACTCTAGTGCAGTTAGTTATGTGAGTTTATGAATTATGTTGTTGGGGTGGGGTTGTTAATAATACAGTGGACCAGCTGTGACCAGTGAAGCAGTGGGACCAATCCCACTGCATTTATGTCTTAAATCTTACATTTTTATTTGGACTGTCTCGGTCATTGTACATGGTTGACTGGAAATAACGGAGGTACAGCAACCAATATTGGAGAATGGATATTGCTTGAGGAATGGCAAGGACCGTGATTTGTTGGTTGTTGGAGTTTTACGTCCTGGCAACATCTAAGGTCATATTGGAAACAGGTACAGATTTGTGATGGTGCACACTCATGGCGATTTGATGCCGGTGTGGCAGCAACAGCGAAACACCAATCCACTCACTGACTCGCCCCCTGCGCTCTGTCTGTCTGTCTGTCTATTCTTGTGTGTATGTCTTGTCTGTCTATCTATATATGTCTATCTCTCTCTGTCTCTCCATCCCCACAAACAAATACAAGCGAAGCTGCGACAGGAAGACAGACAGACAAGACAAGACAGACAGACAAGACATATAGACAAGACAGACAAGACAGACAAGATAGACAGACAAGACAGACAGACAAGACATATAGACAAGACAAGACAAACAAGACAGATCACAGGAGGTGAGTCAGTGAGTGGATTGGTGTTTCGCTGTTGCTGCCACACCCATTCGTTTAATAGATGGATAGCAGCCTGAGTGAGCCTGATTGAGTGGCGTCGGATGCTGGGTGCTTGGGAGGTGGCGAATGATGCGCGTCCTGTATCTTATCAGTGATAGCGGGCATGGCGGCAGGGCGGGGGGTGTCCATCCTTATCCCCGATCGTGATTGATGCAGATGCCGCCGCTCCCCGTGAGCAATCCGACAAACACCGACGATGGGTAGGCGGCCACCTAGCGGCAACCTGCCGAATCACACCGGAAGTTGGTTCTTTCCGCTCCGTTTGTCACGCCTTGGCACATTCATTTAAATCAGCACACATCCAGGTTTAGACGTGATGGAAAGAGCGCTGGATTCCCATGTATAATGATGGGCGTGGGTTCGAGCCCTGGCTGGGTCAAAGCAATGGCTTTGACAAACACAAATAGTGAGAAGTCGTGCACTGGGAATTCGACCCACCTAGTGGCAACTTGGAAAACCACACCGGAAGTTGGTCCTTTCCGCTGCGTTTGTCACACATGCGCGCGTTCATTAAAATTAGCATACATCCAGGTTTGGACGGGAAGGCCGAATCGGAAAGAGCGCTGGATTTCCATGCAGAAGTTTGTGGGTTCGAATCCCGGCCAACTTAAACCAATGGCTGACCGAACCTACGGCTCGGTATTAGTATTATTATTGGAATAGCACAAGGGCTGCGTTTCTCGATATCGGAATAATGTGACTGAGTGAAATATCGGGTCTAGCTGGGTGCCGGCGGTCCAATATCCCAGTGGAGAGGCACTATCAAGTCTCCATCAGTGCGCACTATCACAATTAAGTACCCATCCTAATATGACCTGTTGCTAGGATGCAAAACCCCAGTAGATACACCCCAGTTATATATGTACAGTAACACCTCTCTAAATCGACCGACCATACCACCGACGTTAAGTGGTCCATTTAAGGAGGTGGTCGGTTTAGGGATTTTTGTTTAATCATTACAATGACATTGTATGAACGATTATTTGGGACCCAAATAAAGTGATCGATATAGCGAAGAGGTCGATCTGTGGAGGTGGTTGGTTGGTAGAGAGGTTTTACTGTATATTAGTGGGTATCATATCATTTTTAAAGCACCATCTCCCCAGTGTTCCTTCTAGAGGATCTTGGCTGAAGTGTCGACACTTTGTAGACAGGATTAATCTCCACTCTGCACGCGCATACAGCCACGTATATATGCCAGCATATATGCGGGTGTAGGATTCGCACTGTGCTTCCCCCCGCAGCTAGCATGGGAACTCGTCGGCTGGTTTGTGGACGCCCCGCTGGGAGGCGCTGGGAGGCGCTGGGAGGCGCTGGGAGGCGCTGGGAGGCGCTGGGAGGCGCTGGGAGGCGCTGGGAGGCGCTGGGAGGCGCTGGGAGGCGCTGGGAGGCGCTGGGAGGCGCTGGCTTAACTATATACCAACCGCAGCCCGTGGGTCGCGCTAGTCCTCTCCAGCCCTGCACTGCAGCCGATACTTCCATTCACACCTATTTTATTTATATTTTTCTACCGGTGGGGCACTTTGGCCCGGCCAGATTATTTATATATATTGCATGTACTACTTAATGCTAAAATAAATATTATCTACCATTCGAGTTTGCTTCGTGCCCTTCTTACAGTCTATTTTTAAGACACACACATCCTAGTCCATTCCCAAGATACACACCTCCCCATTCCTAGATATTCCACTACCACCACACACACACACACACCTCCACCCAACGGGTTCGGGGTGTGAGAGATTCTACACGTGACACGTTGAGTTGCAGTCGACAACTGACTTTATTATTCACCCACGTGACGCGCCTCATGTCCACACGTGACCCATCACATAGCAGACTGGCCCCCGGCCTTTATACCTTAAACTGGAGGCACATATTAATGGTCCATAGTCAAAATTTCAAAAACAAAACATGTCTCTAGATTTGAACCTACATTTCTAACTTAGATATGGGATCGGGACTATGAAAATTTAACTTCTTTTTTGTGTAAATATGTTTATTCTGCTGAATAAGTTCTTTTGTCAGCACCAAAAAACTGGTCTTCTAGCCATTTTTCAATTGAGGAGTATTTACACAAAACTGGCGTATAGACCCCTTTCAATGTTTATAAACATTGTGTATGTGCACGCACCTTGGCTGCAGAACGAAGGCACACTGCCATTGAGTTTGCCGATATGTGCAGTGCAAAATGTCAGTTCTATTCAAAATTAATAGAAATGCAGAACCCTAACCATATACCTTTAATATAATCTGTTTGGTAAGCATGTTATCTGTTTGTGTCCCAAGTGGTTTGTTTCTATGTCCTGTGATTTTAGAGATATTTCACTTTTTCTGTAGGAAGATTGCTCACAGCCATTGACAATGCATTGAGTTTGCCAGTATGCGAAGTGCAAAACATCAATTTTATTCAAAATTAATAGAAATGCAGAACCCTGACCTTATAAATTTAATATAATCTGTTTATTGAACATGTTATCTGTTTGTGTGCCAAACGGTTTGTTTCTAAGTGGTGTGGTTTTTGAGATATTTCACTTTTTCTGTTGGAAGATTGCTCATAGCCATTGAGTTTGCAGGGTGACCCTGTGTCGTCCTGCACCCAAGCTACACACACACTGACCTAAATACCTATGCTGACGTCTTATGAAATAGGCCTATACAATAACTGTTGAATACACAATTTGTAACATAGAACACAATGGAATTCTGTAGCCCACAAGTTCCACAGCAATATTGGAACAGTAGTGACATTTGAGTATATCAACATTAGTCAGAACGATTTAAGTATCTACATGGTATTTTTGAATGTCAGCAGAAGTTATCTTCTGAATTCATTTGGTAAGGTTCTAGTAAGTTTTAATGTAGGGTGTGGTCAGTTGAAGTTAGACAGGTGGTATATACATGTCAGATTGCTAGGTATATTCTAGTGCTACGCTATCATAGTTACTTATGTGAGTGTGATATTTGCAGTTTGTTGTCTTAGTGTTGGTATTCACATAACAGCGATATGAATTCTGCTGTTGGGGTCCAGTTATTACTAACACACTGGACCAGCTGTGGACAGTCAAGGAGTGGAACCAACACCGGTGCAGCCAGTTTTAAATATTACATTTAGGAAAATGATTAATCAATATTAACCTATTTCTAACTCCATAGACCCCACCTGAGATTATCATGAAGACCAGTTCAAACACAAAGGCCCACCCTACATCCCACCATCACCGTTTCAACGAGTATGTCACCACTAGAAAGATAATAAGGTATGCCCCACCCGCTACTAACGCTTACCATACTAGTCTAACATAGTTACCTCCCTGTATATGTTTAGGTTTTCTCTTATCTTGTTCTTTACCTGTCATTCATGTACTGGGGATTTGCACGTGAACTCTTCATATATAGCAGACGAGTGCTTTATGGTTTTGCGAAATATTGTGATAATGAATTGTGATGAATTGACATGTGGCTAGTATATACTATATAGAACACAACTTCTCTAACCGACCACCTCCACAGATCGACGACTCCCCTATATCGAGCGCTTTATTTGGGTCCCAACAATACCATTGTAACCTAACGCAAAACCACGTAAACGCTAATCGAAAAATGGAGATAAACATTGGCATAAAACCTATAAAAAGTTCATTTTGTTATATTCCAACTTCTTTGTCCATTGCTCCAAAGGATATAGTCATATGAAAAGTGGAATTGGACAGAATTAAAAATATTTGAGCTACAAATCTTTTATTTAAACTACATTTTTGGATTTGCGTTTACGTGGTTTTGCGACTGAACTCTTCATATTCTAACTCTCTAAACTGGCCACCTCCCGAAATGAACCAATGTCGGTCGAGTTGAGAGAGGTTTTAATGTATATATATATATATATATATATATATATATATATATATATATATATTTGCTGGTACATTAGTTGATTAAAGTAAACAGGCCGCATTTTAATCTCGGACAATTGGTCTTCATCATTCCACTGCTCCTTACGCTATCCTATTAATGCCGAGCGCCTGGCTACGAAGTGACAAGTATCAATGTTTAAATCATTGGTTTGACTCTACCAAGGGTCGAACCCGCGGGTTCGAATCCCACGATTTATAGCAGCGATTTGATATTCTGGGATCGCTATTTACTGCAGGAGCTGAACAAATGGATCTCGAAGTATATATATGATTTTTTTGTAAACACCATTCCATGTCACATTTATATACACCTAATTGTTAAGCCACCTTCAATAGTAGAGCGCGGGCTTCGGATGCGGAAGGTCGGGAGTTCGATTCCCGGTCGAGTCAAAGATTAAAATGTACTTCAAACGTGATACTTGTCACTTCCTCGCCTAGCACCCGGCATTATTAGGATAGGACAAGGACTTGTTAGCTTAGTGTCAGGATAATGTGACTGAGTTGGATATTGGGTCATGGTGCCGGTGGCCTGATTGCCCAGTGGCACAGAACTATAAAGTCGTCATAAGTGTGCATTGTCACAAGTCGGTACCCATCCTGATATGACCTTATATGTTGCTAGGACATAAAACAACAACAAACAAACCCAGTGGGGAAGCGCTCACTACAAAGTCGCCATGAGTGCGTACTGTCACAAGTCGGTACCCGTCCTGATATGACCTTAGATGTTTCTAGGATGTAAAACAACAACAAAGAAACCCAGTGGGAAACGCTCACTACAAAGTCGCCATGAGTGACTACTGTCACACGTCAGTACCCGTCCTGATATGACCTTAGATGTTGCTAGGACATAAAACAACAACAAACAAACAAACCCAGTGGGGAAGCGCTCACTACAAATTCTCCATGAGTGTGTACTGTCACAAGTCGGTACCCATCCTGCTATGACCTTAAATGTTGCCAGGATCTAAAGCTCCAAGAACCAACCAGCAAACCGACCATCAGGAGTGTCGATCCAACTGGGTCATATGCTGATGACGTTGGAACCTTTGATCCATGTATTTTAAAATCCTGTTCTAATACAAACAGATACATCAATTAGTAAGTAGTGTGTCCACACCAGCTGGTCTCTAACAGTGCCGATCGATACTTGGCGTTTATTGATGCGTGAAAAGAAGGAAGCAAGGCGGGGGTGGAGAAAGAGACGCTTTATTGGCGCCTCAACAGATCATACAGGGTAGAAAGCAAGTCAAATGAGGCTCATAAGGAGCAACATGGTAATTGAGGTAATGAACAAGAGGCATCAAGTAATAAACAAAAGTGGTAAATGAGGTAATGAACAAGAGGCATCAGGTAATAATCAATAATGTAGAAAGGTAATAAAGTTCATGGGGCAGCAGAGTCATTTGGAGTGAGGGGGTGCCGAGGAGCCCTCCACCAGTAGTAGGTGGAGTAGGGTAGTAGTTGGGTGGGTGGGTGGAAGAAAAAGGTGGAGGCTGGGAGACGGCAGGGAGCTGAATGAGGAGGGAGGCTGGCGGGCGGCCTTATAAGGGGGGAAGGGAGGCGGCAGCAGGGGAGGTGCGAATGCTAGCGGCCGGGGAGGGGTGCGAGGTGGCGAGCAGCAGGGGTCGGGTGAGGCGTGAGCGCCGTGCACAAAGGATGGGCGGGGGGAGGTGGCGGTGAGTGAGCGCGGTCGGCCGAGGTGTGGAGGCAGCGCGACACGCGGGGCGGGGGAGGGTCTCCTTCTTTCCTCGCATCAAACGTAATGCTTCGCATTACGACCAATGACCGTCCTGATCTGACCTTAGATGTTGCCAGGACGTAAAACTCCAACAAACAAACAAACAACATTAATTAACTAGTGTATCCGACGTCTTGGTCTACGGCCATATCATGTCGAAAACACCGGTTCTCATCTGAACACCAAAGTCAAGCAACGTTGAGCGTCGGTGGGTGACGGCCTTGGAATACAAGGTGCCGTAGACTCCAGGTTTAGAGACTGACAAATTAGTAATGTATGCACCTGAACAAATAGAGACAACGAGTAAGTGGAAATAACAAAATTTAATGGAGAAGATAACCTGCAGGCAGGTCGATCTTGGCTGGAGAACATATCGGTATCGTGTCTCTTATGCGAGATGGAAGCCAGGATCATGTTAAATGTAGTCGTGATGATTGATGGCTGTGTTAATGTCAAATCATATCGGATTCATATCGTATCATGTTGGAGTTAAGGTTAGGGTCAAGAATGGTTAAATGTTGTTTAGTATCTAGAAAGTGTTGATAGTCAGGAAAGAGATAGACAGGCAAAATAGGACTAGTCAAACCCAGCAGCCCTCAACCCCTACCCATTAACATCGGGTGAGTGGGTGGGTGAAGCGACTAGCAGGAAGGATTCACACGGAAGACTGAAGTAAGTAGGAGTGTCACGTAAGAAAATAGTGCGGTCGAGAAAGTAGTGCCATGAAAGTAGTGCCAGTGTTCCCGCGCCTAAATTATCCATGTTGACTCGCCAACATGCGTAATGGATAAATAACAGCTTAGCATCATCAGTACTTGGATGGTTGATCGCCTGGGAATACAAGGTGCCATAGACTTAATGAAACTCCAGACTAGGATGGCAATGAGTTGAGCATCCGTCTCCCGTTTTGGTAGATTGTGGGAATCGAACCATCGGGTTTGAACCCTGATCGAATCAAACCAATGACTTAATGAAAGGAATCTTGTCGTTTCTTAGCCAGCTGGTTGGCATTACTAGGATAGGGCAAGGATTGGTTGGATCAGTATCAGAATAATGTGACTGAGTGGGATATCAGGTCATGCTGACAAACGATTCCAGGCTTCCCATGTGGAAGGTCGGGAGTTTGAAATTCTGGCCAAGTTCAAATCAGTGATGTACAAAATTGATACCTGTCACTACCTAGCCTGGTGCTCGGCATTAATAGGATAGGGCAAGGACTGGTTAGCTCAGTATCAGGATAATGTGACTGAGTGGGATATCAGGTCATGGTGCTGGCGGCCTGCTTTCCAAGTGGGGCAACACAATAAACTCGCCATGAATGTGCACTGCTGCAGGTCAGTACCCATTCTGATATGACCTGGACGTAAAACTAGAGCAACTTGCTCACGAGGCTGCTGGTCTCTACCTTTCCTGCTGAATCGCCTTTCTGTTTTTCACTCAGTCTCCGCTTGACACTGCTACTGTACACCTCGCTTCCCCACCCAACCTCCCTTTTTCTCGGGGGGTGAGCGCTGATCCTCAACTTGAATCTAGCTGAATCTACTACAACCCGCCTGGGACTGATCTCCTGGCTACGCACTCCAGTCAGCGTATGATTTCTGGCCATGCCGCTGCCTGTTACATGTTGTTCCACCTGCCAAGGTCCGATTTGTTTTCTATTAAATTTGATTTAAACCAGTTTCTGTCTGTTTTCTATCTTTCTTACTGTATTCTCTCCATGACAGCCGAGTGTAGCGAATTGAAACCAAATACTGCCATAATACACTATGCATTACATAATATTATCATCATAATTCTGTGTGCATCACATCATTATTTCTTTTTTTTATTGAAGATTTATACTGCCTATCATGGATATGTGTGATTAGACTTGTTTTCGCCATTAGACAGCTTCTCAATAGAAAGCCCCAGCCTACACTTTTACCGACCCGAGGGATTTTTACACTCCCACACCACATAGACATGGTATGAGAGCAACTGGCCTTTGCTGATGCTGTAAGTTATACACAGCGATGGAAATCCAAATTGGCAGAGGTAGGGGGCATGGTGAATCAAACCACCAACCTTCAGATTAGGAGTCTGACCTAGAAAAAAGTCAGACACTAACCAATCCGCCACAGAGAACACCAAAATATTAGTGTATGTTGTAGATACAAATTTGTAGTATTTGATGGTAACCATTATTACATTCGACACAAACAGCACTACCCATTACCTTTGTATTTGCTTTTTCTTTTTCTTTTTTACCATTTTTCTGCTTCGGTTATGGATGGTCGATTTTGGCGGTTACTAATTTAAGATCAATTTGTTATTAACCAGTGGCGAGAGCTTCATAAATTAATCTTATAACTTTCATGCCTCTGTCATAGAGCGCGTATTGATTTTTACCGATGTCAAATTTTGGGAGGGTTGCTAACGAAGTACTCAACTGCAAAGAATTTGTATTTAATACCTAAATCCTATTCATATCGTATTGTCTATGGTGAAGTTCATTCATGACGGTGCCCTTTGGGAATTGCCCTGTCTGACAAAACTGATATCAGAGTCTGACAAAACTGTTATCAACATCTGACAACACTGATATCAAAGTCTGACAAAACAGATAGCATTGTCTGACTAATCTGATATCAAAGTCTGACAAACCCTATATCAAAGTCTGACAACACTGATATCAAAGTCTGACAAAACTGATATCATCAAAGTCTGACTAAATTGGTATCAAAGTGGTAGAGTCCAATATCACATTGGTTTTAACATTCTCGTTAAAGCGGCATAATCCCATAAAAACCAAAGCACTTACTTAGATTTTATTCTACATATTCTAGATTGTGTCCAAAATATGTGTCCAAACTCTGACAGAAATTCAAAACTATCGGATTTTGCTATTTCACAGAAGCTATTCATCTAAGTGATAATGGGCTTTGGGTTCCCCATCTTGAAGAACAACTTCTTAATATTCCACAGAAAGTGTATGCCATGCATTTCCTCGGATAGTCCTCAGGATATTTCGGGAAATCACGGAAACGAAAAAGTAAAAGAGAAGAAACAAATTACAATTCTGGCAGGTTAGCTCAATTTGTCAAACAACTACTACAAATGTAATCCTGACGCAGTATACAAATTCCCCCAGTCCTGGATTGACACATATATCAGATAAGGTCAATTACTTTGTCAGAAGCCTGCTCCCTCCTCCGGTAACCCTTTTATTATTTAGCTGATCTGTTTCATTACATTCAGTCATAAGCCATGTTATTGGCGCGTTGTCGGCGCGCCCCCGGCATGCCGACGGCGCGCCGACAACGCTCCGATAACACGCTAATGGCACGCTGGGAACCCGCTGGCGGGACGTTGACACTTTGTTCTGCCGCGTGTCGAACCCCGTTGGGCGCGCGCTCATAGCACTCTACTAACATGCTGCGCCCCGTCAAACTTTCTCCCAAAGCACCGAAGAGTTGGACGTGTGTCGACGGGTTTCAAATATTGTGCGCGTTGCCGGCGCGCAAGTGAGAAACGTCGTAGTGTGACAGGGCCTTTAGGGAGGTCCGAGTGTTGGTTCACTGCCACATTTTCATGTAGTGTGTGAGACCGACCCTGTTTCAAATCGCCATGACACGTACTCATGCCAATACGTGAGGGAGCGATCCCGGGCTCTGTCTCTACCTTACACAGTCCAAACACACTCTTCTTATATTAGATGGAATGGCGTTTATAGATGTAATATATATATAAATATATATATGAACTTTCAGGCGCAAAACAATGTAAACGCCAATTGAAAATGTAGTTTAAATAAAAGATGGGTTCGATTCCTGCGCTACAACAATATGTCCCATTTTCATCACCCCTATAGATATATATATGTATACTCTCTCTATACACACTCCCTATGTGTGTATCTATTGTTTTCCCCAATATAATTATGTATAAATTATATAGTATGGACTGCATATATAATATATAATTTATATTCCGTCTCCTGGTTTGGGAGATCGGGGATCCGAACGCATTGGCATTATTAGGATAGGTCAAGAAGTGGTTGGCTCAGTGTCAGGATAATCTGCTTGAGTTGGGTATCAGGTCATGGCGCTGGTGGCCTGGTCTCCCCGTGGAGAAGCACTATAAAGTCGCTATGAGTGTGCACTTGTATATTGGGTCATGGGGCCTTATTACCCACTGGGGCAGCCCTATAAAGTCTTCATGACTGCATACTGTCACAGGTCGGTACCCGTCCTGATATGATGTTGCGAGGTCGTAAAACAACAACAACCAAACTATAATATATATATATTTTGTTTTGTATTGAGGCTGTATTTATGCTGTCCATAGCATATAAGCCTGGGTATTCAGGCTTGTTTTCAATGCTGACCAACTGTAGTGTTGGTGTTATCTTATCACACAGTAGCTGCTGATAAGGTATTTAATTGCCTGCATTTCAGTAACAGATAGATAGTTGGTTGGTATGGTTTAGTAACCTATGTTAGTTTTTTTCTTTATTCTTGGCATACATGTCTTTTAGTTTTTCTACTCTTACTACTAGACTAGCCTACTCCTATTTACATATCATACGCTTGTATGTAGCTGTGCGGTGTGTTATCTGGATACTTTTGGCATGGTTACCTTCCATTGGGCGTCCCGCTGGTGGGCCGTGACATATCACATGCCCCTATGCAGTGCAGCTTAGTGGGGGTTTCCTAGCCTTAGTGTCGTGGGGGTGATGAACATGGGAAATACTTACTTGCCTGAGAGGTCAGTGCAGACAACTACACTCGTCCCCCTGGAATTGTAAGCATTGTACTGCTTACAATTACATACATACAGGCAATGCACTAACACATACATACACAGGGTAGGTTCAACAACCATACAGCGCAAAGCTTGTACAGGATCCTGATCACGGCAACCAGTGTCGTGGGGGTGATGAAAATGGGAAACATTGTGCCTAGAGCGGGACTCGAACCCACATCTCTTTGCATTCCGGGCCAGTGTGCTAACCATTACACCACCTAGGCTCCCTGATATCAACACACTACTCACGCCTACCTGTCTATGCGGCTCCTTGCCTGGAAGGTCAGTGCAGACCACTACACTCGTCCCCCTGGAATTGTAAGTCTTTTAATACTTACAATTACATACACACAGGCAATGCACTTACATACATACACAGGGTAGGTTAAACAACTATACAGTGCATAGCTTGTACAGGATCATGGTCATGGCAACCAGTGTCATGGGGGGTGATGAGAATGGGAAATACTGTGCCTAGAGCGGGACTCAAACCCACATCTCTTTGCATTCCAGGCCAGTGTGCTAACCATTACACCACCTAGGCTCCCTGATATCAATACACTCCCCACGCCTACCTGTCTATGTGGTTACTTGCCTGAGAGGTCAGTGCAGACCACTACATGTATATATAGTGTGAATACCTGGGGATATATATCTAAGCTGAAATATTATCCACTTCTCCATATCCTACACATCGAATCGAATAGACAAGATGGACTAGGTGATAAGGCTTCCACTTTCCATTCAAATCAAAGACACAGTTTTAACTTGTCACCACCCTGCCTATCATATGGCAAGGAATAGTCAAAGACCCTATAATAGTAAGACGGCTCACTGCCTATCTCTCCCATGGTAATGTAAATTTTGCAGTGCCACCTTGTGGTGGGTTTGATCAGCCTGACTTATGGTTGGTGTTTCACATGTAAACCCATACAATTATATTATACATGAGATAGGTAAGTATGAATACACATCAATATGTAATTGCTATGAACAAATACACATCATCATCAGCATCATCATCAGCATCACCATCATCACACATCTTTCACATTCATATATACATACATTCATACATATAATATAGCACCTGTTTAACCAAGAGAACAGCCAGCACACCAAGTGGTGGATTTGATCATTTGGATTACACAGTACAGACTGAGTGAGCCGTCTTAGTAGTATAGGGTCTTTGGAATAGTTGAGTCAGCGTGGGTTATTGTGTTCCAGTGTCAAATGGCTAAGTATCCCCTTTGGGCAGCACGATGGAGCCTATACACTGATACAGTTTCTCTGCGGGATATTGGATCATGGTGTTGCCTCCCAGTCAGCCAGCACTATTAAGTCGCAAATAGGGTTCATAACACTGCCGGTCCTGATATGACCTGAGATGTTGCTAGGACCGGAATATTAAAAACTCATCCTTTCCCATACATTCTCCACCGGACGGGATGCCAGAATTACCGAAGAGCATTAGCTGGTTTTCCCTTGCGGGAGGTCATGGGTTCGAACTCCGACCGAGTTGAACCAATGATTTACAACATTAAATCGCCTCGACGTCGCTTTCCATACTGGCGGCTTCGGCGGTTTGTTTACTGTACGTTCGTCGATTCGAAAATATAACTATTAATATCGCCACGAATGCGGCGGTAGCCTTAATAATGCTTCGAATTTAGGGTTAAATTGATCAAATTTCACTTATTGTCTATGTAATTCTGTTAAATATGACAGCATTTAATATATTTAAGCATAATATATGGGTACAGACACATAGGGATTTCCCAAATCTATAAATAAATTCAGGTTTAGCTATAATGTAAGTGTTACGCGCTCCTGCATACGACTTGACACAGTTCCCGATGTCAGTGCTAGCTAAACGGTACAATGCTCTAACACCAAACCCCGCTAACACTGACTCCTGCATATGGCCCCAGGCCGCTAGCACCATGACCTGATATCCCACTCAGTCACATTATCCTGACACTGAGCCAACCAGTCCTTGCCCCATCATAATAATGCCGAGCGCCAGGCTAGGAAGCAACAAGTATCAATGTTTAAGTCTTGGGTTTGACTCGACCAGGATTCGAACCCACGACCCCACGATCTACCAACACAGGAGACGGACGCTCTAACTCATTCGGCCATCCCTTCTGGTGGTGTCAGTGCAACAGCACTCTAAAGTTACCATGAGTGTGCGCTATCACAAGCCGGTAGCCGTTCCCTGATATGACCTATGACCTTTGAGTTTAAGATTGTTTTATTTGTTGTCCTAGTATCAACTAAATTAGATGTTGCTATGGCAACAAACAAAACAAACATCTATCCTTTCAGGACATTTGAACTCTCCGCCTCCCCTCCACATTTCACACACACACACACACGCACGAACCTCCCACTGCTCCTACTAGATTCTTGCTAATTACATCACCTCAGAGCACAGCCATTTATATTGTATTTTCCGCAAACAACGTTACATTGTTCATTCAGACATCTCACCGGGTTCTATGGCTGAATCGATAGAGCGCCGGCCTCGCTTGTGGGAGATCGAGAGTTTGGTTCCCGGTCAAATCAAACCCATGAATTATAATAACAAAATTGATACTTGTTGCTTCCTAGCCTGGCGCTCGGCATTAATAGGATAGGAGAAGGACTGGTTAGCTCGGTGTCAGGATAAGGCGACTGAGTTAGATATTGGGTCATGGTGCAAGTGGCCTGATTTCCCAGTGGGCAGCACTATAAAATTGCCTTGAGTGCGCACTGTCACAAGTCGGTATCTGTCCTATTATGATGTTAGATGTTGCCAGGACGTAAAACAACCAAACAAACAACCATTCAGGCATCTCCACTTTGTGATCCTTGTGTGTCTCTGCGAGAAGCAATATTTTAATTCAAAATTATCGATAGAAGCCGAGGTAGACATCGACTGCGACATATAATAAAAACAAATAGTTGGTTTTAACAATTGTCATTTCTTTTGTATTGTAATATCATTATATAATGTCATATCAGATGGGTACTGACTTGTGACAGTGTGCACTCATGGCGATTTTATAGTGCTGCCCCACTGGGAGATCAGGCCGCCAGCACTATGACCTGATATCCCACTCTCTCACATTATCCTGACACTGAGTTAACCAGTCCTTGCCCTATCCTATTAATGCCAAGCGCCAGGCTAGGAAGCGACACGTATCACTTTTTAAGTAATTGGTTTGGCTCGACCAGGATTCGAACCCACAAAAGCATGTGTTTGGATCTCCCGATCTCCCAAAACAGGAGACGGACGATCAACTCATTCTGCCATCCCATCTATTCTCTGAGAGTGAACTAACCAGTCCTTGCCCTGTCCTAGTAATGCGGAGCATCAGGCTAGGTAGCAACGGGTATCAATTTTATATGTCATTAGTTTTACTGAACTGAAATGTGAATGCCCGACCTTCCGCAAGCGAATTAGTGGACGTAGTTGCTGAATCGGCAAAGAACATGTTTCCCTTGCGGAAGGTCGGGAGTTCGATTCCAGGTCGAGTCAACCCAAGTGCTAACAAAATTGATACATTATTACAATAGGGCAAGGACTGGTTAGCTCAGTGTCAGGATAATGTGACTGAGTGAGATAGGAGGTGATGGTGACAGCGGCCTGGTCCCGCAAGTCAGGCAGCTCTATAAAGTCGCCATGATTGTGCACGCTCACAAGTCGGTACCTGTCCTGATATGATTTTAGATGTTGCCAGGACGTAAAACTACAACAACCAACTAACCGGAGGGGAAGCCTGTGCACTTAGCAATTCAGCCACCACGTCCATGTATCGGATATGCAATGTGCTATAATGCAATGTTTTCTTGTGTTTTTTTTGTCCATTAGTTGTTTAAGCAGGGGAAATTTCAGTCATAGACAACTGGTCTTCCTCATTCCACTGCTGGTCGATAGAAAGCCCGAGACTACACTTTTACCGACCCAAGGGATTTTTAACCTCCCACACCACATATATATATGGTATGAGAGCAACCGGCCTTTGATGACGCTGTAAGTTATACACAGCGGTGGAAATCCAAATTGGCAGAACTGGGGGCACGGGGAACTTTAAACAACATTTGTTTGTTCAGATACCAGTTTTCCATATTTGATACCAGTTTTCCAGATTTGTGCCACATGTATTGTCCTCACAGAATGTAGGTCATGCCATCTATCCACATCTAATGCATGCGCCTTTTTTTTTAATTGTTGAATTGAATCGTGTCCAGAGCACATAAACAGCTTGCACGTGCATCCAATATCATTGATGCTGAAGTGCGCTCTGCCGCCAGAGTGCATTTTGCAATATGGAGAAAGGTAGATGATATTTTATGGCTAAGCACTCACCTCATGCACCGCAGTGTGCGGATTGGGGCCACCATCGAGGATTCCAGAGCCCTAGAGGGTAGGGACTAGGGAATACTCTGTGAAGTGGCGGAAAGTTCTAGTCTTGATTTAGTTAAAATTTGTTTTGAATTTCCGGCATTTTATTTTAGATAAATATATTAGATTGAACATTATTATCTACCTTAATTTAATCTGAAGTAACTTTTATGTTAGATGGCTAACTTTAGATATATTTGAAATGCTAATCAGATGCGATGGCCCAATGGTAGGTCGTAGGATTCGAACCCACGGGTACGAACCCTGGCCAAGTCAAACCAATGACCTAACAATTAATACTTGACGCTACCTAGCCTGGCGCTCTGCATTACTAGAATAGGGCAAGGAGCAGTGGAATGAGGAAGACCAATTGTTCATGATTGAAAATACCCCTGCTTAATTAACTAATGTACAAAACAAAACAAAATAATTTGTCAAGTTTGGCAAGCATTTCAAAATTCTGACACCATACTTTGGCTCCAACAATAACAGCTTCTATTAAAGTTGCATAGTCCAATGGTTTTGGATTTCTGTATTTTTTCTGAGATAAATGTATTCGATCGATCACTAGTATATACTTTACATTAGTTCAAAGTTACTTTTATTTTAAATGGTAAACTTTTGAGATATTTTGAGTGCAAACATGGAAAATTAGTTTTGGCAAGCTTGCCAAAATTCTGACACCATAGACTTCTGCAGTAACAGGTTCTGTTAAATTGACTCAGTATTGCCTTCTACGCAGAAACAAATGCTTGATAAATGCATCAGTATCTAAGTTAGATAGGTAAAATCAAATGTACATAATTGGTTTGGTTTTGAAAATTTGTAATTTCATCAGACTATGCAGCTTTAAATTCGCTAAATATCCAGTTCAACATAGCGGCAAATGCTTAATAAGTGCACAAGTATCTAAATTGGGTGTGCAGAATTAAATGTAGTTAAATATTTTGGTTGACCAAATTTGATGCTTTAATCAGTACAGCTTCAACACATCACAACGGTCCCACAGAAAAATGAAATTATGGAGGATTCTTTCCTGTAAGTTATAACCTGCAGTTCTTTTGGCCTTCATTTCTATTCAGACCACACTTCTTGTATCCATTTCCTGTACACCATCAACAATCTGCCAATTTTCTCACCAATAGATGATTTCCACTATTAACCCACCTTCTGATGGCAGCACCGAGGATTGATGCTGTGGATAGCGGCTCACTATGCGATATGTTCTGTGGAAAATGTCTTATAGACTATTTACACCACTAACATACCCACTGATTGCAAGGGAAATAACAAATGTTGGTAGCAGCTCAGTGTGCAGCATGTTCTGTGGAAAATGTATTATAGACGATTTTCACCACCAATACACCACACCCTCTGATACCAGATTCAATAACTAACGTTTTGGGCAGCAGCTCACTGTGCAGCTTACTGTGCGGAAAATGTCTTGTAGACGATTTCCACCACCAAACCACCCTCCGACTGAAGTGACAATAATGTTCTGTGATAAATGTCTATATCTATAGACGATTTTCCCCATCAAATCACCCTCTCAGGGAAGTCATACGAATGTTCTGTGGAAAATGTCTTATGGTTATAGACGATTTTCAGTATCAACTCGCCCTCCGAGGGAAGTGACAAGAATGCTCTGCGAAAAATGTATTATGGTTATAGACGATTTCCACTGCCAACCCTCACTCCAAGGGAACTGACAAGAATGCTCTGTTAAGAATGTCTTATATTTATAGACGATTTTCACCACCAACCCACCCTCCAAGGGAAGTGACCAGAATGCTCTGGTGAAAATGTTTTATATTTATAGACGATTTTCACCACCAACCCGGCCGCCCCTCAAGGGAAGTGACAAGAATGCTCTGTGGAAAATATCTTATGGTTATAGACGATGTCCACCGCCAACCGGCCCTCTCAGAACTAATGTTGTGGGTAGCAACTCTGAGCATTCTCCGCGGAAACAGTGTATTCTCACCGAGTGGTTTATTTGTTGTTATTGTTCTGCGGAATAACTAACTCAATGAACCAGACGGGATGTCCTGAATGAGTTAGGGCATCGTCTCCCTTATTGGTAGACCGTGGGATCGTGGGTTGGAACCCTGGTCGAGTCAAACCAATGACTTAACAATTGATACTTGTTGCTTCCTAGCCAGGCACTTGGCATTATTAGGATAGTGCAAGGACTTGTTGGCTCAGTGTCAGGATAATCTGACAGAGTGGGATAGCAGGTCATGGCCGTGGCAGCCTGGTCTCCCAGTGGGGCAGCACTATAAAGTTGCCATGAGTGTGCACTGTCACAAGTCACTACCCACCCTGATATGTCCTTAGATGTTGATAGGACGTAAATCAACAACAAACAGACAAACTACCTCAATGAGACCAGTCAACGCCCACTTTCCTTGAAGGTGGTGGTGGTTTTCATCACTACCCCTAAGTTAAGCTACAGATTGACACAAATTGCACCACTAATTGTAGCTACCCTGCCAGTGGTGCTCGCCATTACTAATACCCCTGTCACACTACGACGTAATGAGCCAACGTGAGCCTAACGTGGTCATTTTTCGTCATTACGTTGGGTTACGTCATGATGACGTCAGCATGACGTTAGAATGACGTCGAGGTATGTCACATTACGTCGTGTTACGTCGAGTTACGTCAAGGTTTTGGACATGTTCAAAACTGTTGACGTAGGTCGAACGTAAGGGTTTACGTTCGCCGTACGTTCTGTTCACGTTCAGTGAACGTCAATGACGTTAAATGGACGTTATTTCAACGCTACTCACTACGTTCAACTACGTTCGACTACGTTCCACTACGTTCCACTACGTTCCACTACGTTCCACTACGTTCCACTATGTTGACCCACATTAAACCAAGTGCAAATGCCTACGAGGCTTAATGGGAAAGTCACGAGAACGTCTCGAGAACGTCACGAGAACGTCACGAGAACATCACAAGAACATGCATTCAACGTACGTTCAACGTCTCATGACATAGTTAACGTCACGTAACGTTCTTCTGGCGATGGAATAACGTTCATAACGTTCCGTGAGCGTAGTGACGTTGTCCCACCTCGGTGATTGACAGTATCACTACGCTTTACCAACGTTACGTTCTCGTCCACTTACGCTGCATCCACGTTCAACTTGTGCTCAAATTTGCATACTACGCCGAGAAGTTCAACGTTCTTCACGTTCTCCCTACGTTGACGTCGTTACGTCGTAGTGTGACAGCCCCATAAGAAAGGAGAAGGCGTGGTCGAGTGGGGACGACCAATTATCCGCATTTGAAAGTTTGCATTAATTAATCAACAAATGGAAAAGAAATAAAAAATATAAAAGAAAGTACAGTAAAACTCATTACTCTAAATCGACCGACCTTGGGACAGACATTAAGTGGCTCATTTAGGGATGTGGTCGGTTTAGGGAGTTAGAGTATGGCTACAATTGTATTGTTGGGACCCAAATAAAGTGATCGATATAGGGGAGTGGTCGATCTGTGGAGGTTGTCGGTTAGAGAGGTTTTACTGTAAATACAACTGGATGGACATACTAGAAGTATGTCTCACCATGGTGTATCAGCCAATCAGAGGTCTTCTTTCAATTGCAAATGGCTACAGGAAGTCCATGCCATGGAGGCCACCATTTATGAGGCACCCAACTGGGTAAGAGTGCTCAGACTAGCGTTACATTTCGAATGGGTCCGAGGTGCCTCCGAGTCCGAGGTTGGCAGTTGGATGCGGCCCCAGGTGACGGAAGGTGGTGACACTGTATGTCTTCATGATGCAGGGAGCGTCGCCATGTCAACCGGAAGTGAGGCTAGGTTACAGTTCATGGAGGACAGTTCAGAGGGTCTAGATGTTGCTCAAGCTGAAAGAGAGATGACAGCACCATATGTCCCTAGTCGGCTGTGAACTACTCATGTTGGAGAAGCAACAGGACCAAACTAAAGCAAAATATTGCTGTGTGGGGTGACGAAAATGGGAAATATTGCGCCTAGAGCCGGGACACGAACCCACATTTCTTTGCATTCCCAGGCCAGTGTGCTTACCACTACACCACCTTGGCTCCCTGATGTCACCACACTACCCACGCCTACCTGTCTATGCGGTGCAGACCGCTACCATCAACATCCTACATATCCAACGTTGTCACCTGTGTGTTCATTAAGCCTGTCCCGCTGCATAGAATGGAATGCAAAGTCAATTTGCTGGACGGGATGGCCGAATGAGGTGAGCGTTCGTCTTCCATTTTGGTAGGTTGTGGAATTCGAACGCACTGGTTCTAACCTTGGTCGAGTCAAACAAATGACTTACAACTTTATGCTTGTCGCTCCCTAGTCAGGCGCTCGTCATTAGTAGGATAGGACAAGGACTGGTTGGCTCAATGTCAGGATAATGTGATCTGAGTGGAATATCAGGTCATGGTGCTAGAGGCCTGGTTTCTCAGTGGGGTAGCACTATCAAGTCAATTTGAGTGCGCAGTCACGAGTCGGCACCCGTCCTGATACGACCTTAGATGTTGCCAGGATGTCAAACTCCAAAAAGCAACCAATTAGTTATATATTAAGACTCAGAGTTATGAGGATAGGGCAAGGAGCAGTGGAATGAGGAAGACCAATCGTCCACGATTGAAAGTTCCCCTCTTTAATCAACAAAATGTACCAATAAATCTTTTATTATTAGGCCGTCTCAGTGCTGAAGCCTATGATATCCAACATTTTGGTGTGCGCGACAAAATTTAACTTTGCATGACTTCACTTCAATGACATCCAAAATTATCCCATCAAATATAATTTGGTTCGACATAAATTATAGTAGGTTATATTGATCAACCTAGCAAATTCATCTAAAAAAAATCAAATACAATAAAGATATTGCAGAAACTTAAAGCCATCGGCTTATGCAACTTTAATACCAGACTGCTGGTTTATTAATCCAACAAGGCGACTCCATGTCTGTCATGCACACTGCTACCTCGATGTACACACTGGTTTATACCCTAGTCACATTACGTCTGCATTCGCTTGCGACCGTTTTGTGATCAGTTTTCAACAACCTTGCGAACGACCACCTTATGACAGGTCGGCAAGTGGTTGCCGACCATATCAGGTAATTTTGGTCAGAAGGACGTTGCAGGTGCTACACCTGGAACCTCCTTGTGAGCAGTGCAGTTGCTGACCTGTGGCTGACTAGTCACCGACTGCTTGCCAGGAGCGTTAGAATGTTGGTCGCCAACCATCCCTCCTCCCAAGCATTGGCAACCAGTCAGCTACTGGGTTTTTGCTTCAATGTCGCCAGGCGGTCGCAATAAGGTCACCGGCTTTTTTGGTCATTAGGTGGTTGCGCAAGTGACTGCTGGCCCATGTGTGACTGGGGGATTAACTTTGAAATGCTGCTATTGGAGACCTACAACATTACAAGTATTGCAATGAAAATGGCTCAGTTCCTCTAGAACATAAGTATGCTCTCCAACCACAAGCTCAGAAAAAAACACACGCACAAACAACCATGCTAAAAAAGATCCGGTACTAAGACTAGTAATAGACAGCTGGCTATTTTCTTTTCTGCTTAAACTTACATTCTGTAACAGTGCTCTGTCGAATGCTTCCGGTCCCTTGACTATGTAATTGTTGTGGGACGTGTGGTAATTGTCATAGTAATTATTATGGCAATAAACCCTCTCTAAATCGACCGACCTTGGGACTGTCATTAAGTTGTCCATTTAGGGAGGTGTTTTGGTTAAGGGAGTTATAATATGGTTACAATGGTATTGTTGGGACCCAAATAAAGTGATCAATATATGGGAGTGGTCGGCATGTGGAGGTGGTCGGTTAGAGAACTTGTACTGTATATATGTATGTGTATATATTTATACACTGTATTTGTCCAATATCATCCAGGGATCAATTCAATTAAGGCGGAGACAGAGGTATATAGTGGGTTTTTAATACATGCAAGAACTCAATGAACGTTATCCAGTTTGGTCAGTATCGGGTTAATTCAGTCTCTCTCTCGTCATCTCGGGTCAGCTCTGATGGTGAGCTCCCAGACTCGAACCCTCAGCCCTACCTGTTCTCCTTATTTTTCGGTGTGGGTGGGTGGGTGGTGACGATGGCTGAAACAGTTGCGTTCTCGTTTGAACGGATAGACTGTTGCGCATTTGGGAAAATGCAGTGGTCTAGTGTCACCTCCTGGTGTTAATTTTGCTTCAGTGGTTGCAGTTTGGGCGGGATCCACAAGGTGGCCCCCACCACAGTTTGACGGCCGCTAGGATAGTGGCAATGCGTAGTGCGTTTTTTTTGTATACAGATGGCGCCACCGGGCAGGTCGGTCGGTTTAGTAAGGTCCTGTCTCGCCCAAGAATTATCCATCTTAAACAATAACATGTACACTTGGTGAAATTAATTCCATTTCATTCTACATAGCTTTCCTTTTCATGACAATTCTTGCTGGTAGGGGAGGATTATACATTCATAGTTCCCGTTTTTATAGTCATACAACACACGCACACAACCTTCCATACAACCACACCCAGTAATTAATTTGTTCTATTCCAAGCCACCATATTGAAATATAAGTAATCTGATATCACAGTCGATTTTAATTCAGGGATTTATATGTCCATTAGAACATTTTCATAACCAACGTAATTACTTAAGATTTGAATTTACAAATGTAACTTAGATACTGATTCATATATTACATATTTGTTGCCACATAGAAGGGGACACTGAGTCAATTTAATACAAATGATATAGGAACTACAAAAAACAAACACATTCTATATATTTAGAAACTAGCTATTACTATATATCAATCAAATTGTGTACAATTGTGTGATATAGGAACTACACAAGCAAAATTGGTACTTAGTAGAATGCTGTGCCAATGCTACTGGAACTACAAAAACAAACAAAACATAGGTACTTAGAAACTAGGATTATATTAATCAAATGTTTCAATATTGCATTAACTACAAAAAGAAAATAGGTATTTAGAAACTATCATATATCTATTAATAGAATGGTGTGCCGATGCAATAGGAACTGTAGCTTAAGTATATCTCTGTTGTCGTATCCAAGCTGCGTGTTTAGAAACAAGTATATTTATTATATTTATCATGGAATGCCTCAAACATAGGATTCCTCCTATGTAAGAAGTGCAATGGGGGGGGGGACACCCGTATACATTCATGCCCTGCAGGGGGGGGGGGGGGGCACACTCCCCCAATGCGCAGTAAGGGGGAATCAGAAATTGGACATTTTTTCCCTAGAATTTAAACTCGTATAATTCGCTATGCATCACATTTATATATATGTGATGTTTAAACTACTTATGCAAATATTTTTCATGTATGTAATTCTCCTGCCTTGTTCTTATATTGTTTCTATTCTTTGCATCTACTGTACTCTCAGTTTGATATGTTATTGGGTAGTTGGGTTACTGGAGGTGGGGGTGTGGCCTGGAGAGCTAGAGGTCTGTCCTCAAGTAGCTCCCCTATCTCCGCTCCAACCCTCCAGGTGGTGCCTCACCCCCATACAATCTGCCTATTCCGCTACATTATGTACCATCATTGATTACATGACTACTACTGCACAGCTGCGAAAACAAGTGCAGACAATTAACTGTTATGAGCAACAATCACCAAAGACATTTAAAAATGTAGACCTCAGCAGTTAAAGCTGCTTAGTCCGATGAAATATCAAATTTTCAAAACCAAACCAATTATCTTGATTTGATTTTACATATCTTACTTAGATACTGATGCACTTATTAAGCATTTGTTTCTGCATAGAAGGCAATACTCAGTCAATTTAACGGAACCTGTTTCTGCAGAAGTCTGTGGTGTCAGAGTTTTGGCAAGCTTGCCAAAACTAATTTTCCTTGTTTGCACTCAAAATATCTCAAAAGTTTTCCATTTAAAATAAAAGTAACTTTGAACTAATGTAAAGTGGATACTAGTGATTGATCTGATATATTTATCTCAGAAAAGATACAGAAATTCAAATCTATCAGACTATGCAACTTTAAATGCGCTCTCATTTTGAAGTAGACCATGGCAAAAGCCACATATCTCTATTGACCAAAGCCTGGTGTTGTATGTATAAAAGATCCTCAATGTCTACACCTTTTTGTATCTTCCAGGGGAAGGAGCCAAGACAGGAAGAGCACTGACCAGAGTTTCCAATAGCATCATTCAAGTGGCTTCTGATGTGGCTTCAGTGACTACCACAACCGGCCTCATTTAATCAGCGCCGGAAGCCAGTCAGTGGCAGACCGGAAGTCAGCTTCCAAAGCCATAGCCTCATCATCTCCAGGAACCGCAGCCATTCGAGCGCTGACAGCGCTTAGGCATGATGCAAGTGTCACGTCACATTCCTCAGTGTGAGCTGCTCATTTGCCTGATTGGATGTTATATATAGACCGCAGAATTAGTTAGGCACCCGGTCGTACATATACATATCCAAATCCAATTTAAAATCTGACCATCTGAGCAGGTCTGGGAGGTGGAAGTGACCACCAGACGTGGCTGGTATTAGGGTGACCAGGAGCCACTCACAGGTGGTGCCATAGTGGCAGAAGTAGGAACTAACTCATATGAGAGTATGATAGTAGGTAATAACTAATACATAGAAGAGAACCGATAAGTGGTAGTGTTTATATTCCCATAATAGATTATAGAGCACAGATTATATATGTATCTAATATATAATATGATATATATAAAATATATAGGGCATCCCCCACAACCACTCAGACTCCTAATTGCGTTGCCAAGGAAACAACGCCCTTAGTGTTGTCGCAATGATGGTCCCACATAACACTCGACATATGTCATAACATTTATTTGGTTGCTTCAGGATGGCCATGTTGGCGATGCACTCAGCCTTCGGAAGCGGCTGCTGAACAGTTGGTGGCTGTTGTCGCTACTCTCCTCCCACCACCCTCCACCCTCACTAGACCTCACACACCTGCGCGCACACACTCCCCTATCCACATGCCCCGCCGATTCCTCCACTTACTCTCCGGACACTCCAAGCCCACTTCACAACCATTCCTAACCAGCTTGGCACACTCTCCATACACTCGCCATACACTATCCACGCACTCTCCACACACTCTCTATCAAATCCCCAGTTATCCAATGCTCACTGTTTACCCACTCTCCACACACTCTCTATTCAATCCCCACCAATTCCTAAACTCACTCTCCGCCCACTCCCAATACACTGTCTATCCAATATCTACCTAGTCCTAACCCCCCCCCCCCCATCCTCACTCTTAAGCTCTAGTTTAATTAAGGCAGCTCCCAGGATATCCTCCTAGAGCACCATTCATGGACAGACACGGAGAGAGAGCGAGAGAGATAGCAAGAGGGCGCGGGAGAGAGCGAAAGAACGAGGGAGAGCTAGAGAGGGAGATATATCAGCTCAGTGAACTGCTCATCTAACTGCTCAGTGAACTGCTCATCTAACTGCTCAGTTAAATGCTCTTCTAACTGCTCACCACACCGAGAATCCACCGCCTCCCAGGCCACAACAGACCTCTCTTCTCTGCAGCCCTCTCCCGGGAACAACCCCTCTGCATCCCCTCGCACCAGCCCCCGGGAACAACCCCCCCGGCATCCCCGCGCCACCCCCCGGGAACAACACCTGCACCCCCACCCGCACCTTCCCCAGAACAACCCCCCGGTATCCCCCCCCCCCCATCCACGCACCTTCCTCGGCACGACACCCCCCTCCCCCGCCGCCGTACACCACCCCAAGAACCAACCCCGGCATCTCCCGAGCGCCGTCACCGCCACCGCCGCCCAAACAAACCCGGCATCCATCCAGCATGGTTCAGCTCTTCTACTACGAGAACCGGGGCAAGTGCTGCCGCAAGATCCTACAGTATGACGGCTACCCAAGCAAAGTGCTCCTCTTCCCGTACGAGGGCTGGGCGCGCCCGGCCTTACTCTCCTACTGGATCCTCAAGACTCCCTGGTGGAGCCGTAAGAAGTGCAAGATAATCGAGGTGATGGGCACCAAGAAGACATCCACCAAGGGCAAGATGACCGACAATGGCAACGGCACCATGAGCATCACGGGAAAGTTCAAGACGCTGCCGGAGAACCCGGACTTCCGGTTGAACCTGACGACAAACGTGTCGAACACGGACTTCCAGATGGGGTACAGCATCACGGGCACTCTAGAGAGGGGCGACAAGAAAGGGGGCCGCATGGAAATGACACACTTTGCCATGATCAAGAGGAAAGGATACTAATGTGCGTGAGTGTGTGGGAGAGTGGGTGGGTGGGTGGGCTGTCTATGTATATGTGTGTGTGTGGAGACAAGCATAGGGAGAGAGCGAGAGCATGGGAGAGAGAGGTATGTGTATGTTGCGTATGTATGTATCTGTGTGTTGAGAGAAAGCAAGACAGAGAGAAAGAGAGAGAGGGGGAGAGGGGAGGGTGTCGTGAGGAGAGGGGAAAGCAGTTCCTAATATGTACTTTTGACGGAACAGTGATCCAATCATCCGTGAACGACTCAATCAATGATGATGCGTGAAGGACTCAATCAATGACGATGCTGATATTCGAGGATGACGATGATGATGACGATGCTGATGCGTGATTGAAGGATTCAGAATCTCTTGGGCGACTAGTGGCTGGTTTCGGATGGAATCCCAATATCCACAGGGGGAGAAGCTGCATCGCTGGGTCGTATATATTTCTATGGTGTTGTATGCTGTGCTTAAAGCTAAATATATATTATATATATATATGTATATCATGATTTACTACACCTTAGCTTCCAGGCAGGAAGGATATCACCCCCCTCAGCTGGAGATATGCCAAGACTTGCAAAGTGAACATGTTATTTGATATGCTCTATTAACTAAAGGCCTCTACAGATGACATACATTACAACAGCTGAAAAAGAACCGCTTACATTAAAAAATAACGATCCCCAAACCCTGATTAAAATATCTTATAGTGTACACCAGCATTGAGTGTAGCAATGCTAAGGGAAAATGTGTCATATTGGCCAATGGTATAATTGCCATTATGCTAATTGCCTGATCCCCGTGATGGGAATGGAGAGGGACATATTCTGAATGCCTGATTGAATTGTCGTGTTGTGTACGGCGGCGCATACTTTACTTTGTATCGTGGGTAGGAATCTTGGCGCTCGCCCGATACACTGCCATGCATTGACATGCGCAACCGTGTATTGTCATGGACTGTCATGGATTGTCATGTACTGTAATGAACTATCACGGATGGGCATGGACTGTCATGTGATGGGATGTACTGGGAATGCCCTGTCATGCATGGCAATGTACTGCCATGCATTGTAGTGTAATGGTATGCATTGTAATGTATTGTCATGCATTGTCATGCAATGTCATGCACTCCAATGCATTGTGATGCACTGCTATTTACTGTCACGCACTGCACAGCACTGTCATCCATTGCACTGTCATCCTGTGCAATGCAGTACACGATCATGCACTGCAATGTACGGCCGTGCATTGTAATGCACTGTCATGCACTTCAATGTACTGCCATGCACATCTATTTACTGCCATGCACTGCAAAGCACTGCCATGCATTGCAATGTAGTGGTATGCACTGCATTATCATGCAATTCACTGCATTGATATGCAATGCAGTTCATTGTCATGCAATGAATTGCATTGGCATGTCATGTAATGCATTGTCATGCACTGTCATGCATTGTCACCTCAGTGCATTGCCATGCAATGTACTGCATTGTCATGCAATGCACTGCATTGTCATGTATTACAATGTATTGTCATGCAATGCCATGCACTTCCAGGCATTGTCAAGCATTGACATGCACTGTGAATGTAATGCATTGTCATGCACTGTCACCTACTGTCGTGCATTATCATGTACTCTCAAGCATTGTACAACCATGTGGGTCGATTATATGTTGCATAGCCTACAAACTATAAATACATTATTTAACTCACCCAAAAAAAACCATCAGAAGACACAAATAATACAAGGATATTGATATGTGTACAATGATCGCCGCTTATACCAACCATTTACAATGTATCTTACTCAGAGATCCTGCCATACGTTTTTACACTTGTTTCCATGGTAACCACCTGTGGCGAGCAGGGGGGCGTAGGAAGGAGAATAGTGTCAAAGTTTCCCTTTCTGGGGTTACTGTATGATTATTTAATCAGTATATATAGATATCTAATATCTCGCTCGATCTCGCCAATCTATATATATGTGTGTATATATAATTATATATACAGGCGGCCTATATCGCCCAATGCTTCTTGACACAGAATGACGTAGCACCCACGTGACATTGCATGGTGAAAGAAGGGCTATGGGTAATTACATATATATATATATATTTATATATATATATATGTCATGTACTAGAGAGAATAAGACCATTCATTCATTGCACTGAAAATTAGTTTTTAAACAAATTTAAAAAGTAAAAAAGTTAAGAGGTAAAAATAATTACAATTAAATAAATAACACTTTCTGGTTAGTTTCTGTTTTAACAATTTCTTCGCAATTTTCCTCATTGAATTCATAAATTGCTGAATTCATGAATTTGTATCCCCCTTTTAGAATCCAAAGTTCATTCCAAGGGGACTGACTATCATTGCCTATGTTTTCAACTCTACATCAACATGTGGCCTTTCCCATTTATTCATAATTATATTTATTTTATTTTGTGTCAGTCAAATAACTCCACTATGTCCTGCCCAGTAACCTCCTCCCCCCCCCCCCTCCCACCAACTCCCCCCTCCAACACCCAGCTCCCCCCCTCTCCCCCCTCTCCAACACGAACCAGACGGGATGGCCGAATGGGTTGAGCGTCCGTCTCCCTTTTTAGTAGGTCGTGGGATTCGAACCCATGGGTTCGAACCCAAGTCGAGTCAAACCAATGACTAAACAATTGATACTTGTAACTTCCTAGCCAGGCGCTCAGCATTAGTAGGATATGGCAAGGACTGGTTAGCTCAGTGTCAGCATAATGTGACTGAGTTGGATATCAGGTCATGGTGCTGGTAGCCTGGTCTCCTAGTGGGGCAGCACTATAGAGTTACCTTGAGTGCGCGCTGTCACAAATCGGTGCCTGTACTGATATGACCTTAGATCTTGCCAGGAAGTAAAACTCCAACAACCAACCAACTCTCCCCCCCCCACACCAAACTCCACCCTCCACCCCCTCCAACCACCCCGTCCCCCACCTCCACATCCCCTCCGCACCCCCCCTCCCCCCATACCCACAGCCACCCCCCTTAAACCTGTCACCAGCTGTCACAAGGTGCTGACATTCATTCTGATTATTCCGATCCGTTGTGAATTCAGTAGGATACGTCCATGGTTGTGTTGTCACGGGCTATTTACGGACCTGACCTCATATGACCCCTCCAGGGTCATGAGGTCATCGGAGAGAGGGCTTGGGACTGCACAGTGTCGTCATGGTGACATTCAAGTAGCAACATGGGCAGTGCTTACAAGATGGCCTCGAGGGCTGAGATGTGTAATACCACCTGGTATATAACGATGTTTTCCATTGGCTGCTGTGTGCGTATATATATATATACATATATAAGTATATATATATATATATATAAGTATATATATGTAGGCATTGATGTGTGTGTTAAAAGTCTTATAAGTATGCACAATGCATATATCATTCATATATAATATTTCATTTTGCATTTTTTGCACGCGCACCACAGCATCATAATTCATAGTGCAACACCGATTTGACCTCATTTACCAATTGAAATAACTCATAGAAATATAATGCAATGCCCCTCTTTCAAAAGCTGGTTCTCTGTGGCGGAGTGGTTAGAGTGTCTTACTTTTTTCTAGGTCAGACTCCTAATCTGAGGGTCAGCGGTTCGATTCCCCGTGCCCCCCAGCTGTGCCAATTTGGATTTCCACCGCTGTGTATAACTTACAGCGTCAACAAAGGCCGGTTGCTTTCATACCATGTCTATGTGGTGTGGGAGGTGACAAATCCCTTGGGTCGGTAAAACTGCAAGCTCGGGCTTTCTATCGACCAGCAGTGGAATGAGGAAGACCAGTCATCTATGACTAAAATTTCCCCTGCTTAAACAACTAATGGACCAACAACAACAAATAATGGCTACTTTTAGAATCTGCCTTTGCAATACCAGCTAATGAATGCCTCATCTATAATTGATTAGGGGGGATGGTTATTTATAGACAGACTAGACAGGTTAATTGCCTTGGAAATGATGCGCACTGGATTTCCCCTATTGCTTGTATGTATATATATATATATACCTGAAAACCTTTCTAATCAACCACTTACACATGTAGACCACTCCCCTATATCAATCGCTTTAATTTGGTCCCAAACGATCGCTCATACAATACAATTGTAACAATATTCTAACTCCCCGAACTGGCCATGCCCTAAATGGACCACTTCAAGTTACTCCCATGGTCGGTCGATTTAGAGAGGTTTTACTGGATATACATACATATATATATATAGCTATATATGTATATATATATATATATAGCTATATATATATATATATGTATATATATATATATATATATCTATATTAAATACATATACCTGTCATGTTGCATATATTTATATGCAACGTGATACGTGTATGTATATCTATATATAAGTGATACACATGGCTATAAATATATATGGGTAATTCTCAGAAACTGTGTACCACTTTTGTAACATGGAAACCAAAAGTCTAAACATTTCAAATAATAGCAGAAAACATTACAAATAATAACAGAATATATATTCATATGGAGGTTTATATGTAGTGCCTATGTCAGAGTTGACCATTTTTTGTCTTCACATTTTGATTTGGTCTTATGCAAATCGTGAAAGCTGTTAATATCGATCCATAACATCATTTCAGCACATATCCGTAACCTTATTTCAGCACACAACCAATTCAAACAATATATAATTAATCACAGTTAAGCCCCCAAACATGTTTTTTTTCCAAGAAAAGAAAGTTGAAATAAACATTTCTGTTTTGATATGCAAATTTTCATAATTGCGCTTTAGCACAAAATCATATGAGCATAGTTGGATACATTTTATGGGATAGATTAAATACATG